>OU342964.1:0-1238125 GCA_910592155.1 Ypsolopha scabrella
AAAACCAAGGATGGCAATTTAAGAGTCATCCAGGTCAACTTACAGCGATCTAAGTTGGCGACTGCGGAGCTAATGAGTAAGGCTCACTCAAACCGGGTATCCGTTGCCCTGGTCCAAGAACCATATATTGGATCCAAGGGCGAACTCAAACGGTACCCGAATACAAGGGTGATCCAGCTCACAGCAGCTCGTCAAAAGCCGGTAAAGGCTGCCGTAGTTGTTTTTGGTGGGGAGCTGGAGATCATACATGACCCTCAGCTGGTCACCGAGAACATTGCAGCGGTCCTTCTGAAGGCTGGGGAGCTTAAGTTGGCCGTGCTATCCATTTACCTGGAGGGGGACGAAGATTTAGAACCATATCTTGGCAGAATCCGCTTTGTCTGCTCTAAGATGCAGACCAGTAATGTCATCTTGGCAGGGGACGTCAACGCGTGGAGTCCTTGGTGGGGAAGTGTTTCCGAAGACCACCGAGGAGCTGCCTACAGCTCTTTCCTTAATGAAATGGACCTCCAGATCCTGAATACAGGCGATGTACCTACTTTTGAGGTGTATAGGGGAGGCCGTATGTGTACAAGCAGAGTCGACGTTACGGCCTGCAGCCTCCAGCTCTTGGACAGGATGGGCGGATGGAGAGTTGACAGAGAGCTAATTACATCGGACCATAACGCTGTCACTTACCACGTACGTCTGGGGAAAGCACTCGAAATCCTGAGACCCCAGACAACACGTGTGTACAACACAAGCAAGACCGATTGGTTGGCTTTCGATCATTCTGTCCGTTCCAGACTAGAAGAGAGCAACCTAACCGCTTTGAGGGTGCAGACCATCGAGACGCCTAGGGAGCTGGAAACACTTCTTGACTCCTACCTAACGGGAATCTCTCAAGCTTGTGAAGAGATCATACCCAAGGTGGGAGTCCGAAAGGAAAGACATCCGCTGCCGTGGTGGAGCCCCGCTCTGGAGCGTCTCAAAAGAGACGCTGTTACCAAGAAGCGGCGCATCCGGTGTGCAGCGGAACGCAGAAGGCAATACGTCGTTGACACATATCTAGAGGCAAAACAGCGGTATAAAGAGGCGGCGACTGAAGCCCAAAATGCCAGCTGGAAACAGTTTTGCACAAAACAAGACAGAGAGAGCCTATGGGACGGTGTCTACAGGGTCATTAGGAGAACTGTAAAAAGACAGGAGGACCAGTTACTCTGCGACTCAAATGGTACTCTTAGCCCAGAGGAGTCGGCCAAGAAACTGGCCCTTACGTTCTTCCCCGACGACCAGGTTGACACCGAATCCGCGGGCCAACGCCAGACACGCGCCATTTCGGAAGTGCCAGTCCACCAACTCCAGGACCAATTAAGACCTAACAATCCACCCTTTACCGGTGCCGAGCTTGAGGCGGTGCTGAGATCTCTCAACCCAAAGAAGGCCCCGGGCCCGGATGGGTGGACGGCGGATATATGTGAACGGGCAATCCGTTGTGACCGGGAAGTGTTCCTTGCTATTGCCAACAAATGTCTGGCTTTAGGACACTTTCCGGTTAGTTGGAAGTCCGCTCACGTATGTATACTCCGGAAACCTGGAAAGGAGGACTACACTAATCCGAAGGCGCATAGACCAATTGGACTCTTACCTGTCATGGGCAAAACTGTCGAAAAGCTTCTAGTATCCCGTATAAGATGGCATACAATACCTTCACTCAGCAGCAGTCAGTATGGTTTCATGCCACAAAAAAGCACCGAGGACTCCCTCTACGATCTAGTGGGACACGTACGATCTGAAATACAACTTAGGAAGATCGTACTCATGGTCTCGCTGGATATAGAGGGAGCCTTCGATAATGCTTGGTGGCCGGCTCTGAAAGTCCAACTCCTCGCCCATAAATGCCCTGCAAATATTTACGGACTTGTAGCCTCATACCTGGAGGACCGTAAGGTCAAAATACACTATGCGAGGGAAAGTTGGGAAAAGGGAACCAGCAAGGGATGTGTCCAAGGTTCAATAGCGGGCCCCCTATTCTGGAACCTGATTCTCAACACCCTGCTCACAGACCTTGAGCAGGATGGGGTACACTGCCAAGCATACGCAGATGATGTCGTCCTGGTGTTCTCTGGGCTCACTACGGCCCCCCTGCAGGCGAGAGCCAATGCGGCCCTCCAGAAGGTCCTGGATTGGGGGCTCAAAAATAAGCTGAACTTCGCACCGCAAAAAACTTTTGCGATGGTATTAACGCGGAAGCTGAAATTTGAGCCCCCAGTCATTAACATGGCCGGAGTGCAATTGCCGCTTGTGCAGGAAATCCGCCTGCTAGGCGTTATCATAGATAACAAACTCACTTTTAATGCGCATGTATCGGCTGTTTGTAGAAAAGTCACTGACATCTACAAGCAGCTGGCATGCGCGGCGAGGGTGAGTTGGGGTCTCAGTCGGGAGATCATCAGGACGATATACGTGTCGGTGATAGAGCCTATCGTGCTGTACGCAGCAAGTGTGTGGGCCCCCGCTGCGGAGAAGCTGATGATAAAAAATCAGTTAGAGTCTCTGCAGCGGGGTTTCGCTCAGAAAATGTGTAAGGCGTACCGCACGGTGTCTCTGTCATCGGCACTTGTGCTGGCAGACGTGCTCCCCCTCGACCTTAGGGTCCGGGAGGCTGCAAGTTTGTACAGGGCAAAGCGAGGAGAAAATATAGCGCAAATACCGGATGACAGAATAGCGGAGCGGCGTGTGCCCTACAACAGAACATCTCATCCAGCCGAACGAGAGGTTCTGGACTTCGAGTGTTTGGAAGATCTCACACCATCCACGATAGCCGAGCACCGAATCACTGGCCCCTGTATATACACTGATGGTAGCAAGATACAGGGCAGGGTGGGTGCGGCACTTACGTGGTGGAAAGATGGCGGGGAGGCCAAGTACTCGAAGTTCCGTTTGGAGTCTTATTGCACGGTCTTCCAGTCGGAAATGTACGCGTTGCTGAGGGCTGTAGAGCAGGTCAAAAACAGCAAAGAGTCGCTCGTCAATATCTTGAGCGACTCCAGGTCATCGCTGGACCTGCTCCGAAGCAGGGAGCTGCTACATCCCCTAGCACACAGCGTGGAGCGATGCGTGCATGAAATCCGGCAGGGGGGCCGTGATGTTAGGCTGTTCTGGCTTAGGGCGCACGCCGGTACACCCGGCAACGAACGCGCGGACGAGCTAGCTAAAGACGCTGCCCTCCACAAAAAATCCTCGGCAGATTATGATGCTGTCCCCATCTCCTACATTAAAAGGACCATACGTGAGGAGACTGTCCTAACCCTCGAAAACCTCCACGTTGTCGGACCTCAAATCTATACCGACGGTAGCAAAATAGAAGGAAAAGTTGGTGCTGCCCTAACGTGGTGGGAGGATGAAAGGGAGTCCAGGTATTCCACCTTTCGCCTGGAACCACACAACACCGTCTTCCAATCGGAACTCTACGCTCTCTTCAGAGCCGTTAAGATGGTGAGAAAGAGCAAAAAGGCCTTGGTAAATATTCTGAGCGACTCAAGATCATCGCTCGATTTACTGAGAAGCCCTACAGTCTCTCACCCTCTGGTCATGGAGATCAAGAGCCTAGTAAGAGAAATCCGAAGCGAAAACAGGGAAGTCAGATTCTTCTGGCTGAGAGCCCACGTCGGCACTCCAGGCAACGAGAGGGCAGATGAATTGGCAAAGAAAGCAGCCTTGACCAAAAAGACGGCACCAGACTACAGCAAAGTCCCATTGTCGTATGTCAAAGCGGAAATACGAAAAGAAACGGTCCAAAAGTGGCAGGTGCGCTACGAATCCTCCAGCACCGGCTCGGTCACAAAGACATTTTTGCCAGACGTCAGATCAGCAAGACGCATTCTAAGGGACATGAATTTAACACCCACACACGTCCAGGCAATGACCGGCCATGGAGGCTTTGCTGCGTACCTACACCGATTTAAGCTAAAAGACAGCCCCTCATGCCCATGCGATCCCGAATGCGATGAATCGATAATACACATACTATGCGAGTGTCCAAGGTTTGGTCTGGAAAGGATGGAACTGGAAGTAAGAATCCAGACTACACTAATTCCATCAAATTTTCCGAAGATCATGGAAAACAAAGAATCCAACACCTACTTTTGGGCATTCGCATGTAAAGTTGTTCAATTCGTTGCAGCCACGAACAAAACCTGCAAACCGTTCGTAATCACCCCAGCACCGTCGCAAGGATCCAGTACGACTCCCCAACCGAATTCTCCATCAGGAAACCACCTCACAAGTGAAGAGCAGATTAATTCTCTTATGAGACACGGAGAGAGTGGCACACCTGGCATAAAAATTCGTGGAGTCGCACTCTTCATGGATAATGAAAGAGAAAAACTGGGTCTTAGTTTCTGTAATGCAACCGGAACGGGAAAGGTTACTATCTCCCCGGGAATTGCCGCACTTCTGAACGGAAATACCTCCAAAACGAGCATAAAACGCGCAACATACAGCGCGCTACCTGAGTTGACCGTGGCCGGCGCGGGCTGTCGACTAATGCGAACACAAAATAAGGTGATCGCTCTTTTTGACAGCAACGCGCAAAGCACGAGGTTTGCCCTGGTTAGCTCACTGCTCACCAAGTTTAGAAGCGCGTGTTCGAACGCAGCGGTTATCATTAGCATCGATTCCATGACGGTGGGTCCAGAAAAGGGTAGGGTCCAGGACTATCTCGGGTGTATACACGCCACCGAACAACATCGGGTGGTTGTATACGAGGACAGGGGCGAAAACCTCAGTTTCCTCTTGCCTGGGGGCACCGGCTCTGGTACCGACAGGACTACATCCACCGTCATGCACTCGGAAGCAGTGAGTGGCTCGGAACGCCTACAGAATAAAAGGGCAGAGGAGGAGCGTCTACTAAAAAAGATGGGAATGCACCGGCAGTCACTTCAAGGAGCTGGACTGGATGTGGCGATCAGCGCGCTGAACGCTTCAGTAACCAACGTCCCATGTGACCCGAAAACGATGGCCGAAAGAGTTTCTGCAGCAATGTCAATGCAACGTATTGAATCTGCTGTAGAGACTTTTACAAGAAGCGACCCGGGAATGACTCCACGAGAAACCCGCAAAACCCGCACCAAAGCGGATAAGGGTTTAGTGGAACCACCCCGGCTCAGGCAGGCCACAACCACCCTGGATCACATGGTGAATGCTTTCCTTGAGTTTCAGGGTGTCCTTAAAGCAAATAAGGTCATCAACACCAAGACCTGCGAGGACATCCTGCAAATATACAACCGAGGGAGCACGGGACTACTGAGTGTCAAGCTTGAAGAAGCGCAGGCAACCATTTATGACAACGAAAGGGGAACGGTCATAGCGGGTGCCCCAATGATACGACACATGGTCGCTTATAACTCCAGCAGTGGGTTTGTCGCACTGGATGAAGAAGACTCACTACTTTCCACCAAAATCAGGTATCAAGCCCCAGAAATGGATCCCATAGTGGTCACAACACGGGAAACAAAGGTGATGTTAGACGACAGGGTGTTGGAAATGGCGGAAAAAATCGCCAAAGACCCTGCAGGAAACGAAACCTTTGCAAACTGGGAAGTTCCACACTTCACATGGGTTAACGGAGTACCTGGCTGTGGAAAAACAACTTGGATTTTGTCTCAGTGCGACATAACTCAGGATGTGATAGTCACCCAGACTATTGAAGCGGCTAAAGATCTTAGAGACAAGCTGGTGACCAACTCAAAGTCCCACCTACGCACAAGAGTGCGCACCCTGGCTTCTGTATTGGTGAACGGCGTGGGTGCTTCGGGAAAGAAGAAAGAATCGTGCAAACGCATATTCTTTGATGAAGCTCCCATGAGTCACTTCGGCGCCATAGTTATGGCGACACAGATGTCGGGGGCCGGAGAAATACTCTTGGTAGGCGACGTAAACCAGCTTCCCTACATAGACCGACAGTGTCATTTTGATATGTATTACAACCGCCCAAATCTGGTAACGAGCATCAGTCTTGAGCTATTGTGCACACACAGGAACCCGATGGATGTGTCATACGCCCTAAGCGAGGTGTACAATGGCACATATTCATCCAAAACGCAGGTGCGCTCCCTGAAGCTGGGAAAGTATACGAATGCGCTAATACCCAGAGACCTTCCAAGCACACTATTCCTCGTGCACACCCAGGCCGAAAAGGAGTCCCTTGGAGGCCAAGGCTATGGGAAAGGGAAAGGGTCACGCATTCTTACTATCCACGAAGCACAGGGACTTACTTACGCTAAGGTGATTATCGTGCGCACAACGGCAAGCAGATCGCAATTACACAACAGCATACCGCATGCAGTGGTGGCATTATCGCGTCATACAGAAAGCTGCATCTACTATTCAGATGACAGTGGGGACGCGATTGCCGCCTTTGTAAAGCGAGCAGAAGGTGTGACAGATGCCCAGATCAGCGAGTACAACTTCAAAATGGCAGTGCAAGACCGGAATACCGCGGTGACGAACCAGCCGATATAACAACCAAGATAGCGAAAAATGGACCGATTTTGGCGGCTTCTGAAGTGGGAATATTGATTTAAATGTAGAGTAATAAATCTGATTTAAGAACAGTAATAAGAAATTTGAATATTGTAAAATAAAGGAAATTAAATTAAATTAAATTGTGTACTAACCCTCGAAACAGCTCTCTCGTCTAGAATAAAATTAACATAGATACCTAAAAGGATATGGCATGTTTGTAATTAAGTAATTAAAAATATGAAAATTTGTTGTGTATTTATTCTGTATTTTGCATGTATAAATGAAAAAAAAAAAATAATAAAAAAAAAAAAAAAAAAAAGGGTCATAAAAAACGAAAAAGCATGAGAAGAAAAATAAATAAATAAAAATAAAATAAAAATGTAATGATATGAATAATAAAAAAAAAAAAAAAAAAAAAAAAAAAAAAAAAGAAAGAATTATATTTATTAAAATAAAAAAGTGCATAAATTAACAAAGTAGTATTAGATCATATTTAGATCATAGATATGTTTAGATCATAAGAAACGATAAAAGATAAAAAATAAAAATAAAGAGAGAGTTGTTTCGAAACCCCCATCCCCTATCCCGGAAAATAAAACGGGAAAGCGATTAAACTTTTCAACGCAAAAAATAAAATTATAAAAGCAAACAAAAGCATTTGGCTCAGCCTATGGAAAACCAGAGATATAATATAAAAAAAAAAAAAAAAAAAAAACCTAACCTAACCTAACCTAACCTAACCTAACCTAACCTAACCTAACCTAACCTAACCTAACCTAACCTAACCTAACCTAACCTAACCTAACCTAACCTAACCTAACCTAACCTAACCTAACCTAACCTTTTTTTTTTTTTTTTTTTTTTTTTACATGTGGTAATCCATCATGGATACCTTCCGGCTCGGGGGAGCGCGAACGGTTATGCCGGACTCCTACCGGCTAAAACCCCATGGTGGCCATCCTCCACGCCAATGAGGGGACTCCGGGATCTCCAGTGGAACGCACCGGTGCCCCCCTGACGCAACGCCGCGCCTGCCGCCCACCTCGGGGAAGCTTAACATTGCTTCCCCCTTGCACCCTCACGGTGCCAAGGCAGCACGAGACCACAGCGTGCTGCCCTCCTCCCGGGGCTGTTGAATGGTTACGCAGGGCCCCCGCCCCGCGCATCCACAGCCCGGGATCCCCTTTTAGTCGCCTTTTACGACAGGCAGGGGATACCGTAGTCTTATTCTATGCCCGGACTACTGGGCCCTATCGAGGCGGTTACCCCTTCCGCCTCGACGCCTCCGCCTTCGAGCGAGATCGGCTCTCTCCCTCTCCCGCTCCGCCTCCTCCTTCCGCACCATTACGCTTTCGCAGAACCTGGTAACGGCTTCCCAATAGCTCTCCCCTCGCAGCATAGAACGAACTAATACCGGAGGGGAGAGGTCCTGCCCAACCTGACTTACCAGGCTCTGCCGCTCGGAGTCCCAGGCAGGGCACTCCGCGAGCGTGTGCTGCGCCGAGTCCAGGTCACCATCGCAATGGTGACACTGGGCCGTCTCTTCACGTCCGATTCGACACAGGTACTCACCGAAGCAGCCATGCCCAGTGAGAACCTGCGTCATCCGGTACGTGACCCGTCCAAAGCCTCGCTGTACCCACGTCCAGAAGTTGGGCAGTATAGCCCCCACCACGCGCTGGCGGGCACTTTGCGGCTCCTGTAGCCTTTCATGCCAACTCTCCAGCGCGGCACGGTGTTCCCGCTGCCTCACCCTCTCTGGCGCCTCCGGGGGCGCGTTTCCTCCACGGGTCAAGGCAAACACCCTCTCATCCATGTCTGCCAGGATGTCCAGCGGTGGGAAACGTGCAAGGAGCGTCGCCGCCTGAAACGATATCGTGCGATATCCGCGGGCGATCCGCATTGCCATCTTGCGCTGCACGCTATAGAACATAGTTCTGCAGCGCCGGATCCTCAGTCTTGCAGACCATACAGGAGCTCCGTAGAGGGCAATGGATCGCACCACCATCGCGTACAGACGACGGACTTCTTCCCTGGGCCCCCCGAGATTAGGCAGCAGTCGGTGAAGTGCACCGGCTACCTTCTGAATCCGGAGGACCTGGCGGTTGAAGTGCTCCTCAAACCCCCAACGGCTGTCGAGGATGAGGCCGAGGTACTTCATGTTCCTTCCAATCTGGACCTGGGTTGTGCCGACACGAACCGAAAGGCTTGGAGGTTCCTTGCTTCGGGGAAGCTTGTGGAACCATATAGCCTCGGTCTTCTGGGGTGCCACTCGTAGCCCAAGTTCGTGGATTTTGTCCACGATACAGGCCACCCCATGTTCGGCGCTTCGGACGGTATCCCCGAAGGTGTCCCCCTCGGTAAGAACGAGGGTGTCGTCCGCGTAGCAGACGACCGAGACACCCTCGGGGAGAACAACGCACAGCACCGCATTGTATGCGATGTTCCACAGCAGGGGACCCAACACTGACCCCTGGGGAACACCGCAGTTTACCTCCCTGCTGTGTACTGACCCGTACCGACCCGTATACCTAATTCACCTATCGCCCAAGTAGGCCCCGACGACTTGCTGCAGATAAGGAGGGACATTGTGGCGAATCAGCGCCCCCCTAATGGCACTCCAGGGCAGGGAGTTGAAGGCGTTCACAATGTCCAAGCTGACCGCCAACACCACCCCGCCCCGAGACACCACCCGGTCCGACAATTGTCGGACACGCAAAATCGCGTCCATCGTAGATCGGCCCTGTCGAAAGCCGAACTGACTGTCAGACAGGCCGGGGCCTTCTCTCGCCAGGTGCGAATTTAGGCGGTAGGCAATTATTCTTTCGAATAGTTTGCCCACTTCATCCAAAAGGCATACGGGTCGATACCCGGATGGAGAGTCCGGAGCTCTGCCCTCTTTCGCCAGCAACACTAGCCTCGCCTCTTTCCAGGCACACGGGAAATGGCCGCAGCGGAGACAGCTGGTAAACAACCGCCTTAGTCTGTCTCCTAGCTCCACCATGGCGAGCACCCATGCCCGACCCGGGATGCCATCCGGGCCAGGAGCGGTGTTGCGCGCTGCTAGGCGTCTGACGGCGCAGGTCAACTCCGGTCCCGACACGGCTAGGTCGTCGGACCAAATGGGCAAGTCTATTGAGGTCAAGGGCACAGGGTCATCCTGGGTTCTGGGGAAGAGGGTGTTGACCACTGTGTCCACCAGATTCGGTTCCAGGGTTTCCGTTAAAGGCGGAACCCAGGGTCGCAGCTTCCCCATGACCATCTTGTAAGGTCGACCCCATGGATCCCTGTCCAGATCTCGCAACAGCTCATTCCAAGCTTGGGCCTTAGCCTCAGTTATGGCGATCTGGAGATGCTTTGTGGCAGTCCGATACTCCTCGTAGGCATAAGCTTTTTCCTCTGCCGTGGAAAGCCGTCTTCTTCTGGTTCTGAGGCACTGGCGTCGGCACCGCAGGCAGATAACACGCAATTCTGCAATCTCGGCCGACCACCAGTGCATCGACCTCTTCTGCACCGGTCTGGCCCGGGGCATGGCAGCATCGCAAACCATCGTCATTGAGTCCCGAAACCAGACCGCCTCTTGCTCAGGGTTAAGGTCGGATGCGTCACCAGAAGTTTCCGGCCAGGCTGCTACAGCAGCGGCAGCTTTAAGTTTATCTCGGTCCATTTGCCTTAGGGACCACCTCCTCGGAGGAGTGCGGCTACCAAGACCTGGAGCAGGAATTCGGACTGCCACCTCGACAATTATGTGGCGATGGTCGGAGAGAGTGACTATCTCTTCCGCAACTCTCCATCTTGACACCATGTGCTCAGCTGTGGACGTCGCCCATGACAAGTCGACAATCGACTCCCCCTGCCAACGCACGCAGGTGGGCACCGTCCCCTGGTTAAGCAGACGGATGTCAAGTCCCGCGGCCCATTCCAGCAATGTCTCTCCCTTAGCATCGTCCCAGGGGTTCCCCCACGCTCTAGAGTGAGCGTTGAAGTCCCCCAAGATAAGCATCGGACGAGTGAGGTATCCGCGAATGCAGACCATCAACCCGTCAATAAATATCTCGTAGTCTGCGAGGGAGATATTGGGAGAGACGTAGCACCCAACCACCACCATCTGACCCCACTCAACCACAACGAAGCCTTGCCCCCTGACCAAGATTCTGCAGGGAGGGTCTCCATCCCTGCCTCTCCAGAACACGGCGACTGAGCCGGCTCCGTCACACATCCAGCAGGGGTCTTTTGGAACGCTGTAGGGTTCCGAAATTACCGCCAGTGCAATCGAGCACTCCGCGATGGTTTGCAGTAGCAGGTCCTGCGCACCGCGGCAGTGGTTCAAATTACCCTGAAGGACTTTTAGGACAAGGCCGATGATGTGTCCATTTTCTCCCTTGGTGGCGGCTGGGTGCCCGAAGCCACTTCTACTTCAGCCGCTGCTGAGCCAGGAGCGGGAGAAGAACCCTGCTTCGTCCTTCCGCTCTTTGGGGCACACAATTTTGATCCCAGCCTGTGATTATCTGGGCGTCCGAGATCCGAGCACAAGGGGCACTTAAGCACCTTCGCGGTGCACTGCCTCGCCTTGTGACCTGGCTCGCCGCAAGCGTAGCAGAGGCCACTTCTGTCCTCTTTATTGGGACATTTGAGCCGAACGTGTCCCAATTCAAGGCAGCGGAAGCACTGTAGGGGCCTAGCCTCTAGAACTTCCACAGATGCTGCTACCCAACCAATCCGAAGATGCTTTGTTGCCACCATCTTCTGGATCGCCGTGGCAGGGCATCTCACCCACACAGATCCGAGAGTGGAGGCCGAGCGGCGGATTTCTCCCACCTTCACGTCCGCTTCGGGACAGTTCCCGGCCTCAGCCACGGCAGCTGCCACCTCTGGTGGGGTTATCGCATCATCCAACCCCCTCACACGCACCTCACCCATCTTCACCGGCCGGGACACACGAACGTCCATCTCGGCCAGTACTTCCCGCATTCGACAGGCCAAGATATCCGCCTTTGCGGAGCACTCTGTGCCAGATATCTCCAACATCAAGCCTCCCGTGATGGCCCGCTTTTGCTTGACCGTTTCGATGCCAAATTCGGCCAGCTTAATGCGGCTCTTTGCCGCGGCCATCACTTCAGCATAAGTGTTGGAGGACCCCTCCGGTACCGTCACGGCGATGGCTGCGGATGCTGGGGCCCGAGGCGGTCTCACTACTCTCTTGGCCGGCTTTTGGGCTAGTGTGACCTGCTTCTTTGCAGTCGCAGGTTTTGCCCTTTTGCGAGTCACAGCTGCATATGACTCGCTCTCAACCCGTGGAGTCGGGGCCGGCTGCGTTGCGGATTGGCTGAGGGGAGCCACAGATAGCCCCGGCTTGACCGGCCGACTAGACTTCTGTTTTGGCTGCTTTGGAATTCCTACCTGAGCAGTAGTTTCCGTCGCAGCCAAAGCCGCACCTCTCAAAGGGGGCCTGAGGGCCCTGTCAGGGAACAGTTCCGACCTAAATAGGCTCAACTTAGCCTCAATAAGTGAGCCGATCTGCTCTAGGGTGACATGGTCTTCCCTGCGTCCTCCGTTTGCAACGGGGGAGGACTCCGTTCCCTCCGTCTGCAGGCGAGACTTCTCCTTAGACAGCTCGTCCACCCGCGTCGAGAGATTATTGAGTTGAAGACGCAGCTCTGCGTTCTCCCGCTCCAACCTCTCCACATTGACCGAGGCGACCGTCCTCTTCTCCAATTCTGATGTTGCCGCCCACAAGGTGCGAGCGGCGACCCGAAGGCTGCGTACGTAGTTTCCTTTAAGGTTGCCGGACGTACTTGCAACCTTTTCTACCTCAGCCAGCTGCTCGCTAACGCGATTGGCCAGCTCTGCTGTTGGCAAGTCCCCCATATCGCTTGCTAGGTCCTCCGGTTTAGGGAGGGACCGCATGGAACGGGTTACAGCTGTCGTGGTTTTTGGGGATAAAACGGGAAAGCGATTAAACTTTTCAACGCAAAAAATAAAATTATAAAAGCAAACAAAAGCATTTGGCTCAGCCTATGGAAAACCAGAGATATAATATAAAAAAAAAAAAAAAAAAAAAAAAAACCTAACCTAACCTAACCTAACCTAACCTAACCTAACCTAACCTAACCTAACCTAACCTAACCTAACCTAACCTCATCGGGAAAAGGTTTTCTCGGTCGATGAAAGGGACCTGGTTCTGATCGCCAAGGAGGAGAATCTTGCTGACTCCGCTTATTCTGGATGCTAAGACAATGGCTCCAAAATGGCTCATGAGTGCTTCGTCGATTATCAACCGACCGTAGCTCTCGCCCTCGCCTACGCCGTTTACCTGCAGTGAGGCCATTGTGCGCACTTTGAATTTTGCATTTCTGCCGAGCTTGTTCTCCAGCTTGCTGCGGAGGTCTCTAGCTCCCTCTAGCGTGGGTGTCGTCACCAAATCCCCTTCAGCATTGAAGTTGTTTATTACCCAGGTTGTTTTTCCGCAGCCTGGGACCCCGTTTACCCATTCCATGTCCAGTGTCGACATTTGTGCAACGGCTTCGGTGGATTCGGAATCCCATCGCAATGTTTTTGCCATTTTTAGGATTCTTTCCTCCAACATTATCCGCGTGCACTTGGCGACGACGACTATGGAATCATTCGGTGGGGTCATGAAAACTGGTTTCCCAGTCCGGGTTGACTCGTTTTCGTCTAGTTCCACAAAACCACTGGTACCGTTGAATGCGGCCATGTACTCTCCCGCCATGGTTCCCCCCAGAACTTGGGAGGTGGCGTTATTGTACACCGCCGCGCCGCACTCCTCCAGTTTGGAGTTTAGCGATTGCTCGTTTCCTCGACGATAGGCTCGGAGGATTGTTCGGCACGTTTCTTGCCTAGAAACTATTGTACCTTTGAGCATTGCTATGTACTCAAGGAGTGCGTTGGACAAGTGGTCCGATGGAAAGACGGGTGTTACAAGTTCCGGAAGGTCGACCAGTCCCCGATCGGCTTTCGTAGGGGTAGTGCGGGAATTTCTTCCGTCAGTTTCCGATGAGGTTGCGATTGTTGGGGGTTCTTTTGTTTGGGCGTGTTTCTGCCTTTTGGATACTATGTGTGTGAAGCAACCGACTGCTGCTCTGGTCATGGACGACAGTGCTCCCTCAGACTCCATTCGGCGAGGGGATGGCTGTCTCTCACCTGCTATCTTTTCTTGCAGCCTTTGCGAACCGCTAAGCTCTGGACTTACTATTGGGTGGCCCCAGCTGTCAATGGGAGTGGAAGCTTCGTCAAGACGGTACGGTCTCAAATGACTGAGGTTTTGGCCCCTGTCCTCATAGACCACCATCTCGTGTTTACTGGAGGCTCTTATGATCCCCGAGTAATCTTCCACTTCGGCTTTGATGAATGCCACTACCATAGCGTCCACACTGATTTTCTTAGGTGGTCCGTCAAAGGCTGCCAGGCTGGAAAGCATTGAGCACGCCTGGGCAAATTCGGATGCGTCGTCGCCGGCCACGAATAGTGCAATTATTTTGTTCTTAGTTCGCACTATTCGGCAGCGTTGACCTGCTGCTGTGGCTTCTCCGAGTGCTTCGAATACTTTTCGCCTCATGGTTGCTCTGAAATTGCTCCCCTTTAAAAGGAGAGCAAGGCCGGGTGAGATGGTGACAGTACTCTTTCCCTTCGCACTGCAAAAGCAGATACCGAGTCTCTCAGTGCTGTCGTCCATGAAAGTCGCTACTCCTTTGAGTCTTATGCCCGGGGTACCCGCCTCACTGAAGTTTAGAAGCTGGTACTCCGCTGGCATCAGGCTACTTGTTGTCGGTTGCTGTACTTGTGTTTGTGTTAGTGTAGTAGGGGTGAGTGTGAGTGTGGGGGTTGGGTCTGTCGACGAGTTCCTCTTGGCCGCAATTCGCATGGTGGTTTCTACAAAATCAAGGAAGAGCGTTATGTTGTCCTTGTCTGCGATGATGTTCCGCAGTTCAGCCTTTTCCAGCTTTGTGTTGAGCCGGTACTCTAGTTCCATTCGGGCAACCGCGAAACGAGGGCAGTCCAGTAAAAGATGCCATATCGACTCACTAGTGTCGGGGTCGCATTCACAACCGGGACTGCTTTTCAGCTGGAACCGGTGTAAGTACTCCGCCATGCCTCCGTGTCCTGTCAAGGCTTGCACTTGTCGGTGCGTCAGTCTGGTTCTTCGGACGATGCGGAACGCGTCGTTCACGTCCGGGAAGAAAACTTTCGTGACGGAACCAGTGCCGGAGGAGCTGTACCTATCTTGCCATCTGCGTACAGTTTCCTCTCTGATTTTTCTCTTGACGTGTGACACGGGAACTTCACCGTAGTCTGGGGCATCCCTTGACTGCAAGGCCGCTTGTTTGGCCAGTTCGTCTGCTCTTTCGTTTCCGGCTGTCCCCACATGCGCCCTGAGCCAGAAGAGCCGCACCTGCCTGCCTTGTGCTCTGATTTCCGCTACGCACTCTTTGATGTTCTTCGTTAGGGGATGTGTTGACTTGGGATTTCCCAGCAGTTCAAGTGACGATCTTGAGTCGCTCAAGATGTTAATTGGGTCACTCGTGCTGCTTTTGGCCAAGTCAATCGCCCTGTGAAGTGCGTATAGCTCTGACTGGAAAACAGTACACGCGGGGTCGAGGCTGAAGGTGTGAAAACTGGTTTCCTTTCCATCCTCCCACCATGTGAGGGCTGCTCCAACTTTACCCTCAATCTTGCTGCCGTCAGTGAATACTTGTGGCCCGGCAATATTGTGGGAGGTTAGAGATTCGGTATCCATGTTTTCAAGGAGCTCGTACTCAGTTGTTATGAGTTCAGAAGGATGTGGCTGCTCTAGGTAGCCTATCCTTTGCTCCATTTTCCTTCCCGATGAGGTACCAAAGTCCCAGCTCGTTTGGTGGAATAACAAAACAACTGCTGTGCACACATCGAAACCCCATGGACGTTGCATATGCCTTAAGGGAGATCTACAGTGGCATATACTCGTCCAAGGCTCAAACACGGTCCCTGACACTGGAAACATACGAAGAGGCGCGACTCCCTAAAAGCGAGCCCAACACGCTCTACCTTGTTCACACCCAGGCTGAAAAGGAACTCCTCAAAAGCATGGGTTACGGGAAGCAACAAGGATCGCGTCTCCACACAATCCATGAAGCTCAGGGACTTACGTGGGAGAGAGTGGTGATAATCAGAACTGCTAAAGTCAACCAGCAGCTGCACAGCAGTGTCCATCACGCGGTCGTGGCGGTGTCCAGGCATACCGGCAGCTGTGTATACTACACAGCTCGCCGCGAAAATGACGCGATAGTACGCCTAATAATGAACGCCCTGGCAGCCGAGACCGGTAACATAAAGGAATATAACATCAAGATGGCGTGGAGAAACCGGGACATGTCAGTTGTGGACGCAATGCTGAGGGGTGGCACAGGCGGTACTTCACTCGTCTGAGTCATGGATGGCTTAGCGTCCATTAATAAAATTAATATTTTTTTTTTTTTATTTCAAATGTCTCTCAGATTAAATGTATATTAATGAATAATTAAATCTTAATTGTGTGAAAAATTTGTAGTATATATTTGTTTTTTATACATTGCATGTAGTAAATAAGAAAATTATATAAAAAAAAATATATATATATAAATGAAAAAAAAAAAAAAAAAACACAGCTTTATAATGGATAAATAAAAAAGCAAATAAATTAAAAAAAGCAAAACAACAAAAAAAAAAAAAAAAAAAAAACAAAAAAAAAAAAAGCATGTATAGCCATAAGCCATGTATAACTAGATATATATAATTATTAATTAAGTATATGTATAGTATAAGAGTCTTCCTACTAAAGATGAATTTAAATTTGTTTTTAAGGAGCGATAAAGAAAAATGGTACTAATGAAACTTCAATAAATTAAACTAACTTGAAAAAAGTACGGACGATTTATATTTGTCCGTAGAACATCTTTCATTAAAAAAAAAAAAAAAAAAAAAAAAAAAAAAAAAAAAAAACCTAACCTAACCTAACCTAACCTAACCTAACCTAACCTAACCTAACCTAACCTAACCTAACCTAACCTAACCTAACCTAACCTAACCTAACCTAACCTAACCTAACCCAACCTAACCCAACCTAACCCAACCTAACCCAACCTAACCCAACCTAACCCAACCTAACCCAACCTAACCCAACCTAACCCAACCTAACCCAACCTAACCCAACCTAACCCAACCTAACCCAACCTAACCCAACCTAACCCAACCTTTTTTTTTTTTTTTTTTTTTTTTTTTACATGGGGAAATCCATCATGGATACCTTCCGGCTCGGGGGAGCGCGAACGGTTATGCCGGACTCTTACCGGCTAAAACCCCATGGTGGCCATCCTCCACGCCAATCAGGGGACTCCGGGATCTCCAATGGAACGCACCGGTGCCCCCCTGTCGCAACGCCGCGCCTGCGGCCCACCTCGGGGAAGCATAGCATTGCTTCCCTCTTGCACCCTCACGGTGGCAAGGCAGCACGAGACCACTGCGTGCTGCCCTCCTCCCGGGGCTGTTGAATGGTTACGCAGGGCCCCCGCCCCGCGCATCCATAGCCCGGGATCCCCTTTTAGTCGCCTTTTACGACAGGCAGGGGATACCGTAGTCTTATTCTATGCCCGGACTACTGGGCCCTGTCGAGGCGGTTACCCCTTCCGCCTCGACGCCTGTGCCTTCGAGCGGGATCAGCCCTCTCCCTCTCCCGCTCAGCCTCCTCCTTCCGCACCATTACGCTTTCGCAGAACCTGGTAACGGCTTCCCAATAGCTCTCCCCTCGCAGCATAGAACGAACTAATACTGGAGGGGAGAGGTCCTGCCCAACCTGACTTACCAGGTTCTGCCGCTCGGAGTCCCAGGCAGGGCACTCCGCGAGCGTGTGCTGCGCCGAGTCCAGGTCACCATCGCAATGGTGACACTGGGCCGTCTCTTCACGTCCGATTCGACACAGGTACTCTCCGAAGCAGCCATGCCCGGTGAAAACCTGTGTCATCCGGTACGTGACCCGTCCGAAGCTTCGCTGTACCCAGGTCCAGAAGTTAGGCAGTATAGCCCCCACCACGCGCTGGCGGGCACTTTGCGGCTCCTGTAGCCTTTCATGCCAACTCTCCAGCGCGGCACGGTGTTCCCGCTGCCTCACCCTCTCTGGCGCCTCCGGGGGCGCGTTTCCTCCACTATGGCTGGTGCCACGAGTCAAGGCAAACACCCTCTCATCCATGTCTGCCAAGATGTCCAGCGGTGGAAAACGTGCAAGGAGCGTCGCCGCCTGAAACGATATCGTGCGATATCCACGGGCGATCCGCATTGCCATCTTGCGCTGCACGCTATAGAACATAGTTCTGCAGCGCCGGATCCTCAGTCTTGCAGACCATACAGGAGCTCCGTAGAGGGCAATGGATCGCACCACCATCGCGTACAGACGACGGACTTCTTCCCTAGGCCCCCCGAGATTAGGCAGCAGTCGGTGAAGTGCACCGGCTACCTTCTGAATCCGGAGGACCTGGCGGTTGAAGTGCTCCTCAAACCCCCAACGGCTGTCGAGGATGAGGCCGAGGTACTTCATGTTCCTTCCAATCTGGACCTGGGTCGTGCCGACACGGACCGAAAGGCTTGGAGGTTCCTTGCTTCGGGGAAGCTTGTGGAACCATATAGCCTCGGTCTTCTGGGGTGCCACTCGTAGCCCAAGTTCGTGGATTTTGTCCACGATACAGGCCACCCCATGTTCGGCGCTTCGGACGGTATTCTCGAAGGTGTCCCCCTCGGTAAGAACGAGGGTGTCGTCCGCGTAGCAGACGACTGAGACACCCTCGGGAAGAACAACGCACAGCACCGCATCGTATGCGATGTTCCACAGCAGGGGGCCCAGCACTGACCCCTGGGGAACACCGCAGTTTACTTCCCTGCTGTGTGCTGACCCGTACCGACCCGTGTACCTAATTTGCCTATCGCTCAAGTAGGCCCCGACGACTTGCTGCAGATATGGAGGGACATTGTGTCGAATCAGCGCCCTCCTAATGGCACTCCAGGGCAAGGAGTTGAAGGCGTTCACAATGTCCAAGCTGACCGCCAACACCACCCCGCCCTGAGACACCACCCGGTCCGACAATTGTCGGACATGCAGAATCGCGTCCATCGTCGATCGGCCCTGCCGAAAGCCGAACTGACTGTCAGACAGGTCGGGGCCCTCTCTCACCAGGTGTGAATTTAGGCGGTAGGCAATTATTCTTTCGAATAGTTTGCCCACTTCATCCAAAAGGCATACGGGTCGGTACCCGGATGGAGAGTCCGGAGCCCTGCCCTCTTTGGCTAGCAGCACTAGCCTGGCTTCCTTCCAGATGGACGGAAACTGGCCAGAACGGAGACAGTTGGTAAATAGCCGCCTAAGCCTGTCTCCTAGTTCCACCATGGCGAGCACCCATGCCCGACCCGGGATGCCGTCCGGGCCAGGGGCGGTGTTGCGCACTGCTAGGCGTCTGACGGCGCAGGTCAACTCCGGTCCCGATACCTCCAGATTGTCGCACCAAATGGGCAATTCCACTGGGGTCACCGGCATAGAATCGTCCTGGGTTCTAGGGAAAAGGGTATTGACCACTGTGTTCACCAGATTCGGATCCAGTGTTTCCGTTAAAGGTGGAACCCAGGGTCGTAGCTTCCCCATTACCATCTTATATGGTCGGCCCCATGGATCCCTGTCCAGGTCCTGCAGCAGCTCGTCCCAAGACCGGGCCTTCGCCTCGGTGATGGCGATCTGGAGATGCTTCTTGGCACTCCGGTATTCGTCGTAGGCCGCAGCCTTCTCGTCTGCCGTGGCAAGTCTCCTTCTCCTGGTTCTGAGGCACTGGCGTCGGCGTCGCAGGCATACCTCACGCAATTCTGCAATTTCTACCGACCACCAGTACATTGACCTCTTCTGAACTGGCGTGGCTCGGGGCATGGCAGCATCGCAAACCATCGTCATGGCATCCCGGAACCATGCCGCCTCATCCTCCGAGTTTAGGTCGATTCCATTGCCAGGAAATTCCGGCCAGGCTGCCACAGCAGCGGCAGCTTTGAGCCTATCTCGGTCCAATTTTCTCAGGGACCACCTCCTTGGAGGGCTGCGGCTCCCGGAAACAGGACCGGGAAATCGGAGTGCAACCTTGAAGACTATGTGGCGATGGTCAGAGAGTGTGACCATCTCCTCCGCGACTCTCCATCTCGACACCATGCGTCCAGCAGTAGAAGTTGCCCACGACAAGTCGACAATCGACTTCCCTTGCCAACGCACGCAGGTGGACACCGTCCCCTGGTTAAGTAGGTGGATGTCGAGCCCCGCAGCCCATTCTAGCAACGTGTCTCCCTTAGCGTCATCCCAGGGGTTCCCCCACGCTCTGGAGTGAGCGTTGAAGTCCCCCAAGACAAGCACTGGACGATTGAGGTATCCGCGAATGCAGACCGTCAGCCCATCCAGAAATCCCTCGTAGTCGGCGAGGGAAATATTAGGGGAGACATAAATCCCAACCACCACCATCTGGCCCCACTCGACCGCGACGAAACCCTGTCCCTTGTCCAGAATTCTGCAGGGAGGGTCTCCTTCCCTGCCTCTCCAGTACACAGCGACCGAGGCGGCTCCATCGCAAATCCAACGGGAGTCTTTCGGAACCCTGTATGGTTCTGAAATTACTGCCAGTGCAATCGAATACTCTACAATGGTTTGCAGCAGCAGGTCCTGCGCACCACGACAGTGATTGAGATTGCACTGAAGGACATTTACTGCAAGGCCTGTACCGTGTCCATTTCCTCCGTTGGTGGCGGCTGGGTGCTAGGAGCCGCTGTTACTACGGGCGCTGTTGGGCCAGGAGCAGGAGGAGCCTGCTTACTCCTCCTGTTTCTCGGGGCACACAATTTTGCTCCCAGCCTGTGATTGGCTGGGCGACCGAGATCCGAACACAGGGGGCACTTTAGCACCTTTGAAGTGCAATGCCTCGCCCTGTGACCTGATTCGCCGCATGCATAGCACCGGCCACTTCTGTCCTCTTTGTTGGGACACTTGAGTCGGACGTGTCCCAATTCGAGGCAGCGGAAGCATTGTAGGGGCCTAGCTTCCAGTACCTCCACAGGTACTGCGCTCCACCCAACGCGGAGATGCTTAGCCACTGCCATCTTTTGAACCGCTGTGGCTGGACATCTCACCCACACCGATCCGAGGGTAGAGGCCGTGCGACGAATTTCCCCCACCTTTACGTCCGCCTCGAGACAGTTTCCGGCCTCAGCCACAGCAGCCGCAACCTCCTGCGAAGTGATGGCATCGTCTAGCCCCCTCACACGCACTTCACCCATCTTTACCGGTCGGGAAACACACACGTCCATCTCGGCCAGTACTCCTTGCATTCGACAGGCCAGGCTGTCAGCCTTAGAAGAGCATTCCGGGCCAGAAATCTCCAGAACCAAGCCTCCTGTGATGGCCCGCTTTTGCTTGACCGTCTCAATACCGAGTTCGGCCAACTTGATTCGGTTCTTTGCCGCGGCCATCACTTCGGCATAAGTGGTGGACGATCCCTCCGGTACCGTCACGGTGATGGCGGCAGATGTTGGGGCCCGAGGCGGCCTCACCACTTTCTTGGCCGGCATTTTTGTTTTCTTCCCCGGTATTTCCTGCTTTGTTGCAGCCGCAGGCTTTGCTTTTCTACGAGTCACGGCCACCCAAGATTCGCTCTCAACTCGTGGAATCTGCTCTGACTGCGGTGCAGGCTGGCTGAGGGGAGCCACCGACACTCCGGGCTTGGACGGCCGACTAGCCTTCTTTTTTTTGGTCTTATTAGGAGTGCTTGTTTCAACAGCAGCTACCATCACACCCGATGCCGCCCCTCTCAACGGGGGCCTGAGGACCCGGTCAGGAAATAGCTCCGACCTAAACTGGCTCAATTTGGCCTCAATAAGTGAGCCAATCTGCTCAAGTGTAAGCCCTCCTTCCTCTCGTCCTCCACTTGCAACGGGAGGGCTACTTAACGGATTTGCCTCCCTGCTTTCTGTCTGTACGCGGCCACGTTCTTTGGACAGCTCGTCCACCCGTATGGTGAGGTTACTGAGTTGAGAACGCAACTCTGCGTTCTCCCGCTCCAACCTCTCCACATTGGCCGAACCTAACGTCCTCCTTTCCAGCTCTGACGTTGCGGCCCGCAAGGTGCGAGTGGCGATTCGTAGGCTGCGTACGTAATTGCCTTTCAGGTTACCGGAAGTACTTGCTACCTTTTCGACTTCCTCAAGCTGCTCGGCAACTCGAAAGGCCAGCTCTGTAGTCTGCAGTTCCTCCATAGAGCTTGCCAGGTCCTCCGGTCTTGGGAGGGTTCGCATGGCGCGGGTTTCCACCTTCGTGACTAAAGGGACGACAAACCCATCCTCCTCGCATGGCAGCTTTTGCTTTTTCTTCCCACGCTTTCCTCCTGGAGACTTTTCCCCTTTCCTTTTGAATGAGTGATTTTATCGAAAATTCTATCGCCTTTTCTGAAAGGGGGTCGGTCCCCCTTACCGCTTGGGACTGAAATCCTTCCAGCCATTCATCCCATCGGCACGGGACACCTTGGGATTAGGGTAATTTTTATAGAGGTTTTCTTCCTCGCGGCTCGAAGGCCTCCATTCCCACCTGTGTGGGCTTACGGATTGTCCGACGGTGGCCGAAGCCCGCGCCTGCCAGTTGTGATACTGGGCAAGCCCGCCGCACTCAGTCACATCTCCTACTTCCTCTGCTGAACAGAGGAGCGTGGAGAGCGACTCCCCACCCTGCTGGTTTTGGTCCGCGCCGGATAAACCGGTGCCCCCCATATCTGGGAGGCTTTCCCCTATCCGCCACCTGGGGACGCGCCCGATAGAAGACCAGCAACTCCCACGGGAACCTAACCCAACCTAACCCAACCTAACCCAACCCAACCCAACCCAACCCAACCCAACCCAACCTAACCTTTTTTTTTTTTTTTTTTTTACATGGGGAAATCCATCATGGATACCTTCCGGCTCGGGGGAGCGCGAACGGTTATGCCGGACTCCTACCGGCTAAAACCCCATGGTAGCCATCCTCCGCGCCAATGAGGGGACTCCGGGATCTCCAGTGGAACGCACCGGTGCCCCCCTGACGCAACGCCGCGCCTGCGGCCCACCTCGGGGAAGCTTAACATTGCTTCCCCCTTGCACCCTCACGGTGCCAAGGCAGCACGAGACCACAGCGTGCTGCCCTCCTCCCGGGGCTGTTGAATGGTTACGCAGGGCCCCCGCCCCGCGCATCCACAGCCCGGGATCCCCTTTTAGTCGCCTTTTACGACAGGCAGGGGATACCGTAGTCTTATTCTATGCCCGGACTACTGGGCCCTGTCGAGGCGGTTACCCCTTCCGCCTCGACGCCTCCGCCTTCGAGCGAGATCGGCTCTCTCCCTCTCCCGCTCCGCCTCCTCCTTCCGCACCATTACGCTTTCGCAGAACCTGGTAACGGCTTCCCAATAGCTCTCCCCTCGCAGCATAGAACGAACTAATACCGGAGGGGAGAGGTCCTGCCCAACCTGACTTACCAGGCTCTGCCGCTCGGAGTCCCAGGCAGGGCACTCCGCGAGCGTGTGCTGCGCCGAGTCCAGGTCACCATCGCAATGGTGACACTGGGCCGTCTCTTCACGTCCGATTCGACACAGGTACTCACCGAAGCAGCCATGCCCAGTGAGAACCTGCGTCATCCGGTACGTGACCCGTCCAAAGCCTCGCTGTACCCACGTCCAGAAGTTGGGCAGTATAGCCCCCACCACGCGCTGGCGGGCACTTTGCGGCTCCTGTAGCCTTTCATGCCAACTCTCCAGCGCGGCACGGTGTTCCCGCTGCCTCACCCTCTCTGGCGCCTCCGGGGGCGCGTTTCCTCCACGGGTCAAGGCAAACACCCTCTCATCCATGTCTGCCAGGATGTCCAGCGGTGGGAAACGTGCAAGGAGCGTCGCCGCCTGAAACGATATCGTGCGATATCCGCGGGCGATCCGCATTGCCATCTTGCGCTGCACGCTATAGAACATAGTTCTGCAGCGCCGGATCCTCAGTCTTGCAGACCATACAGGAGCTCCGTAGAGGGCAATGGATCGCACCACCATCGCGTACAGACGACGGACTTCTTCCCTGGGCCCCCCGAGATTAGGCAGCAGTCGGTGAAGTGCACCGGCTACCTTCTGAATCCGGAGGACCTGGCGGTTGAAGTGCTCCTCAAACCCCCAACGGCTGTCGAGGATGAGGCCGAGGTACTTCATGTTCCTTCCAATCTGGACCTGGGTTGTGCCGACACGAACCGAAAGGCTTGGAGGTTCCTTGCTTCGGGGAAGCTTGTGGAACCATATAGCCTCGGTCTTCAGGGGTGCCACTCGTAGCCCAAGTTCGTGGATTTTGTCCACGATACAGGCCACCCCATGTTCGGCGCTTCGGACGGTATCCCCGAAGGTGTCCCCCTCGGTAAGAACGAGGGTGTCGTCCGCGTAGCAGACGACCGAGACCCCCTCGGGGAGAACAACGCACAGCACCGCATTGTATGCGATGTTCCACAGCAGGGGACCCAACACTGACCCCTGGGGAACACCGCAGTTTACCTCCCTGCTGTGTACTGACCCATACCGACCCGTATACCTAATTCGCCTATCGCTCAAGTAGGCCCCGACGACTTGCTGCAGATAAGGAGGGACATTGTGGCGAATCAGCGCCCCCCTAATGGCACTCCAGGGCAGGGAGTTGAAGGCGTTCACAATGTCCAAGCTGACCGCCAACACCACCCCGCCCCGAGACACCACCCGGTCCGACAATTGTCGGACACGCAAAATCGCGTCCATCGTAGATCGGCCCTGTCGAAAGCCGAACTGACTGTCAGACAAGTCGGGGCCTTCTCTCGCCAGGTGCGAATTTAGGCGGTAGGCAATTATTCTTTCGAATAGTTTGCCCACTTCATCCAAAAGGCATACGGGTCGATACCCGGATGGAGAGTCCGGAGCTCTGCCCTCTTTCGCCAGCAGCACTAGCCTCGCCTCTTTCCAGGCACACGGGAAATGGCCGCAGCGGAGACAGCTGGTAAACAACCGCCTTAGTCTGTCTCCTAGCTGCACCATGGCGAGCACCCATGCCCGACCCGGGATGCCATCCGGGCCAGGAGCGGTGTTGCGCGCTGCTAGGCGTCTGACGGCGCAGGTCAACTCCGGTCCCGACACGGCTAGGTCGTCGGACCAAATGGGCAAGTCTATTGAGGTCAAGGGCACAGGGTCATCCTGGGTTCTGGGGAAGAGGGTGTTGACCACTGTGTCCACCAGATTCGGTTCCAGGGTTTCCGTTAAAGGCGGAACCCAGGGTCGCAGCTTCCCCATGACCATCTTGTAAGGTCGACCCCATGGATCCCTGTCCAGATCTCGCAACAGCTCATTCCAAGCTTGGGCCTTAGCCTCAGTTATGGCGATCTGGAGATGCTTTGTGGCAGTCCGATACTCCTCGTAGGCATAAGCTTTTTCCTCTGCCGTGGAAAGCCGTCTTCTTCTGGTTCTGAGGCACCGGCGTCGGCACCGCAGGCAGATAACACGCAATTCTGCAATCTCGGCCGACCACCAGTGCATCGACCTCTTCTGCACCGGTCTGGCCCGGGGCATGGCAGCATCGCAAACCATCGTCATTGAGTCCCGAAACCAGACCGCCTCTTGCTCAGGGTTAAGGTCGGATGCATCACCAGAAGTTTCCGGCCAGGCTGCTACAGCAGCGGCAGCTTTAAGTTTATCTCGGTCCATTTGCCTTAGGGACCACCTCCTCGGAGGAGTGCGGCTACCAAGACCTGGAGCGGGAATTCGGACTGCCACCTCGACAATTATGTGGCGATGGTCGGAGAGAGTGACTATCTCTTCCGCAACTCTCCATCTTGACACCATGTGCTCAGCTGTGGACGTCGCCCATGACAAGTCGACAATCGACTCCCCCTGCCAACGCACGCAGGTGGGCACCGTCCCCTGGTTAAGCAGACGGATGTCAAGTCCCGCGGCCCATTCCAGCAATGTCTCTCCCTTAGCATCGTCCCAGGGGTTCCCCCACGCTCTAGAGTGAGCGTTGAAGTCCCCCAAGATAAGCATCGGACGAGTGAGGTATCCGCGAATGCAGACCATCAACCCGTCAATAAATATCTCGTAGTCTGCGAGGGAGATATTGGGAGAGACGTAGCACCCAACCACCACCATCTGACCCCACTCAACCACAACGAAGCCTTGCCCCCTGACCAAGATTCTGCAGGGAGGGTCTCCATCCCTGCCTCTCCAGAACACGGCGACTGAGCCGGCTCCGTCACACATCCAGCGGGGGTCTTTTGGAACGCTGTAGGGTTCCGAAATTACCGCCAGTGCAATCGAGCACTCCGCGATGGTTTGCAGTAGCAGGTCTTGCGCACCGCGGCAGTGGTTCAAATTACCCTGAAGGACTTTTAGGACAAGGCCGATGATGTGTCCATTTTCTCCCTTGGTGGCGGCTGGGTGCCCGAAGCCACTTCTACTTCAGCCGCTACTGAGCCAGGAGCGGGAGAAGAACCCGGCTTCGTCCTTCCGCTCTTTGGGGCACACAATTTTGATCCCAGCCTGTGATTATCTGGGCGTCCGAGATCCGAGCACAAGGGGCACTTAAGCACCTTCGCGGTGCACTGCCTCGCCTTGTGACCTGGCTCGCCGCAAGCGTAGCAGAGGCCACTTCTGTCCTCTTTATTGGGACATTTGAGCCGAACGTGTCCCAATTCAAGGCAGCGGAAGCACTGTAGGGGCCTAGCCTCTAGAACTTCCACAGATGCTGCTACCCAACCAATCCGAAGATGCTTTGTTGCCACCATCTTCTGGATCGCCGTGGCGGGGCATCTCACCCACACAGATCCGAGAGTGGAGGCCGAGCGGCGGATTTCTCCCACCTTCACGTCCGCTTCGGGACAGTTCCCGGCCTCAGCCACGGCAGCTGCCACCTCTGGTGGGGTGATCGCATCATCCAACCCCCTCACACGCACCTCACCCATCTTCACCGGCCGGGACACACGAACGTCCATCTCGGCCAGTACTTCCCGCATTCGACAGGCCAAGATATCCGCCTTTGCGGAGCACTCTGTGCCAGATATCTCCAACACCAAGCCTCCCGTGATGGCCCGCTTTTGCTTGACCGTTTCGATGCCAAATTCGGCCAGCTTAATGCGGCTCTTTGCAGCGGCCATCACTTCAGCATAAGTGTTGGAGGACCCCTCCGGTACCGTCACGGCGATGGCTGCGGATGCTGGGGCCCGAGGCGGTCTCACTACTCTCTTGGCCGGCTTTTGGGCTAGTGTGACCTGCTTCTTTGCAGTCGCAGGTTTTGCCCTTTTGCGAGTCACAGCTGCATATGACTCGCTCTCTACCCGTGGAGTCGGGGCCGGCTGCGTTGCGGATTGGCTGAGGGGAGCCACATATAGCCCCGGCTTGACCGGCCGACTAGACTTCTGTTTTGGCTGCTTTGGAATTCCTACCTGAGCAGTAGTTTCCGTCGCAGCCAAAGCCGCACCTCTCAAAGGGGGCCTGAGGGCCCTGTCAGGGAACAGTTCCGACCTAAATAGGCTCAACTTAGCCTCAATAAGTGAGCCGATCTGCTCTAGGGTGACATGGTCTTCCCTGCGTCCTCCGTTTGCAACGGGGGAGGACTCCGTTCCCTCCGTCTGCAGGCGAGACTTCTCCTTAGACAGCTCGTCCACCCGCGTCGAGAGATTATTGAGTTGAAGACGCAGCTCTGCGTTCTCCCGCTCCAACCTCTCCACATTGACCGAGGCGACCGTCCTCTTCTCCAATTCTGATGTTGCCGCCCACAAGGTGCGAGCGGCGACCCGAAGGCTGCGTACGTAGTTTCCTTTAAGGTTGCCGGACGTACTTGCAACCTTTTCTACCTCAGCCAGCTGCTCGCTAACGCGATTGGCCAGCTCTGCTGTTGGCAAGTCCCCCATATCGCTTGCCAGGTCCTCCGGTTTAGGGAGGGACCGCATGGAACGGGTTACAGCTGTCGTGGTTTTTGGGGGACCGAACACCCCATCTTCAACAGATAAACCCGACTTTTTCTTCCCGCGTTTTTCCACTCCTGCAGGCTTATTTTTTCCCCCTTTCCTTTTTCGGGAAAGGTCCGAAGCTATCGACATTTGCGATGTGACAGAGAGAAAAGAATTAACGCTCTCCCCACTGTCACTGTCTCCTATATTTTGTTGGCGGTTGTTGCCCTCCCCAGAATACGAGGGGCTGCCCGAGCTATGCTCGGGGAGGGATTCTCCGGCTAGGCCGGTACCCTCCTGGGGTAGTGTATTTTTACAATGCGCCTTCATGGATGATTTTATCGAAAATTCTATCGCCTTTTCTGAAAGGGGGACGGTCCCCCTTCCCACTTGGGACTGAAATCCTTCCAGCCATTCATCCCATCGGCACGGGACACCTTGGGATTAGGGTAATTATTTTAAAGAGGTTTTCTTCCTCGTGGCCCGAAGGCCTCCGTTCCCACATGTGTGGGCTTACGGATTGTCCGACGGTGGCCGAAGCCCGCACCTGCCAGTTGTGATACTGGGCAAGCCCGCCGCACTCAATCGCATCTCCCACTTCCTCTGCTGAGCAGAGGAACAGGGAGAGCGACTCCCCGCCCTGCTGGTTTTGGTCCGCGCCGGATAAACCGGTGTCCCCCATATCTGGGAGACTTTCCCCTATCCGCCACCTGGGGACGCGCCCGATAGAAGACCAGCAACTCCCACGGGAACCCAACCTAACCTAACCTAACCCAACCTAACCTAACCTAACCCAACCTAACCTAACCTAACCCAACCTAACCCAACCTAACCTAACCTAACCTAACCTAACCTAACCTAACCTAACCTAACCTAACCTAACCTAACCTAACCTAACCTAACCTAACCTAACCTAACCTAACCAAGTTCACACCCAGGCTGAAAAGGAACTCCTCAAAAGCATGGGTTACGGGAAGCAACAAGGATCGCGTCTCCACACAATCCATGAAGCTCAGGGACTTACGTGGGAGAGAGTGGTGATAATCAGAACTGCTAAAGTCAACCAGCAGCTGCACAGCAGTGTCCATCACGCGGTCGTGGCGGTGTCCAGGCATACCGGCAGCTGTGTATACTACACAGCTCGCCGCGAGAATGACGCGATAGTACGCCTAATAATGAACGCCCTGGCAGCCGAGACCGGTAACATAAAGGAATATAACATCAAGATGGCGTGGAGAAACCGGGACATGTCAGTTGTGGACGCAATGCTGAGGGGTGGCACAGGCGGTACTTCACTCGTCTGAGTCATGGATGGCTTAGCGTCCATTAATAAAATTAATATTTTTTTTTTTGTATTTCAAATGTCTCTCAGATTAAATGTATATTAATAATTAAATCTTAATTGTGTGAAAAATTTGTAGTATATATTTGTTTTTTATACATTAAATGTAGTAAATAAGAATATTATATTAAAAAAAAAAGAAAAAAAAAAAAAAGAGAAAATAATAATAAAAAAAAAAAAAAAAAAAACACAGCTTTATAATGGATAAATAAAAAAGCAAATAAATTAAAAAAAAGCAAAACAACAAAAAAAAAACAAAAAAAAAAAAAAAAAAAAAGCATGTATAGCCTTAAGCCATGTATAACTAGATATATATAATTATTAAGTATATGTATACTATAAGAGTCTTCCTACTAAAGATGAATTTAAATTTGTTTTTAAGGAGCGATAAAGAAAAATGGTACTAATGAAACTTCAATAAATTAAACTAACTTAAAAAAAGTACGGACGATTTATATTTGTCCGTAGAACATCTTTCATTAAAAAAAAAAAAAAAAAAAAAAAAAAAAACCTAACCAAGGACTATTGACTACGACTATTGACTGATTGACTACAAGCTAATTGTCATTTGCATCTATAGATCAAATAAAATTAGGGCCCTTGACTTTTTAAAAATACTAGATCGGCTTCTCGACTTAATAGGAATAATTAAACTAAATTGCATCTTCGTTGGTGACCTCAATATTGACTGTTTGGTTAACACCTCTGCGAGCAATAGACTAAAAGATCTCCTGTCGGCACACTGCTTTAAGAACATAGTAGACTTTCCGACGCGCATTACTGCAGACACATCAACATCACTAGACCATGTATACACAAACATAGCAACAAGTATGTTGTCATGTACACCCGTGGTAACGCGACTCAGTGACCATCTCGGGGTCCGCACCAGTGTACAGTGCGCGCCCGCGCCGCCGCCGCCGCCACTCACGCGCCTTGTGCGTGACTGTACTCGCAACACTCGACACGCTTTTTGTTTGGCAATCGATAGTGTTGACTGGGACGAAATTTTCGCAAAAAAACCATCGGTAGAAGATTTGGCTGAAGCCATTATCAACATAATAATAAACAAAGCTGAAATATGCTTTCCGCTTAAACGAAAACCCAATAGACAACAACAAAAATCGTGGGTCACGACAGATATCCTCAACATTAAATGTCTACTTTTCGAATTTCTAAGTATTCAAGACAAAAATTTGCAAAATGATCCTTTGTTATGTAGCATAGAAATTTTAAAACAAAAATATAATGCACTGTTACAAAACCAAAAAAGTCATTATTTCAACTCCATAATAAAAGAGAGTACTAACACAACCAAAACTATGTGGCGTCTAGTTAAAACCGAAATCGGTAAAACTAAATCGACATCTATTGACTTTACAGACTTGATAAAACATTCTGACGGTAGAAAATTCAGTTAAAAGAAAGAACTCGTCAACTGCTTAAACACGCAATTTGCGAACGCAGCATCACTGTGCGTAGCGCCGACCGCTGACGTCGAGCGCGCGCGCGATTTGCTTGTTGCGGCGCGCGCGCCAGCTGACACCTCACTCAGGTTAAATCTGTTTACCCCCAACGAGGTGTACACAATAATAACGAAAAAAATTGTAAGAAAACCGACTAAGGACATTTACGATATCTCGGTCGATTTGATAAATTTAATTGCGTTAACGATTAGCGTACCCCTCGCTATAATATTCAATATGTGCTTACGCACAGGGAAATTCCCCCAATGCTTTAAAGAAGTAAAAATAAGTCCTCTGCACAAAAGCAAAGGAAAGAAAAGTAACCCCAATGACTATCGACCCATTGCTGTAATACCTACAATCGCAAAGGTATTCGAAAACGGTCTAAGTTCACGCCTGACCGGTTACTTAAATAAGACGTCGGGTCTCAGTCCGCGACAGTACGCGTACCGCGCGGGACACTCGACGACGATGGCGGCGCGCCAAGTGGTGCAGCGCGTGCTGGATGCGCGAGAGGCTCATCTACCCGTTGCGGTACTGTTCTGCGATCTATCGAAAGCTTTCGACGTCGCAGATCATACCGTACTCACCATGAAACTAAGACACTATGGCATTGAAGGACCGGCGCTAGCACTGCTGTCTGATTTCATGAGCGGTAGAATGCAATATGTTGTGGGAAACAGAGGTGCACTTAAATCCGATGGACTTTCGACTAACCAAGGAGTACCTCAAGGTTCTTCTCTTTCAAATATAGCATTCTCGTTACTTGTAAATGACCTACCAAACGCCATAATTGACTCTGAGGTGTACATGTTCGCTGACGATGTAGCAGTGGTAATAACAGCTCCTACATATAAAGAATTAGAGCATCGCCTAAACAACGTAACCAACCAACTCTGTGACTGGTTCCGTGTTAATGGTCTAGCTCTGAACTTGACGAAAACGAATTTCGTATCATTCGACCTATCAGGTCGTAAGAAAGACAAGCTAATAGTTACCGTTAACAATACTCTTATATCTCAGGTAGATTCTGCACCATTTCTAGGATTTCACATTGACAATGCATTAACTTGGAACTCTCATATCGACAGACTCTGCGGTAGACTGGCGGGAGCATGTTTTGCGCTCAGTCGCCTTTCATCATGTTTGCCGCGCGAATCTGTTCGCGCTTGTTATTTCGCCTCTGTACAGTCTCTGCTACAGTACGGCATCGACTTGTGGGGACGCGCTGCGAACTGGGAGCGTGTGTTCCGTCTTCAAAAACGAGCTGTGCGAGCAATCGTACGTGTGCCGTGGGACGATCACGCCAAGCCCCACTTTATAGCGCTTCATATCCTCACCATGCCATCCCTACTTATTCTGCAAGTAGCTCTGTACGCCAGAGAAAGCTTGGATAAATACCCGAAACTCGGAGACTGTCACAAATACGACACGAGACACGGCAACAAACTAGCGAATGTGAAGCGTAGGTTAGCAAAAACGGGGAAATCTATTGAAGTAATGGGACCAACTGTTTATAACAATCTACCTGAAGATATAAAAGCCGCACCTAGTCTATTTATATTTAAAAAAAAACTAAAGAACTGGCTAGTCGAGAAGGCGTTAACTCATATAACTCATATACTCAGTTATATAGTTATATACTCATATAACGAATTTTTAAACTATTGTTAGTTTAAATCTATTGACATCTACTATTTTAAGTGACATTGAATTTTGTTATTCTTGTAACAATGTAATTTAATTATTTGTAGTTTTATTTATTTACATATTACGTGTTAATAGTATCATATTTAGTACGGCTACACAATATCGTGTAACCTCCTACTATTGTATGTGTGACAAACGCATCTTATGAATGACCTGTAATGAATATTACTAATAAATATATGTCTATGTCTATGTCTTACAGTATAGCCTGGGAATTATTAAATAATAGATATCAGAATGTCCTTCTGTTGGCCGATGCTCATACGAGCCAATTGTTAAGTTTGCCTAGGGTAGGTAATAAGGCTCAAATTCGAACGCAGTTACTGACCCCGGTTACAGTAGCGTGTAACGCGTTAAAAATGTTAGGTTTGCCCGTGGATGAGTGGTCGTTCTTGTTGGTACACATTATTTTGGGTAAGTTACCGTCTGATACTCGTTCACGTTTCGAACGTGAGACCGCGGAAAGGCAGGACAAGGCTCTTCCTACTTTCGCTGATTTGATGAAGTTTTTAGAATTTGAGGCTAGGGCCGTAGAATCTTCGTCGACTTCGGAGGTGGCGCCACCTACCGGGAGTTTCAGGGAACCTGCCGATAATTCGGGGCGAAGGGGGCCACAGGGAGTGCAACCGCTTCGGGGACGCGTTGCTGCGCGTCTGGCTGCACTGGCCGCTGTTGCTGAGAGCCCAAATTGCCACCAGTGTGGACGCCCAGGACACGCGTTATCGCAGTGCCATGATTTAGTACCGGTAGTGGACAGACGGCGATTAGTTAAAATTAATAGACTGTGCTATTTTTGTTTAGAGGACCACTTAGCGCGCGAGTGCTCCAGACAGCGAATGTGTAGAGAATGTGGCCGGCCACATAATGATTTAATTTGTGCGAACAGGTCTGGAGCCTACGGTCACGCCACGGGCGGGGGAGCCGCGGCGCAGTCCACCTATCAGTCACGTCCGTCGGGTGGCCCCTCTCAAGGACGAGGAGCGCACCCGTCAGAGAGTGGAGAGAGCCCTCGCGTGAGTCGTGCTCAGTTTGATAGTGGTGTGAATCGCGCGCCTGCGGTACGAGGCTATATTGCGGACCCGGGTGGGGGACCCCTCATGGGGGGGGTTCAACGGGTCAGGGCCGCACTCAGGATATTATGAGTGGACCCCATGCTTCCGCGACAGCGGGCCCGAGTAGGGACCCCCCGAAGGGGGGGGGGGGCTACACGGGCGGGGGCCCCACTCAAGGTTATATGAGTGGACCCCAGTTTGCCGAACCAGTGCCTGCGCCCACTGTAGGACAGTATAGCAGGGCGGAGCCACAGCGATACTCTCCGCCGATACACGAGTATCCGCGGTTAGAGTATCACCCGCCTTTTTCGAGATATGGTAGGGCAGCGGGTTACGCACCACCTCGGATGGCATTGTGTATACGCTCACCATATATAGGGCAATGGATGCACCCTGGATTGGAGGGGCCGGGCCCCCAATAATTTGTCTGCCCCTGTACCGGTGCGGAGCCGAGGACAGTTCTTCGGCCCACCATATTAGTTAGTAGTTGGGGCCCCCCGGGGGGAGATTCAGTTAGAGTAAGGGCTCTTTTAGATTTTGTTGCCTAGGGCTGTATATATACGAACGATTGATTGTCAAGGACATGCCAATGTTGTATTTCTTTTAGCAAAGAGCAAGGTGGCTCCCATTCGTACTTGTCTTGCAATTCCTCAATTAGACTTGAGTGGAGCTCATCTTTTAGTAAGGTTGTTGGACCATGTACATGGCGAGTTGGCTGCCACTGTTGAATTTCGGGACGTGTATGCATGATCGGATAGTCAGGTTGCGTTAGCATGGCTACGCGCGTCCCCACGTACTTTAGAGATTTTTGTAGGAAACCGGGTTTCACAAATTCAGAATATAGTTATTCACAATAAATTGGAGGCACGTTTCAAGTGAATGTAATCCTGCAGAGTGCGCATCTGGGGGCTGCACAGCGCCGGAGTTGGTTTAAAGAAACAGGTTTCTTGGCCTGTCCAGCAGTTGGATAGGACACCCCAGATTTTACCCGGGTTGCGTGTGCTTGCTCTAGTTCTAGGGACCAAACTAGTTCCTGATTGGACGCCGTGAGTTGGGTCACCGTGCGTTGAGACGCTGGGGCGTCGCGACGGTGGCATCGGCACGGTGTGCGTCGGGTCGGAGCACGCAAGTCGCCATCCTTTGATGAGGCTTTTGCTGTCCGACCGACATGTTCGTAACTCACACGCGGGATGAAACGTGTTATTGGCGATTTTACAGCGAGAGTTTTGGATTTTGTCTACTCGCCGGGTAATTCGCAATGTTCTCTTCTCCTGTGTTTCTTGTTACAGGCTGCGAGCCTTGTTGATGCAGCCGCAGATAGGAGATCTGCCAGCTGATGGGATCACACAGTCGAGACTGTGATGGAGTGGCTACGGACGTGGGGGGACCGTTCCTCGTCCGAACGTCTAGCCTTCGCAACGCTCGGACTGTTAAGGCGTACCTGTGAGTATTCGTGTGTCTGTCCACCAAGGCCGTCCACTTGGGATTAGAGTCCTCGTTGTCCACGGAGGCCTTCGTCGTTGCATTAGACCGATTAGTATCGCGTAGAGGTTTGCTTTTTTAATTAGTTCAGACAACGGCACGAATTACAAGGGTACCGCAAATTACTTGAAAAGATGTATACATATTAGAAGATAATTGTATTTAGTTAAGTCATGGTTATTATGTGAAATCGGCCAAGAACCACCTCCGCCGCGTCATCGGGGATGTAATCTTATTGAAAGATGCGAATTTGGAATTCTTTGTTTTGGCGACGTGGTCGCATTATTAAGTTGATAATTGGCAGGGATGAGACTCCTCGCGCCGCTGAGGTGATTGGTCGAAGGTTTGATTCTGTGACGAGCCTTGGCGACTCTCTCCCGGCTCCCGGTTGAGTAAGCTAGCGGTCTGATAAGGATAACAGCCCGGAGCGGGGGATTGTTCGGTTTAAAAGCGTTCGGAACGCGCAAGTATGTCTCAGATTCTATTTTATTGATATGGCAACACGAGTTGTAAAAAAGTAGAATGTCAAAGTTGTTTTTTCCGGTTTACTGTCATAATTTTTTGCTCTCAAGGAGATACGTGTAAAAATGGAATCAACCAGTGTTGAAGTAATTATTATATATTTCAAGGAAATAAACAGTGAAAATGTGGTAAAATAATCCAATTAATGAGCATTAATTGCGAGCTAAATTGTGTGTCCGAACAGTTTCGGGAATCGGTCGCCGGTGGAAAGTGATGCGAATGGATTTTCCCTAACACGATTCACGGAAATCGTGGTAGATGTCTGGGTCGAGCTAGCTCTGGGTTAGGGGTTGAGTTTAGAGAATTCCTCCGGAAGCTGCTGGCGGGACCAGTAGTTTGTCGAAGACCTGTGACGCGCCAGACCGACGAGAGGACAACGCTGTCTGCCCAGACACCAAGATTGAGTCTGGTGGTCTGCATCCAGCGCAGAAGTCCCGTTCAAGAAGTAAGGCTGCATCTGAATGTGAGTCTTTGAACCATTAAAAAAAAAAAAAAAATATGTTTTATTTCGTTTAAATAGGTTAAACTAACATAAATAGTGGCTGGTGTCTCCTTGTAAGCTTGAAAGGCTTGAGTTGGGAGGCATCGCTCCTCTTTAGAAAACTAATTATACCTAAAAATAACATTTTGCTTAAAACTACACACAGGAAATACATTAAGGTAATTATATTTAAGTTTAAATTCAATTTCAGCATTAAGTTTAATTTAGCCATGTACGTGTATGGCTTGTGGTGCATCTGTGTGTATGTGTGCGTGCGTGTGTGAGGGGGCGCGTGTGTGTATGTATGCGTGCGTGTGTGAGAGGGCGCGTGTGTGTATGTGTGCGTGCGTGTATGAGATGGCGCGTGTGTGTATGTGTGAGTGTGTGTGTGTGTGTCTGTGTGTGTGTAAGTGTGAGTACTGCATAAAATGTAGTTGTAGCCTTCATTAATTCTCTATTATAGCTTCTATCTCATCATATGATTTTGTTTCTAACCATGAAGGAATAATTTTCTTGCAATCGTGAAGTGTTTTGGGATATATGTCTAGTTCCTTGTTTATTATATTGTACAGATGAGCTGCACGTCTGGTGAACTGTCTTTTAGCGGAGGTTGTGTTTGTTTTTGGCACATCCACAGCATTGTTTTTCCTTCTTCTGTCAATCTTGTTAGGGACAAATGGCAGGTTCTTATGAAGTTTTAGCACTGCATGGGTAATATATAGTTTCCTAACGGTAGCCAGTTTAGTTAGTCGGTATAGGCTATCTGTAGAGAATCTCCTTTTTTTAAAATACATGACCTTAATCAAGCCACGTTGAGCCCGTTCTACCACAAGGAACTTAGTTTTTGCCGCGCCACCCCAAATAGGGATACAACTCCTTATGATAGACTGTACGAGTGCTATATATATTTCTTTGAGAAGATCCCTACTGGTCTTTCCCGGACCATCAACTACTCTTGGCACCACACATCTTAGAGTTTTGAAAATCCAAGTTAATTTCCGAATTCTTGATGTCACATGTTCAAGATGTGCGTACCATGATAGTCGCTGGTCAAGGATGATACCAAGATATTTAGTTTGCGCGATCTTTTGTAAACTCGGGCAGGTACAGTAATCAGAAGCAGTTGTTATATTGCAGCTGTGAATTCTTATATTAAAGTCATCACTTGGTTGGGTATTGGTATAGTTACTGAAGCAGATATAATTAGTTTTAGAGGCATTCAGTGTAAGTATATTATTATGTAACCATTTTTGTATTTGCTTTAATCCTTTTTCAGAACTATCCTTGACAGAAGCCCAGGAGTCCCCAGTGAAAACGACGGCAGTGTCATCAGCGTACGAGAAGATTTTTGCGTTCTTGATCTGAGTGTCACATAAATCATTAATATATATCAAAAATAGAGTTGGACCAAGAACGCTACCTTGAGGCACACCGATTGACACCTCTTCACTTCCACTGATGTAACTGTCCAATCTTACCATCTGATGTCGCTCTGATAGATAACTTATGAACAAAAGGAGTGGGGTTCCTCTGATACCTATCATTTTAAGCTTGTGTATAAGGATAGGGTAAGAAACGGTATCAAACGCCTTCTTTAGATCAATAAATACTGATACGCATTTTGATTTACTTTCATCAAGGTGTTCAGTAATTAAAGAAGTAAGTGCAGACACAGCATCCTCTGTTGACTTACCCTGTCGGAAACCAAACTGACAGTCAGATAATATGTTATATTTGTTTAAATAATTAAGAAATCGTTTGTTAAGCAATTTTTCCATAATTTTAGAGATTGCGGGCAATACTGAGATGGGTCTGTAGTTACTGATGTCATCTCTATCTCCACTCTTATACACAGGAGTGATTAATGACTGCTTAAGAGGAGTTGGGAAAATACCTTTATCGAAACACAGATTGGCTGCATGTACAATAATAGGAACAACTTCTGTTCTTGCAAGCTTTAGGAAAACAGTCGAAATGTTATCCCATCCTGGAGCGCTATCCGATTTAAGATTTGTTAAAATACTATTTACTTCAGCGTGGTCAGTTTCTAAAAGCACAAAGGATTTTGGTTGAGCAGGAAGGCTTCGTAGGTAATTATTTAGTTCTTGTGTGGAAGGTTGTGTATGCTGGGCTAGCTGTTTACCGATATTAGCAAAATATTTATTGATATAATCAGCTGAGGCAATAGGAGATGATTTAAGGTTAAACAATTCAGAATTTGTACCATTAGTTTTAGTTGTATATGTAATGTTTTTAATATTTTTCCACAGCAATTTGTTGTTTTTAGTAGATTTTGACAGTAATTCTGTTTCATATTGCAGTTTTACTCTTTTTATGAGTTTATTGCAGTAATTCCTATATCTATTATAAGTAATTCTATTTATTTCACTAAATGGTTCTCTACGTACCTCCCTTTGCAATTTATTACGGTTTCTAATGCATCGCAAAATTTCTGGTGTAATCCACGGTTTGATTATACGATATTTTGACGGAATATTGGAGGTTTTTGTGTTGTTTTTTAGAGTTTCAGTTAGTACAAATATCAAACGATTTATAATATCGGTAGGGTCGTCACAAAATAGTAAATCAGCAAGTTTTTTGGTTTTTAATTCCTCAAGGGCTGTTTCAAAATTTATTACTGTTTTTGTTTTATTTGGGGGTGTTGTTTTTTTTATTTTAGACAAAGCTAAAAACGTAGTAAAATGGTCTGTTATACTTGTTTGTAATATTGCTATACTAGCTTGGGATTTATTTGTGTTGGTTTTTAACATAATATGGTCCAAGCAGTTAGTTCCCCTTGTCGGTATAGTGCGACCAGCTAAAATGCCGTACATCGACAGCATATTTAAATAGTTTGTCCTATTTTTTTGTTCATAATGTGATTCTGTGGGTTTCGTAGTAATATTTATATTAAAGTCTCCCGTAATTATTATATTCTTGTCTGTTGAATCTAAAGTATCTAAATATAGATTTAATGATTCAGTAAAACTGTCAGCGTTATTATTCGACGGGGACCTATACACACACAAAACTATGTTATTCAATATTTCCAATTGTAAACAAGACGCCTGTGATAATTTAATTTCCACAACTTTATGTCGCAGAGTTTTTTTAACATACACTACAACGCCATCATTTTGATTGTGCAGAATAGCTGTCGAGTAGAGGTCATACTTTGTGAGGGTAGGTAAAGGTTTGTTTAAATTAATCCTGCATTCGGTTAGTACTATCACGTCAGTATCAAAAGTAAGATTAGAGAGGGTAAGTAGAAAATCATCAAAATTACAATATACACTTCTAATATTTTGAGAGATCAGAGTGAAGTCATTTCTACAAACAGTCAAATGTTTTTTTAAATCTGTCACATCACATTCGAATGAGTGTGCTATTTCCAACCTGTCAATTTCATTTATGGTATTTATTGTATCATTCATAATATTTATAGGGAGCGGTAAGCAAGTCAATGGAAAGAATAGTTACTGTGAGGTATCCAGACAATATGCCATTTGGAAGATTATATTTGTCATGGTTAGGGTTACATTACATTTAGTTGTGCAGGTAAAAGTGTACTATGTGATTGAGATAGGTATGATTTTATCTGTTTATGTTTGTAAGTGTGTAGGTGAGTGTAACAAGGTGTGCGTATATGTGTCGTGCAAGTTAGTGGGTGTGTGCAGAGTATGTCTGAGTATGAAATATGTGTCATTGAATAAGCTGAGATGCAAAAACAGTAGTATATGTGGGCCATTACAACGTACATTAATACATACAAAAAGAAATTCAAGTAATATAAGACCAAGAAAGGTTTTACATTATTCTTAGTGTACTTTTTTACCCTTCAGAAAGGAATTTTAGTATATAAGAACCCCCCTTGTGTGGAAAGGCCCTTTCAGACAGAATTTAGTCTTCATTCAATATTCAAATGGGCCCAGCAGGCGAGGTTTAAATCATATCTGTGGAGAGGGGGGCTTTCACAAACACATGTCATCCGTAATACCACATGTTGACCAGGGTATACAAGTGGATGCTGCGTACTTGGATTTCAGGAAAGCATTTGATACCATGGACAATGACGTGCTCCTTGAGAAGTTAGCTAGAACAGGTTGTACTAATAAGACTTTGAGATTCTTCGCGAGCTACTTGAAGGACAGGAAACAATATGTTCAGTACGGCAACAGCGTATCGGAAGTCTACTGTACATACTCTGGAGTCAGCCAGGGTAGCAATCTTGGACCGCTGGAGTTCATCATCATGATCAATGACCTGCCTAGAGTAGTGGAATATGCTGGGTGTTTACTTTTCGCGGATGACTTGAAGCTTTATGCTAAAATCACCTGCGAGGAGGATCATAATCACTTACAGCGCGATATAGATAATGTTGTGGCGTGGAGTCATGAGAACAGGCTCCGGTTTAACGTGTCCAAGTGTAACGTCATATCGTTCAGCCGGAGCCACTCCCCAAGCCTCCAACAGTACTCAATGGAGGGCAGCGAGATGGGACGCGTGACGGTAGTAAGGGACTTGGGTGTGCGGATGACTTCAGACCTCACATTTCGTGAGCATATTGTTGATGTTTGCAAAAAGGCATTTAGAACGCTAGGGTTTGTTCTCAGAACGGCTAATGGCTTTACTAGCATCACAGCTATGAAGAATTTGTACAACGCCTTAGTTCGAAGTAAGTTAGAGTTTAACGCAGTTGTCTGGGCACCCCATGAAGCTAAGTATAAACTCATGTTGGAGAAAATTCAAATTAAATTTACAAGATATCTCTACATGAAACTTCATGGGGTCTATCCTAAATATCCACTAATGTATCCGACATTATTCGTGCTGGGTATGGTTGGATACAACAAGTTGGAGGTTCGGCGGGAGCTTACTCTGGCCTCGTATCTGTTTAAGATATGTCGCGGAATGGAAACGAATCCGGTTTTACTAAGGGAATGTAAGCTGAGGGTGCCCAAGGATTTCCTAAGGGTGCGAAATGGCCGACTATTCGTTATAGAAAGTAGTAGGACAAACCTTCACCAGAAGGTTTCCCTGACACGGGCGCTACAACTGCTCAACAAGATCCACGATCACACAGACCTTTTTCTCTGCTCTCTGGGTGATTTCACAAGAGTAGCATTATATCTTATTTGTTATGTTAAATTTTTACTAGGTGGTGGAGCTGATGCCGGCCTCGACTGTGGAGGTACCACCATCTTACTCGCAAATCCTCCCGAAGTTATTCGGGGGAGAGTAAGAGAACAGCTCTCAGGCAAAAAAACCAGGCGGCCCACGATTGCCTGGGACCGATGAATGGCGGTATATCCATCCCCAATTGCCAAGACTTATACATATAAACCAGACTGGTGACGGGCAGCGGCGTCACTGGTGCAAGGGTTTCGGCACCGCGCTCACCAACCCGCCTGCCCAGCGTGTGTGAGTATTCCAGGAGGACCGCCAAGAGTGGCGAAATCCTAGAAAGGTCTATGTCCAGCAGTGGACGAAACAGGCTGATGAATGGATGGATGGATGAAATTTGTTGCTTGTGTCATGTTATGTGTTGGTAATTTTGTGAGAATGTAAATACTTGTGTTTCTTTTGTGTCACGTTGTGTGGTAACTTATATATTGTTGATTTTACTGCACTATTGAATTGGCCTAGCTGTAAAGATAGTGTAATGTGGTTAAATAAATAAATAAATCTACATAATTTACATGATACATAATACATTCTAATACATACATGACATCTTGCATAAATAATAATATACCTCTAATCACATCACACTAATATTATAAATGCGAAAGTTTGTGTGGTGTGTGTGTGTGTGTGTGTGTGTATGTTTGTTACTCTTTCACGATGAAACGGCTGGACGGATTTGGATGAAATTTGGAATGGATATAGCTTATACCCTAACTTAACACATAGGCTAGAAAAAAGCACGTCCTTAAGCCGAATAACACGCGGGCGGAGCGGCGGGCAAAAGCTAGTATACCTATAAAATGCAAAGCCTGGTCTGTCTGTCTGTGCGCTCACTTATAGCTTGGGAACCACTCAATGGGTTTTCATTGTAAAGTAGAGCATTTCTTTTCGGGAAGGTTTTAGGGTAAGTATACATATGTAATCCATCACGACATGACTAAAGGAAGTAATCAATAAGATTTTTAGTTAATCATGTGGTATGTACGCCTTGCGTACTCGCATGTAGTCTCATCGTCGGGGTTTCAATCATCCACTGGTAAATGTTTTAGGAGACCTCTCAAGTTTGTAGAACATGGTGGGTACGGGATCTCCTCGACGGAGTTCGAGTTATTAGCAGCTCGTATGAGTGGGATAAACACTGAAGTCCGTATTCGAATGAAATGATAGACGTTATTCACGTCAAAGAAATACAGTTAGACTTAATCGATAAATTTATTGTAAAGATAAAGTAAATCTTATATAGAACTGTACAATGTGCGCGGTAGAGGGGCGGGCGGGGCGTGGCGCGGCGACGCCGGCCGCGTGACGTCACAGCGCAGGGGGCGGCGCGGGGTGCACGCGCGCGGGCGGCAGGTGCGGCGGCGGCTCGGGCTCGTCCAGGTCGAGCGCCGCGTCTATCATCGTGGTGTCGTGCAGCAGGCGCAGCCGCGAGGCGGAGAGCGCCGCGCCCCCCGCCGCCCCGCTGCCCGCCGCGCCCCCCGCGCCGCCCCCCACGCACACCTCGTGGAGATCGAGGTCCAGGCTGTGGTTCATGTAGGCGTGTCGGTGCGCGCTGCCCTCGAACAGGTTCGTGTAGGAGCCGCCCAACGCACCTGAGACAGAATTCATCTTTATAAGTAGATAAACAATATTACTTATGAAAGGTTTGTTTTGTAAAATAGATACATAAAGTATACTTTCAACAGGTCAAATCTAATCTTTTTAAAAACAAATTAATATGATGAAACAAATATAATACGGATATAAGAAAAATCTATATTTAAGTTGAGCTAGTAAAATTATACACCTGCATAAAATCTATAGGTACATAATAAAGTTTTAACGAAGTCGAAACTGTACAAGCAATATTTTTTGAAAATAATAATTGCTATGTACTTTCCTAACGCTATAGAGGCCAAAACAGATTTTTTTGGAATTCTTGTCTGTATGTATGCATGAAAGAGCATCACGTCAAAACTACTGAACGGAATTTGATGAAACTTTTGCTGTTTCATAGCGTAGTGCCCCAGACAGAAGTGCTATAGGCTTTAAATTATCACAATATCTCATCGAGATCGCTTGGACAACAGTTTAATTGAAACTCTTACTGGGCAAGGGTCAAGTAAAATGGTTATTAGGGGCCGTCCATATATTACGTCATTCTAAATTGGGGGGGGGGGGGGGGGTTGGTCTGCGGATGACGGTAAATGATAGATGGGGGGGGTTTCGAAATTGACGTCATGGATGAATCGAGCCAAAACGAATATCGGGAGGATACGGAGATATTACCCGTGATCCAGAATTTAAAAGAATGGGTGAAAACTCCGTGGGAGTTATCCAAAGAAAAGTAAAAAATAAGTAGTTATATTATATCAATGATTATTGCCAAAGTAAAAATAATAAAAGGTGATTCTACATAGGTAACACTAAAAGTTTCCGGAACTGGCCACGTACATAAACAATATTTAAAAATTTATTGCAACATTTGAAAATAGAACTCTTTGGCTGTAGAATGCAGTTTGTTTCATCTGACTGTCTTTTGTTTTTACCTTGTGGCGCCATTTAAAAAATTGTGTGTCTGCATCAACATGGATTTAACTCGGGAAAATTTTCGTAGTATGATTTTCTACGATTTTAAGTGTAATTTGACAGCTCAACAGAGCATCGCTCGGCTTGAAACAGCTTTTGGCAATGAAGCACCATGCAAGACGACTGTTTATAGCTGGTTTGCAGAATTCAAGCGTGGTCGTATCAATCTCAGTGACGAATCTCGCGATGGTCGGCCGTCCACCGCTGTGACCAACAAAAACATCGATGCTGTGCGCCGTATGATTGAAACAGACAGGCATGTGACCTACCATGAAATTCGCGCATCCTTAGAAATAGGCATGAGTCAAATACAATCAATCCTACACAAACAGTTGGGTGTGAGGCTTTTGGGCTCAAAAAACGGACCGCGTCACTTGGTGCAGTGCCATGCTTACCAGATTCAACGAAGGTGCGTCAAATTTGGTGTGGGACATAGTAACAGGTGACGAAACATGGATTTATTGCTACGATCCCAAAACAAAGCAGCAATCGAGCGTATGGGTCTTTCAAGATGAGCCGAAACCAACCAAAGTGGCGCGCGTGAAAAGTGCATCTAAGCGGATGATTGCTTCTTTTTTTAATAAAACTGGACACGTGGCTACTGTTGCTTTAGAGAATCGTCGTACCGTGAATAGTGACTGGTACACGACCATTTGTTTGCCGGAAGTTATTGACGAACTCCGTAAAAATAACCGTAAACGCCGTATCATCCTGCACCACGACAATGCTAGTTCTCACACGGCCAGACAGACAAACGACTTTTTGAAGACGAAAAATGTAGAACTCATGAGTCATCCTGCATACAGTCCCGACCTGGCACCTTGTGACTTTTTTCTGTTCCCAAAAATTAAGAACCAATTACGCGGTCAACGATTTTCATCACCAGAAGAGGCTGTCGAGGAGTATGAAAAACACGTTTCAGAGGTCACCACAGGGGAGTGGCACAAAAGTTTTCAAAACTGGTTTGATCGAATGAAAAAGTGCATAGACGCCAAGGGAGATTATTTTGAAAAACAATAAATTAATGTTGTACCTTTAATAGTATTTTTTCATATTCATTCCGGAAACTTATAGTGCGTCCCATGTATAACCAAGTGTTTTAATCATATAATACCCTATTTTTCTCAAATCTGCAATGTTTTATTTTGTCAAACTAGTAATGACGTCAATTTTGGGAGAAGGGGGGGGGGGGGTCATTAAGAAATGACGATAGGATGATTATAGGGGGAGGGGGGGGTCTAAAATCTGAAAAAATCGATGACGTAATTTATGGACGGCCCCTTATACAATTGTCTTCATGATGCTTAGTCTCTTTGAAGAGAAGGCACGAACGGTCTATGATATATTGTAATAGAAAAATGATAAAAAACACGTTAATAAAGGGCAAAAATTTTACGAGTGCTTAAAACGTGTTATTACTTATTCAACTAACCACAACGAAGTCGCGGGTACAGCTAGTAAAGGAATATATTTTTAGACGGCCTATCCAACGATATCCCACACTATGGGATAGACGAGAAAAAAATAATTCATCCCCAGTTTACGTGTATGCATGTTTATGGTATTCTTAAACAAATATATATTTCAAGATTTTATTTTAAACATTTTGTTTTTTTCCTATTTAAAACTAAATTATTTGCAGTAAACCAATCAAGAATCATAGATAGAGTTACATTCGCATCATCAAGGATATCTTTATGTCTATTAACTTTAAAAATAAGTGAAGTGTCGCCAGCGAATAGCACTATCTCTGATAAGTCTTTAACTAAATAAGGAAAGTCATTTATGTATATTAAGAACAATAAAGGCCCTAATATGGAGCCCTGCGGGACACCCATTTTAACTAATGCTCCAGCTGACTTTACTCTGTTAATATCTACCTTTTAAATTAGATCACTAAGATATGATTTTAATTACGCCAAATATTTGCCCCTAACTCCATAGTAACATTTTGCATAAAGGGTTTCATGATTAACACAATCAAAAGCTTTAGAGGGGTCACAAAAAACACCGAATGCATCCTGCTTTTCCTCCCAAGCATCAAATATTCTATTCTATTTAAATTCTTTATTGCACACACAAAATTTATAATTACATTGAAACATACAGTATATGCAAATAAGCGAGCTTATCTCTTAAAGAGATTTCTACCAGCAAACCCTTGGTGATAAAAGCAATTAACTTATATATATATGGTATGAGTACCATCAATGTGCACACAAAAAAAATACAACAAAATTTTACGAACAAAAATAACAGAAACTATATGTGCTGGACTAAAGCAACTCCTGCATCTATAGTTGACCTCCCTCTAGTAAATCCATATTGTTCACAATGAAGCAACTTATTTAAGTTACAATGAGATAATAATTGATTTAAAATTATTTTTTCGAAATCTTTACTCAGAACTGGTAAAACTGACACTGGTCTATAATTAGAAGGGTCTTCATTGTCACCTGATTTAAAAAGGGGGATCAACTTACTCAACTTTATTAAATCAGGAAAGAAACCATCACCTATACATTTATTAAAAATTAAAACCAAATAAGGAGCTATTAAATCAATGACGGAACTTATAACTTAAATAGACAGGCCCCGCCCCATAAGTCCTTTATCACTTTTTACAGTCAAATTATCTACTATAGACGTTAAGTTGTAAAATGTTTATGTCATGTTGAGGTTTTTTAAGATGGGATAAGTATTACATCTACAGGTATGAAGTCACGGACAGAGGTCACTTTACTTTAGGATAAAGGTGTGACGTGTGACTCACCATTAAGACGGTGCGGGTCAAGAGTGGCGGGAGGCGAGCAGTGCGGCGCGGGGGCGGGAGCGGGGGCGGGTGGTGCGGGCCGCGGGGCGGGCGCACTCAGTACCTGTACGAAGCTCGTTGGTAGTTCATCCTTGCCGTCACCACTCAGCACGCCGCGGCTGCAACACGCACACGCACACACACGCACCTTACTACAGAGACTGTCGGTCGATGAGGCTGAGCCGCACAATCATTTATTTATAATACGATGTATTCCCGCTGTCCCCGATAACCGTGTCCCAGTTACGGGGACAGCGAGACGTTATTTACTTTCGTACTGTTGCGTAGTCCCTTTGCTACAATGTAATCGTCAAAAATAACACAATCATTTATTTATATACAAATATTCATTTACGGGGACAGCGGGGATACTAATGCAATCATTTAAGGTGGTAACGGAGGATCTCGGTGCAAAATGCACATCATAACATTGTTTTCCTTACTTTTCAATAAAAAGTTTGCAATAAATGCGTTTTATAGCAATTCGCGCAAACTGCTTGTTAATAGTTAGGTGATCACATACATTTTAGTTTGGGTTACATTATAGCTGCATTGCATTACAACTGTAAACCCGCTTTTAAGTTTGATGTAATGCAAACAAAATGTGTAATACATTAAAGTGCGTAATTTTTTTGTGAAGATTTTATTATTAAGTTATTTCCGCAAGTTGCTTTAAAACACATTTATTGCATACTTTTTATTCAAAAGTAAGGAAAACAATATTATGATGTGCATTTTGTACCGAGGTAAAAAGTTACCCCTATAGGAATAAGAAGTACTAACGCTGATCTATCATATCAGCTATTCGGATAGTGACAAAAGTATGAAGTTTGGCACAGATGTTCTCTGGATAGACCTGAGCAGATTAAGCCTGGTTACCAGTGGTGGCGGGGAGGGGGGGGGGGGAAGTCCACCCCCGCCGCACCTGAAATAAAAATATCTTACGGATCTAGTTTAGCTAATTGTCCATTGGTCATTGGTATAATTTTCGTGTGAAAAACATATGACTAATCTATTTAACATGATAAAATAACATCTATTCATAGCGAATTACTGAGATTTATGCAAAAAAATAGAAAATGTATCCAAGACTTTCGTCTTCAATGGGCAACCATTTAAAAACTAATAATTGCAGGAAACAAAAAAAAATGTGTTAGAAAGCCCAATTAATTATCTTTTTAAAAATATACATTTTATGCACATTATCTAAAATATTTTGTTGAGAAAAAAATATAAATAGTCGCGCAGCGGCGAGGTCAGTTTTCTCGGCCTGCCTAATTACAATTAATTATATGACATTGAGAGTCAAAATTTAACGTCCAAATAAACATAACTAATTTCATTAACAACACCAAATAAATAAAACATATAGCCTTTGAATTGGTAAAATGAAAACTACAAAATTAAGTTTGCATTTTCATACATTATGTATCCCGCTCTATGCTCTGTATTAGAACTTGTGATAAATAATTTTCTGAAAAGGCTGCGATCAATCTTCAGTCCACTTGTTGTAAGAACCAAAAAAAAATTGTATTAGGAAGCCCAATTTTATTATATATTTACTTTATAACTTTTAAAAGAAAAAAAATATAAATTACCATTTTGTACGGAAGTCGATGACAAAACGTGCCATGACCGTAGGAGGCCTGTCCACTGTATGTACGTAATTTAGTTGAAAGTGTAGGTACACAACGTGCCGTGACCGTAGGGGGCCTGTCCGCCATATGTACGTAATTTAGTTGAAAGTGTAGGTACACAACGTGCCGTGACCGTAGGGGGCCTGTCCGCCATATGTACGTAATTTAGTTGAAAGTGTAGGTACACAACGTGCCGTGACCGTAGGGGGCCTGTCCGCCATATGTACGTAATTTTGTTGAAAGTGTAGGTACACAACGTGCCGTGACCGTAGGGGGCCTGTCCGCCATATGTACGTAATTTAGTTGAAAGTGTAGGTACACAACGTGCCGTGACCGTAGGGGGCCTGTCCGCCATATGTACGTAATTTAGTTGAAAGTGTAGGTACACAACGTGCCGTGACCGTAGGGGGCCTGTCCGCCATATGTACGTAATTTAGTTGAAAGTGTAGGTACACAACGTGCCGTGACCGTAGGGGGCCTGTCCGCCATATGTACGTGATTTAGTTGAAAGTGTAGGTACACAACGTGCCGTGACCGTAGGGGGCCTGTCCGTCATATGTACGTAATTTAGTTGAAAGTGTAGGTACACAACGTGCCGTGACCGTAGGGGGCCTGTCCGCCATATGTACGTAATTTAGTTGAAAGTGTAGGTACACAACGTGCCGTGACCGTAGGGGGCCTGTCCGCCGTATGTACGTAATTTAGTTGAAAGTGTAGGTACACAACGTGCCGTGACCGTAGGGGGCCTGTCCGCCATATGTACGTGATTTAGTTGAAAGTGTAGGTACACAACGTGCCGTGACCGTAGGGGGCCTGTCCGCCATATGTACGTAATTTAGTTGAAAGTGTAGGTACACAACGTGCCGTGACCGTAGGGGGCCTGTCCGCTATATGTACGTAATTTAGTTGAAAGTGTAGGTACACAACGTGCCGTGACCGTAGGGGGCCTGTCCGCCATATGTACGTGATTTAGTTGAAAGTGTAGGTACACAACGTGCCGTGACCGTAGGGGGCCTGTCCGCCATATGTACGTGATTTAGTTGAAAGTGTAGGTACACAACGTGCCGTGACCGTAGGGGGCCTGTCCGCCATATATACGTGATTTAGTTGAAAGTGTAGGTACACAACGTGCCGTGACCGTAGGGGGCCTGTCCGCCATATGTACGTGATTTAGTTGAAAGTGTAGGTACACAACGTGCCGTGACCGTAGGGGGCCTGTCCGCCATATGTACGTGATTTAGTTGAAAGTGTAGGTACACAACGTGCCGTGACCGTAGGGGGCCTGTCCGCCATATGTACGTGATTTAGTTGAAAGTGTAGGTACACAACGTGCCGTGACCGTAGGGGGCCTGTCCGCCATATATACGTGATTTAGTTGAAAGTGTAGGTACACAACGTGCCGTGACCGTAGGGGGCCTGTCCGCCATATGTACGTAATTTAGTTGAAAGTGTAGGTACACAACGTGCCGTGACCGTAGGGGGCCTGTCCGCCATATGTACGTGATTTAGTTGAAAGTGTAGGTACACAACGTGCCGTGACCGTAGGGGGCCTGTCCGCCATATGTACGTGATTTAGTTGAAAGTGTAGGTACACAACGTGCCGTGACCGTAGGGGGCCTGTCCGCCATATGTACGTGATTTAGTTGAAAGTGTAGGTACACAACGTGCCGTGACCGTAGGGGGCCTGTCCGCCATATGTACGTAATTTAGTTGAAAGTGTAGGTACACAACGTGCCGTGACCGTAGGGGGCCTGTCCGCTATATGTACGTAATTTAGTTGAAAGTGTAGGTACACAACGTGCCGTGACCGTAGGGGGCCTGTCCGCCATATGTACGTAATTTAGTTGAAAGTGTAGGTACACAACGTGCCGTGACCGTAGGGGGCCTGTCCGCCATATGCACGTGATTTAGTTGAAAGTGTAGGTACACAACGTGCCGTGACCGTAGGGGGCCTGTCCGCCATATGTACGTAATTTAGTTGCAAGTGTAGGTACACAACGTGCCGTGACCGTAGGGGGCCTGTCCGCTATATGTACGTAATTTAGTTGAAAGTGTAGGTACTACCTACCCTCCATTGGGATAACACGCAAAAGTTGTTTACTCCTCGCATTTAAAGTCTTTTAATTGCTTAATCTGCCCCAAAGTGATAAATATTTATAGAAATCGTTACTTTAGTCGATAATTCATCAATACAACAGTGTTAGTCATGTCCATCTGTGCAATTTGTTCAGAAAGTGTGCAACGGAAAAATGGTTTGCAATGTAATGGCAAGTGTCAGCGTTGGTTGCACTACAGATGTTATAAAGTACCTGATCAAGAAATAGCTGACATCAAGCATAGTACATGGCGATGTAGCAAGTGTATTAGTGCTAAGGACCCCAAACAGCAACTCCTCAAAAGTGACGCACAACCGCAACACAAAAGTGCTCCGTGCTCGCCGGCATCAGGCCCGTTTAGCATTCCCGTGGACGTCGCCAACAGCTTGTCCAAGTTGCAGAAAGACGTTGCTAACATATTAAACAACATATCTAATATACAGGTAACACAAACAGATCTACAAACGACACAAAAAGAAATTTTACAGAACCAGAAAGAAATCCAATCGCAATTAAACTCAAACAACCAAAAAATTTTAGAATTTGAAAATAAATTTGCAGATATTGATCATGAGCTTCTCTCGATTGGCCAACTTAAATTGGAGTTAGATACGTATAGGCAAGAGTTGGCTAAATTGCAAGGCCTGCAGGATGACAATGACCAAAGCAAGAACAACTGCTCACTAGAAATCAAAGGTTTTCCCAAATGTAACTTCAACGAACTGCAAGGAAGCATAATCGAAATGGCAAAAATCTGTAAATCAGATATTTCACAGGAAAACATTGTGCAGGTATCTCAGGCACAAAAAGGTAAACAAATAGGTAATGTTTTTGTCAAGCTTGAATCAAAGGAAAAACGTGATAAGTTTGTGAGAGAGATTAGGAAGAAGAAAAATCTACGCCTGCAGGATATACGCCCAGAGCTCACCGACGAGAATTCTAAGAACCAGAGAATTTATGTAAATGAGCTCCTGACATCCAAACGTAAACGGTTACTGTCTCAAGCCAAGTCCTTCGCTAAAACAAACGACATCAAACACGTTTGGACAAAAGATGGTCAAGTTCTTATGCGGGAGCAAGATAATAGCAGATATTTTATTATTAAACACGAACTGGACCTAAAAAAGTTTTTTCCATGATTTTCTTTTACTTTCTGTTTTCACGATATTACTGTTTCTTTTTTTTGTAATTAAGTGTTTTATTTACTCAGTTTACTGGTCAATTTCTTACCAACATATGAATAAGCTGCACTCCACACATTATCACACACACTTTACTCACCGCGACACACATATCTCACTCGTTATCACTAGCATCGCGTTATCTCAGTATCTTATGATCTATTTTCCGCATTTATTTCCGGAGGCTGTCCGACCTGTCCGTATATTGCATGTATTTACAGTTATTCTTGATGACGTCACAATCTTCATAATACTTGAACAGAGATACTACTGTCGTCGGCGTCGAATGGGTACTGAAGGAATCTGGTTTTCAGGTAGAAAGCTTGAAAAACAAATGAGCCGGTCTGTATACTGTTTTGTCTATCTATACACTAATACCTTTAAAATATTCGCAGACCTACTTTATAAATACCTGCCAATTTATTACCAGTCCACATGTTATTGTTTCCAACTAATTCTAATAACTGATCGCAAATTATACCATATTTCAACTTCCTTACTAGTGGCGGTTATCTCATCCGGTTATGATGTCTATTATAAAAATGCATTATATCCAATTTATTGGTCCAAATTTAATGTTTTTGTTCTTTACTTACACACAAAATTTACTGTTTGTGTTTTGATCAAAATTTTACATCTCCTACTTTCAGAAATGATTATTTTAAATATATTTGTTTTGCGAGCCCATGCATGTTTCTTTTATTTTTTATGGATAGACTCAGAATTTTTGTGCGACGGAGAGATTGCCATCCAGATGAAAATATCTAACTTGTTTTTACTATTACATAACTATGTTCGAGTCTGATATAGTTGATTTAGACATGGATGGTGATTTGTCCGTCGTACAGAAGTATGTTGTGGATGAAGTAGAAACATGCAAGACTTTACTTAGTGAGCAAAACCAGTTCTCTGTTTTAAGCTTGAACATTAGGAGTATTTATCAAAACTTGGATCAGCTTGAAGTTCTGTTACAGCGTTTTAATGTTGATTTTGACTTCATTATACTCTCGGAATGTTGGATTAGACGAAAGATTTTAGGTCTTCATAACTATCAAAGTTTCCACACATTAAAACAATTAAATAAAGCCGACGGCGTCATAGTTTACATAAACAAAAGATTAATTAAGGAGTTTAGAGTAGTTTGTTCTGAAATATACCTTGATGATGCATCTGGATTGAAAATTACCGTAAATAATAAACAGTGTTCGTTGACCCTCTTTGCCATTTACCGATCACCCTCAATAAAATGTACAGAAAAGTTTGTTAAGTCTCTTGATTCTATGTTGCGTAGGTCCCGGCTGTGTAGCCGCAGTGACGTCATCATTTGTGGCGATATTAACATTAATATACACGCTGATTCTACGGACGCTCGACGTACTGATTATCTGTGCTGTCTGGCATCGCACGGTTTCCTACCAGCTGTAACTGATCGTACAAGAGAAAAAGCCTGCTTGGACCATGCGATGGTAAACACAGACAAAAACATCGTTAGTATTGTTTGCGAAACAAAAACATACCACTATAAGGTTAGTGCCTTCGTCCAGAAGAATAAAAAAGGGTTGGATTACTCCAGGTCTCATCAAGTGCTATAAGTTTAGGGATATATTACATAAGAAAGCTTGTCGTAACCCTCTAGACACTGAATTACAACTTAAATATAAAATATACCGTAATATCTGTACCAAGGCCACTCGTACTGCAAAAAATTTATACACTAACGCAGAAATTAAAACTAACCGAAAGAATCCTCGTAAGTTTTGGCAAATTATAAAGGATACAGCGGCAATACCGATAGCCGACAAATCAGGGGCTAGTGCTCTTCTTCATAGAAACAAGGACCCCATTGCAGCTATTAATGAAGTAAACAACTATTTTACTGGCGTTGGACACAGCTTAGCGACCAAGACTCTTAATTCCCTCCAGGCAACAGAAAATGACTTACTAAGAAATTGCTCTGTTAATTCTAGCAGTATTGATTCATTTATTCTGTTTCCAACTGATCCGTTTGAGATAGAAAAATCCATTGCTTCGCTTAAGGAAAGCACAGCGAGAGGGTTAGATGGCATAACTTCTAAGCTTATTAAATCTGTGAGAACACCTCTTCTTGCTCCTCTAGCTTACATAATTAATCTCTCTTTTGAAACAGGCGTTTTTCCTAAGTCATTCAAAAAATCAGTAGTCGTTCCAATCTTTAAAACCGGTGAGGCTGATGTCATCTCAAACTACAGACCCATTTCGCTTTTACCAACTATCTCTAAAATTGTTGAAAAACTTGTCAAGTTGCGGCTGTTAACTTTCTTAAAGAGAAAAAATCTCCTCTCCGATAACCAGTTGGGATTCAGAGATGGAAAATCTACTTCCGATGCAGTAAACAGAATAGTAGAATTTGTTGTAAATCAACTTGATAATGGCCGCCACTGCATTGGAGTCTTCTTAGACTTAGCCAAGGCCTTTGACACCGTCTCAATTCCCCTGTTATTGAGGAAATTAGAAATGATAGGTGTCAGAGGTCAAGCTCTTTCCTGGTTTCATGGTTGAAAATAGAGAACAATGTGTCAAAGTTCAGGATACATACAGCGGCTGGAACAACGTCCATTATGGGGTTCCACAGGGAAGCGTCTTAGGACCACTGCTCTTTTTGATATATATTGATGGATTGTGTAGCATGAATATTCTTAATGGTCTTGTCATTTCCTATGCCGACGACACCGTTCTTTTATACAGTGGTAATACTTGGGAAAATACATTTAGGGAAGCGAGTCGCGGCATTTCTTTAGTCAAGTCGTGGTTGGATAATAACCTTCTAACCCTTAACATAGAAAAAACAAAATATATGTGTTTCCACATCACAGAAAGAACAAGGGCGGAGTCCACTCTTTTTCTATATCTCCACAACGGAGAAAATCATGTCAACTGCGACTGTCCGAAGATAGATAAAGTAGAGAAAATTAAGTATCTGGGAATCCAGCTAGATGATAAACTTAACTGGTCTAAACATTGTCATGATCTTTCTAATCGTCTTCGTAGGCTACTACATATATTTAAGAGACTCAGTACGATTACTGACTTAGCGCTCAAACGCAACATATACCTCGCCCTCGCGGAGTCACTGATTAACTACTGTATCACTGCGTGGGGTGGCACTTCTAAAACTACATTAATAGAAGTTGAAAGAGCACAGAGAGCCTTACTTAAAGTTCTATTTAAAAAACCGTATAGGTACTCAACACGTAAACTTTTGACTGAGTGCAATGTTTTATCAGTTCGACAGTTATTCATACTCTCTATTATAAGGAAATTAACAAACTTGCATAAGAATCGCTCATTAATAAACAACCGAAGAAAATGTACTTTAAATACACCTTTTTGCAAAACCTGTTTTGCCCAGGGTTTTCAGAGCTTCTTAGGGCCTTACATTTTTAAGAAATTTATTAGAGCTTCAGACGTCGTGGAACCAAAACAATATACCCATAAGTTCAAATTGTGGTTAGCGAACCTTGATTATGATGATACGGAGGAGCTGCTGGTGATAACTAAATAAATAAATGGATACGATTTGGTATTCTCAAATTTAACCAATACCATAAACACTCATCTACAGTCACACATTCACACACCTCGTACACTCACACTTTCTAAAACCCCTTCACATACATACCTTGTTAACCGTAACACACACCCTCACAGATTTACAGCATATGCGTGCGCTTAAAATAATAATAACAATTTTTTTTTTTGTATACATCCCTAATAATTATTATTTTTTGCTACTGTCATGCTGCAGGACGGCTATGTAGCCAGCGCAGATGCCAGGGTCTAATATATTTTTTGTAATACAATTATTGTTATATTTTACTTAAGAATACTGTTTTGGATTATTGTATGTATGCTATTTCTGTTTAGTCCAATAAACTATTTGTATTTGTACAACGTGCCGTGACCGTAGGGGGCCTGTCCGCCATATGTACGTGATTTAGTTGAAAGTGTAGGTACACAACGTGCCGTGACCGTAGGGGGCCTGTCCGCCATATGTACGTGATTTAGTTGAAAGTGTAGGTACACAACGTGCCGTGACCGTAGGGGGCCTGTCCGCCATATGTACGTGATTTAGTTGAAAGTGTAGGTACACAACGTGCCGTGACCGTAGGGGGCCTGTCCGCCATATGTACGTGATTTAGTTGAAAGTGTAGGTACACAACGTGCCGTGACCGTAGGGGGCCTGTCCGCCATATGTACGTGATTTAGTTGAAAGTGTAGGTACACAACGTGCCGTGACCGTAGGGGGCCTGTCCGCCATATGTACGTAATTTAGTTGAAAGTGTAGGTACACAACGTGCCGTGACCGTAGGGGGCCTGTCCGCTATATGTACGTAATTTAGTTGAAAGTGTAGGTACACAACGTGCCGTGACCGTAGGGGGCCTGTCCGCCATATGTACGTAATTTAGTTGAAAGTGTAGGTACACAACGTGCCGTGACCGTAGGGGGCCTGTCCGCCATATGTACGTGATTTAGTTGAAAGTGTAGGTACACAACGTGCCGTGACCGTAGGGGGCCTGTCCGCCATATGTACGTAATTTAGTTGAAAGCGTAGGTACACAACGTGCCGTGACCGTAGGGGGCCTGTCCGCCATATGTACGTAATTTAGTTGAAAGTGTAGGTACACAACGTGCCGTGACCGTAGGGGGCCTGTCCGCCATATGTACGTGATTTAGTTGAAAGTGTAGGTACACAACGTGCCGTGACCGTAGGGGGCCTGTCCGCCATATGTACGTAATTTAGTTGAAAGTGTAGGTACACAACGTGCCGTGACCGTAGGGGGCCTGTCCGCCATATGTACGTGATTTAGTTGAAAGTGTAGGTACACAACGTGCCGTGACCGTAGGGGGCCTGTCCGCCATATGTACGTGATTTAGTTGAAAGTGTAGGTACACAACGTGCCGTGACCGTAGGGGGCCTGTCCGCCATATATACGTGATTTAGTTGAAAGTGTAGGTACACAACGTGCCGTGACCGTAGGGGGCCTGTCCGCCATATGTACGTAATTTAGTTGAAAGTGTAGGTACACAACGTGCCGTGACCGTAGGGGGCCTGTCCGCCATATGTACGTAATTTAGTTGAAAGTGTAGGTACACAACGTGCCGTGACCGTAGGGGGCCTGTCCGCCATATGTACGTAATTTAGTTGAAAGTGTAGGTACACAACGTGCCGTGACCGTAGGGGGCCTGTCCGCCATATGTACGTAATTTAGTTGAAAGTGTAGGTACACAACGTGCCGTGACCGTAGGGGGCCTGTCCGCCATATGTACGTAATTTAGTTGAAAGTGTAGGTACACAACGTGCCGTGACCGTAGGGGGCCTGTCCGCCATATGTACGTAATTTAGTTGAAAGTGTAGGTACACAACGTGCCGTGACCGTAGGGGGCCTGTCCGCCATATGTACGTAATTTAGTTGAAAGTGTAGGTACACAACGTGCCGTGACCGTAGGGGGCCTGACCGCCATATGTACGTGATTTAGTTGAAAGTGTAGGTACACAACGTGCCGTGACCGTAGGGGGCCTGTCCGCCATATGTACGTAATTTAGTTGAAAGTGTAGGTACACAACGTGCCGTGACCTTAGGGGGCCTGTCCGCCATATGTACGTAATTTAGTTGAAAGTGTAGGTACACAACGTGCCGTGACCGTAGGGGGCCTGTCCGCCATATGTACGTGATTTAGTTGAAAGTGTAGGTACACAACGTGCCGTGACCGTAGGGGGCCTGTCCGCCATATGTACGTGATTTAGTTGAAAGTGTAGGTACACAACGTGCCGTGACCGTAGGGGGCCTGTCCGCCATATGTACGTAATTTAGTTGAAAGTGTAGGTACACAACGTGCCGTGACCTTAGGGGGCCTGTCCGCCATATGTACGTAATTTAGTTGAAAGTGTAGGTACACAACGTGCCGTGACCGTAGGGGGCCTGTCCGCCATATGTACGTGATTTAGTTGAAAGTGTAGGTACACAACGTGCCGTGACCGTAGGGGGCCTGTCCGCCATATGTACGTAATTTAGTTGAAAGTGTAGGTACACAACGTGCCGTGACCGTAGGGGGCCTGTCCGCCATATGTACGTGATTCAGTTGAAAGTGTAGGTACACAACGTGCCGTGACCGTAGGGGGCCTGTCCGCCATATGTACGTAATTTAGTTGAAAGTGTAGGTACTTATTTGCAATATTTCACGATACGATGACCCTGAGGAATACATTGCAGGTATTTAACAATATTTTACTGCTTTGTTGAGTTTCCAGCTTTTTGTAACTTAACTTTTTCGATTTTGGTCCTTTCAGGTTTGAGATCTATTTCTATTTTATTTTGATTAATATTTACTTATTAATGTTTCATCGTATTAAAAAACTAGGTTTAAGGTTATCGTAAGGACGATTTCAGAAGATAATTACGTCAAAAGCCAACAAAGCCTGTACGACGTACAAGGACAGCGTTGTTTGTTATTCTCAGCCCAATGTATTTCTTTAGCAGCCGTGGACAAGGTAGGTAGGTCATAACCAACACCTACTGTCAGTGTACATAGCCCATTAGAGCCATTGATTGTTTTAATTGTAGTTGTTATTATATTAAGATCTAAATAAATACTTTGAAAATGCTACAAAGATGAAACCGGTCAGGAAATACAATAGAAAGCAGTACATGGATGCTCTTAGAACATTAATACCATGGTTTTACTCTTTAGATCACGTCAACTATGCTCGTTGGTTATTTACATTGCATCTCAGAGACCTTTCGAATGTGCCGCAGTCACATCGCGATATATCAACAGTTTCTTGGTGTTTGTCACACGGTCTACCAAAAATGAAAAGTCTGTTCGATTCCTTGACCTTTAAATTGACTTAACCCTAAGTCCACGACTTCGTGATATGGGACCAGTGTGCGACCCTACTGAACCACTTTTCCCAAGAGTCATACCCGCGGACACCCTTAGTTTAGGAAATAATTGAGTTCCAAACCAAAACGCGTGAACCCTAACGCACCGACATACGGGCGAGTTTAGAGAGAGCGTCGTCCGTGAAACCTGCAGCTGTTTGAGGTCAACGCCCACTCTAAACTCGCCCGAATGTCGGTGCGTTAGGGTTCACGCGTTTTGGTTTGGATCTCAATTATTTCCTAAACTAAGGGTGTCCGCGGGTATGACTCTTGGGAAAACAATGGTGCACTGGCACACATATGTGGTTTAATTTAATGGTCGCACTCTATTTACACCCGGTATATAAAATTCAAAGTCCTGACTCACTGACTGATAATCAAGCCACAGACTAAACCGTTGGTCCTAGAGACATGAAATTTGGAGGGTGTATTCTTTGTGATGTTTAAGTATCCACTAAGAAAGGGTTTTTCAAAATTCTACCCCTAAGAGGGTGAAATGGGGTTTTGAGTTTTCTGTGAACTTTTTATTCTCTAGGTCGATTAACTCGAAAATTGGTGCACGCACTCTCTAATTAAAATTAATAGGGCTTCGGAAATCCTACACGGCATAGTAGACGGGCGCATGGTGCACAGGGTGGCGCAGGGCGTGCGGGGGGGGGGGGGGGGGGGCACAGGGCGTGCGGGGGAGCGCGCCAATTGCCCGCGGGCGTGGGATTATGTACCTATCAGACAGTAGGTAGGATTTTTCTGAGGTAGTGGTGTATATGTAATATGTAATTGATAATCTTTATATACGTATATGTTAGATTCAAAGTCCTGACTGAGTAACTGATATATCAGCGCACAGCCTAAACCGCTGGTCCTAGAGTGTGTTCTTTAAGATGACTGACTGACATAGAAACCGCTGAAACCTACTTTAGCTACTTTCATAGTGTCATGTGTTAGGGGGTTATTCTTTGGGGTGATGCCGCGGATGTTGACCGTATATTTATTCTGCAGAAATGGGCAATTAGGGCGATTTTCCAATTACCATCTAGGCACAGTCTACGTGAAATATTTAAGGATATTAAAGTTATGACATTACCTTCTATATTTATTTATGTTTGTTTAATTTATGCCCGTAAGAATGTAGTAAATGAAAAAAACGTGATATACACAATCAATCAAATCAAAATGTTTGCTGTTGTTTGTTACAAATTGTATAATAAGGTTCCTCAAACGTGGTTAAGACTTAATGAAAAGACATTCAAAAGACAGATAAAAACTATTGTATTGATGACTTTTTAACAGATAAACATGCGTTTATTGATATTTGAATGACTTACCTATATATAACCTAACCCAAACCACGCCTGGCTATTACCTATGAGCAGTTGGTGATTCTAGCACTTGAAGGAAAAACAAAATATATTGTTTACAAGGAAATACTGCGGTAGGTGTAGTATTTCGTTGTAAACAATATTAATTAAGTATTATCCACTTCTGGTTGTCTCCTAATTAGATCTTTTCACGCACGGTTTGAGTTCTGTTACAACCATACCACTCTCATTCCAGAGATTAGTTTAGTTTTACGGAGAACTTCGTCCTTATTGCTTTTCTTGGGAGATTGTCAATTTGTATGGGGTAAGAGCGCTTATAATGTCTGTTTCTAAAAAAAGTCATTTGTTTTCTGAAGGCCACGCGGGCGAAGCTGCGGGCAGAAGCTAGTAGACAATATAAGACGCCTAAGATCATTTTTTTTTCACGTGACATATTTCCTCTCTGGGGGCACGGCAGTGCCCCCCGCCAAGATGAGCCAAACGAAGCGGGGCACTACGTACTTTTTCTCGAAGCGTTTCGTCGTATTTTCTGGATAATACTAGAGATACCAAATTCTCAAGATAAATTGTAGTAAGCAGTCGCATTAAACAGGATAAGTTTCATTTGTCTAGCTTTTATACTTAAAATTTTATTGATGCCCAAATTACGTCGATTTCGTCACTCACTCACTGATGATCATCAAAACCTCTAGGGTACTTCCTGAAGTCCTACAAAGCTGAAATTAGGTATGCAGGCTAAGATTAGCACACAAACAACAAATAAATTAAAAAATCTGTAACTGTCACCCTCCAAACCCTCGTAAGGGGGGTCCGGTTCTATTTTATTAAAACAATATATTCCCAATGTACGGGCAATCAGCCGTACATTTCGCAACGTTGCGTCCTACTTATGTGCAGCGCGTGCGTCATGTATTACTTTAAAGTTTTACCTTTTCTTTACTTATTAACTGAGTACTTACTTAGCCACCGTAGAGATCACAGCTAGAGAACCTACACCTTTCTCTACAATAGACCACCTTCAAACTACCAGTCTGTTTCTACTTAAGTCCAGCGCGTGCGTCATGTATTACTTGAACGTTTTACCTTTTCTTTATTTATTAACTGAGTACTTACTTAGCCACCGTAGAGATCACAGCTAGAGAACCTACACCTTTCTCTACAATAGACCACCTTCAAACTACCAGTCTGTTTCTACTTATGTCCAGCGCGTGCGTCATGTATTACTTGAACGTTTTACCTTTTCTTTATTTATTAACTGAGTACTTACTTAGCCACCGTAGAGATCACAGCTAGAGAACCTACACCTTTCTCTACAATAGACCACCTTCAAACTACCAGTCTGTTTCTACTTATGTCCAGCGCGTGCGTCATGTATTACTTGAACGTTTTACCTTTTCTTTATTTATTAACTGAGTACTTACTTAGCCACCGTAGAGATCACAGCTAGAGAACCTACACCTTTCTCTACAATAAACCACCTTCAAACTACCAGTCTGTTTCTACTTATGTCCAGCGCGTGCGTCATGTATTACTTGAACGTTTTACCTTTTCTTTATTTATTAACTGAGTACTTACTTAGCCACCGTAGAGATCACAGCTAGAGAACCTACACCTTTCTCTACAATAGACCACCTTCAAACTACCAGTCTGTTTCTACTTATGTCCAGCGCGTGCGTCATGTATTACTTGAACGTTTTACCTTTTCTTTATTTATTAACTGAGTACTTACTTAGCCACCGTAGAGATCACAGCTAGAGAACCTACACCTTTCTCTACAATAGACCACCTTCAAACTACCAGTCTGTTTCTACTTATGTCCAGCGCGTGCGTCATGTATTACTTGAACGTTTTACCTTTTCTTTATTTATTAACTGAGTACCTACTTAGCCACCGTAGAGATCACAGCTAGAGAACCTACACCTTTCTCTACAATAGACCACCTTCAAACTACCAGTCTGTTTCTACTTATGTCCAGCGCGTGCGTCATGTATTACTTGAACGTTTTACCTTTTCTTTATTTATTAACTGAGTACTTACTTAGCCACCGTAGAGATCACAGCTAGAGAACCTACACCTTTCTCTACAATAGACCACCTTCAAACTACCAGTCTGTCTCTAATTATAACTCCACTCCACTGCAACTACCTACAACAATCAAAGTACGGCCAGAACTGATCACTCTGACCATACATCAAATGGTCCTTCGAGAACCAGGACTTCTTCGGAACTCTTCGGTCAACTACGCTGAGGAACGATAGAAGACTGGAACTAGCAGACTGTGGATACTGTGATCTTCTACTACGCCAAGGGGCTAAGGGGTCGTCGGCGACAAACTAACTGTGTGAATACAACCGTGTGCTAAAAGGAGAATCTGTTAACGAAGGGGTCCACTCTTAACTGTGAATATAACTGTGAGCCGAAGGGAGTATTAAACTGCGAGAAGCTGTGTACCAGGGGGTCCACTTGTCGACAACAAATTAACTACGTGTTGAGTGACTCTGTAACTTTGAACTGTGACTGTTTAACTTATTTAGTGGAATAGAAGTACGGTACCTATCTAAAGTGACTAACTTTTACTGTGAGAGTAACTTTAACGGATTTTGACGTCAATAATCTAACTGTGAGTTGAACTTTGGCTACGTTCGAACACATAACTTTATTAACTAATCCGAGTCAATAACTAACTGTGAAGAAAGATGGAAGATTTACGTATTCAGGGAGAAGTGTGCGAAAATATCCAGAGACTGTGTGAGAACTTTGGGAAGGACGGAAAGGCCAGGAAAACTGTGGACTATTTAACAACGCGGATGGTGTCGCCAGAGAACCAATGGGAAGACTTTGAGGACAGGCACTGTTAAACTTTTACAAACAATTGATCCGACCCATGAATATTTTACGAAACAGGTCTTTGAAAAGATAAAAAATTAGTATGAAATGGGAAATCGTTGACAAGCGACACTGGGAGTTGGATAGTATACTCCAGGACGGAGATCAAGATGATGAGTATGAGAAAAGCTATACCAGGCTAGAAAAACACTATGACGAATTACGAAAACAGCTGAATAGCAAAATCTGGGCGCACGTTCACTACCAAGAATCAACACCGCGTATGGAAATTCCCGAATTCTCGGGTAATTATAATCAATGGGTATCGTTCAAGGATCTATTCGAGGAAACCATTCATAACAACCCATTGATACCGAAAACACAGAAGATGAAACACCTTAAAACTAAACTGAAAGGGGAAGCATTACAACAAGTAAAGCATTTGACCATTAGCGCTGAAAACTATGATTCCTGTTGGGAAATATTAAATCACCGCTTCAATAACAAACGTATGATGTTTAATTCTTCCATGAATACTATGCTGAATCTTCCAGTAATTCAGCAAGCGACTGGTTACTTCATCAAAAATATGCACGATGTCATACTCGAGTGCTTCAATGGTCTCAACAACATTGGAATCGATATAGCTACTTGGGATCCGATAGTCGTGCATTTGATGTTGCAAAAACTTGACTCTGCAACATACAACGAGTACAACAAGGAGCTGGAAGACCCTCGAGAACTACCAAACTTCGACGAGTTCAGCAATTTTCTGGAGAGCAAGTTCATGGCGTTGGAAGCTGCGAGGAATCACCAGAAAACGGATTCAAGTAATCAGAAGCCGTCAACATCAAGAAGCAACAACTATAAAAACAAAGCTTGGAAGCATGAATTTTCCAAATCTTTTCATGCTACCACCAAAAACTGCCCACTTTGTCAGAAAGATCATGTGTTGATGCAATGCTGCCAATTCGTTGACATGGATTCGAATAGCAGGAACGAAACGGCAGCAAAACTTCGCTGTTGCAAAAACTGCTTATACAGTCATGGAAACAACGAATGTCGGTCAACAAACAATTGTAAACTATGTCACCAGCCGCATCACACATTACTTCATCCGTACGGCAAAAGTAATGATTCTGTAAGGCGCCAGAATCAACAATCAGGTCAACGGAAGTATTATCATCCCAAGTCTAGTCATGTGTCAGGTGAGACACAAAAAGTCTTGTTGGCTGCGGCACTACTGAGAGTGAAAACTGTAGATGGAACCTATGTTAACTTACGTGGGTTAATAGATCAAGGAAGTCAAATAACCTTGGTTAGTCAAAATGCCGCGCAACTACTAAGGCTGCCGAGACGAAAACTGAATGCAACGGTAACGGGAGTTGGAGTGACTTCCACCAACTGTAAGGGTTTGCTCCAAATAGAGTGTAAATCTATTTATTCGGATTACACCCTGTCAGCTGAGGCGCTAATAATGCCTAAGCTAATAAACAGGTTGCCAAATCAGACCTTTGAAATTGGAAACTGGCCTCATCTCCAAAACTGTTGAAATGAACGCAACAATAATTTTTATATTGGTATTAGTTTTATGTTGGCTGTCATGTTTTTAATTCATAGTTTTGTCAAAGCGTCGGTGTGTCGCCACCATCAATGAAAACTTCTTCTTGGCCGCCATGTAAACTTGTGAACAGTAATAAACAGTTATTAACAAAGTTTTACTGTTTTGTTCCATACTCCACTGAAGAAAACCCCAATTCCTACTGGTTATGGGCCCAGGCTATACTTGTATGGATACAGAATGGTAAAATACTGCGGTAAAGCGGAAGATGCGGTAAAGCAAACATAGCGCGGTGAAGTGCTACAAATTTTCATGAAGAAGGCGCGGTAAAGTGCTGTAACGTTCATAAATTTACGAAGACGCGGTAAAGCGAACGATGGAGGGCGTAATATTAAACGCCAACAACGCCAGTGGTACTACCCAACTACGCCTAGAAGGAACCGGGAACTGGTCTTCTTGGAAATTCCAAGTGAAGGTTATACTGAAGGCCCTTGGAATCTTCGATGTTGTAGATGGAAGCCGGAAGATTCCAGAAAAGGAAGAAAGTAAAGCAACATGGCAACAGCAAGACGCCAAAGCACAAGGTGTTATTGTAACCAGATTGTCAAATAATGTGATGTTACAGGTCACAAACTGTGACACAGCAAAGGAAATGTGGGATAAATTACACATTATTTATGAAAGAAGGTCTGACATGTCATTGCATCTTGTTCAACAGAAGTTCTTCGAGATGAAGTGCGGTGACCGAGATGACATAGCTACATTTTTAGCAAAAATTGAAGATATTGTGGCGCAGATAAAACAAGCGAACGGAGAATTATCTGAAAACATGGTAATGACTAAAATAATTACATCTTTACCAGAAAGTTACCGACATTTTGTGTCAGCCTGGGACTCTGTACCAGGAGAGAAGAAAACCTTAGCGGAGTTGACAGCGAGGTTATTAACTGAAGAGCAGAGAAACAAACAGCATGAGGAAACAACAGCACTTGCAGCAAAAGAAGTAACAAATAGAAAGTGTTTCAAGTGTGGTAAAGTTGGACATTTTAAAAATAACTGTAAACTGAAAAGAAATTATAGTGAAAAGTTTTGTAAACAGTGTAAAAAGTATGGACATGAAACAGAACGGTGTTGGTTCAAAAAGGACAAAAATAATGACAATAACAGTGCAAAACGGAACGCATTCATAGTGACAGCTCTAACGTCAATGAGCTATTCTGAACTAAAAAATGAGTGGTACTTAGACAGTGGTGCATCCCAACATATGTGTAGTAATAAAGACAGTTTCGTTGAATACCAAGACCTTTCAGTGGAAAGAGACATTATGATTGCAGATGGTACAATTATACAAGCGGCAGGATGTGGAAAAATCACATTAGAGGCATATGATGGCCAAGACTGGATCCCTACAACTTTGAACATGGTTTTATATGTGCCTAACCTCAAAATAAACTTATTTTCAGTGAGTAGTGCATTGGACAAAGGTTATAAAATGATATCCGACAAAAATTCATGCAAATTTATTCTAAACGATAGTGTGCATGCTATAGCAGAGAGGGAATCCAAAATGTATATAATGAAGTTCCGAGAATCAACTGATATTGCGGCTATTGGGCGGTGTCAAGATGGGCTATCAGAGTGGCATAACAAAATGGCTCATCAAAACATTGAGCAAGTGAAGGAGATACTTAAAAGAAGTAACATAAGTTATGAGACTGGACCAGAAGTGACATGCATACCATGCCTTGAAGGTAAACAGCATAAAATGCCATACCCGGCAAGTAATAATAAAGGTGAGAAACCTGGACAAATATTGCATTTAGATCTGTGTGGAATCATGGAGACAACTTCTCTGGGTGGCGCAAAATACTTTTTACTCATAAAAGACGATTATTCAAGATACAGGAAAGTATATTTTTTAAAGAGTAAGTCCGAGACAATTATGAAATTGAAACAATACATACAGGAAGTACAAGTGAGTCCAGGACATAAGATTGAAGTCATTAGAAGCGATAATGGAAAAGAATTCATTAATAATGAAGTGAAAAGACTATTAAGTGATTATGGTATCATTCATCAAACTTCTGTGGTGTACACTCCAGAACAAAATGGGTGTGCCGAACGTGAAATGAGGACTATAGTTGAAGCAGCCCGTACACTGTTATTAGAAAACAAAATGAACAAAAACTTATGGGCAGAAGCCGTCAACACAGCGGTGTATGTTATGAACAGAACTGGAAAAAGTAGAGTACAAGACAAGACCCCTTATGAAATATGGTTTAACAAGGAATTGTTTGATATAAATAACTTGCAGATTTTTGGTTCAAAAGTTGCGATTCATGTACCTAGTCAGAAGAGACTGAAATGGGACCCTAAGTCAGAGTTTGGAATATTCGTTGGATATGGTGAAACTACCAAAGGATTTAGAATTTATCTACCTGAAAAGGAAGATGTTGTGATCAGAAGGGATGTTATTTTTATAAAGGAAAATACACAGTTGAGACATGATGTCATGAAATCGGGAACTTCTGACATAATATATGAGGAAAAACAAAATGAACCAACAGACAGTGTTGAAGAACCAAGCAACAATGTGGAATATGTTCAAACTGACAGAAAAGAAAGTGAACTGAGTGAAAATGTGGAAAGTGTACAAGTTGATAGAGAAGAGAGTTATCGAATGAACAGAGAGGAAAGAGAACCAGTTGACAGAGAGGAGAGTGAACCTATCAATATATCCGAAAATTATGAAGAAGGAAGACCTAGAAGAGAAAGAAGGACACCTGCATGGATGGAACATTATGAAACGAATTATTTATGCATAGAAAATAATGAACCTTTGACATACAAAGAAGCGATGGAACGACCTGACAAAAGCAAATGGGAAGAAGCTATAAAAAGGGAGCTAAAGACTTTGGAAGAAAATAATACATGGGAAGAAGTAACAGAAATACCAAATGACACAAAAAAAAAAAAAAAAAAAAAAAACATGTTAAGAGGGGAGGTCCTATATTTTGTTAAGAGGGTGTTCACACCAAAATGTTATGATCACACAATAATTATTAAGGGGGTGGGATCATAAGTTTTATCTAAAAATTATCGTTGAGGGGGTGTGTTGAAATGAACGCAACAATAATTTTTATATTGGTATTAGTTTTATGTTGGCTGTCATGTTTTTAGTTCATAGTTTTGTCAAAGCGTCGGTGTGTCGCCACCATCAATGAAAACTTCTTCTTGGCCGCCATGTAAACTTGTGAACAGTAATAAATAGTTATTAACAAAGTTTTACTGTTTTGTTCCATACTCCACTGAAGAAAACCCCAATTCCTACTAAAACTTGAAGCTCGCCGATCCAGAATTCAATGTATCACGATCTGTTGACATACTCCTGGGGGCCGATGTATATTCTGACATTATCCTGGAAGGTGTACTTAAGGCCCAATGGCTCAGCAAACTCAACTAGGGTGAGTGTTATGTGGAAACGTCAAAACATTGAACTGTTACATAACTTTGATAGGAACTGAAAACTTAGAAAAGTTTTGGGAAAATGAAGATATTTTACAAACTGAGGAGATATCCGAGGATAACAGATGTGAAAATTTCTACAAAGAAACTACTGAGAGACGACATGACGGAAGATATGTAGTCCAGATGCCTCTACATGAAGACTTTAAAGAAAAGCTTGGAAACTCCAAATCCAAGTGTATCTCACAATTTCTTCAATTAGAGAGACGACTACAAAGACAACATAAGCTAGAAGAGATGTACAAGGAGTTCATTCACGAATATATTGAACTGGGACACATGAAACCTTCTACTGCAACTACTGACGAAAGATTGGAATGTTTTTTGCCTCATCATGGGATCCTGAGGGAATCATCTATGACGACCAAACTGAGAGTAGTGTTCAATGGATCGATGAAGTTTAGCGGCAAGTCACAAGAAAGCCTAAATTCGCTGATGGAAAAGGGGCCTAACATGCAAAAAGATATCCAGTCGCTAATCATCAAATGGCGAAGCTATCAATACGTTTTCACTGCTGACATCGAAAAAATGTATCGACAAATCCTGATACATAAAAAACAGCAAGGATTGCAAAAAATCGTATGGCGCGACAGCCCGAACGAAAGCTTAAGGGAGGTGCAACTCTGCACTATTACGTACGGAACCAAAAGTGCACCTTATTTAGCCATGAGAACCCTAAAACAACTCGCAATAGACGACGGACACAAGTTCCCGATAGCGGCTGATATCCTTCAAAACGAATTTTATATGGATGATTTAGTCAGCGGTGCGAATTCGCTAAGCTCAGCAAAAATACAACAACAACAATTAATTAACTTACTAAGAGGAGGTGGCTTTAATTTACGAAAATGGTCTAGTAACGAGACTGAGCTGCTAACACATTTATCAGCAGATCAAGTTTCAACAACAACTTTTGATTTCAAGCAACAAGATTCGATGAAAACGCTCGGATTAACCTGAGGACTGATAATTTCATGTTTAACTGGGAGATAACTATGAGAAACGGATTACGAAGAGAATTTTATTATCAGAAATTTCAAAAATGTATGATCCACTTGGCTGGCTATCTCCTATAACTGTAGCCGCCAAGATGTTATTTCAACAAGTTTGGTTGAACAAAACTCAGTGGGACGAAGATTTATCTGAGAGTATAGAGAATATACGAATGGAGAAAACTAAGAGGCGAACTGTTGAGTATTAAACGACTGAAATTAGAGCGATGGATTGGAAGCTCAGATAGCAACATGCAACTACACGGATTCAGCGATTCGAGTGAAAAGGCTTTCTCGGCTGTCGTATTTAGCCGAGTTATAGATAAGGAAGGCCGATCAAAAATCACCCTTATTGCTGCTATGACAAGAGTTGTGCCGCTGAAACAGAAAACTTCACTACCTAAACTGGAACTATGTGGAGCTTTACTACTTGCAAAGTTAATAGAGAAAATTATTAACTCTCTACTAGGAAAATCTATGAAGATCTTTGGATGGTGTGATTCTAAGGTGTAGTCCTGGCCTGGATTCAAGGAGAACAATCAAGATGGGAAAAATATATTTCTACTCGGGTAGCCAAGATAACAAAGACAGTTCCTGGTAAACAGTGGGCGTACGTCAAGTCAGAAGAAAACCCCGCAGACTGCGCATCGCGAGGACTATCACCTACAAAACTGGCTACCTATGAACTATGGTGGCAAGGACCTGCATGGCTGCAAAACTTTGAGGAAACTGAGAGGAAAATTTGTCTTTATACAACAGACAATGGAACTGTGAGTCGAGATGAAAGATATGAAGATATAAAGTCATGCGCGTCGCTGAAAAACGGTACTGATAATTTTATTCAAAACTTGTTGAATAACTGCAGTTCATTCACTCGTTTAACTAGAGTAATGACTTGGATTTTGCGTTTCTACAAAAGTACTCGTAAGATTAAATCAACCGCAAAATACCTATCGGCATTGGAAATTGACGAAGCAACAACACATATAATAAAATATGTGCAACAATCCGCATTCGCCGATGAAATTAAGCAACTCAAACAAAATGGATTTATATCAAAGAGCAGCTGTTTGTATAAATTAAATCCATTTTTAGACAGCAGGGCCGTACTAAGAGTGGGAGGACGTCTTAAGAACTCTGCCCTGGCTTAAAACATGAAGAACCCGATTATCCTGCCAAATACTGGGAGACTAACACGCCTAGTTATTGAACAAAAACACCTAAAAACCCTACACGGAGGAGCACGACTCACATTAATGCTGATTCGCCAAAAGTATTGGATTGTCGGCGGAAATAAAGCTGTAAAATCACTGTTACGGAAGTGTGTGCGGTGCCACCGCTTCAGTGCAAAGGAAAATCATCAAATTATGGGAGATTTGCCTGCGCATCGGGTCACTCCATATAAGCCATTCACTCATACTGGGATCGACTTCACGGGGAATGTGGAAATCAAGCTCAACAAAGGAAGAGGAGTCCGTACATCCAAGGGCTATATTGCCGTCTTCGTGTGCTTGGCTACTAAAGCCGTCCACTTAGAGTTAGTTTCAGACCTCAGCACTGAAACATTTATCGCTGCACTGAAAAGAATGTGCTCCAGAAGATCCACTCCGTGCCATATGTATTCAGATCAAGGAACCAACTTTATTGGAGCGGCAAAAGTACTGAAAAAAGAGTTCATCGACTTTAAGCAACTCATGAACAACGAATTTTTTGATGAGCTCAGCAAACTGGAGATAGAATGGCACTTTAACGTCCCCTCGTGGCCAAGCGGGGGTGGATCGTGGGAGGCTGCGGTGAAGTCACGTATGAAGAGTTTCTTACGTTGCTAACTCAAATAGAAGCATGTTTAAACTCGCGGCCACTTTGTCAGTTGATAGAAGATCCGGATGAACTAGGAAGTTGTTTGACTCCTGGACACTTTCTCACGGGGAGTCCTACATTAGCAGTTCCTCAAGGAAACTACTTAGAAGATGGAAGCATCGATTTAAGAAGAAGATGGCAACTAACTGAGAGAATGATGCAACAATTTTGGAAACTCTGGTCACAAGATTATCTACACCAGCTGCAAACTCGGAGTAAATGGCAGCAACCTACTAAAAATATTGAGATGGGAGATGTAGTACTGATACGAGAAAATAGTTTACTGCCACAAGGAAAATGGCCAATGGGTCGCGTAGTCGAGCTACATCCGGGCAAGGATGGCTATGTCCGGGTAGTAACTATAAGGACGAAAAATGGAATAATGAAACGACCTATAGTCAAACTATCTCCACTGCTGACAGAAGACGAGCTACCACAGACATCAACTTCACAATTAAGAGCGGGACAAGAGACTGAAAACCAATCCAACAAGAAAACTGAGAAGAGTACGAAGCAGATAACTGAGCGGAAAACTGTGAGAAAGAAGACGGGAAAGCAATGTCTTTTCCTGACATTGATAACTTTGATGCTGTGGATGTTTACTGCGATTCCTGGATCCAACGCTAACCAAACATCAGATGTGCATATTACGCCGTTGGGAAAGGAGCAGCCGATTTATTATGATAAAATCGGTAACATGCAACTTGTTCACGATGAATGGGTCCTTTTAGTTTATTACAATCTGACATCATACTGGCAAGGATACGAACTATGGAGGGAAACTTGGAGCATGTCAGAAGTCTATGCAAAACTATGGAGAAGACGCTGTGTCAGTCTACTACCAACCAACTTGATCATGAGATGGATCAGATCAAAAACTACAATGTTATGCTTCTTACACCTCAAAAACACTTGTCGAAGAGAAGAAGACGTGGATTGATCAATGGTGTGAGATCTTTGGCACGAAGTCTGTTTGGAATCTTGGGTGAAAACTTTGCTGAGAAGTACGAAAATGATATTCAAGCTATCCAGTCAAACGAAAACTATTTACTTGGTCTCCTGAAAAATCAAACGTCCATCGTCGAAATCGAAAATAATGCTATGAAGCAAAACGAAATACGGATGAGACAACAATTCGATGCTATTCAGTCCGTCATAAAGCAAACAAACTCATCATTTGGCAAAATAAAGCAGCAGCTTGAGGTCATGACAGCCGCTAATTATTTTAACTCCGTGTCTTTAACTGCAAGTCTTCTTTTGACGAACTTGAGAACAACACAAGAAACGCTTTTTAGCACTCTGTCCGGAATGTATCAAGGACACGTCGATGCACACCTTTTTACCCCTGACTACATGATGAGACAATTAAACAATATAGCAGGACGACTACCAAAAACACTGTCTTTACCTGTTGAAAATGTGCAAGAAGACATACGAGATGTACATAAATTATTGTACGTGAAGGCCAGAAATCACCGAAAATTACTTTTTTATTTGAAATGCACACTCCACTAACGAGTGGTGAATATTTTACTATCTACAGAGTTATTCCACTTCCAATTAACTACGAAAAGGAGACAAGAAAAATTGTACAGTCATCGGAATTCATAGCCGTCAACTTTAGAAAAAACAGTTACATAAATATGGAAGCGGAAGAAATAGCAAACTGTATTCAAAAAAGCAGTAATAATTTTGTATGCACTGCTGATCGACCTATTCATAACTTATTCATACATAATGAAGATTCGCCGTGCGAAGCAAAATTTATAAGTCATTGGCCGGCCTTGACTTGTAAAACGATAACTGAGAGTTGCGTGGAACAATGGGTACAACTACACACAGCGAACTCCTGGCTCAATACATGCTGCGATAGATGCGTCATCAGAATTATATGTGAAGATCGGGTTACATCGGTGACGACAAACGGTTCCGGCATTATTGCCCTAGGTCAGGGCTGTATACTTCAAGAAGGGATTCGACAATATACGCCCACAATCTCTTCCAGAACAAGCTGCTGATTAAAAGCGAGGTTGACGTACCCGCTCTGGAAACATCGATCAACGACCTCGCAGACGTGACTCTACATGGCATCCCTGACAGAGATTCCGACAACTTAAGCAGCCAACTTAGAGAGGTAGACGAGAAAATTTGGCTTCAACAGAAACAGGAGAGTTTGCCAAGCGAGCTCTCTGTACACGATGTACACTTATATTTCGTGTCATACTCGCTGTGGGGAGCAGCGGTAATCGGCGTGCTGGCGTGGATCATCACACGACAGTGTAGACGGGCACAACGGCGAATTGGGACTGCGCCTGTACTGGCGGCGGCGGCGGCGGCGGCGGCGACTACTGCGGGGGGAGGAGCGCGGGCGGAGACGAGCCGCAGGACTGCAAGGAGCGCTGATGAATTCAAACTACAACCCATGCGACAATGGCCGCCCCCTCTTCTAGTGAAACAAGACTTAGTGTGAACTGTGAATGGACTATATAACTTTTTTATAACCTTGTTTTCTATTGTATTAATTTTAAATCTCTAGTTGTGATCAAAACAAAATCTTAACTTATCTTTCCTTTTCTTCCCGGTTTGGGAGCATGTACTACGGGCAATCAGCCGTACATTTCGCAACGTTGCGTCCTACTTATGTGCAGCGCGTGCGTCATGTATTACTTTAACGTTTTACCTTTTCTTTATTTATTAATTGAGTACTTACTTAGCCACCGTAGAGATCACAGCTAGAGAACCTTTAACCTCTCTCTACAATAGACCACCTTCAAACTACCAGTCTGTCTCTAATTATAACTCCACTCCACTGCAACTACCTACAACAATCAAAGTACGGCCAGAACTGATCACTCTGACCATACACCTAACTTTTAAAAGTCCTAGAAAGCTGAAATTAGGTACGCAGGCTAGGATTATCACACAAACAACAAATTAAATAAGAAATCTGTAACTTTCAACCTTCAATCCGGCTATGTATTATTTAAAAAAAATATTCTCAACTTCCAAAAGTCCTAGAAATCTGAAATTAGGTACGCAGGCTAGGATTATCACACAAACAACAAATTAAATAAGAAATCTGTAACTTTCGACCTTCAATCCGGCTATGTATTATTAAAAAAATATATTCTTAACTTCCAAAAGTCCTAGAAATCTGAAAGTAGGTACGCAGGCTAGGATTATCACACAAACAACAAATTAAATAAGAAATCTGTAACTTTCGACCTTCAATCCGGCTATGTATTATTAAAAAAAAATATTCTCAACTTCCAAAAGACCTAGAAATCTGAAATTAGGTACGCAGGCTAGGATTATCACACAAACAACAAATTAAATAAGAAATCTGTAACTTTCGACCTTCAATCCGGCTATGTATTATTAAAAAAAAAATTCTCAACTTCCAAAAGTCCTAGAAATCTGAAATTAGGTACGCAGGCTAGGATTATCACACAAACAACAAATTAAATAAGAAATCTGTAACTTTCGACCTTCAATCCGGCTATGTATTATTAAAAAAAAATATTCTCAACTTCCAAAAGTCCTAGAAATTTGAAATTAGGTACGCAGGCTAGGATTATCACACAAACAACAAATTAAATAAGAAATCTGTAACTTTCGACCTTCAATCCGGCTATGTATTATTAAAAAAAAATATTCTCAACTTCCAAAAGTCCTAGAAATCTGAAATTAGGTACGCAGGCTAGGATTATTACACAAACAACAAATTAAATAAGAAATCTGTAACTTTCGACCTTCAATCCGGCTATGTATTATTTAAAAAAAATATTCTCAACTTCCAAAAGTCCTAGAAATCTGAAATTAGGTACGCAGGCTAGGATTATCACACAAACAACAAATAAAATAAGAAATCTGTAACTTTCGACCTTCAATCCGGCTATGTATTATTAAAAAAATATATTCTTAACTTCCAAAAGTCCTAGAAATCAGAAATTTGGTATGAAGGCTACGATTTGCACACACCCAACGAAAATATTAAAATATCTGTTAATTTTACCCTCCAACCCCCCACCCTATATAGGGGTCAAGGCGACAAAAACAAGGCGGTAAAGTTCTTGCGCCTGACAAACAATTCGACACCCTCTTGAGTAAATTGCAAATAATAAGCCAACAAGAAAAAGAGGTAAAGATAGTGGGCTTTAAAAAAGTCATAGCTAAGGCGAACGCGATGAAGCCTGAAAAAATGAAAAAAGTAGAGCATCTTACAAAAAGAAATGAAACCCCATCAAAAACATTTCATGTAAACTAGGACGCCAAGATTCAGAAGCTCATTTTCACGGTTAAAAAGTTATCAGATCACATGTAGAGCCAAGCCCTTAATTCTTCAAGGCCTAACTCTACAAGCCCTAACCCTACAAACCCTACATCTTGATCAAAAAGTATGGCTTGGCCGTTTCATGGAACTATCCCATCCCTTCATCCATCAGCCTGTTTCGTCCACTGCTGGACATAGGCCTTTCCAGGATTTTGCCACTCTTGGCGGTCCTCCTGGAAGAAATGCCCATACTCACACACGCTGGGCAGGCGCGTCTTTAATAACTGTACCTTGTGGAGACGCCAGTGACGTCACGGGCCCGGCCGACTTCGGGTATAGTTAGGAGATCACATGATCGAGTGACCACCGCTAAATGTACCTTACAGAGACACCGCTATTCGGCTATATTTCATTACTAAATATACCCGCTGTAGATATAAACTTGCTTGAGCGAGCGCGCTGTACTAAGTATACCCGAGCAGGTTTCGTCACTCTTCCATTACTCTATCTCTGTCTTGTACTCACATAGATTCGCGCGATTTTGCTTCCTTAAGTCTATTCGTAGTTTCGATAGCCAAGCCACGGCTGAGGTTATTGATACGGTCATTATTTCTGTGCAATTTTGTTGTGTTTTTGGCGATTTAAAAACAGCAAAAATTAAGCTAAGTTGTGTTCTATTAACAACAAACATTCGAAGAATATTCCAGTTAAGCCTACGTCGTCGGTCAGTCGTAGTACATCAACGAGTTTGGTCAAAACTAAAAAACGCATTCAATTTGGCCGTCCCACCAAACTGTAAATGGCTAATACTAAGACAACGCAGGCCCCGTTGTTAAATGTACCCAATGCAAAATAATTATTCAGATATATGTAAGTACGTAAACTTATCTTAATTCCTGATCTCATTAAAAACTTCTTGACGCAAATAACTGGATTTTACTTTACAATTGCAATTCCTTATCTTCACCATTCATTACATTACAGAAGCTGACCAGGTATACCTATACATATTTAGTAGTACGTAATCACGCAACGCTAGCTCCTAAATATACCCGATTTTGAAACTCCAACTCGGGTATATTTAGTAGTTAGAAATTTCGAAAGCCTCATGCTAAATATACCCGACCAAAACCCTATGTGGAGTTTCCACAAGGTACATTTAGTAAAGACGCTGGGCAGGCGGGTTGGTGAGCGCGGTACCGAAACCTTTGCAGTAGTGACGCCACTGTCCGTCACCAGTCTGTCTGTTTTATATAAGGCCCGGCAATTGGGGATGGATATGTCGCAGTCATCTGGTTGAATCTGCTATTTGATTGAATGACTAGCGCGTCTATTGAATGACGACATTTAATTGAATGACTAAAGGACAAAACGTCAAGTCGTTGAATGTAACGTTCTACATCTTGACTGAACGTCATTTAGCGAAGTCGTTGAATGGGATATAGCCGACTTTGTAATGTTTGGTTAGGGTGACCATGAGTTCGCAACATAAAAGTTAACCTTACGATATTACTGTCGATTGCCGTAAGTTTCATCATTGGCCGCCAAAATTTTAGGTCGTCTATAGTGGGGTCCCATGTCGGGTGACCATAAAGATTAGGTTTGCTTATTAGGTAGGATGCTCATGAGAATTTTGGGAGAGTTAAAAAATTACTGATTTATAAACTTCTAAGCTTAAAATAATAAAAGATTGTAGCATGATTTCCAATGCTCTACTTAATCTCATATTTTTGCTTCGTATAAAAAAGTGAAAAACATAGAAAAATTGATCATATTATTTCAAAAGTAATTTATTAAAATATGCGAGTCTCTGAGACTCCAAAAAGTTGTTAAAGTTGTTCTTTGTCACCTAGTGAAATGAGGGTTTAGATTAAAAAAAAAATACTTAAGATCACAGGATCAGTTTCATTTACAAATAACGCACTTTAAAGTAAATTTAATCGAAAAATATATAAACACAGTTCTATCTATGCGAGCTGTTAGACGCCATATTTGTTTTGGTGACTACTAGCGCCGCAGTGGAAAAAAAATGAACTAAATTTGAATCACCTGACTGATTTTACGTCCGCTCTGTTCATAGGGCTGTGTTACAATCCGCTAACTAGTTGGACGTTGAGTGACGCTTGTTCAATCAACGTTCGGCCTAGTCATTCAATTGAATTTCGTCATTCAAGGAACGCACTAGTCATTCAATCGAATAGCAGATTCAACCAGATGACTGCGACAGATATACCGTGACCAGGTCCCTTAAAAAGGCCACTTTGGATGAATCATATTATGATTCTGTTCAATTGCCGTCTCTTTGAATAAATTCTAACTCTATCCTACTTTCAAATCATTTTATGATTCACCCAAGACGGCCTTTTTAGAGCTGCAGCAGATCATAGAATTGAACATTTCATGAAACGTTGAACATTTAATGATAATGATCATTATTGTTTTTAATATACATAAATGACCTTCCTTACTTAGTTAGAGACTTATCTGAGATAGTTCTATTCGCAGATGACACGTCACTTATTTTTAAAGTGAATCGACATAACGATATACTTGATGACGCGAATTCAACCCTCTCTCTGATTCTTGATTGGTTCACTCACTGCAAATAATTTAGTTCTAAATGCAAAAAAGACGAAATGTATAAAGTTTACTTTACCAAATGTAATTCAAGTAGATGTCAGTTTATTTTTGCAGGGGTCCAAGCTGGAGTTAGTTAACGAAACTAAGTTTTTAGGTATTACTATAGACTCTCGTCTTCAGTGGGGTCCCCACATAGAAGCTCTCTGTGGTAGACTTAGTTCAGCCGCATGTGCTGTTAGACGCATAAGGCAGATTACTGATGAAAATACTGCTAGATTAGTATATTTCAGTTATTTTCACAGCATTATGTCATATGGCATAATGTTGTGGGGTAGAGCCGCGGATATAGAAGCAGTCTTAGTCTTGCAAAAGAGAGCAATTCGGTCTATTTATAACATGAAGTACCGAGATTCATTAAGAGAAAAGTTTAAAGAAATTAATATATTACGGTCCCATGTGAATTTATTTATCAAGTTATTAGATATGTCAGAAAAAATATTGATAATCTCCCGAGGCTTGGTGTGCACCACTCTGTTGAAACCAGAAACAAACATAAACTAGCTTTTCCAAAATTAAGAATTGCCAAAGTAGGTACCTCTTTTGTAGGACATGGTATAAGATTTTACAATAAGCTTCCAGAGGAGGTCCTTAGTTTGCCTGAAAATAAGTTAAAACTATATATTAAGCAGAGACTACTTAAGAAAGCTTAATATAAAATCAATGATTACACAGCTCTACAAAAAAGAAGTTTTGTTTTGTTGCCCTGGATATCATCGCAAATTTTTACGTTTTCAAGTGCCCAGATTACGAATATATTCATGAAAGTTCTCAATGTGCTCGTATTTTCATGATTTTTGCATATCTTATATTTTGAACAATTTTACTGCTGGTCTTTGAAAAGAGATTGTCCCTCGAAAAATTATAAAAGAAAAGCTCATAAAAGGCGTTTTATGGAAATATAAAATATATTTTCGACATTTTCCTCTTTATTTACTTCGATGTATCCTAATTTCTCAAAATATTACTGACATTATAAATATATCTGTTATTTTATTTCTCGTTTTTTGATTTTTGTAATGTAAAATGAAAATAAAGATTTAAAAAAAAGTCAGAGCAAATCTAACAAAATCATTGATAGTTTCATGAATTGTGTGCATAAATGGACCCAAAATCATTTTCATATCTGGGGCAACAAAACCACTGTAGACCAGTGTTATTTGGATGATAATGAAGCATGGTGTAATAAATAATAATAATCTTATTCAATATTGTAATTAATAATTAGCATATTTTAATACTGTATGATTCCTCTAATCTAAAGGCTTAAAATTAATTAATATGTAAACTTACTTTGTTAAAGGTAATAGACAATATGAGACGGGTTGACTAAGATATATTTTTTTTTCTCGTGACTAATTCCTGCAGTCTTATATTTTTTTATGCCTTTACTTGAGTAGGTATGTATATGATTTTGTATCAAATGTTTTATTTTGAAAAAAGGAATGTTTGCTAAGTATCTTGCCCTTCTTCTTAGCAATACTAATCGAATGGTGCGCATGGTTAGGCATTATGTATATATAATATTTTTATTCCTGTATTTCTATATTTTATGCAAGTGTATAACTTTATTACATTTTAGTAGCCCAACCTTAATATTTTTTGTATGTATTTCCCGTTTTTATTTATGAACATATTTCTTCATTGCATTATGTACCTATATATATAATATTTTTGTTCCTAGATTCCTCTATTTTATTTATTTTTTATTTATTTATTTATTTAAAAACTTACGACTATCATTTATTTATGCAGGTGTATATTTTATTTCCCGTATTATTATATATTTTTTTATATTCTAAAGATATATTATATTGTTAAAATTAACTTTGACTTGTAGAAAGTATACTTAATGTGTCTATTTTGCAAAAATAAATATTTTGATTGATAAATTGATTGATCTGGTTAGTGACAGTTGACTATTTCATGAAATGCGATAATTTCATTAAATGGTCGACTATTTAATGAAATGTTCAATTCTATGATCTGGTCACGACAGATATACCGCCATCCATCGGTCCCAGGCAATGGTGGGCCGCCTGGTTTTGCCTGAGAGCTGTTCTCTTACTCTCCTCCGAATAACTTCGGGAGGATTTGCGAGTAAGATGGTGGTACCTCCACAATCGAGCCTCAAATTAAAAAAAAATATAATATAGATTAAGATTATGTTACAAAAATTTTGAAGAAAAAAAAGAAAAATTGAAAAAAGACATGTCTTGCGAAGTATCTTGCCCTTCCTAAGAACAAGGCGTGAAATCACATAACGCCCTCGTGAGCGTTCAGTATGTGCATTACAAGCTGGTTAGATCAAATAGTTACAAAAATATTCGGTGGACAAGTATGGTGGAAAAATTCAACGGTCTAGGTAAGTACCTCGGTGGCGCAGTCGGTAGCGCGCTTGTCTTGATAACAAGAGGTCACGGGTTCGAATCCTGGCCCGAGGATTTTTATCAAATTCTCGTCTTTACATTTGTTTCTATCTATCTTTTCTAGTTTGTAATGCACTCTAATAATTATATAAAACTAGCTTTTGCCCGCGGCCCCGCCCGCGTGTTATTCGGTTTAACGATGCTTTTTTCCGGGATAAAAAGTAACATATGTATTAAGTTGGGGTATAAGGTATATCCATTCTAAATTTCATCTAAATCCGACCAGCCGTTTCAGCGAGAAAGAGTAACAAACATACACACGCTTAGAAACTTTCGCATTTATAATATTAGTGTGAAGTGTGATGAGATAACATAGCCTTGTCTTATTTCACCACAAAAGATTAATGACCGCGCTAATTAGACACCTTATGTATGAAATAACAAAGTTTTGTCTTATATCTCCACAAACTATGTGGACCGCGCTAATTAGACACCTGATTTTTCAAGGATATTTTCCTAGTGTCTATAAAGTGATGCTCACCGAGCCTAGGGAGAGTATCGATATTTTTTCTGATATATTTAATTACTTGGTAAATAAATTCACAAGGAACTAAAATATTAATTTCTTTTAATTTTTCTCTTAAATGAATCCCGATGTTTCATATTGTAAATAGCACAAATTGCTCTCTTCTGCAAAACAAAGCCATATGACATAATGCTGTGAAAATAAATAAAGTACATCAATCTAGCAGATCCCTGAACCTCAGGTTATACTTAACTTTTATCAGGGTCTCATTGTAAACTTTGTACGATTTATGGTTTAATAAATAGTGATTTTTTATCCTCATCAGTAATTTGCCTCATCCGTCTAACAGCGTATGCGGCTGAACTTAGTCTACCACAAAGGCCTTCTATGTGGGAACCCCATTGAAGACGAGAGTCTATAGTAATACCTAAAAACTTCGTTTTGTTGACTAACTCTAGCTTGGACCCCTGCAAAAGTAGATCAGCATCTACTTGAATTACATTTGGTAATGTGAATTTCATACATTTTGTCTTTTTCCCATTTAAAACTAAATTATTCGCAGTAAACCAATCAAGAATCATACATAGAGTTACATTCTCATCATCAAGGATATCTTTATGTCTAATAACTTTAAAAATAAGTGACGTGTCGTCAGCGAATAGCACTATCTCAGATAAGTCTTTAACTAAATAAGGAAGGTCTTTTATGTATATTAAGAACAATAAAGGCCCCAATATGGGGCCCTGCGGGACACCCATTTTAACTAATGCTCCAGCTGACTTTACTCTGTTAATATCTACCTTTTGAATTCGATCACTAAGGTATGACTTTAATAACGCCAAACATTTGCCCCTTACCCCATAGTGAGCCAATTTGCATAAACGGGTTTCATGATTAACGCAATCAAAAGCTTTAGAGAGGTCACAAAAAACACCGAATGCGTCCTGTTTTTCTTCCCAAGCATCAAATATGTGCTTGACTAAAGCAACTCCTGCATCTGTAGTTGACCTCCCTCTAGTAAATCCATATTGTTCACAATGAAGCAACTTATTTAAGTTAAAATGAGATAATAATTGATTTAAAAATATTTTTTCGAATACTTTACTCAGAACTGGTAAAACTTACACTGGTCTATAATTAGACGGGTCTTCATGGTCACCTGATTTAAAAATGGGGATCAATTTACTCAACTTCAATAAATCAGGGAAGACACCATCATCTATACATTTATTAAAAATTAAAGCCAAATAATGAGCTATTAAATCAATGACGGAACTTATAACTTTAACAGATAGGGCCCATAAGTCCTCGGTTTTTTTTAATTAAGAGATTTGAATGCCTTTATAACAGTGAATGAGTTAATATACTTAAAAGCAAATACAGAATCGCACTGTGGCACGTGTTCACTCAACAGATCCTGTGCAAGTAATGGACTTGAATTCAAATCTTTAGTTGTCAAGGAGGGGATGTCAGTAAAGAATTGCTCAAAGGCATTTGCAATTTCATTGTCTCCTTTAACAGTTTCATTGCTCATATTCAACTTAAGTTCACTATTTCGTCTTTTACTCTTCCCAGTTTCTGTATTAATGATATTCTATACTGCTTTTATTTTATTATCGGACATTTTAAGTTTTTTATGCAGAAATATGCTTTTTGCTTTTAAACAGACCAATTTGAAAATACGCGAGTACATTTAAGTAGCCCAACCTAAATATTTTTTATCTAACCTCATATCGTAAAATCCTCATTATGAAATCAAAACTACTGGCATAATAAAAAATATTTTTCATGAACGTATCTAAAACACAAAATAGTAGTTTATGAAACTGGTACATAAAAAGGTTATTAAAAACACGAGTGTCAGTTTAAAAAACGAGTCGAAGAATGACATATCATTCACTCGTTCTCCTCAACCAAAGCACACTAATTACACTAATTGTACACACTGGGTGACGAAGCAATTGCACGGGTATCTTCAATTAAAGATCTTGGAGTGACTTTTGATTCGCGCCTCACATTTCATGAGCATTTGTTAGCACTAGCAGCTACTTGCTTTAAAAGGTGAGGCTTTGTTATCCGAAACAGTAGAGATCTACAAGATAATGAAGCCATAAAGCTGCTTACACATCGCTTGTTAGGAGCAAACTTGAAACTAGTGCTTTAGTATGGAATCCTCACGAAAGCATAAGGTCCAGAAAGCCTTCGTACGATACCTCTATAAAGGAAATACGGATACTATCCCTTCATGTATCCAACCCCGTATTTACTTGGAACTTTGGGATTTAACTCGTTAGAAGTAAGGCGCAATACTGATCTCTTACTTTTTGTAAGCCGTGTTCTAAGAGGCGAATCCGACTGCCCACAGCTGGTCAATGCGGTGACCTCTTTGTTTGCACCTGATGATTACAGTCGTGGACGTCGACATAAGCTATTGTATCAACCCCCCGTCAAAACCGAAGCTCGGCGCTACTCTCCACTCCCGCGCGCTGTCGAGAGCCTAAACACACTACTGTCAGCAAAACCAAAGTGTGATCTTTTTGCTGATAGGTTGATGGATGTTTTTAGTGAATGCTTAAACTTATGTGAGAGAGATGCAAGAAAGAGTAGCATTGTTTAATGTTTTTATTATTATTATTATTATTACTGAGTATGTACCTAATCATATATCTGTGTATGTACCTAATCATCCTATCTAAAAATAATTCAAATGTATAGTTTAACAGAAATATCTGTAAAGCTGTATTTTTTTAATGTAAATAAATAAATAAATAGTCTGTCAAAAAAGTGTTGAAATGGATATTGAAGAAACTATTTTTCTTTCGCCTGGTACACCAAACAAATAAATCTGATAAATCGAGTTAACCGCGTTGTTATTTCAAAAATATATTACCTAAATTGTACTACTTGAACGTTTAAAGTCCAATAAAGTTCATTAAAGTTTCATTTTCATTTTAACACTTTTTTGACAGACTAGGTATAGTTTCATACATTACTTTATCTAAATTCAAGCCTAACAAATTATTTTCATAATAATCTTGATAAAATATGCCGTAAGCTATTTTTGATTTTTCTTGTAAGAGCTCGTTATAAAAGTGTTCGTAATTTCCGTTGTTATTTGCAGAATGTCAGGTGGAGTCAAATTACCATCGCCATCACTGCTGTTAGTAATTTTAGGGCAAAATAATACTTTTGGTTTGACCCATATAACCACAATAAATAATAATTTCCACGTAAGCTATGGCGCCAAAACCAAACAGTCCACCACGCATATGTATGCCGTTGCGCGCGCCGGCAGCCATAGACAATGCAGGCCGAAATAAAATTAAATTGTGACCTTTTTTGTCCTGCACTCAAGACTCGCCTCAACGCTCTAACGGAGACGGTGAAGGAAGAGCTGATACCAACGCTGAGAAATCTAAGGAACGCCATGTCAAGTCCATAGGTGATCACATCCCTTCCGTGCATCGCCTGTGCCAGCAGCTATCTACTACTCCACCTCTAGTCCGCCCGCTGCCCACCCAAGATTTCGAGCCCAAGACCGAGCCGAGGTATTCGCCAAGTGCCTCGAAGGACAATTTAAACCCAACCCGAATACTGATGTGGTGCACGTCGGAGCAATCGACCCCCACTCGCGAGACTACTTTGCTGAGCCGAGGGCCGCTGATGAGCGCCTGGCTAGGTAATCGCCTGGCCTGGCCAGGTGAAGCGCGTGATCAGCCGCACTAAGCCCCAAAAGGCCCCGGGGGCTGACTCATCACCAACCTAGCGTTCCGGCACCTACTTCCTCGTGTAATCGCTGCAGTGGCACATCTGTATAATGGAATCATGCGAACGGGGCATTTTCCGACCCAATGGAAGGTCGGCCACGTGATCATGCTGCCAAAGCGAGGAAAAGACTTCAGACGGCTGGAACACAACCGGCCCATCACCCTTCACGGCAACGTCCCAAAGATGTTTGCCCTACATCATGCCCCGCCTGGAACTGATCGGCTTTAGATCAGAGCAGACCATTCCACGACCCTCGAGAACGCCCTCTGTAACACACACAGTGATGCGAGGAGACAGGACACTGACCGGTCTATGAGACTGGGCTGCAGCGGGCCGCACAGCACGTGCCAGCAGTTGGCGCAGGGGTTGCCGCGCGAGTAAGGGTTGGGGTTGTCACCGCCGCCGCCGCGCCGCATCGAGAACGACCCCTTGATCTGTAAAGACAACATAGGTCTTAGAATCGGAATTTTTATTACAGACTAGTCTTTCGCCCGCGGCTCCGCCCGCGTTTATTCCATCTCAGCCCCGATCTTGGCTTGGACGTTATTTTATCAACACCCCTTATACAGCCTATACTAGGGTCTCTACGATTATAATAAAGAAACCGGTATCCAAATCCCCAAAAATGCGCTCATGTCTAAATAACTCGATATACCTAATATATTACGGTTTTTACTATACTAGACATCAGTAGCCATCTCATTAGAGCTGAGTAACATGACACCGAAAAATACTATGTTTTTGTGTTGTATACATATGTTAAATAGCCTAATGTTTTTGATCAAATTGATTGTATCAATAAATATTTTCATTTTTGTTTCATAAATCCATTTTTTCCAGTTGTGTACACATCCGACGGAGTCGTGTTGGACCACCACTAATGCCACTTTTGTCTGGCATATTCCAGGGTTCCAGGCTCCCTGCACCGATCCGTACGCCCTTCCTACGGGACTTTCTCTGGCGAGATCATCATACACCAATTTCACGCACTGGTCTTCAACCATTCCCTTTATTCTTTCTATCATTTTCATTTTTTTTTAATTTTTATTTTAATGTTGAACGTTCCCTCGTAGTAAGTCACTCTTATTAAAGTGCAATAACTTACGAAGCACCGGGATTCATTAAGAGAAAAATTCAAAGAAATTAATATTTTAACAGTTCCTTGTGAATTTATTTACCAAGTAATTAAATATATCAGAAAAAATATCGATACTCTCCCTAGGCTCGGTGAGCATCACTCTATAGACACCAGGAAGAAACATAAACTGGCTTTTCCAAAAATACGACTTGCAAAGGTAGGCACCTCTTTTGTAGGACATGGTATAAGATTTTACAATAAACTTCCAAAGGAGGTCCTTAGTTTTTCAGAAAATAAGTTTAAATTATATATTAAGCAGGGACTCTTTTATTTATTTATTTATTCAAGGAGAAAAAACAGAAACAAATACAACTTAGACTTAATAACTATGATATTTAAACTAGTTTAGATGTATCTATTTCCTTGACATTCTCACAGATAGGATCAGACGAGTAAAATTATGTAGATTGAGAAAGTAATAACTAGACTTTTTTAAACTTAATCATAACTTAATTATAACTTAAAAGTAAGCATGTGCATGCAATCTTAAAAATAAAAAGAATAAATAAAAATAACATGGAATCTACATGAAATTTGAATTACTGTTTGATTTTGTTGTTTAACGCTTTCTTAACTTTATTTTTAAAACTATTTCGTGAACAATTAAAGAAATCAATGTTCAAAACATTTACACTCTTGCACATACGATATATTGGGGCTCTTTTGCCATTTTGTGTTCTAGTCCTCCTGAGATAAAATAAATACTTGGATATAGTGCTACGTTGACGGAGACTTGGAAGACGAAAATCAACTTGAGATAAAAGATCTGGGCATTTGTATTCTCCAACGCATATACTACGAAGGACAACGGAGTCGGCCAGACTTCTTCTGTCGGTAAGAGACATTAGCCCAAACTTGACTAAAAGATCATTGTAAGAAAGACGGCTATGCCTGAGACGATAGTTTAAGGCGCGCACAAATCTCTTTTGGATCATCTCAACTTTTTGGACATAATAGTCATAGACTGGATTCCATATCGAAGAGGCATATTCCAATTGTGACCTAACTAAAGATTTATATAAAATGATGTAAGTAAAGGGATTTTTAAAACATTTTGCAACTCTTAGAATAAAACCCAACATTTGATATGCTTTCTTAACCATGTTTTCGATATGGAAATTAAATGTTAATTTTGTGTCGAATAGTACGCCCAGGTCCCGAATTTGCGTGACATTTTCTAAGGTGTTATTCCCAAGTTTGTAGTTAAAAATGTGTTTTGTTCTCTTTTTAGAAAAAGCCATTACCTTGCATTTATTCTCGGCAAGTACTAACTTATTATTGATACAGTAAGCGTATAATCTGTCTAAGTCCTCCTGTAATTGCCGAGAATCGACATTGGTATCAATACGTTTATATATTTTTAAATCATCTGCATACATTAAAAACTGAGAGTGATGAAAACAAACTATAATGTCGTTAATAAATATAATAAAAAGTAAGGGACCCAAAATTGAGCCTTGTGGGACACCAGACGTAACAGTAGTATACGGTGAAATATGACCATTAAGTGCAACTGCTTGGTGTCTCATGCATAAATAAGATGAGAACCATCGCAGCAAATTGCCTTTTATTCCATTTAAGTAAAGTTTTCGCAACATAAGTTTATGGTCTACTTTGTCAAAGGCCTTGCGAAAGTCAGTATAAATGGAGTCTACAGCCAATCCATTATCCAACGATTTAAAAATAAAGTTTGTGTAAATTAAAAGGTTTGAAACAGTTGATTTCGACTTCACAAAGCCATGCTGTCGTTCATCTAGAGTTGGTTCGAAATAAGGATATACTTTATTATGTATTAATCTCTCAAAAACTTTGGGTATTATACTTAATATTGAAATGGGACGATAATGTTCAACATAATTTTTAGCACCACCTTTATGAATAGGCGTGATGTGAGCACTTTTCCACCTTGAAGGAATGATCCCCTCATGCAGACTCAAATTAAAAAGCAGTGACAGCGGTACACAGATTGTCGAAGCTGTTTGTTTCAGAAAAATAGAGCTTATTTTATCTGGTCCAGGACCTTTATTGCAATCAAGATCAAGAAGGGCTTTCTCGACTTCAGATTTAGAAAATTTTATTTGTGATAAGGGAGCACTCAAAGTAGTGTCATCATGTAAATCTGTAAAATCGGTGTCATAGGCATCGTGATCTGCTGGTTCAAAAACGGAAGAAAAATAATTCGAAAACATGCTACAAATATCTGAAGGACTATGGGATGATTGATCCTGAAATTTCATTGTAGAAGGATATCCAGTATTGGTTTTTTTCAAGGAAGATGTATATTTCCAAAATGATTTAATATTGGTTCTAGTTGACAACTCGATATTTTTTATATATGATGCGTGACAACTGTGAAGCAGCTCTTTTACACGAGTCCGAATTCCAGAGAAACGATTATAGTCAGACAAACAACCGTAGGTCTTCCAGCGAATCCAAGCCTTTTCCTTTAGTCTCAACTCTGTAATTAATTCACGCGAAAACCAAATAGGATACTTTGCAGGCTTTACTCTAACTAATGGGACTTCAGCATTCAGTATTCCATATAACATGACATAAAAGCGATCAACTGCATTTTCAATAGTTAACATACTAAGTTCAGTCGTCCAGTCTATATTGGAAATTTTAGAGTTAATAGAACTGTAATTAGCTTTGTAAAAATTATACTTCGGGATTTCTACATTAGGTAGGGAATTAGGAATTATAGGAAAAGGTAAAGTCAGTGTAAGAGGAGGATGATAGACATCCACTTTTGACAGCGGTGAATCGCAAAGTGAAACGGTACATGTTGTGTTGGAGAGAACAAAGTCGAGTAAGCGGCCGAAATCATTGAATATGTTATTGTACTGTATTAGATTTAGGTATGACATCAATGTTTCGAGTAATCGGTCAACTCCAGTGGAAGGATTGCTTAAAGTTCCTTGTGAATTATTATTATTATCAGTTGAAAAGCTCCATTCGATATCAGGCAGATTATAATCGCCTATAAGAACGACGTTATAGTCAGGGACTTCGACACTAATGTCATAAATTTTACTAAAATGACTGTCATAAATAGTTTTCTTTGAATCGGGGGGTATGTAACAGGCATTGAGAAATAGACCTTCAGTACCGAATGGAAATAATAGCGCTATCTCTTCAACAAACGGTGATTCCCAGTCACGACGGCGTATAACGTTAAATTTACTCTTAACTGCAATTAATACACCTCCTCCATCGGTTTTTGTAGAGGTAAGTGGTGTCCTATCATTACGGAATACAGTGTACCCATCACCAATAACCTCAACGTCAAAGATTCCCTCCAATAACCATGTCTCCGTAAGGACCAGAACATCATAATCACTATTCATAATATTCAAACGTAGTGTTTTGAGCTTACTTCGAATTCCGCGACAATTTTGGTAATAAATATTGAGGTCATGGCTACCTTTCATGAAAATTGTAAAAGAGTGTTTCACTGACGACAATATGTCGCTGACCAGACAATGAATTATTGTAAATACTTTTTTGTCGATTTTTGTGTTTAAGATATACTGTGAAGTTTATCGCGGCCGAGGCATTTATGAAATTCAATAAATAATGTTGCATTGCTTTGTAAGAGCCTGCAAACAATGTTAACAACGTTATGGAATAAATAAATAGTGTTTTTTTAAGAAAGCGTTCAATTTCATTAAATGTAAATATACTATACAAAGAAAGCGAATCTAAATCTAAATCTAAACATGCGATAAAATATTTAAACTTTTCAATAAAACTTAAAAATAATCTTATCAAAAAAACCAGTGTACAGAATAGTCATACAATTTTGGAAAGATCGCTTTCTTGTCTTATCTGAAAAATGTTGCTATCATCGGTTTTTCGCATGAAAGTAGTTGCGTTTTTAAGCCAAACGTATTTGTAGTTCTTTTCTTTGCGTAGAACCCGGGCTTTAGCGTAAATAAGTTTATTTTTCAGTGACAGATGTTCATTTACGTAGAAAGGAGTGGGTGGTCCAGATCCTGGCAGTTTAAGTTGCTCAGTGGTCAGCCTGCGACGAGCACGAGCCGCACTCAGCACGTCATCACGCAGGCGGCGGGTTGTCAGCTGAAGAACGATGTTTTTGGGGCGAGAATTGGGAGAGTTATGCGCAACACGGTGCACAGCGCGTATGCTCTCGGCCGAAATCGGTACGCCAACTAGAGAGCCAATATCTATAGCTAATTTAACCAGGTTCTCGCTTCTCTTCTCAGGTATGTTTTGGATCTCGAGATTACAGCTACGGCAGGCCTGGTCCATGTCATCAAACTTTTTTGTGATCGATTCAAGATCTTTACGAAGTTCCATATTTTCAGCCTGAATAGTTTCGGTGCTGGTTGATTCTAGCTCGGTCATTCTAGTTTCCAGAGTTTTAAGACGAGATTCCCATGCTTCACTTTGTTGTAGGAGCTTTTTCATGTCCTCTTGAACCGAGTGCAGAGACTTGGTGATGTCTTGCTGAAGCTCTTGACGCATACTTGCGAATTTACTATTTATGTGTGTCATTAATTTTTCTGTGTCTATATTCACAATAGATGGAGACAAATTTTCGATAATTGATGGCTTTGAAAAAGGTTTGTGTGTGACTGGGCTATCGGAGTCAAACGCTGCAGGTGTCTTATTTGTATTTTTATTTTCTTTGCATGACGAACATTTCCATTTTGGCCTATTCATCGGTAGGATTTTTTTAAAATCAGCTTCAGACATTGGTGCGCATCCATAGTGATGGCATTTATGGCAAATCATACACTTGAAGTTGTCTTTGTCCGTTAATGAAGTAATACAAACGACACATTCTAACGCCATATTGCTCCCTCTATCGGGTCAATCAGGAGCAAGTTGACAGTAAGCAGCACTAGCTTAACACTATTGTGGTCACCTTCTCTGTTCAAAGGTGAAGACTCGACCCGTTATACCCAAATTTATACAGATGGCGTTTCCGAATATTTTTATAATAAACCGTACACAAAGATTCTGCCTGTCGCATATAAAAGTAATAAACTAAAAGATATCCTTTTGTAGGAATCGACACTGTGTTCGCAGATCGCGGTAACGGTACGGAGATACTGCGACCACTAGACCACGGAGAACGATGACGTCACATGTGAAATAATCGAACATATGTGAACCGCGAACGAAAAGTTCGATTTTATTGGCAGTTTGTAAGGCAGTCGAAATAATTTTACAAGTTGAGACACAATAATTTATCACTATAACCGTCAAAACGCTTATCGGATCAATAATTTTATGGACAAAAACTCACTAACTCAAAGCACTGAATAGTAATTATCGTAGTACATCACTTAGTTAAACACTGATTAAAATATTGAGTCACAAAGATTAGTATTTACATGGATTTTGTATAAATTAGACAGGACTGTCAGTAACACGTCTTTCTCAATCTACGTATGAAGGTTATGTTATGTCTTGAGAAAAGCATATTATAAAATCAATGACTATTTGGACGATAATGATGCTTGGTGTCATGAGAATATTGATCCTAGCCATAATACTACTGTTCGTTAATTTTCTAACTGATTTATGTTTTTCAAATCGTTTGTTTTTGTGTAGACTAATATTTTTATATTGTTTTTTTATTATTATTTTGACATTTATTTTTACATATTGACATGAACATTCTATAACTTAAACTTAGCATTTATTAGTTGATAATCTGACTATAAAAAGTGATAAACTATATGAGACAGGTAGATGACTCGTGCGCTCTCGGCGAGTGTTGACGTTCTACCAGTTTTTTGTTGTTCATCGACGGTGTGCGTGACGCTAGCAATGCCACCTCAATGTAAAAAGTGCAAATTGTTTCTGTCCACGACGAAACCCGAAGAATCATTTATATGTGCAGGCAAGTGCAAAGGGCTTTATCATAAAGCTAAGAAATGCCTTAAAAATTATTCGGAATCTATCAGTTCGGGCACGTGTGACGATTGCCTAGAAAAGAGGAATTGCTCACCAAATCCGCAAAAAAATAATAAAGGCCGTGAAAACAAGGTACTGGAAACCGAATCGCTAGCGGAACCTTTTCTGAATTTGGATCCAAAGTCTGTGACGATTGCGTCTTTTTTGGCAGAGTTAAACTCAAAGATGGCAGTGGTATTTGAAATAAAATTCAAATATGGACTTTTATGCTGCCAGCTATGACGAAATGTTAAAGCTCCAAAGAGAAGCTACCGATGCAATGAAAGTGCAAGCAAAAAAAAATCAACGATTTGCAAAACAGATGCCAGCATCTAGAAACTATGAATGCGGCATTAGAAATGAGAGTTCATACAATTGAACAAGAAGATAAAAAGAAAAATCTAAAGATTACGGGATTAGAAATGAGAGCAAATGAAAACATACCGGTTCTTTTGAACTCGATTGCTTCAAAACTAGGTGTGGATTCTGCTGATCTAGATAATATAGAACGTGCATGGCGAGTTAAAAAGGGTAAAAAATCAGCTGAACAAAGCAACAACCTACCACTTATAATCAGATTCCGCACTAATACTGCAAAGGAAGAATGGTTCTCTAAAAGAGGAAAAGTTCGCGAAAACTCTGATGTATACCAAGATGGTTCGAAGGATCCCGTATTCGTTAATGAAAGCTTAACAAATTATAACAAGGAGTTATTGTGGAATGCCAAGCAAAAACTAAAACCAGCCTATAGATTTATATGGGTGAAACACGGGCGTATTATGTGTCGAAAGGAGGAAAATACAAAAGTTATTCCCCTGTACAGCATAATGGATGCTAAAAAACTAACAACACAAATAAGCTCCACGGAAGATGAGAAAGGTGAAAAACGAGAAGTATCTACAACAAAAGAAGGCAAAGTATCGGCATCAAACGCTTAGGTCTAACTTTGTTTTATTTATTTGAAACGTGAATTTCATTTGTTTCGTTATGAATGAGTTCGAAGGAATATTTCAAACTAAAGAAACAGATAGATTTACGTCATTAGATGCATGGATTAATTCCTTTGATTCAAAGGAATTTTTTAATATTATTCATATAAATTTAAGATCTCTTCGGAAACACTTTGCTGAATTAGAAGTAGTGTTAAATAGTTGTAAAGGAACCGTACATGTTATTGTGCTAACTGAGATAAACGTTACAGAAAATGAAGTATTGGGGTACAGCCTAGATGGATATGATATGTTTCATAAAACTCGGCAAGGAAGATCTGGTGGAGGTATCTTAATATTTCATAAAAAATATATATCATTTGTTACTAAGAACATAACCTTAAATGTTACTGAGAGTGTTATAGGTACTTTCTTTTACGGTACAACCGAACTTCACCTTGTTGTACTCTATAGACCCCCTAAAATCAACAATAAAGATACCACATCTATATTTTTAACGGAGGTTGACAACTTATTGAAAATGTTCTTGCCAAATGATGAGGTAATTATACTAGGAGACATGAATATCGTTTTATTGGAAAGAGAAAATAATAATGTAATTAAATATGAAAATACGTTTAGCGAATTTGGTTTTGATAAAAAAATTCAAGGCATCACGAGAGAAGAATTTAGGCTCGAACACCTATGTCAATCTTGTTTAGATCATATATTTGTTAAAGTTTCTACTGAAAATACTTCGGCCATAATAGAAAAAAAATTAGCTGACCATTATTTTATTTGTGTAGCTACAAAACTTACAAGTAAAAATCAAGTTCAAACTAAAAACATAAAATTGCACAAAAATGAAACTATACAGATGGAACTACAAAATATAAAATGGAAACACTTTTTGGATGAAACATGTCCTTTACAATTATACAATAGGATAAAAAATGCTTTTAACAATATTTATAGTAAAAATTGTAAATAAATTACTCCTCAAGAATATTCTCAGCGACGGGCTTGTCCTTGGATAACACAAGAACTTCAAAACTTAATGATACATAATGATAATTTATTTAGAAGATGGAAAAGTAATCCTAGTAACAAAGCCTACCGTTTAGCATACAATAGATGGAGAAATAAAACTAATAAGGCAGTTAATTTGGCTAAAAATAACTACAAAAAGAGACTTATTATAGAAGCAGGCACGAATATTAGGAAAATCTGGGAATATATCAATAAATGGCTAGGCAAAGAGAAGGAGTCAGTAGATGAAGTAATAATGAAACATATGGGTAAAATTCATGATGCCAAAAGCATATGTGAACATTTTTCTAATACGTTTAGTAATGAAATCGAAGAAATAAAGCATAAGTGTGATATATTACTATTAAATAGAGAGAGTTACACAACATATCAAAACAAATCTATGAGATATAAAAAAATAACCAAAAACATAGTTGTTAAAACCATTGAATCCTTAAACGCAAAAAAATCTCCAGGAATAGATAATATACGAATGAGCGATATAAAACAACTTAAAAAAGAGTTAAGTCCTGTTATAGCACATTTTATTAATTTGTCTATAAAAAGTCAAAAATATCCTGATGAGCTTAAAACCTCAATAGTAAGACCTTTGTATAAAAATGGTAGTCATTTGAATACTGGAGATTATAGACCAATAGCTGTTTTACCATCTTTAAGAAAAAAATATATTATAACTGATTCTCAATGCGGTTTTCAAAAAGGTAAAAATACTACAAAATTATTGTCTAAATTTGCTAATGAAATAAATTCTGCTCTAAATAAACAAAATCAAGTGGCTGTACTTTTTATTGACTTTAAAAAAGCTTTCGACACCCTTGATCATTCTACTCTTTTAACTGCTTTAGATGAAAGTGGAATACGTGGTTCATTACTCGGCTGGTTTGATAACTATCCACAAAATCGAACTTTAACGGTGAAGGTGGCAAACGAGTTTAGTTCTAAAAAAGTGGCAAAATATGGCGTAGCGCAAGGTTCTGTAACTGGTCCAGTTTGTTACATATTACACGTGAACAATATGGTATCTACAGTAAAAAAATGTCTTAAATACATGTTTGCTGATGACACATGGTACACGCTGGTACAGACCCACTAACTATAGAAAATAACTTACAAGAAGATCTGGACAATATTACAAAGTGGGCTCACGATAATGGTATCTTACTAAATAATAAAAAAACAAAATTACTAAATATCTCTTCCAGTTATCGGAAATGTGTAATTAACGATATAAAATTAAAGGGACATACATACGACTGTCTACATACAAATCATATAAATTGTTCATGTCCTTTTACAGATCCATCCATCCATCCATCCATCCATCAGCCTTTTTCGTCCACTGCTGGACATAGGCCTTTCCAGGATTTCGGCACTCTTGGCGGTCCTCCTGGAAGAAATGCCCATACTCACACACGCTGGGCAGGCGGGTTGGTGAGCGCGGTGCCGAAACCTTTGCACTAGTGACGCCGCTGCCCGTCACTAGTCTGTTTTATCTAAGGCCTGGCAATTGGGGATGGATATACCGCCATCCGTCGGTCCCAGGCAATGGTGGACCGCCTGGTTTTTTTGCCTGAGAGCTGTCCTCTTATTCTCCCTCAAATAACTTCGGGAGGATTTGCGAGTAAGATGGTGGTACCTCCACAGTCGAGCCCGGCATTAGCTCTACCACCTCTTAAACAGATATTTTACAGATAATGTAATAAAATACAAATATTTAGGTTTAACGGTAGATAACAGATTTTGTTAGAAATTTCAGATAAATAATGTTGGCGATAAACTAAGAGTATTGCTAGGCAAATTTAAAAGTTTAAGTTTCTGTACTCCCAGATCAATTCTTTACATGCTGTATCACGCTTTGGTGGATTCAGTTCTGTCTTATGGAATAGAATGCTACGGCATTACATTTAAAAGTAAAGTTCAAAGAATAAAAGAAATTCAAACAAGATTTTTGAAGCTTATGGTTGGTGAAAAAACCGAAACTGAACATAAAGAAAATTATGAATTGTTGTATGAGAAATGCAAAATTATTCCAGCACACAAAAAGTGTTTATTTTTGATAGCAATAGAAGAATTTTGGAACAACGAATACAAAATAAAAATTAAACATGGACATCAAACTAGGTCACAAATATCTGTTAAATTAGTAGTTCCAAAAGTTTCAAATTTTTATGGAAAACGTTGCAAAAATTGGCTTATTCCAAAATTATTCAATGCTATTCCACAAGACATAAAAGACTACAAAGGTACTAAAACTCAAATTAAGAAGAGGTTAAAAGAATAAAAAAAAATGTTTTGCATAGTATTTTAACTTACTACCTCATAAGACAGGTAGACTAAGATGTATTTTTTTTCCCTCATGACACAATTTCCTTCTGTCTTTTATATTTTTATCCTTTAGTTATTAAAGTTTAATACATTGTTTTGTATAATTTTATGTAGGTTAAAAAGTCTGTAATAGTATTAAGCCATATTGAGAAAAAGAAATACTGATAAAAAAAGACATGATCTTGCTAAGTTTCTTGCCCTTCTTCTTAGCAAGATTAATCGAGTGGGCGGATTTAGGCATTATATCTATTTAAAGTTTATTTATCTATTAACTTATTTATTCATTGCATTATGTAGTTATATACAATATTTTAATTTTTTACTTATGTTAGTATATATTTGGTTAGGCATTATATTTATTTATGGTCTATTCAGTTTATTTATCAACTTATTTATTAATTGAATTATGTATAATAATATTCTTATTCCAATAAGTCTTTATTTTATGCATGTGTATAACTTTAGTAGCCCAACGTAAATATAGTTTTTTTATATATTTCCCGTATCATATTTGTTTCATTATAAAATATTATTTTTATACAGATAAGATTTGACATGTAAAACGTATACTTTAAGTATCTATTTTACAAATAAACATTTTGAATCTTTGAATACCGCTAAGGGCTATAACCGTTTCAAGCTTTAGAAAATTAAATCATAGTGATGTAATGCAAATATATTATGATAAGGTTATATTTACTTAGTAAGTCGTAATCATCAAAACGGAGGATTAATTTTACCTGACGTGACAGGCGAAACAACATTTACAGTAAGGTAGTCCTAAAATGCGCCGTACGTTTGGTAAAAAGGGCGGTAAGCAGTTAAAAAACGCCTGGGGTATTTTGCCTCACTATTGTGTAAATAACAACTTACTGGGCCACAAAAGATACCTAAATTTTAACTAAATTCAACACAATTTGCTATCTTACCTTAGGACGAAATGTAACGGCAAATCTTTGCAGAGTAAAGTGATTTTCATCATATCGGAAGGAGCAGCGTAGGGCTAAAGGTAACGTACCTATAGGTAAATGGTATTTGCGATTTTACGTTAAGGTAATAAACACCTATAGACAAGTTCTTAACATTTTAGGGATCGGATTTTCCTGCTGCTAATTGATACATTACTATGGATAAGACTTTTTTTACCGGAAACGGATTTTTGGTAATTAAAATTTAATAATCTTGCAAAACACGTACAAACTCAGTTACGATTTACCCAAATGCTGTTTTGGTGTTGCCAGCAATATATTTTTAATATTATCAACTGAACAAACATTTATTGACCGTATTACATTCTATGATCGTAACTAAGTTTGTGTGCAAAAATAAACCAAACGCAGTTTTAAGAACAAAAAACATGTTTTATTAACCAAAAGATACAAAATATATTAATACACTTGAATAATAATACATATACATACAGGTTTAAACATCATATTTTTAAATCATCTTAGGAGGTATTGAAATAAATGATCATGATTTTTTCAATATTTTGGACCCACTTATAACTCGAAAATGAGCGCTCTACATCTGTTGAAGTAACTAAAGCGAATTTGAATTCAACTAAGACAGGATCATTTATTTCAATACCTCTGTCTAGTTTTTCACTAATTTCTTTTATTGAGTCCAAATCTGAATTTCGATCCAAAACTTTTTTTCAATTTATGCTTAATTTTACTGGACGCACTTTCTAAACAAAGTCTTACTTGGTCAAATGCTAATAAAGAATCACATACGCTTATATTACTTGTTTGTAGTTATTTTAAAACAACTTGTATTATACTAACATTTTCATCTATGAATTGCAATTCGCTGTGTAAATGTTTACTAGGTATTTATAATATTTTTAGCTTTTCTGATTGCGACCGCATCCGAGTTTTGTAAGCAAGAAAGTACGTCCTTAATTTCCCTAAAATATTTGGCGTTATACGACGCTGCCTCCAGCCAAGTGTCCCATCTTTTAATAACTGGCTGTGGAGGCAACGGAACGTTTGGACATTATTCTTTGAAAAGGCGGACCCTATGTGGAGCTTTCAAAAAAAAATTAACATTCGAAATTAAAATGTCTACATTTTGGTATTCCGACGGAATCTCTTCAGATATACGATTTATAGCGTGCTAAACATGTTACATGTTTCATAGATGGGAAAATTTGTTTTAACAACCTACCTACCGAGATCGTATAAGAAGCTCCGTCAGTACACAACATTAAAACATTATTTACTTTTACATTAAATCCAAATGAATTATTCCATTTAGTCTATTACTAATTGGGACACTGTGTGCCCGTTGACCGCGTCCAGTGCCTTGCAAGTAATCAAGTACGGCTTGCTGTTGTTATGTCCCGTCTGTTTCGTCTAATGAGAACCAGAGCTTTTCATCTTTGATGTCATTGTAAGCCTCTTCGATTTTTTATTTGAAAACCCCATCTAAATAGTTCTTTCTTAATGTTCTGGCACTACGTGGCAACAATATTTTCTGAACGCTGGATTATTTATTTGATACCAAGGTATATTGCACATTATAAGAAATTGTATGAGATCGTAGAAACATTCCTCATTTCCTTTATTGTTTGCCCGCCCCGCCCCGGTGTGGTTTTTAGTCCGCTTGTGTCCGTCCAGAATATATTTATTCGCTTGAAAGCGAATATTACATTTGTTACAAAATAAAGAACCAGTCGGTGAGTTCCAAACGATACCTGGATCGTCGGCAATCCACTTCAAAATAGTTTCAGGTTTCGGCATGTTAACAAATCTGAAACGACAACAATAGCTATAAAAATATTTTGCAGTTTGATTATTTGTAAATCCTATCTAAAATAGCAAGCGCAATTCACATAACATGCTACTCTTACAAAACAAGATGGTGGCTGCTCATGGAAACGATTTAAAATTGGCGTTTTTAACATAATGTCAGTTTACTTATCATGTGTATTTTACCAACTCTGTCATTGCTTGAAAAGAAAATAAACTATGTATTTCAAACTATATATTTTATGAATTCTAAAGCAAAGTATAGTAAATCGGAACGATGTGAATAAAAGTAATAAAAATCATTTTAATTTACTTACCAACGACGATATAAGTGCAATCAGCTCCAAATCACAAAGCGAAATCAGTGTTCGGTTGGCAAGGTCCATAGTAGACTCTAACATCGTAGAGTGGAGCGCCACTTGCATTATTGTTACCTATACAAATCATTCTCAGAACGTTTTCAGGGATATTATAGGTATGAAAGTAATGTTGTAATCACGGTAATGATGTGCATGTTTTGAAGGGCATGATGACACAAAATGTAAAAGCCAACTACCTACTTGGTTTCAGTGGTAAACGTTCTTAGCGTACAAATTCGACTCACTCTCGTTTCCGACAAAGTTAACTGTCCGACTAACTTAAGTCAGTCGCAGTCAGTTAATTCCATTTCATGCTAACCTCCAGGCATATTACCGAAAGTGGAAGTTTTTCCCTCGTGGTGTTGCCGTAGATTTTCCAAAAAGCTGCATATTCTTATGATCATAAATTACTTATTATGCATTTTCGGAAACCTTATTTTAAAATGCATATTATTATGTATAAATAGATTTTTTTGTTGGCAATATGAAAATTATTATTACTGGCAACACCGAAACTGCATTTGAGTAAATCTTTGAGTATCATTTGAGTATTCTATGATCATAGATCATCGGTCAATAAATGTTTGTTCAGTTGACAATATTAAAAAATATATTGCTGGCAACACCAAAACAGCATTTGGGTAAATCGTAACTGAGTTTGTATGTGTTTTGCATAAATTTTTAAATTGTAATTACCAAAGATCCGTTTCCGGCAAAAAGTCTTATCTTAATTATAATACCTATATAATAATTATAATAAGATAATTGACACCGATATTGAAGAACAAGTGGTACGACTATGCAGCAAAGAATAGAAGACGTTCCCGATCTGAAGAGATTAGCCACGTTCCTGAATGAAGAGGCGGACAATGCGGACATTGCCGCTCAAGAGAGAATTATAGTGAAGAGGAATATTGAGCGCACACTCACCGTGGAAGACAAGAAGATAGAACAATGCCCTGCGTGTAAACGAGACCACCAACTGCCCGACTGCAGACAATTCCTCCACGCCGACGTCAACGAGCGCTGGGAGATAGCCAAGAAACACCACGTCTGCTTCCGTTGCCTGCGCAGTACTCACCGCCGCGTCAACTGCAAAGCGAAAACCTGCGGGCAGCAAGGATGTCAATCGGCGCACCGCCGGCTACTTCACTACGACCAGCTGACACGAGAGCCGGAACCAGAGCCGCCACCACAACGAAAAGAAGAGGTCGTCTAACGTCGAGCTCACTAACACCGCAAGCAACACCACAAGAGCACGCCGAGTATACCTGAAGATCGCACCAGTCACGCTGACAAGCTCGAATGGCTCCTCGATAAACACATATGCCCCGCTCGATGATGGAGCTACCGAAGACGTCATCACCGAGGCACTGGGAGTAGAGGGACCCACAGACACCATGTGGATCCAAGGACTCAGCGGCGCGGAGATCAAACATGAGAAGAGCAAGCTGGTCGACCTCAAGATACGAGGCAGACACTCGACCGACGAGTACACACTTCATAACGCACGCACCGTTCGACTATCAGGGAACAGGACATTGAAGACTGCGCTCACCTACGAGACCTCGAGGAACAGCTGATCTACGACAATGCGAGTCCGATAATCCTAATCGGACAGGACAACTGGGACCTCCTTATACCACTGGAGATACGATCGGGACGAGATCAACCTGTCGCATCCTACACGCGACTAGGATGGGTACTACATGGCTGCCGTACTACGCCACGTAACGTACGTCACGGCGACAGAAAAAGAAGAACAGAGAAAACACGAAGAGAACAGAATAGTCGTGTCACTGAGCGTCGAGCCGAAGAATCCGGAAAATAAAGTCGCACAACGAGCACTGAAACTATGCGAAGGACGAGGACAGGGAGCTCACACAGATAAAGCATCTGGGCACCGGGACAAGAAACAGGAAGGGTCACCCAGAAAATGAAGAAAAGAAAATTTGCTCGACCCACAACAATGGGTGCCCCGCAGACGAGCCACAGAACAAGCGGAAGACATCACGATCCCCATCGGCGGGAGCGAGAAGGAAGACTACATCGACTTCCAAGCGAAAACTGAAGAAAAATCTCCCAAAAAATGCAGCAACGAGCGACCGCCACAGTCGTCATACGATATACATCAACGGGCTACGCGCAGCTACGACGTAGCACCGGCGAACGAAAACGAGCTACGGGCGACTACGAGTGACAGCGCTACGAGAGCGACACCCACCAACTTCAGCGGAAAACTACGAAAGCCTCGAAAGAAAGCTTTCCTGAAACGGCCGACGAAGAAAGATACAACAACATACGAGGCCAACGAGAGAGAAAGAGACAGATGCGAACTCGCTCACTCGACACGCGCTAACGCTTCGAGACCGGCGAAAGGGAAGAAGAAAATGAGAAAATCTGCGGAACCGGCGGGAACCCCTCCGTGAAAACGCTACACTCCGACATCGGCGGGAGCGCAGGACAATGAGCGCGGCATCGGAGATCGACGTTCGAGTTACGCCCGGAAACCCGCTAGGAAAACTAGAGGGCTGCGTGCCACCAAATTGAATCGCAAGACTGCGACGGCGGGAGAAAATGTGCACGACAGAGAACCAGAGTGAGTGTAAATAGGCATGAAATTAAGTACATAGTGAAGTGCATGAATAACTTTATAGGACAATAACGTAAACAAGTTGTATATGTTGCAGTCAAAACTCTTAACCAGTCAAAAGTACTATTGACTAGCAAAATCAGTCAAAAGTACTTTTGACCGTATGCTTTAGTCAATAATACTTTTGACTAAAATAACAGTTTAAAAGTACTTTTGCACAACAAACGAAGTGGCGTAGCACACTGACAAACAAAAAATGCAGTGATTACTCTTATCTCATGTCATATTTTATCACTGTCTATCTTTGTCTTACTTACAGTGTTACTATCTCACTCTAACTCTTGTAAAATGGCGTTACTATCTATCTCACTCTGGTTCATGGAATTTAATATCTATCACTCTTTTCTAAAAGGTTGCCGTGGCAGGCAGTTTGAACACCTGCTTCTAATTTCAATTGGTTTTTGAGTTAATACCTACCATTTAAGTTTAACAAGTGTTTTCATTCGAATTTCTACGTATTTAAATATTTTTAAGATGAGCTCCTTTTACAGTAGAATAGCAATACTTATACTTTTTTTTAAAGTAAAACATGGCAATTGTTTATTATTTAAGAAACTACACTAAATGACCTATTATTTCAAATTACTTGCCAGCTAAGCCGTAGTACATTTTTTTACAGTATGAAGAGTCAAAGTTAGAAAGTAAAAAATTTAAAACTTATAATTCGAACAAAATGGATTTTTTTTTTCATTACAAAGGCGTATCATACGTGGGACGCACTATAAGTTTCCGGAATGAATATGAAAAAATACTATTAAAGGTACAAAATTAATTTATTGTTTTTCAAAATAATCTCCCTTGGCGTCTATGCACTTTTTCATTCGAACAAACCAGTTTTGAAAACTTTTGTGCCACTCCCCTGTGGTGACCTCTGAAACGTGTTTTTCATACTCCTCGACAGCCTCTTCTGGTGATGAAAATCGTTGACCGCGTAATTGGTTCTTAATTTTTGGGAACAGAAAAAAGTCACAAGGTGCCAGGTCAGGACTGTATGCAGGATGACTCATGAGTTCTACATTTTTCGTCTTCAAAAAGTCGTTTGTCTGTCTGGCCGTGTGAGAACTAGCATTGTCGTGGTGCAGGATGATACGGCGTTTACGGTTATTTTTACGGAGTTCGTCAATAACTTCCGGCAAACAAATGGTCGTGTACCAGTCACTATTCACGGTACGACGATTCTCTAAAGCAACAGTAGCAACGTGTCCAGTTTCATTAAAAAAAGAAGCAATCATCCGCTTAGATGCACTTTTCACGCGCGCCACTTTGGTTGGTTTCGGCTCATCTTGAAAGACCCATACGCTCGATTGCTGCTTTGTTTTGGGATCATAGCAATAAATCCATGTTTCGTCACCTGTTACTATGTCCCACACCAAATTTGACGCACCTTCGTTGAATCTGGTAAGCATGGCACTGCACCAAGTGACGCGGTCCGTTTTTTGAGCCTCGGTCAAGTTGTGTGGGATCCACCGCGAGCACAGCTTTCTCACACCCAAATGTTTGTGTAGGATTGATTGTATTTGACTCATGCCTATTTCTAAGGATGCGCGAATTTCATGGTAGGTCACATGCCTGTCTGTTTCAATCATACGGCGCACAGCATCGATGTTTTTGTTGGTCACAGCGGTGGACGGCCGACCATCGCGAGATTCGTCACTGAGATTGATACGACCACGCTTGAATTCTGCAAACCAGCTATAAACAGTCGTCTTGCATGGTGCTTCATTGCCAAAAGCTGTTTCAAGCCGAGCGATGCTCTGTTGAGCTGTCAAATTACACTTAAAATCGTAGAAAATCATACTACGAAAATTTTCCCGAGTTAAATCCATGTTGATGCAGACACACAATTTTTTAAATGGCGCCACAAGGTAAAAACAAAAGACAGTCAGATGAAACAAACTGCATTCTACAGCCAAAGAGTTCTATTTTCAAATGTTGCAATGAATTTTTAAATATTGTTTATGTAAGTGGCCAGTTCCGGAAACTTTTAGTGTTACCTATGTATTAGTTTTATTTTGAATTAGGATCAATAGCAGAGCTATTAAGGATTGCGAAACAACAATTATTATCTTGGAATATGGAATTGTGTAGCTGTGGCACTGAAAAGACTCATCTAGGATGTCGAATTTTACGAAATTCATAAAAGTATCGATAACTTGAAAACTATTGACTTTTTACTGAGGTCATATTTTGATATTCTGGACAGTCATGAGCTGGCCTATCAGCCCTCCAGGGAATAACGTTGACTTTTGGGACATCCTGTATATTAAAATCGAGAACATTTTTAAGGGCGCTCAAGCAAAAATCATTGAAATTCACAAAATATCATGGAAAACTGTTTCTCCTGGGCAGCTTGAAATAAACCCCCCCACATCTAAGACCCTAAATCACTATCCTCACCTACCTACCAACTTTTCTGCTAACTATATCCACTTTCCGTCTCACTGCCTACCCACTCTACCTTCTCACATGTAGCTTGAACTAGTTATAAATACAAACAAGGTTTGGAGGGTGTTAGTCTAGTATTAAGCCAAATGATCGTCTAGCAGCTGTGATAGGACCCCTCGTTGTGAACCGTATTTAAGTAACCCTAGTTCTTTTAGTGATAATAAGAATGAATCCGAACTCAACATTTCCTAATAAGTCTAGTTAAATTACCTAAAGTATCCGAGAAGTAAATAGTTCCTCTGACCCTAGTAAATAGAATAACATCTGCGCCTAGCTAAGTTATTATATGATGTCAATACTGAATTGAAACTATCCAAGAGAATATCACCTATTGACCAGGCTTATGTAAGAGAGTGAGAGGAGTAACTGAAACCAAATATAATTCATCCAGAAGATACCGCAATTTTATGTTTTTTGTTTAATAGCCCCTACCGGTCAATTTGGGTTCTGTAAAAGCAAAAGCTTCTATGGTTCTGCTTAAGTAAAGTAATAGACGAGAAGATTATACTCCTAGATAATAAGAGTATAAGTTGAACATAAAAGCCTTTACCTTTCGGATGGGGAATAACCCGTGAATTTTTTTTGAACAAAGGTTTTATTTAGTTTTATTGGAAATTGTGATTTAATACTTTATATTATTATAGACTTTAATTTTGCATTTAGTTTGATGATACATTATTTGTACCGTGCTACAGGGCATTAAGTACTTAGATATTGTAATTTGGTAAGACAGTATTATTATACTGAATATTTGTAAGATTTGTTACTTTGTAATAGTAAATTGTTCATGTTGGCAAGTCTTTAATTTCTACCAAACACTACTATAGTCTCATTATAAAATCTTTCAGTAATCTTTAAATAGTACATTATTTATTGTAAGAAAACCTAAGAACAGTGATTCCCTGTCTACACACCTTGGAGGAAGAATCACTAAGAAACCTCAAGGCGTACCTACTCGTAATTAAATATCGTGACCTTACTGTGAAATATTAATTACTTCAATAAAAGCTGCATACTTCCCCTTATCAGATGTCTAATCTCTGAACCTACTGAATTCTACAAGGTAGTTTATTCTAACAGAAATTTATTAGCAGTCAATACTGGATTAATTCAGTCATTAAGAAAACTAATGCGGTTCTACTAGTCTGACTAATTTCAATTCTTCTGAATTCCAGTTAGTAAGTAGCCGTTCTGATGTCTCAGAATCAAAGCTATAATTATATGAAAGATGTCTCACTCAGATAGATATAATTTCAGCTAGCTGGTTTCCTTGTTAGATCCAGAATAGTTTCAGCAGTATTTAAGGCTATCTCTCGGCCACATTGTACTTGAGAATATTAATTCAAGGAGAGATATATCTATTCACACTTGACGAACTAAGATTCCCTGTTCCGTTTGGTATACAGAAGATTCTTATTAGCACGGCATTGCTTGGCTAAAAGGGTGGGATTTTCCCTTAGTATGAACAAATGCATCTACTCATTACCTTTATTTTTCAGGCAATATTATTCACAAATAGAAATCATTCCTTTTCTATGGAAACCAAGCTACTTACTTTGGTAAATTTATTTACAATGAAATCATCCTTTTTATAAGGAAATTATTATTCCAGAATTATTTACTGTAATTAAGACTTAGAACTGGACTTTGCTCCAAACTCTGAACTGATGGCTCTCACACCAAAACAGTTTATCTCAATAAAAGGGTATCTTGAAAAACTAGACACTCATGTAAGTAGGAGTGTTTCTGAGCTTGAGGTCGAACTTTCTCTATCTAATCAGAGAACGATGATCATAAGTTTAATCCATGTGATAGCAGAATTGAGAGCAAAACATTACTTATCTTCACTTCACAACAAAATAACTTTCAGTCATTTAAAGGGCTTTCTCGACCAGACAATCAGGGAGGCTTTCCACTGAATGCTTTCGACACATCGTTACAAGATTGATCTAAACAAATTCTGGCTTTATTAACTTCTGAAATTCGCCTATTCTTTTCAAACTAAAATCTGGAACCTAAACCGATATCCGCCTACCTATCTGACCTAATTTTCACCAGTCCGTGGTTCTACAAGAATTACCCCCTTGAAAACCTTCAAAGCCCACGGATCCTAACCCGAACGTACCTACGTGTAACACCAAGACATAATTGACTAAAACCTACACTACCAGGAGCCTACAACCTTCAGAACCCTACTTTCTCTGAGCACAATTCTAACGTCCTACATTTTTCTATAATACCTGACTGTGTTCTAATCAATTTATTGTCCCTTCTTGCGACCCTACGTGAAATTCTAACATCCTAAGATTCCTTGTAACGTCCTAGCATTCCCGCAAGTTCCTTGACTGATCTGGCTACCCGGGAATAGCCAAGAGAATTCTCAGCCTATTTTGGTGTAAAACAAAACTAGAGATAAAATCTCACATTTACTTTTAATTGTGTGAGTGTGTAATGCATCCTAACAAATATCTTGACTAAATTGACTATCCAAACTTTACCTGCCTATCATTTGTACCTAGAATGAGAATTCCTAGTCTGCCAAATGTGTAAAACCCAAAACTAGAGATAAAATCTCACATTTACATTTAATTGTGTTTGTGCGGTGATTCCCAAAGAGTCACAGCGGAAATCACATCCCTCAACTAGTCTAAAATAAAGAAGCGAGGCGAGTTTTCTCCTCTACGTGTACCTACTGCCTATAAACTCTCCGTGCCAGTCAGCGGGTGATTCAAGGTAAGGGCCTCACCCAACTGACCGGAAGTTCCCTATATGGTTGTGTGATAAATATATTAATATATACATAAAGACCAAAACTGCGCCACGGATGATAACCTGGAGGGGCAATGTCCGGTTCACACTTCTCTCGTGATCGCCCAGGCAACATCACATGGTAACGTCAGAAATGGGAGATATTATACGGTATAACTAAACCGCTGCAGCGTCATCTTAAAACGACTGCCCCTCCGGAGAGGTTGAAGGAAATGGTGCGGTTTGTCGTCACAGTTAGGTTCCCCCGCACTAAATCCCCAAAGAGACTCCTCTTTGTTTAGCATCACATATTTTCCCTACCTATTAGCCGTCAAGCCTACTAAAAATACCCCTAAACTAAACCCAGAGACTCCCACCTTTGTCACGCTCGAAACACCGAGTAGCTCCCGCGCTAATATCCCCTCACTATTACAAAACCGCAGTACACTACAAAACCCCACGTCCCGAAAACTGGTCTGAACAATATTAACACGAATACCCGCGATTCTTAATGAGGCTTTTTCCATCCTTCCCCCGGCCAGCCGAGCCCTAGGGCTCAAAGCCTTTCACAGCCGCAACATCCAGCTTTACCTTATATTATTTAAAATATAAAGCAGACCCCAGAATTCTTAGGAAATCATTTGAAACAAGTAAATGGGAATGTACTGACTCCTAGCTTACAGTTTATACTTTTATAGGAGTTGGGTACTCATTGTTTTATGTAAATGTATTATGGTCAATAAATATATTTTATGTTTATGTTTTATGTTTTTAAGTCTCAAAAGGAATGCCCTATAACCGATCTACATATTCGTCCTTTTACGGAAATCGCCTGGAACAAACACTCGCGGATCTCTAAATTTAAACTGCACTTTCTCGAAAAGTATCCCACACTCTAAATAATTCCGACAGAACTTTAAAGAAAATAACCCCGAGGAAAATTAATATATCTATAAAACAAACGCCCTGATAAAAATAAAACCCAAGAAAATAAATTCGCGACTAATTACTGCACTTGTATCTCGCTTGACGGACCTCGAAGACTGAACTCTGTTCCCGCCCTACAACCACTTTTATCGACTCACTCCCGGCGCCTCGCCACGCCGCTTCCCCCGTGCCCCGCTCCCTTCTTGTCACTCCCCGTATCCACGACCCACGCATTCTCTCAAAGAATTTCCGTATTACCTTATATGGGCATAAAATCTCAACGCCGACATCCGGACTACAGCAATCATAATTGTTACGGACGCCGAGGGCTATTATGGACGCAGAGTAAGCCAAAAGCGCGGGACAATTGGACAGCGTCCTTTAGGGCACGCGCCGGCTGGTCAGCGGACCACAGCATGCCACTACGGGAGAGAGCGGGACACAAAATGCGACTCGCGTCGATGCTGGAGCAGGTACTCGGCATTGTGGGCGCGAAGGGACAGTTGACATTGACTTTCGAGCGGAGTGCACAGTTTTAGAACGATATAAATTAGTGTAATTTTAAGTTAGTGAACTGAGTGACTGAACATTTGAACATTATGACCGATAAATATAGTAACAATAAATAATTTGAAATAGTACGAGCGTTAATATCATTGACCATACAGTCCACTACTGAGTCCAGTACAACGTTGGACCTTCGGACCCGGATTCGAAGCCTGAACCAGCACCTGGAAGACCTAAGACTCTTCAGAACCAGAAGCTTCTCCAGTTGATCGTCTGCTACCCATCGTCCGATCACGATGGTTGTCACCCGGAATCAGGGTGATGCAGCAGAGCTGGAGGAACAGAGGCGCCTGGAAGAGGAGCGTCAAGCTGAACTAGAACGCCAGAATCAGACAACCTCGCCTACAGTGGCGCAGACAGGCGCTAACAACCACGGAACCAGCGCCGGGAACGCCGCCACTGCTGGTAATTCATCGGAGCTTTTGCACCCAGAGACTGAGCATCGGTCTAAGTCACCGGCACGCTCCGTGCGCTCGCAGCGATCTACCGCGAGTGTCACGGTGCGGAGGCAGATGGCTGAATTAAAAGCCGCCGAGAAGCTGGCAGCTCTGAAGAAGAGGGAATTGGAAATTGAAGCTGAACTAATAAGGAAGCAGCTAGCTGTCGAGGTCTCTGCAATGGAAGATGACCAAAGGAGTCTAAATGAAGAACAGTTAGCACAAGCCGAGGACCTCCGTCAAAAGAAGGTAGATGATTGGCTGCGCACAAACCCGCTGACTGCACGGGGGGAGAGCAGCCCCAAGGAGCAGACCCAAGATGAAGTAAGACATCTGCGATTCCAATTAGAACATGATCCGACAGGAATCCAATTGGAACAAAATCCAATTGGAGTCCAATTAGAACAGAATCCAATTGGAAACACAATTCCAACTAGAATCCAATTGGAACAGAATCCAGTTGGAAACACAAATCCAACTAGAATCCAATTGGAACATGATCCAACAAGAATCCAATTGGAACCGGTCTCGAATAGAAACGGAATCAGCATAGATCGAGTAGCCGAGATACTAGAAAGGATGGCCAGACCGCGGCCCAGACAGATCGAGCTACCATCTTTCTCCGGGTCACCCTATGAATGGCTGCCGTTCAAGGCAGCTATGCGGGACTCCACGAAGTTGTATAACATCTCACCAACCGAAAACATACTACGGCTGAGAAGTTGCCTTAAAGGAGAAGCACGAGACACTGTGGCTGCACTGATGCACACGGCCACCAGTCCAGACGTGATAATGAACACTCTGGAACAGTGCTACGGGCGACCAGAAATTATCATGGACCAAGCATTTGAGGAACTAAGGAAGCTGCCAAAACCAGGACAGTCACCGACGGATCTTAACAAATTCGCCGTGAAACTACAGAACGTAGTCTGTGTGTTTAACAGCCTCGAACAGCGTGGGTACCTCTACAACCCCACGCTGGCGCGAGAGGTGCTGAATAAACTGAGTCCGCACCTCCAGTCACGCTGGTGCCAATACGCTCACGAAGAACAAGGAACGCTTGATCCTGAGATCGTGGTGCTGTCTCGCTTTCTTATGCGCGAGGCGGACTGGGGGTTAAAGTACGCCTACGCGTCCACCACAAGCGCTGCATCTACATCTGCAGCGAAAAAAGAATCTCGGCCGGCGGCAATTCAGAAGAAGGTGAGCGCCGTGTATACCGTCATGGCAGCGTCAGAAGAGCAAGCAGACCATTGCCCGAACTGTGAACGGGTCCATGCGCTACCTCAGTGCCCGAACTACAAGGCACTGAACGTCGATCAGCGCTGGGACTTTGTACGCGAGAAAAAGTTGTGCTTCAAATGCATAAATAATAAACACCGACGCTTTCACTGCAGAGCCAAGCTGTGCGGCGTGAACCAATGTCGCCGCCCACATCATCCTACTCTACATAAGGATGATAGACCTGTCGTAGAGACACCAACGACCAGCACCGAGGCAGTCTTGTCGGTAGCAACTACAACTGCTACCGGTCCACGAGCTGTACTGCTGAAAGTGTGTCCAGTTGTCATCGTCGGACCACGGGGGGAGGTCAGCACATACGCGCTTCTTGATGAGGGCGCTACTGTTACCCTCATCGACGAAGATATAGCGCGGAACATTGGTGCCGAGGGGCCGTCACTGCCGTTGCACCTACATGGCGTCAATATGGCCACAAGAGAGGGAGAAAGCCAGATCGTCAACATAAAGTTGAGAGGAAAGAAAGAGAGCGTGCTATACAAGCTGCGAGCACGCACCATCAAGAACCTGAGTCTTCATCAGCAGTCTATTCCAGACTCCCTGCTGAAGCACGACCACCTGCAAGACCTACTGCAGGAAGAGGTGTGCTACGACCTGGCACATCCCGGCATCCTTGTGGGGACAGACCACTGGGAGTACATCGTTTCTCGCGAGCTGCGAGTCGGCGGTCCCGATCAACCAGCCGCGTCCAGAACACAGCTCGGCTGGGTGGTGCATGGAACCGTACCACGCAGCGTGATTTACAAAGACCACGAGAACGTCCTGCACATTTACATGCCTGATGAGCACAGCGAACACAGCAACCAGCGCCTCCATGAACTGGTAGAGGCGCACTTCCGAATAGATGCACTTGGCGTTGCTCACAAGCCACACTTAAATGACGCAAAACAGCGAGCTACGAACATTTTCGAACAAACCTGCAAGAAGATCGACAGCGGCTACGAAGTTGGGCTACCATGGCGACATGACAATGTGACCATGCCTCTGAACTATGGGGCAGCATTGCGCCGTCTGAAAAGTATCGAGCATAAGATGGACGCCACGCCTGATTTTGCCAGAGAGTATACCGCGCAGATAGAAAACCTACTGAAGAAAGGTTACGCGATACCATGCGATGGATCGGAGCGAACAAGCGCTGTCTGCTGGTATTTGCCCCATTTTGCCGTAGAAAACCCGAACAAGCCCGGCAAGAAAAGACTGGTATTCGACGCTGCCGCAAGGAGCCACGGTGTGAGTCTCAATGACCAACTTCTGGAGGGACCAGACCTGCTTCGATCACTGCAGGGGATCGTGTTCCGGTTCAGAGAGAAACCGGTCGCTATCACCGCAGACGTTCAGGAAATGTTTCTGCGAATTAAAATACGCCCTAAAGACCAGCCAGCGCAGCAGTTTCTGTGGAGAAGCGATGACAGAATAAACCCGCCTCGTCTCTACAAAATGACGAGTCTGATCTTTAGCGCTGCAAGCTCACCCTTCATTGCACATTCCGTACGTGACCATAATGCACGAGAACACGCGCAGACACATCCGCGTGCACTAGAGGCCATCACACGCAGCCACTACATGGATGATTTTGTAGCCAGTTACGAGGAAGAGGAAGAGGCCCGGCGTACCGTTGAAGAAGTAAGAACGGTGCACGCGGCCGCTGGATTCACACTGCGTGGGTGGAGTGCCAGTCGCGATGCCGTATTATGTGACGTGCCGGCAGAGTTGCAGGCAACCGCGCCAGCACAACTGGGTGGAGAAGAGCGGGGGAATAAAATACTCGGGCTCTACTGGAATGCTGAGCGAGACGAGCTGGGATTTAACACATCTATGAATCGGGTTCCACGTGAGGTGTGCGCACAGACCCGTGCGCCAACCAAAAGAGAAGCACTCAGCGCGGTCATGTCAATCTATGACCCGCTGGGGCTGCTGAGCCAGTATACGATCAGAGCCAAGATCATCCTACAGAGTCTGTGGCGCCTTAAGATGACGTGGGACGAGCCGATTCCCGCAGATGAAGAGGAGCTCTTTGCCACCTGGTTAGAGTGCCTGACTGGGATCGCTCAATTGCGACTAGGCCGGTGCTATGCTCTTAAGAACCACGAGCGCATAGAACTGCACGTTCTGTGCGACGCCAGCGAGCAAGCTTACGCAACTGTGGCCTACTGGCGTATCACACACCACGACGGAAGCATTAGCGTCGTCTTGGTAGCTGCCAAATCCAAGGTGGCGCCTCGACATACCCAGACAGTTCCTCGTCTTGAACTCCAGGCGGCCATTATCGGTGCCAGGCTAGCCGACACAATCAAGAAGGAACATCGCGTCGAAATTGCGAGAACGACCTACTGGACCGACTCAACAACGGTGGTCCATTGGATACGCCACGACGCTCGCCGATACACACCCTTTGTCGCACATCGGCTTGGGGAACTTGCGGAACTCACCCACCAAGATGAGTGGCGATGGCTATCATCCAACAACAACGTAGCTGATGACGCAACACGATTTTCCCGCAAGCCGATCGATGAAAATGACCGCTGGTTCCGAGGGCCTAGCTTCCTGTTTGAACCTGAGGAGCGATGGCCTACAGAACGTTCACTTGCCGGAGAAGAAAACGAAGAAGTCGTTCTACATGCAAGTGAAGCTGATCAAAGGAACGACTGGCTGCCCGATGCCACTCGCTTCTCTAAGTACGAGACGCTGGTACGGGCAACTGCACGTGCACTTGCATTCATAGAAATATGCCAACGCAAAGCTGTGCGCATGGAACATCGACACATCGAGCGCGCCGAACAAGCACTCATACGACGTGCGCAGCAAGACAGTTTTGAAGCCGAGCTACAAAAGATCAAGTCAGCTCGTTCTATTACAAAGACGAGCCGGCTTTATAAGCTGGATCCGGTTCTCGAAGATGGCATACTACGGGTGCGAGGACGCATCGAAGCAGCAACCGTGTCCATCGAGATGAAGCGGCCCATTATTTTGGACGGCCGCCACCATCTGACGAAGCTAATCGTACTACGAGAACACTGCGCCGCTGGTCACGCCAACAGAGAACGTGTGACGAATGATCTACGGCAACGTTACTGGGTCATACACCTACGACCTACAGTACGAGCAATAGAACGCAGCTGCGCTCTCTGCCGAATACGTCGAACAAAACCACAGGTACCAGCCACCGGAGACCTGCCACGCGCCCGCTTGGACCCCTTCCACCGCCCATTTACCAATTGTGGCGTAGATTATTTTGGCCCAATGATGGTACGGGTGGGGCGCCGCCATGAAAAGAGGTGGGGTGCACTCTTCACGTGCCTCACCTCACGAGCCGTACACATCGAGCTCACCGCGTCACTCTCCACGGATTCGGCAATAATGGCACTACGGAGAATGGCTGCCCGAAGAGGATGGCCGCGACTGATGTACTCGGACAACGCAACCAACTTTCGAGGGGCTGACCAGGAACTCCGAGCTTCCTATGCAGAGTGGGCACCTGCCTTACGCGATGAAGGACTGCTGCATCGAGTGGAATGGCGGTACATACCTCCTGGCGCACCAAACCAAGGCGGTGCGTGGGAACGATTGGTGCGCTCAGTAAAAACCGCATTGAGCGCAACCCTCCGAGAAAAGGTACCCAGCGAAGAGGTACTAAGAACTCTCTTGACGGAAGCCGAATTTTCCGTCAACGCTCGGCCCCTGACCCATGTGAGTGTGAGCCCTCATGATCCTGAGGCACTCACACCAAACCACTTCCTGCTGGGGACTTCGACAGGCCTGCCTACGACGGGCCCTTGCGATGAAACCGACCGACGGACCTGGCGAGCTAGCCAGGCACTCGCCGACCACTTCTGGCGACGCTGGGTGAAAGAGTACCTGCCGACGCTGGTAGCCCGCGGCGAGCCAACGAACAACAGAAGGGGGTTACAAGTCGGCGATATCGTCATCGTGGCTGACAGCACGCTGCCACGAAACGTCTGGCCTAGAGGAATAATCGAGCGTACATACCCGGGACCAGATGGTGGCATACGAGTCGCCGACGTACGAACTAAAACAGGCATATTCAAGCGCCCCGCCCGCAAGCTCGTCATCCTATTGAAGGAAGAGGCTGCGCAAGCTACGCCGGGGGGAGAGCTGTTACGGACGCCGAGGGCTATTATGGACGCAGAGTAAGCCAAAAGCGCGGGACAATTGGACAGCGTCCTTTAGGGCACGCGCCGGCTGGTCAGCGGACCACAGCATGCCACTACGGGAGAGAGCGGGACACAAAATGCGACTCGCGTCGATGCTGGAGCAGGTACTCGGCATTGTGGGCGCGAAGGGACAGTTGACATTGACTTTCGAGCGGAGTGCACAGTTTTAGAACGATATAAATTAGTGTAATTTTAAGTTAGTGAACTGAGTGACTGAACATTTGAACATTATGACCGATAAATATAGTAACAATAAATAATTTGAAATAGTACGAGCGTTAATATCATTGACCATACAGTCCACTACTGAGTCCAGTACAATAATGTTTTCCTTTTTAGCTTGAAACAATGTTTTTCGTGATTCTAATTTTCCTTACCACCAATTATTAAGATAATGAAAATATCTAAAATTCATTTGAGCAGGTTTTACTTTATTTTGAATTAAAATACGAAAATGGAATCTGTATCCTTTACTGCTTTGCTAAATACGCCACCTAGCTGAAACAAGTGGCACTTTTGACAAAGCCTTAAAACCAATTCACCTAATCTGTACTATGCCAAGGTTAATGAGTTTATTGCAAGATGCGCAGTGTCGCCCCCATTTCTCCCAATACTAAATTCTAGCGGGCTCTGGCAAGTTAACAATAACAGCGCCATTATGACGGAGAGACAGCGAATTATGACGGAACTTCTTGAATCAAAGTTTACCCAATTTCCCGCTACTGCGCCCCCATAGCCCGCCTTCTGCATTCCTTACTTGTGTAAAGCCCCCCAAATCTCTCTCCTCAAAAGACATTTCCTACTTCTTTTCACTTAGTGGACCCATTTCGCTTAGCAACCTTAGACACCCGGCAATATCTAATTCCATACTATTACATAGCCATGAAATACCCGTTTTCGGCGCGAATTTAATGTTCGCGTAATTTAGTATAGAAACAACATCTTTACTTGATTCACGTAATTTTCACTCTTTCCCTGCTTCCAAACATTAAGAATAAAACATCCGGAATTTATTTGAATATTATTTCTTCATTGCCTGAGTAAAATAAGGAAATAAGGTCTGTTTTCTTTTCTAATCCCGGAAGTAATGCCATCTAACCTAAACAACTGATACTTTTATGTTTGTTGTAACATTCTTTTCAATGAACCTAATCTACCTCCGAACTCAAGCGTTTCCCACATATTAAGCAGATGTCGCTTCCACCCTCAGCTAATATCAAGACATCAATAGTAATCCGAAGGTAGTGGCACCACCTTACCACAAAATGTTAGCGAGTGCTAACGGAACGCCTCGATCCGAGGTTCGTTCTGGTACAAGCTAAGCTATAAATTGCCTCGTTCAGAGGCGAAACATGTGTCGATAAGTTTTCTTGCTTGTTATTTAAGATTGCTTTGCTTGTATTGCTTGCTTGTTGCATGTTTTTATGCGGGCGGGCCGGCGGTGCACGAGTCTGCATTTTGAATAGCACGACAAGAATTGTTTAGCAGAATATTGCAAATTATAGTCATATATCCTTTACTTATAAATTGTCTTTTTCATTCAATAAAAATTATTACAAAATTGAAAATGATTACCGATGGAAAATGCTGGAGGGGGAGTCAACAAGACGCAGACCTTATGAGAAAACATTATATATATCTAATACTATGTTCACAATTATTTATAATTTGCATGATATAACTTTCTTAATTCTAATATTTGAATTTTTATATAATTTGTTATGTTTAAAATTGCATGACATGTTGACTTTGTACCTATCTTATATTCTTCTCTGTAGGGGTTAATATCGTACTGCAAGTTTATAGCTTGATGTGATCATCTCCACTGTGCCATAAATAATACTGTCAGAAATAAAGGCTATGATTGTGACAGGACATTTTTATAGGAAAATATCTCCACTTTCAGGTCTTTCCAAGCGATGACAGCGTAGTGTTAGCAGTGGACCCCACTCCTGGTCCAACAAGTGCTTCGGATGTTTTTAATAAATTTCATGAGTTACTAATTAGTAATAAAAATGGAGTGTGAAAAAATTAAAATTAGCTTTTTTTAAGTTTTCAAGTACACTCGGTATATTATATTTTATGATCGCTTTTAAAAAGAACCTTTGATGACGATAAAAGCCGTTAATAAAACTTCCGAACGATCATAAAATATAATATGCATATGTATATGCATCAGTATGAAGGTTTATACTGGGCATTCGCTAGATGGCGCTGGTGGTAATGAAATATTGTAATTTTTTATTACTGAGTTTTCATTCTTCTCCTGGTAAAAATGTTCCGTGGGAGTGAAGCCCACAATTTTTTTATTACACAATAAAACAATTGCAAATTGTACAAATAACAACAGAACCAACAGAAAATAGGTAAGTGTTTCGAAACACTCAAGTCACTTTATAAAATAAGACCATTTCTCAACGTCGAAGTAAGGCTACAGCTTTGTAATAGTCTAGTCCTGTCCCATCACAACCATTGTGACATTGTTCATAGGCCCTGTTTCTTTAAAAAAACTGCCAAAGCCTTTCAACGCGTCCAGAGTGCATGTATGCGCTTTTGTTATAGTTATTGTATACCTAAAAGGGCTCATATTACTCCACTCATTCTGGCTAAGGGATTATTAACTATTAAAAATACTAGGGCGTTAAAATTTGCATGCTTTTTGTACAATTTATTTAGAACTAAAAGCCATAGTTACTTGTGTGAAAAATTAAATTGGTCCAAAGATGCACGCAGACCTGTACCTTTGTTCCCTAAACACTCCCTGGCCTGAACCAAGGGCTGCTTCAAGATTGCTACCTGTAAATGCTGGAACGTCATACCACCGCCTTTTCGCGACGCTAGAACACTACTAACATGCCGCAAGCAATGTCGTAGGTGGTTGCTTTTGAAGCACTCCAAGGATAGTAGGATCCCTTTAATTCATTAGTGTTTTATTATTTCAATAACATTTTATTACTGATTGTTATTTTCGATAAACTACATTTTATTTCATTTGAATTTTTGTATCTTGTTTGTTATTATTATTACTATTGTTAATTGAAATTTATTATTTTTATTTATTATAATAGCATCTTTTTAATATTGTTTATTTTCAATTCCAGATTTCTGTTGGTTTATTATTTAATTATTAAAATGATTGATTGTGTTCCTCGTCCCTTTAAGGTGAAGTTTGAAAATCGGCAGCTGTTTGCATGTCGAACAGCTACATGCCGAAACTAAGCCCTTTTTTGCCTTCAAACTACCTATATCTATTTTTTTATTTAATTTTAATTTTGTCTCTATTTCGTAAAGTTTTTTTTGTATGTTTTGATTGAAGACAAATAAACATCATTTTATTTTACTTTTTTTTTTTAAATAAGAGCTTCATACTAATTAATATTTTCTAGCAGCTAACCTCTTTATACTATGCCTTTATCAATGGGGAAATCGTTGAGCGTAGTGTGATAGTGTCAAAACTTAGTTAGTAGAGTAGAGATTGAGACTCACGTCCTCGTTGGTGGTCTGGTCGGTGGAGGCGAGGTAGGTGTGGAAGCCGGCCAGCCCCAGCACGGACCACACCGACAGGAAGCACACGGCAGCTACGAGCGCCGACGCCGGCGACGCGCGCAGCGCCCCCGCCAGCCCGCCGCCACCCCGAGCCAGCAGCGCCAGGTGCGTCACCGCGCACGCGAACACGAACACTGCGAGGAACGAGAGCGACACCACGAACGTGTAGAAGTGCCGGTAGTTGCGCTTGCCGACGCAGTTGCCGACCCACGGACAGTGGTGATCGAACCGCTCCACGCAGTTGTCGCACAGCGAGCAGTGCGACGCGCGCGGCGGCCGGAACATCTTGCACGTGAAGCAGTACTTGAGCTTGACGAGCCGGCCGCGCACGAGGACCTCGCGCGCGCGTGGCGGGGGGCGCGCCGTGTCGCCGGGCTCCTCCAGCGCGGCCGCCTCGAGTGGCGCAGCGCGCGGGATGATGCCCGGGTCGGACAGCGCTGTGCGCAGCAGCGCGGACAGCGTGAGCGCGCAGAGCGCCGCGCCGCACGCCGGCACCGCCGCGGACACGCGCGCCGCCAGGAACGGACAGTCGAAGGCGAAGTGCAGCGCGCAGGTGCCGGTGATGAGCGCTAGGGTCAGCAGGAACACGCCCGGGTGCGGCGCCGTCATGAGGCGCCCGTCGCACCAGAACCGGTTCCGGCCCGCGAACACCTCCCACTTGCGCGTCACGCGCCGCCGCGCCATTGCGGCATCCCCCACGCCCCGCCGTCTCTCTTCTGTCTAACCTGAAATATTACGAACATTTTAACTTTTTAATTCAATTTAAATACTTACTGACGTTATAATATGCAAAATAGCAAGCCGCGACTTTATTTAGGAAAAATATCTCAATCATCTTTTTTATTACCAAAAAAACTTACATACTACAGACTTCCAAATTATTATTTGCTGGTGACTATACACTAATTTTTTTATTACAATTAGTCTAAGAGCCCACGAAACAAAACCTAGTTCGATAAGACTCCAGATGATATACAGGGTGTCCCAAAAGTCAACGTTATCCCTCGGAAGGCTGATAGGCCAGCTCATGACTGTCCAGAATATTAAAATATGACCTCAGTAAAAAGTCGATAGTTTTCGAGTTATCGATACTTTTATAAATTTCATGAAATTCGACATCTTAGATGAGTGTTTTTTGTGCCACAGCTACACAATTCCATATTCCAAGATTCTAATTTTTGTTTCGCAATCCTGAATAGCCCTATTCGAGGAGGAGGAAGCTGTGCAATAGCTGTTAAAACACAATTTAATTATCTAATTTACGTTTATTTATTTATGTTATGTTGAATACACGCCCAGGGTTCGCGGGTCGCAAATGTGTACTGACTGACTGTCGGCGCCACAAAGGTGTTCGGTTACACTGACCATACTCCTGACCTGAGAGGCTGGGAGTGCATTCATGTTAAAAAGTTACAAAGTTCAAAATAATATCCTTACAAAAATACAAAACAAATGTTTATAGTAAAATGTTATACTTAGTGTTAAGCATCATTAAAAACTAACTTACGAAAGACTGGTTTCACAGTTTTACTTTGAAAGTCCTCACTATCACTCATAATCACGGTTATCTCAGAAACTGGACTTTGGAAATTGGTATTTATGAGCACTTTGGTAAAACATGGTGGCCAGGGTCTGCTGGGTATGGGTTCTCCTCAACGGACAACAGCAGACCCTTCGAGTTTGGACTTATTCCATTGGTATTTATTAGCACTTTGGTAAAACATGGTGACCAGGGTCTGATGATGGCACTGGAAGGTGGGTACGGGATCTCCTCAGCGGACAATAGCGGACCCTACGAGTTTAGGCTTATTTTGTTGGTATTTATTAGCACTTTGATAAAATATGGTGACCAGGGTCTGCTCAACGGACAACAGCAGACCCTTCGAGTTTGGACTTATTCCATTGGTATTTATTAGCACTTTGGTAAAACATGGTGACCAGGGTCTGATGATGGGACTGGAAGGTGGGTACGGGATCTCCTCAACGGACAATAGCGGACCCTTCGAGTTTAGGCTTATTTTGTTGGTATTTATTAGCACCTTGGTAAAACATGGTGACTAGGGTCTGCTGATGGGACTGGAAGGTGGGTATGGGTCCTCCTCAACTGACAAAAGCAGACCCTTCAAGTTTGGGCTTAATTGATTGGTCTTTATTAGCACTTTGGTAAAACATGGTGACCAGGGTCTGCTGATGGGACTGGAAGGTGGGTACGGGATCTCCTCAGCGGACAATAGCGGACCCTACGAGTTTAGGCTTATTTTGTTGGTATTTATTAGCACTTTGATAAAATATGGTGACCAGGGTCTGCTCAACGGACAACAGCAGACCCTTCGAGTTTGGACTTATTCCATTGGTATTTATTAGCACTTTGGTAAAACATGGTGACCAGGGTCTGATGATGGGACTGGAAGGTGGGTACGGGATCTCCTCAACGGACAATAGCGGACCCTTCGAGTTTAGGCTTATTTTGTTGGTATTTATTAGCACCTTGGTAAAACATGGTGACTAGGGTCTGCTGATGGGACTGGAAGGTGGGTATGGGTCCTCCTCAACTGACAAAAGCAGACCCTTCAAGTTTGGGCTTAATTGATTGGTCTTTATTAGCACTTTGGTAAAACATGGTGACCAGGGTCTGCTGATGGGACTGGAAGGTGGGTACGGGATCTCCTCAACGGACAACAGCGGACTCTTTGAGTTTGGGCTTATTTGATTGGTATTTATTAGCACTTTGGTAAAACATGGTAACCGTTGCATATTGTCGTTCAAAAATCATATTATTTTCTTTTCCTTATTTCCACGAAAATCTCTTCGACGCGGGCGGAGCCGCGGGCAAAAGCTAGTCCAGAATCAAACACAGATAAGTATACGATGTCAAAACTAGACAGCAACTGAGGCCTGTAGCAGAGAATATATAAGATTACTTCGTAAAGAAGCGACACTCACCTCCCCGCGCGAGTTTATCGTACCCCACTTTCCCCCGCAGGTTAGAGGTAAATCTGGATCCCAGCAGAGCTCGGCTACCACTCGTTCGTTGCGTGCGTATTTTGAGTCTTCTTCTTATCGTGTGGGCCCGACAAGCCCTGGTGTCAGAGTTTTTAAACCGCCTTACGGCCTCTGACGTGGTTTATGTAACGACCACTCTACTAGAAAGTGGCCGGGACCAACGGCTTAACGTGCCTTTCGAAGCACGGAATCATCTTACTCTTCGGACAATCAGGTGATTCAAGCCTGCAATGTCCTAACCAAACTAAGAACAATCCACAAAGTGACTTTCCACTATGTGTGTTCCCCGCGGGAATTGAATCCACGACCTCCGGGTTGAGAGCCCAAGGCTCTCACCACTAGACCACGGAGGTAGTATTTTGAGTTATTATTTACGGTACATATTTTTTGATCGATATGGTTCGTTATTGTGGTGTTTATGGATATCTAGAAAACCGAGAAATCAATAAAGGACGAAGATTTTTTAAATTTCCTTCCGATGAACTAAGGAAAGGCATTTTCTTCTTTTTCGAATATTTTTGTATTACCCTTTACCTTTACCTATCAGTTTAGGACTCCAACTCTTAAACAGTTGGAAACAATTTCAACATTGAGTGGAAATTTAAAAATCGAATGGTTTTGTTCGACAGTTCGAGCTGAGTAAATTAATTGCAAAATTTGTAATTTAAAAATCGAATGTTTTTGTTTGAGTTTTCAACATGACTTTATATTGTATTCTACGATGTAACCTTGTACCGGCCGTTGTTTGCTATTATGTAATTTTGTAAGTTAAGTTTTTGCTCGTACATTATGTTACCGGCGAAATATGATTTAAGGACAAATTATTTTGCTTTTGTATATCCACCTGACCTTCGATCCAAGCCTCATCACTACATATAGGTAGAACTCCTCAGTTAGTTCATTAGTGAAGCTAATAAAAGCATGTTGAAAATCATCGGTGAAACGTGGGTGTAAGAGTAAGTATTGAATATGAGCTGCACTTCACAGTCCATACTAAAAAACACCTCTGACTCTTCTGAAGGGATTCGTGTCGTGACGTGACGATGTTTAAATTTCACTCATATAAATTCACGCGTGCCGGCGTTACAAAGTTGTGCCAACGCGCTGTCGAACGATCGCCGCGCCGCGCCCGCCGCGCCGTTCCGGCATCATAAAGGGAAGGCGGGCTGCGTGAGGGGACATAGTTTAAGCGGGGCTATTGACCCCTGCGTTTGGACAGTAGACGGGAGTCGATTTAAGTATTTGTGTTATTTACTTTTAAACTAACTAAAAAGCGGCGGTAACTCAGGGGTCGAACGCTGGCCTCTCAATCTTGAGGTTTAGGTTCAATCCCCGTTCGGGCATGCACCAATTAGTTTTTCGGAATTTATATAATATGCATCATAGTATTATGTGCATTGTGGATAGGATTAACCACGATACATTTAGTAAGAGAATCATAGAAGTTGGTGACTTGTGGTCATGTGGTCCCTCTCGGTCGACGACGCTCACACGCTTACTGCCAGGCCTAGACTAGCTCACGCACACACACAAAGCGTGTACGGACACGCTTAAGCTGATCCAGATCATGGTCGTTCAGTCGCCATTTTTAAAAATGGCCGCCAAGTTGGTAGATTATTTGTCAAAGTATATCTCGGTATCTAAATAGTGGTCCGATTTTGATTTCTCAAAGCTTATTTTACTCCTTTTGTTAAAGCAAACAAATTTGGAAGTTGATAGTTGAGATTGTCGGCACTTGGTGGAATTTATCAAACATTGTTGTGATAAAAAAACACTTGTACTTAAAAAGTAATTAAAAAGCCCCTTATGATGCTGTAATTAAAAAGCCCCTGATGATGCTTATATAGTGAAACCGGTTGGGTAGTGTAGAATTAAATATTATCTGTGGAAAAGTACAAGTGTTTTTTTATCACAACAAACAAATTTGGTTATAACACATTTTTTGTTAATTCCAGCCGTTGTTGAGATAAAATAAGGTTTTTAACATTTTCAGTTCGCGAAGGAATCGAAAGTAAAATACTCATTGCTTTTTTATTGTAGTTAAAATTTAATACAAAATTTAGTTCTTTTTTAGGAATCTGTACCCTAAGGGTACCTAACAGAACCCTATTACTAAGTCTCTGCTGTCTGTCCGTCCATCTGTCACAAGCCCACACATATTACTAAGTCTCTGCTGTCTGTCCGTCCATCTGTCACAAGCCCACACATATTACTAAGTCTCTGCTGTCTGTCCGTCCATCTGTCACAAGCCCACACATATTACTAAGTCTCTGCTGTCTGTCCGTCCATCTGTCACAAGCCCACACATATTACTAAGTCTCTGCTGTCTGTCCGTCCATCTGTCACAAGCCCACACATATTACTAAGTCTCTGCTGTCTGTCCGTCCATCTGTCGCAAGCCCACACATATTACTAAGTTTCTGCTGTCTGTCCGTCCATCTGTCACAAGCCCACACATATTACTAAGTATCTGCTGTCTGTCCGTCCATCTGTCACAAGCCCACACATATTACTAAGTCTCTGCTGTCTGTCCGTCCACCTGTCACAAGCCCACACATATTACTAAGTCTCTGCTGTCTGTCCGTCCATCTGTCACAAGCCCACACATATTCTTCATACGCTCCTAAGCCAACTGCTTGCAATGAAGACAACAAACGTGCACCTTTAATCCACCATCACACTGATGAACTTCCGTATATCGAAAAGAATACTAGAATAGCTCTTGAACAGTTTAAAAACATAAAGGTACCGGGTGAAGACGGCATCACACCCGAACTCATGAAATCTGGAGGTTTCGTAACACTCAGACAGCTAGAGGACCTTTTTTGCCGTCATTCATACCGGATCTCCGCCAAAAGAATGGAAAAGAGCCTGGTCATTTTGTTCTTTATCCTCTTTATCCCTTATACAAAAAATGTGTAATAATAACCAAATTTGTTTGCCTTTACAAAAGGAGCAAAATAAGCTTTGAATAATAAAAATCGGAAAACTAGATACCGAGATATATTTTGACAAATAATCTACCAACTTGGCGGCCATTTTGAAAATGGCGACCAAACGACCACGATCTGGATCATGTGACCAATTTTTAAAAATACTCCAATAAATGTTTAACAACGCCCCGCAATAAAACTTAGGGCACATATAACTGCACACGAGACATCACCTAGCGCCTGCACTATAAGTAAAGACGACAAAAGGAACAGAAAGTGCTCATAAATTCATCATCATCCACATGGTCCATTTGTCAGTTTGAATTCCATAAAGAATTATGTTATTATATCAAACTAGCTATTGCCCGCGGCTCCGCCCGCATGAATTCAATTTGCACCCCGCTTTCGAGTTGGCCGTTGTTTTATGAACATCCCTTACAGCCCATATGTTGAGCAAGGTCGCTATGGTCAAAATAAAAAAACCGCATTCAAATCCGCTCAATTATTCTCGAGTTAGAACGGAACATTCAAACATACAGAGAGACAGACAGAAATTCAAAAAATTGTGGTTTTGGCCTAAGTGCCAACAATACTAATTTAACACATTTCCTTTAAAATTTCTCAAAATAGTCATTGTACAAATACGACCTTTTTGCTACATTATTATTAGTATCTATAGCACATGTTTTAATGGTTCCACACCCCTGGTATATAGCCCGAAGAACGTGTTGATTTAGTGCATCTTGGGTTAGCGGCAGGTTCTTATTTTTAGGAATTACCTCTGACACCCCGTCAGGGATTTATGTCGTATCGATTATAATCACGGGTTGAATTGAGACATATGGGTAGTTATTGTAAGCGCGTTGTTCATATGAAACGAAGGTCAAGGTGATATTATAACAATGTTTAAGTAGTATATAAAAAACTAAAAAAGTCTGTTTTATCCGATACCAAAGAAAACAATCTACCACCTCATTTTGATAATGCCGATCAGATTAATAATCATTTTCTTAATGTGCCTGGTAAAATTAACACATCTTTGTCTGAACTTACTTTTTATGAATTACACAGACATGGAGATAAGGTGTTTACCATTAAAACTGTGAATGAAACAGTCATTAGTAAAATAATTTTAAGTCTTAAGTCTAAAGCAAATGGTATTGATGCAATTGGTTTGGATATGCTTCTAATGACACCTCCACGCACTCTAGCTACAATTACAGCAATTATAAATAAGTGTATCACAAGTAATACTTGTCCTAATCTATGGAAAATAGCTAAAGTTAACCCGATTCCAAAAAATTCGAACCCTGTTGAAGTAAATGAGTTGCGTCCAATAAGTATTTTACCCCTAATTTCAAAAATATTAGAAAAAGTTATTTCTACACAAATGACAGAATTTTTAGAAAGAAATAAGATCCTTCCGGACAGGCAATCTGGATTTCGTAGAGGACGTAGTACTGCAACTGCTTTGCTGGATGTAATCGACAACGTCTTAACAGCCAAAGATGAAGGAAGTGGTGCTATATTGGTTTTGTTGGATTTTTCTCGTGCTTTTGATGCTATAAACACTTCTTTATTGTTATCAAAGCTATCCTACTATGGCTTTGATACTGCCGCAGTCAAGTGGTTTGATAGCTACTTAAAAAACCGTGCACAGATAGTACAAATTACTCGTCCAGATGGTAGTAAAATTTGTTCCACCATGTCTGATGTAACGAGAGGAGTCCCACAGGGCTCAATTCTGGGTCCCCTGTTGTTCATCCTGCATAGTCGAGATGTTATCAATAACATACACTTCTGCAACTATCACATATACGCAGACGATATACAATTGTATCTGACTTTTCCACCTGATGAGACCCAGTCTGCAGTTGCTGCTATTAATCATGATTTGCACAGGGTGACTGAATGGGCAGAAGAAAATTGTCTTGTACTGAACCCAAAAAAGTCAAAATATCTAGTCATGGGATTCGGTATAATTAAATATCAAAGTCCATCGTATTTATATAATAGACTTACTTGGTTGGGCTAAAATCACAGATGTAATACAAGATCTGTCTTCTCTCGCTTGCTATCTACTCCACAGCATCACTTGGCTGCGTTCCGTGGAAGTTTCAAGTATTCCGCAACAAAATGTTGGAATAACATCCCTCCCCCAATACGTAACCTCACTTCCCTATTTAGTTTTAAATTTAAATATAAATCTTATTTATTAACAACGCAAAAATCTTCTTGATGATGTTTATGTACATATTTATATACTAGTACTACCACACGTAATTATCCATTCATTTATTTTATTTATCTATCTTTATTTCCTAATAGTTGCGGTATACCAACCTGCTTTATAGCGGAATTGCTTGCACATTATTTTGTTCTACCTACCCTAAATAATATTTTGAAGTCCATGACATACGGTTGTTTTATCTGCAGCTAACAGAAAAAAAAAGTCAGTTTTTAGAAAGTAATTTTGGCTGTTTCATTTTGCTTTTGCGTACCTATTTATAATTTTGTTTCTATTTGAATTTTGTCTTGCTCTGCTTATTTCATACACTAACACATCTGAATGAGGCTAACGCACACTGACTCCCGTGAGTCACTCCCATCAGGTATTATTTGAAAATCAGTGCTGCACAGCTAAATGTTTTGCAGCAATATGCTGACAATAATGCCCTTTTCTTGCCACCAAATAATGTTTAATCATAGTTTTAATTTAATATTTTTATCTAAGTACCTTTTTATATCTGTTTGTAAATTATTTCAGTTGTATGTTTCTGTTTTATATTTGTCTGAGATTTGTGTATTACCATCGTGTGCGGTGGCTTGAAATAAATTGCTTTTTCTTTCTTTCTTTCTATATGTACTACAATCAGCACCCTGAGACGAATGAGCACACTAACACAAAGTGATTGCAGCAATATCTAGTTATGTGCTGTCATCCGTCAAGGAGTTCCATGGCGATGAGGCCAGGATTGAAGTTCAGGTGGCATTATGATAATCTTTGAGAAATATCCTGCAATGAGCACACGAACACAAAATTATTGCCACAATCTCAAGTTTTGTGCTGTCATCTGTTGGTATTTCTATGGTGATGAGTGAGGATCGAAAGTCAGATGGGTTCACGAGAATTTTCAAATAATACCCTGTAATCAGCACCCTGGCACAAAGCATTTGCCTCAATATCAAGTAATATGCTGTCATCTATTGAGGAGTTTCACTGCCTATCTCTGAAGACCATCATTAGATCAAGACAAAACTAAAGCTGCTACTCGGAAGCACAACCTTCCAAACAAAAAAAATCTTAAAATCGGCTAAGAAATGTCCGTCATGGAGTAATATACCCAAAAAAAAAACTATCGGAAGTTATAAATGCTTGCAGTATTTTGGAAAAGCAGTGCGTAAAGTAAAGAAAAGTTTGCCTTATTCTCCACAGAAGCGAGTTGCTGTGTTCAGAAAAATTGCTGTTGAGGTTTTGGGCAGTGCTGTAGAAACTTCAACACAAATCGATACCGAAAGAGACTGGATGACGAGACAAAAAGGCCATCATAGAATTTTACTACAGACACGATATAAGTAGACAGGCTCCGGGAAGAAAAGATTACAAATCCGTGAAAGACCCTCTTACTGGAAAGAAGACGAAGAAGCAAAAGAAGACGATGATTATGACAATACGTGAACCCCATGAATTGTTTAAGGATGATCACCCAGATATGAGAATAGGCAAATCAGCTTTCTATAGCTTGCGTCCAACGGAAGTTATTCCAGTGGCGTTTACAGAACATGTCGTCTGCGTGTGTGCACAACACTCAAACTTCGTAGACGTGGTTGAAGGTATCGGAAAATGTCTGTTGGAGTTTCCTAAATCGCACACAGAATTAATAAACGCCACAACTTGCAGCTCTGAAAACGAAAAATGCATGACAGGCTTCTGTCTGCACAAACTGTCCAAACAATTACTGGGAAAAGTTTGAAGGAAATAAGAATTTAAATAAAACCATATCTTGGAAAGAATGTTTTTTTTTTTATATAAACGCTCGAAAGTGGTTACGAAGACCATGTCATGCAAAGCAGCAATCAAAGAACTGAAAGGTAAAATACAAAAATCTAAGCATCACTGCTTCATAAAAAAAACAATCTGAGTTCTTTCAGGCGTCTATCAAGAACCTTAAAGAAAATGAAGCCGTTGTACAAGTAGATTTTGCTGAAAATTATAAATTAATTAGTCAAGATGAAACGCAAAGCGCTCACTGGAGTCACGACCAAGTCACTAATAGGTATTTACTTGCTGCATCTGGTTATCGAACCTACAAAAAAACCAGCTGTCATAGTAAGTGATAATACGTCGCATACCAAACAGGCCGTATGGACATTTATGAAAAATACATTTGATTACTTGCGAAAGGTCAAGGTCAAGGTGACGAGTCTAAAAATTTTCAGTGCGCTGCGCAGTTCAAAAATCGTTATATCATGTCAATTCTTTCGGAAATGAAAAACTACGCTGAACTGGATGAATTACAGTGGGTCTTTTTCGCTGCATCCCACGGAAAAGGTGCAGTAGATGGACTAGGCGGCTTAGTCAAACGAGTAGCGTGGACAGGAGTAAAATCTAGAAAAGTAATTCTCAATTCTGCAGAAGACTTTTTTTGTACATGGAGAAAGAAGTTAAATGGTTACACATAACATACACATCAAAAACTGATATTGAAGATGAAAAAGCGTTTCTTGACAGCGTCTGGTTACACATCCTTCCAATCCAGAAAATTCAAAGCTACCAACATTTTAAAGCTGTGAATGAGAATGAAATTGCAGTGGCACAAACATCTAAATCAGAAGCAACTGTTATAAAGTCAAAGAATTTGAATGAGCGACACCAAGAATTAGTGGTGCTGAGTAATAACGAAAATGACAGTAATTGGAGTGAGGAAGACCTGCATTCTCTCGCGGCATTGTCTGCAAACAAAGTTGTTGTGGATGGACTTTTAGATACTCGTACTATCAACAAAGTCAAGAAAACATTGCGTTTCGGTGATGTTTATACCGACTCCGAAGATGAAATGTCACAAGAACCCAGTGCAGTGTATTTAAATAACATACAACCAGGAGTGTTTGTCTTAGTCCAGATAATTGCTGAAGGTAAAAAAAATACAGAATATAGGTATGCTGCGATTTGCCAGAGTTCCGTGAGTGACGATGAAGGTGAAGTTCGTGTTATGTTCTTAAAAATGATTACTGATAATGCGAAAGTATTTATCAGCAACGAGCAGGACATTTCTGATGTCCCTTTTGGAAATATTATCAGAATTTTACCGGAACCCATGCTAATAAACAAGGGTATCCGTACATACTACAATTTTAATAATATAGTTGATTTTTTTGAAAAATGAAGCTTTTTTTAATTACATTACTAGAGTTCCTGCGTCATTATGTTTGAACAAATAAAAAAATTTTAATTCGTACATGTTACGCCCGTTACAAAGGCATATTATACCCGTTACGCATAAATATTTACGTAATATTTAAAATAGCCGCTATTTTTTTTAAATAACAATTATAAATGATGGGTTATTTATTTGGCTACAGCCTTAAGTAATTTTTCATTAACTAAACATGGGAAATTCGCAGATTTTTGCAATGATGTTGGACCATCGAGAAGTGAGAGGTAAAATCAGGTTACGCCCGTTACGCTACTTGAGGCTGAATTTCTTGAAATCTATAACAACTATAGGAAATTGAAATTAATTTTAAATTAATATGGACTAAAAGGCTTTTAATTAAGTCATTAAAGGAATATGTTCTCTTTATGAAATATTGTCAAATCAGCAGTTGAGAGTGTACCACCTGTTATACCCGTTACATGGAATGACCCAAAACGCCCTTCCAACTCATATTCGACAACTCCAAGTGAATCTGTATTTATACACAAGAAAGAATATTTTTCATATGTAACAAGAACGTGTTAATTAATTGAAATTATAATTTCGACTCTTAAATCTATTAATGATAGATACGAGTATATTAATGACATTATTTACTTGGACTTGAATTTAAATGTTATTGACTACTAGCTTTTGCCCGCGGCTCCGCCCGCGGTTAAGAGATTTGCTGTCAGATCAGAACTGACTCGCGATATGGCAACATACAACTGACCATATGAAAAGCATGGTAATTTCAATCTTTAAGGTAACATGGGTAGTAAAAAAAAAGATTTTAAAATTTATAAATAATAAGGGTTATGAAAAAAAAATATGCTTCAAAGGAGGCCTTTTCCAAGACGACGGCACAGCCCAAAACGTGATAGAGAAAAATTTGCTGCATCGTGAAAAAATGCACATGAAGGCTATTTTTAGGGTTCCGTTGTACCTAAAAGGTACGAAAGGAACCTTTATGGTGAGACTCCGTTGTCCACCTGTCCGTCCGTCCGTATGTCACAGCCTCATAACTGTAGCACCGTTAAAGATAAAGACTTGAAATTTTCCACAAAAATAGCATTCACTTGCCTACAAGATACGGAACTGAATAAAAAAAAAATGAAATTGTTCAAATATTTCCAATACAGAAGTGAGAAAAATAAATTCTTAAAAATACAATATGTGTATCAAATTGTAGATAGGTAAAGAGGTGACTGTAAAAATATATACTTTTACTATATTTACTGGCACAGATTTCGAGAAATCTTCGAAAAACCACAAAAAAATGCATGTCCCCCCCTTAATTCCGAAACTGATAGACCGAAAAATAAGAAAAAAATTAAGATTGTAGGTCATAGCTGGCCAATTACAGGAAAATTATAGCGATTAAAAAATAGTTGATAACAAATGAGAAATATAAAAAAATGTAAAATAAATGAAAAAATATTTTATAAAAATACAAAATAGGTATCAAGTTGTAGATATTAAAGAGCTAATTATAAAGACATATACTTTTACTATATTAACTGGCACCAATTTCGAGAAATCTTTGAATAGCCCCAAAAAATGCATGTCCCCTCCCCTTATTTCCGAAACTGGTGGACCGAAAAATATGAAATAAATCATGGTAATCAAGACATCAATAAAAATTGGGATTACGTAAAGATTACAGGAAAAATATAGAGGGTAAGAAATACACGATAACAAAATGACAAAATTAAATTTTTCATCCATGAGTTTTATTTCCAGTGCAGTATAAAAATATTTAGAGTCTCTCTTTTGTGGTACAATCAATTCTTTTTTTATTTATCATTAACAGTTATGGGCAAGATTTTAAATACCTTCTTCCTGAGTGTTCCCAAAACTGTTGTTTTACGGAACGCTAGTTATGTGAGTCTGACTCGCACTTGACTAGTTATTTTCATTTCAAAACAGTAGTTCATCCAAACTAATAAAGTAAAAATAACAGTAATTTATTGATTCTTGTAAGTTATATAAACCAATAGGTTTTTTACCAAAGTGCTAATAATGACCAATCAAATAAGCCCCAACTCGAAGGGTCTGCTGTTGTCCATTGAGGAGATCCCGTACCCACCTTCCAGTCCCATCAGCAGACCCTGCCCACCATATTTTACAAAAGTGCTAATAAAGACCAATTAAATGAGCCCAAACTTGAAGGGTCTGTTGTTTTCCATGGAGGAGATCCTGTACCCACCTTCCAGTCCCATCATCAGACCATGGTCACCATGTTTTACCAAAGTTCTAACAATGACCACTCAAATAAGCCCAAACTCGAAGGGTCTGCTGTTATCTGTTGAGGAAATCCTGTTGCCACTTCCCAGTCCCGTCATTAGATCCTGGTCACCATGTTCTACAAAAATACGCATCAATACCGATCAGATAAACTTAAACTCCAGAGGTCTCCTAAAAAAAGACATCTACTAGTGGATGATTGAAACCCCGACGATGAGACTACATACGACCAAGCAAGGCGTACATACCACATGATTAACTTAAAATCTTATTCGATCCATCCATCAGCTTGTTTCGTCCACTGCTGGACATAGGCCTTTCCAGGATTTCGCCACTCTTGGCGGTCCTCCCGGAATAAATGCCCATACTCACACACGCTGGGCAGGCGGGTTGGTGAGCGCGGTGCCGAAACCCTTGCACCAGTGACGCCGCTGCCCGTCACCAGTCTAATTTATATAAGGCCCGGCAATTGGCAATGGTGGGCCGCCTGGTTTTTTTGCCTGAGAGCTGTTCTCTTACTCTCCCCTGAATAACTTCTTATTGAGTGCTTAAAAATTTTTTATAGTCAGTTCAGTAGTTCTAGATATTACCCATTATATACAAACAAACAAACAAACAAACAAACAAACAAACAAACAAACAAATATTTCTTCTTTATATAATAGTGTAGAAAAATTTTAACATAAGTTGATTTGAACCAGACTGCGTCAAATCCGATATTTTGAAACATGCAGCGCCATCTAGTGTACTAAAATAAAAACCATTTCAATGCCAGCTTACTGAGCCGTTATCCAGGATAGCTTCACTTCTTCAGCGTGTTCTAACTAAGGACTAGAAAATAAAAATATTTTAGTTATTGGTCTTTGCCCAGTCAAGAAATATAATTTCAGCTTTAATAATTTTTTTACAAAAGAAATTTTTTTTTCGGAAAATAGAATAAAAGAATAAAAAACAAAAAGTGAAAAAAATTACCAGTCGGGGTTTGAATGTGCGACGATCAACAATGCTACGGCGGCAAACCTTTCATATGTCTCACTAAAATTCTCACTTTTGTCATAGCGTGATGATACATAGCCTTAAACCTTCCCGAAGAAATGCTTTATCTTTCAGTGAAAACTGCATCAAAATCCATTGAGTGGTTCTCAAGTTTTAAGAGAACAAACAGACAGACAGACAGACGTTGTATTTTATATGTATAGAGAAGAAGAAGAGGAGATAATATACCCTAGGTATTATTTTATTATTGTTTGTATTTTTATGACTTGTATATTTTAATTTATAAATAAATCATTGTATTGTACAACCAGTGTTTGTGAGGTTGGGGTGTAAATAAGGCACTGTGGCAAAAAAGACTTGGAAATGTTCGTTATGTGGTGCAGAGTTAAATATCTCAGTAGGTATTTATTGATACGTGGAATAGATAACATAATAATATAGCAATGATAACAATGGTAGATCTAGACGTTACAAGGTAGGTAATATAATTATGTCATCATCACCATGATGAAGTAACTCACAATGGTTGAGTGAGGGATCACCGAGCCTCACAGGGCCGGGCAGTGATCGCAACGTTCACACAGGAACCTCGGAGTAAACTGGAAGACTGTCATCTACTTGGCAACTGGACGCTTGGTGTTCAGTTATTGTTACATTTGCGAAACACAGACTTATGGCAACAAAAGTTTTCTACACATTTACACAAAACTCAAATAAATCGCGGAGTAACAAAAACATAAAACTCCAGAAAACACAGAAACTTTCTCCGATATCTCATCTCATGATTTTATTTTATGACTTTAACAGTGTTACCAGTATGCACTTCAAATTTCGGACGACGACGGGCCGTCTGAACTCTGAAAAAGAACGATTTTTGAAGAAAAGGGATGGTTTTTTTTAATGTTGCGTGAAATAAAAGTTAAAATTAAAGGATCGGCTCATTTATTAACATTAATCAATTATTTTTATTTTCAGTTGTTCAGCTTTGAAGACTAAAAGATAATTTATACACAACAAATCAACGACAAAATGAATAGGTATGTACCTATGTTTCATGTTTAGAACATGAAAATTTTAGTTAGTCCGAAAAGGGACAGTGGACGAGAAGGGACAAAAAGAGACGTTTTACCGCCAAAAAGGACGTTAATCGTCCCTTTTATGACGTTCTGGCAACGCGATGTCATTAAAATGACAGGAAAAACCACAGAACAGAACCACTGAGCCGCGTTCAGTTTGATCGCCCGCTCATCACTGACAGCAGGATAGCATATACAAAATAAACGCGTGCAAAAGAGATATGATCGCCGGGCGTGAGCGGGTGATCAAACTGAACTCAGCCCAGAATTGCAGGGCTGCGTTCAGTTTTACTGTAATAAACGCATATTTTGACGCGTGGCAATTTTAGCTCAGTTAACTACGGGCTCTTTTAAATATAAATATTGCTTGTTTCCAAACAAAAGTAAAATGGGGTGAATAGAAAGATTTCCAATCTATTTGATATGTTTTAGGCTATTTTTCAGTGTGTTTACCGCATTTTATGGAATTATATCGTGTCCGGGAACATTATTATCCTATTTATGATATTAATTAAAGAATATCTAGATCCATTTCTGCTAAAAATGCAAAAATGTGTCGGATTTCTATTCACCCGGGACTTGGGGTCAATAGAAGCTAGTGTGGGGTGAAAAGAAAAAAGTACTAGGGCTGTCACAAAATTATTTAATCTATAACCAGCTGTTGCCCGTGATTTCACCCACATGGTAGTCGTTTTACCTTAATATTTGTGCACTATTTGTTGTCTTTACTCTGTGTTTTTTGTTTCATTCATAATAAGTATAATTTTAAAAAAAATCTTAATGTAAGTGCTTTTTTATTTTAAAATAAATTTTAACGAAAACACAAATGTATGTAAGTGAACTTGACAAAAAAATCAACAAAGCGACACTTTCGTAGGCTGCATCTAATAGGGATTGAGAATGCGACAACACCTTAACTTAATCTGTATCGCTTTCTTCCATTAGAATATTCATTATTTCTTCTCTGTTATTATAATAGTCTCTATTATTAAATCTAATACACTTAGCCACTTTACTCGTGTTTTTGATAACCTTCGTTTTCTGCGCCTCAGTCTTAAAATTCAGTCTTTTATTCTCCTGTAGCTCTTCAGTATAATTCTTTACAATATTATTTGGCGTACTGCAAATAATATCACGTTTTGAAATAGGTTTCAGAACGTTAATCTTAATTTTTTCTCCCTCTTTTACATTACTAAAATTTACTTCACTAATTACATTTACCAATTTTGTATTCTTATTAAAATTTTCGTTATCAGCTGCCACTGTTGAATTTATAACATCTTTGTCTGCCATAGCCTCCTTAGGAATTACATCGTTTTCATCCATCAAGTCAGTCATAGTCATATTAATTAAAATTTCTTCATTAGGAATTTCATCGAAGAAAAATATAGGCATATCTTCAATTCCTTCTTCATTTAATATGTTTTGTTGTCCGTGATCTACCTTGCTTTCTAATATTACACTCTCCTTTAATTTTTCCTTATCCAATTCTCTTGCGGCAGGTGGTACATTTTCTTTCATTTTCTGTTCTTCATTCTTTTCTATAATTTTGCTTTTTATTGTCTTCTTACCTTTTCTTTTTCTCTTGTCATCTACGTGTTCGATAATATCTTCTTTATGTGTATTCTGTGGTTTTTTTCTTTTGATGACCTTGCTTGTAGATGGTTGCACTTCAGTGTCTTGACTTGCCAGTTGAGAAGTTTTCGTTTTTTTTTGCTTTTTCTTCATTCTTATTTTCTGCGAATTGTTCGATTTCTTCGGCTGACACACTTTTTCCGGCAACCACGTTCAGCTTTCGTTTCCTTTTGGGCTCTGAAACGTTCATTGTTCCATACCTCATTTTCTTTAAAAACTCCAAAACGGAATCATCAATTGCACATTTATCTGTGTCAAAAGTACTGTGTTCATCTTGTGGGAGCCGCGATAAAATTTCTTGAACATTCAATGGATATATCCCAGTTTTTCGAAATCCTGCCAAAATGTTGATTTTGGAATTCTCTTTCAGATTATCAACGAGAAATTTTAGTAGCTTCGGAAAACAACCTTTTGGCACTGTTGACATAAGTCGTCCATCAGATTTTTTCCATTTCAGCAACAATTCCTTCCAGGCTATCTTCATAGGCCGAAAAAATGCCACATCCAATGGCTGTGTCAGGTGTGTGGAATTGGCAGGCAAAAAAACGAAATCAATTTCGTGCTCTTTGCAGGTTTTTATAAGATTAGCAGATAAGTGAGACGACAAATTATCACCAATCAAAATTTTTCTACCGGCTTTCTGGTCAAAGTATGGGACGACCATATTCAGGACCCAATCCTCAAATATTGTGCCTTCGAACAATCCGGACGATGATCTATTGTAGCGTGTGTTCTTGGGCCCGTGATTGACCCAAGTATCATATAGATAAAAAGCCTTGTACACGACGTATGGCGGCAACATTTCGCCGTCCGCGGTGCCAGCCATCATAAGGGAGGTAGATGCTTTTGAATGATTCATGATTCTTTCTGGATATTTGCAACCACGTTTCATTGGAACTTTTTTGCGTCCAGGGTCATCGGATAAGTTTGTTTCGTCATAGTTCAGAATGTTTGATGGTGGAACACCCTCTAAGGACTTCTCCAATTCGGTATAGTATGACTTGATCGTATTCGGTGACACTGCAGCCCTGACTCTCTTAATATTTTCGCAAATACGCTTTGAAATTTTATCTTTGTGCCTTTTCATAAAACTTTGAACGAAATCAGGTCCAGGAAAATTGTTTTTGAATCTCTTGTGTTTAATTTTTAAATTGTCTAGGTACATTTTTACAATATACCTAAGATCTGTGGTGTCCATTGGATAGCCCCATTCCGCGCACTTATTTATGTTCTCTATCAAGTATTCTTCAGCTTCTTGTGTCAAGGCAGTCTGACCACCTTGTGGCTTCATATCTTTTGTCTTGTGTCTATAAAGCACAGATTTATGAATATTATATTTTTGGGAAACTTCTTCCAGTTTGGCATTAGGGTTGTTTAAAAGTTTATCCACTGCAATTTTTATAACAGCTTTGTCATATTTTTATACCGCTTCTTTCTGGGGTCAGGCTTATATTCGCGAGGCATGGCTATAGAGTGTTCTTCTATATCTGTAAAAAAATAAACAACTGGCGAGGTATACATAGCGAATAAAAAACAGTAACTAAAAATATATATTTTTTTGGTAAGGTTACACATATCCTTACGAAATTAATCCCCGAAGGGGTGTCGGAGATGTTCAAAACTGTGACATGTGAAATGCAAGTCACAGCCAACACTTCGTATGCCCACTTTTCACTGACGATTATTACGTCCCAAACTTGATGGGTGGTGAGCCTTATCGCCATACTGCGGGCACAAATGGACTTATGGCTTCACGTGCCTTCCGAAGCACGAAGACCGAATACAAATTATTGAACTCAGCAGGGATCGAACCCACGACCTCTGGCTTACTAAGCCTATGCTTTACGACTCGGCCACAGAGACGGTCAGGTTTTACCTTTCCTTTAAAATTAAAGTTTGGTACCTATGTGAAATTGGCGATGTGACAGCCCTAATTTTAAATTTCTATTGACCCCTGACGAGTTTCTTTACAACCCACATTCGTTTTTATCCACCCCGTTGGCGTTTCCATCGCCCCCTTTCTATAGTTCCATTGTCCCCTCTACTGTTTCTATTCACCCCGTATTTTTAGATAATCTACTAGATGCTGGTTTTTGGACAAATTTTATTAAAATTATCAAGGATAATCAGAATAACTATGTAATTTTAGAGAATTTGACGTACCTGCTAGGAATGTGGATAACTATATGTATAAAAAACACTGTCTTTTGGGCTAGAAATTAAAAAATTTCGAGCTACTTTTTCATGTGACCGATATGCTACTCTTTGGGACTGATTATTTTTAAATCTGTCAAATTTTGAAGTTTGATTGGTAGTGTCACGTTTTTTTTTTTTTTTGTTAATTGTTTTACGGCCCTGGATTCTTGTCCTTTTGAGCCATTCGTTTGTTTATTTTTCAAATAGCATTTCGTTTGTCTTTTCACAATTTATACACTGTGTTTTTAATATAATTAAAAAGCGGCATATAGAATTTTGGTTCAGCTAATAAGTCTTGAAGTCGCGTAGGAACATCGCCGTCATCACAGATTTTTTCCAGTTCTGACACAAGTATTAGTCTGTGAATTCCAAAATTTGGGCAGTTAAAGATGATGTGATCCAAATCGGCGTTTATAAAGTCACAGTAATTACAGGAGGAATCTTGTATTATGTTAAGTCTTTTTAAGTGAGAAGGAGTTCTGCAGTGGCCAAACCTCATACGGTTTATTGTGGTAACAAAATTTCTGTTATCTATCTGTTTATTTTTGTTGTACCATGGTATACCGGGCGGGCTTTTCTGTATTTCAGCATACCATTTACCCTTTTCTTGGCTTAATGACGTCCAACATTCCTTCCACAGTTCTTTTATTTCTTTATTTATTTGTAGGTTATAGTCAGTGTAAGGGACTTTCAATAATGAGGAGTGGTCTTCATCGTATGAGCCTCTTGCTGCTCTGTCCGCTTCTTCATTACCTGTGATGCCTTGATGGGATGGCACCCACATGAAACTTACATGAATTTCCTTCGTTTTTAGATTATATATTATTTGCCTAATTTTATATGTTATGTAGTTAACATTGTATTTAAACACCATATTTTTTAAAGCTGATATAACACTCTGGGAATCTGTTATTATTAATACTTCAGAAACACTTATTTTAGTAATATGTAGTAATGCCTGGTAAATAGCATAGCACTCGGCCGTAAATATACTACAATCATTGTCTAACTTACAACACACTTTAAATTTGAGTTGTGGGTCATAAAATGCAGATGTAACAGAGTTAAAAGTTTTTGAACCATCTGTAAATATTTTATACTGTTTTTTTTTGTCCTCCATATAATTAGAGAACTCAGTTTGATTAGCAACATTAGATGATAAAATTTCATATTTATTATTAATAAGTGCATTCAACTCAACATTATATAGAGGTAATGGAAAACATTTGTACATGTTGTTAGCTAGTGTTTTAATGTGTAACATAATTCTCAACATTCCAGGAAGTTGGCCTGCCAATATTTGTGAGCTACAGATATGAGGCTGATCAACCCTAAATTGTAGAGCAGCATTTGGAAGGAGGCTGTTAATTACCAGAGAATTATTAGAGGAGAGTAAATTTAGAGAATATCGTTCAGCAATTTGAAGTCGTCGCAAGATCAAAGGTAATATACAAGCTTCAGATTCCATTGCATAAATAGGTGTTGAACACATGGCTCCAGTAATTATTCTTAAAGCCTTATTCTGTATAACATTCAATTTATGAAGTAATTTTGAATTAGCATTCCAATAAGCAATTGAACTATAATCAAAGTGACTTCTCACTATACTTTTATATAACATGGAAAGTATTTTAGGATCAGATCCCCAATGAACCCCTGCTAGGGATCTCATTATGTTTAATCCTTTACATGCATTACCAATTAGGTAATTGATATGTGTGTTGAAATTCAATTTTTCATCAAGATAAATGCCTAAAAATTTCTTTTCTTTCAATAAAGATAATGGAGTATTGTTATAGATAATCATATTACTTAACTGATATGGCCTTTTACTATAGATTACCACTGCACTTTTATTGGCACTTATGGTTAGTTTTAGTTTATTAGTATAATAATTATTTACATTAGATAGTGCATTATTTAAATTATGTACAGCAATATTTACATCTTTGTGTGCAGTGTAAATTACAAGATCATCTGCAAACTGTAAAAACTTTATGTTCCTGTTAGTTATGTATTGAGACATTTGACAGGTATAAATATTATACAATAATGGGGATATTGTAGCACCCTGCATTGTGCCTTTGTAAATGCTGTGTGGCCCATAAATAATATTATTATATTTAACATACATGCTCCTGTCATATAAAAAATTAAAAATCCATTTACAGAGCTTCCCGGGAACTCCAATATCATCTAAGATTGAAATCAATATGGAAGGATTCAAGTTATCGAATGCACCCTGTACATCCAAGAATGCACATACAGTAGCAGAGTGACTATGTAGTGAATTATTAATGTCTGATATTAAAGTAGAAAAGCTTTCTAATGCACTCCTTCCTTTACGGAATCCAAACTGTTGCATAGGTAGGATGTTATTGGTTTCAACATAATAATCAAGCCTTATTTTAATCATATTTTCAAATATTTTGCCTATGCAAGATGACAATGAAATGGGTCTATACGAATTGTAATCATTGCTTGGTTTGTCAGGTTTAAGTATCGGAATAATACACTGAGATTTCCATTGCAAGGGAATACTTTGGCTAGACCAAAGTAAATTAAATAAATCTAATAAAACCTTTTGTGCATTGCTATGTAACCTTTGTATTAACATATAAGGAATGTCATCAAGTCCAGGAGTAGTATTTTTTCTGGAATTTAGGGTTATTTGAAATTCATTATATGTAAATGGTTCACAAAGAAACTTGTTTTTTTCAGTGCCACTTTTTGCAAAGATGTTATTTAAACTAATAATATCTATATTTTTTTCAGGTGCTAAAGCAGGTGCAAACTTTTCTATAAAGGAAGGAATCCATTCATCATTTTTTGGTGGCTTATTAATGGAAGCTCTCTTAAATCGTCGTATGTAATTCCATATGACAGAAATAGGTGTGTATCTATTGAATGACTCGCAAAGTTTACGCCATCCGTCTTTTTTCTTCTCACTAAGTAGTCGTTTTTTAAGTGCATCATATTTCTTATACTCTATATAATTTGTAATTGATGGATAGTATCTATAAGCATTTAAGGCTTCTTTACTTTTTTTTACTGCTTCTAAACAGTCATCATCCCACCAGGGAACAGGTTTATGTAGTTTTACTAGTTTGTCTTTTTTACAATATTTAGGGATACATTGTTCTCTAATATTGTTAAGTATATCACAAAACTGATCATAACTATTTAAGGGGTTATCAGGATTTAAAACTAAATTATCAAACGCTTTTTCTGTTACAGATGAGAATTTGAACCAGTCTGCTTTATTGTAGAGGAATTTGTTTGGGGAATCGCCTACTGTATATTTTTCAACAGTAGTTTGAATATTAATAAAAGTAGGATAATGATAGCTTCCCATTGGATCGTCATGAACTGTCCAATGACATAGTGGAGCAACATTGGGAGATACACAAGAAATATCAATGCTTGATGGTCTAGCCGTAGCCGTGCCTACAGTTGTCAAAGATCCAGTATTTAACAGACATAGATCACTGTCGTCTAATAAGTTGAAGATATCTCTGCCTCGGGTGTTAGTACTGTGACAGCCGAATGCAACATGATGAGCATTAACGTCTCCTGAAAATAAGATTGGCTTTGGAAGTGTACTTATAAGATTCCTGAGTTTATGAACCCTTAAACGTGTTGGAGGTGGTGGACAATATGTACATAATATAGTTAGTTTACCTGCAGTTGTGTGTAAGGCAATAGCTACTGTTTGTAAGTAGTCATAAAAGGGTGTTTGTATAATATCAAATTTATAAGTATCTCTAATGAGAATACCTACTCCGTGATGTCCATTTTTCCCATTTCGGATTATGAAATGAAAACCAGGGATGTTTATTTTAGTCGAATCTTTTAGTCTAGTTTCGTTTAATAAGCAGACATCAACATTTTGATTATTGAGAAAATCAATCAGTAAAGGCTTTTTGTTATTTATACTCTGTATATTAAATTGACAAATTCTAATAAAATTACTATCCATCAAAGACAAGGGATTTTTTTAAAACTTCTTTAATGTTGTTGAATGTAAGTGGTTTGGGATTAGTAGAATTGCCCAGCTCAACAAGGGTTTTAATTAAGCTCGTTATAATGTCATCATTTTTTAAAATTCCTTCAATTAATTGTTTTTTATTAAAAGTTTCAGTTTTTTTTAATTGATTGTCAGTTTCCATTTGTTCAATTTTCTTATTAGTTTTATTTAAATGAGTATTTTTTTCATTAAACTGTTCCGTTCCTTTTTTGGTTTTATTAATTATTTCGGGTACTAAAGTCGGTTGTGGTCTAGGCTTTGGGAGAGCAGGAAATGAGTTATTTTGTAAAATATTAGCATAACTGCTTGAGTTTTTTTTCTTTTCTGCAATCTTTTTTTGTTTGATGGGACAATCTCTAGATATTGCTAGGTGAGAGCCTCCACAATTAACACACTTTATAATATCTTTATTGTCACATTTCGAGAAATGATGATCAGATGCGCAGATGCTGCATGTCTGAACACCTTTGCAAATCTTGGCACCATGATTAAACTTGAAACACTTGAAGCATTGCAACAAGGGTGCTACATACTCATTAACTTGGAACCTGTACAAGTCTAAGTAGACATACTTGGGTAGGACATTTGCGAGAAATGTCACGCTCACAGATTGGTATGGTTTGATTTCACCATTGACCTTGCGTTGAAACCGTCTAACACTTATTATTTCAGAATCTGCCTGCAATTTTCTAAATAATTCTTCGTTTGAAATAGTAGTTGGAACATATTTTAGGACCCCAATTTTCTCAACTGCTCTTGCTGGAATGTAAGTCTTGAAGCTGTACTTCTCTTGGAAATCCCCATTTTTTAGGAAGTTGTTGGCGTTATTTGCCTGGGTAAATATAACGGCTATTTTGTTAGCATTTACTCGATGTATTAAATGTATACCTTTAATTTCGCTTTGGAGTAATGTGTTTAATAAAGAGGGGTTTTTATTGCCCAACTTTTCTCCCTCTTTGGTACTTTCCAAGTATACCACAAATTCTGTATTTACCGAGTTTTCTGCAAAGACTCGTTTGTAACCCGGTTTAATAAAAGGTTTATACATACTTGTATCCGGTATAAGTGCATAATTATTAGAAGATGCCTCTACATCAATCTCCTCCCTGCCTCTCTTTATTCCAGTATGGGTGGCGATATAATCCGGTGGTTTTTTACCCCCTGGGGGATCATCCCCAGGAGGGTCATTCATTCTGTTTAACACTGTATACACTAAACAAAGTTTTTATACTATTTATAAAGAAATATGTACAGCTTTTGACTATAAAACAACTTTTTGAAAATTTGTTTGAAAAAAGACGTCTTTATTTTTTGAAAGCCCGCCAAAAAGTCCTCGTAGTGTCACGTGATCGCCCGATGTTGCCATTATTGAAAAAAAAACTTACAAACAGCCAGGCATAGACAACCTAAGAGTTTTAAATGGCTAAATATATTCCGCATTTTTTTTTTCTATTCCCCCCGCGATTTCTATACCCCCCTTTTCACGTATACACTTGACGGCGCGCGGTATTAGCGCCATCCATCCGAACATGAATGAACTCGCTCCGGTGAATCATTACGTCGGTAGTGAGTTCGTTCTAGCGGAGCGTCGTATCTATGGTAGCGGGGCGGCCATTACGGTTTTGACAGATTGTCAAAAACAACGGCTGTGCACGCACCAAGTCCGCGACGAATCGCTAAGTTTCGGCTAAATCTTACGACAAAGTGCTCAAATTAATATCAGAAATTAATAAGAGCTTTCTGATTAGTCGATTAGTGCTAATATTTGTGAGAATTGTTATTCGATTTTGTGCAATTGTGAAAATTATATGCAGAGGTTCATATGAAGAGTTTTATTTTAGCTCACTGCCCTTAAATGCTAACGCCCCACAATGAGTGACCCAGATAAGGCTAATCCTGTGCCTATATCAGAAGTGGGATTCTGTGGGCAGCAAAATGAGCATAGCCAACCACGTGCAGATACAAACCCTGCTTCAAACTTGCTGAGTAACATGGAGGCGTTACTAACACGTATACTCGCGACGCCGCAAAATTTAACCGTGAGTAATACATCGCCTAAACTTTTGGAGTTTAATCCTGATGAATTGGATGCCGATATAGACGGGTGGTGCAATGTGTCGGAAGTAATTATAAAAGCCAAGCGCCTCGAAGGTGTTGACCTACTGGTCACGCTTACTAATGCCTTAAAAGGCCGTGCAGCAGCATGCCTCTCTAAATTGAACTTGAATGAACTTACCTGGGATATTGTGAAGCAAACTTTAATCGCTAGATTTGCTTAACCAAAATTGTATCAAGATAACTTTGATGAAGTCTTGCGCTTCGAAATAGGTGCCAAAGAAACCGCATCTGAATCAGCCTTGCGCTTATGGAATTTGATCGAGCGTATACCAAAATTAGAAATGGTTGAGGAGATTACAACCAGATTTGTAATATCAGTGCTATGCCAAAAGGATAACATAATTCACCGGGAGATGAATGCTCATACTATCACCACCAGAGCTCAGCTTTTTAGAATACTTGTGGGGGTATCCTTGAAGAGACGGTTTGAAGGAAACGACAAACAAGAATCCGAAATAAAACGAGCTCGTATTATGAATGATAAATTTATTGGTAAATGCCACTACTGTGGAGTGGCACTACATCGTCAAGCAGATTGCAGGAAGCGACGACAGGACGAGACTGGACCTACATCATCATCTTCCAATTTGCAAGAATCATCGGGCTCGAAGCGTCCTCCACCGGAAAGGACGCAAACTGTATCCTGCTACTCATGCGGCAAACCCGGGCATCTTGCACCTGCGTGTCCGGACAAGAGCAACGGTAACGGTACAGCGGTCAAAGCAGTCAGCCTCTGTGAACATCGGCCTTCGAGTGGAGCTTTGGACACATCTTCCGGTGAGCGAGTCTCCTTTTTATTTGACAGTGGATCATCTTGTTCTCTATTTAAAGGAAAGTGTCTGTCACCTTTTTCCGGGTACTGTGTGCAATTATGTGGTGTATCTTAGCGGTATCGGGGGAGACAATATAAAATGTACGTCTCAAATTCTCAACAAGGTTTCCATAGATAAAATCACGGTAGCTTTGCTTTTTCACATTGTGCCTGACAGTAGTATAACGGTTCCGGCTATAGTTGGTAGAGATCTTTTGGAGAAAGGCGTATCTGTTAACATAGATAACGATAGGCTCTCATTTTGTTACAAGGAAAAGACACATTTATGTAATTTCTCAATAGAAAAATCTTTTACCGATGTAGACACAGATTTGCAAGGCAAAGACAAGGAAGCACTTCTCAAAGTCCTAAATAAGTACTCCAATCATTTTATTGACGGTATACCTACAAACCGGGTTACAACTGGCGAGCTTAAGATCGAACTAGTAGACCCACATAAAATTGTTCAACGCTGTCCCTACAGACTAGCACCAGTTGAGAAGCAGATAGTAAGGGAGAAAATAGAGCAGCTTCTAGAAGCTGGGGTGATTAGGGAAAGCTCCTCGCCTTTTGCCAGTCCCATACTTCTGGTGAAGAAAAAGGACAATTCTGACAGATTATGTGTAGATTACCGCGAGCTCAATTCCAATACACGCCCTGAACATTACCCGTTGCCTCGTATCGAAGAGCAGATTGACCAACTTTCAGGAGCTAAATATTTCTCATCTCTGGATATGGCTTCAGGGTTCCACCAGATTCCTATTCATCCTGAATCTGTGGAGAAGACGGCATTTGTAACGCCCGAAGGACAATATGAATACTTGACGGTCCCATTTGGCTTGAAAAATGCCCCATCCGTATACCAGAGGTGTATAACTAAGGCATTACAACACCTTAAAGATAGACCTTTGATATACATGGATGACGTTTTGTGCTATTCCAGTGATGTGTCTGAGGGTTTGCAGCGTCTTGACGAAGTACTGGGCGCACTATCGCAAGCGGGATTCTCATTTAACCTGCGAAAATGTCAGTTTATGAAACAGGGCGTTGACTATTTAGGATATTCCATTAAATCTGACGAAGTGAGGCCAAATGCTTGAAAAATCCAGGCCTTGGTGGACTCTCCACAACCCAAAACAGCTACACAAGTCAGGCAGTTTCTGGGACTCACCTCTTACTTTCAGAAATTTATTCCCAACTTCTCGCATCTGGCTGGTCCATTGTATCCGTTAACAAAACTACAAGGAGCCATTAAATGGACTGCCCAGCACGAGGAGATTCGCAATACCATAGTGAGTATTTTAACGTCAGAGCCGGTATTGACAATTTTCAATCCAGAGTTACCCGTGGAATTATATACCGACGCGAGTTCAGAGGGCTATGGTGCAATCCTCATCCAGAAGAAGGATAACCTGCCTCACGTCATTGAGTATTTCAGCCGCCGCACTTCAGAAGCTGAATCACGCTATCACTCATACGAGTTAGAAACGCTTGCTGTCGTGCGTGCGGTTGAACACTTTCGGCATTACTTGTACGGACGCCGGTTTCAGGTATATACCGATTGCAATTCGCTGAAAGCATCGAAGTCAAAGGTAGACCTTACTACTCGAGTTCACCGGTGGTGGGCCTACCTCCAAGCGTACGACTTCGACATTATCTATCGCGAAGGACGAAGTATGGAACACGCTGACTATTTTTCGCGAAACTTGCAATCATATGAAGGTACCACTTGTAAAACGACCTCTGTAGAGACAAAAACTGTTCAGTTTGTCAAACTACATCAGGGATGGTTATCAGTCGAGCAGAAACGCGACAGCGAAGTACAAGATTTGATAACAAAACATAATAATGACCAACTACCTGAAACCGTCGCTCACACTTATGACGTTCGGGATGGTATACTGTATAGAAAAGTAGTGAGAAACAAAATAGTTTCATGGTTGCCTGTAGTTCCGCGTTCCCTAATCTGGACACTGATCAATCACATCCATAACGAGATACAACATTTGGGTAAAGACAAGACTCTAGACAAATTGTATGAACAATATTGGTTTCCCCAAATGTCAAAGTGTGTTCGTAAATTTATCGACTCCTGTATTGTTTGTAAGTCATCGAAAGGCCCGTCAGGTGCTCAACCTATCCAGCTACATCCGATTCCGAAGAGCTCAGTGCCTTGGCACACCATTCATGTTGACTTCTCTGGAAAGCTGAGTGGGAAGAGCGACCGGAAAGAATATTGTTCGGTAATTATCGATGCATTTACTAAGTATGTTCTACTTGAACACACTTTAGCCGTTGATGCAGAAAGCGCGGTAAAAGCAGTGAAAAGGGCAATTTGCCTTTTTGGAGCCCCTAAACGAATTATTGCGGACCAAGGGAGATGTTACGCTAGCACTGAATTTAAAAACTTTTGTGCTCAGCATAAAATTGACCTTCATTTTATCGCTACGGGCTACAGTAGGGCTAATGGCCAGGTCGAGCGAGTGATGCGTACATTAAAGAGCCTGCTCACTATAGTTGAAAATGATGTTAATAAGACGTGGCGTGAAGAATTAGGAAACATTCAACTCGCACTTAACAGCACAAAATCAGCCGTGACTAAATATTCTCCAACGGAACTAATGTTTGGAATTCAGGCCCAATCGTTAGGAATAGCTAGATTAAATCCAGAATCAAATCAACCTCAAAATAGGTTAAACCTTGACGTTATTAGACAGGAGGCTTCGACTAATATTAATAAAGCCGCCACATCTGAAATTGAACGCTTTAATCACGGTCGCGCAACGGTAAAACCATTTACTAAAGGTGACTTTGTGTTTATAAAAAGTAGTGAGCGTAGCCAAACAAAATTGGATCGAAAATTTAAAGGCCCCTATGTTATAACCGCTGTACTGGATAACGACCGATACGAACTTAAAAGCTTAAGTAACTCCCGCCGCACCTTCAAATTCGCCCATGAGAACTTGCGCGCAGTACCTACGGGGCATGAGGGTTTGCTTGAAATTTCAACTAGCTTACTCAATGAAGAGGAGACCGTGACGGCGCCGATAGATGTCGATAATGGCTTGCAAGTAGACAATAGTAGTGACACTTTGACCGCCTGTTCTGACACCATCTCTGTTGGCCGCTCTGATACACTTACTGATAGTGTCTGCTCTGATCCCGAAACCATAGAAGTGCAATGCGAAGTTGAAGTTCATGCAGAACAAGATGGTCCCGAACCATAGGTATGGTATTATTCTTTTGTGTTTCTTACACTTGTGTTTGATAAGTGGTCGAAAGGACAGTGCTGACTATGCCAGAGTCTGGCAGAAGGGAAGCACTCGTGCCGGTCCACTGGTTGAATGTGCAGGTCGTTGGAAAGTGTCATTCGAGCCAAAGAGTATTTGGTTGAAGGGATGCACTTGTCCACTCTGACCGCGTTGTGTTGTGTGTTCGTTGATTGGTCGAAGGGACAGTGTCGTCCGGTCCATGCCCTGCTTTTCATTAAGTTATCGCTGGTCGAAGGGACACACTCGTCCGGTCCATATCAATTAGACACTAGCTGTAGAAACCTGTAAATTTTAAACATTTTGGTTAAATGCTGACTTCTTAGGCTCATCAGGCTGGACGAGCGGTTAACTTGGTCATGGTATTTGGTTTATTTCAGGACCACTCGCAGAGAGACGCCCGAGGACGGTCGATAGTCAGTCCGGCCGTGACAGCGCGCGGTATTAGCGCCATCCATTCGAACATGAATGAACTCGCTCCGGTGAATCATTACGTCGGTAGTGAGTTCGTTCTAGCGGAGCTTCGTATCTATGGTAGCGGGGCGGCCATTACGGTTTTGACAGATTGTCAAAAACAACGGCGGTGCACGCACCAAGTCCGCGACGAATCGCTAAGTTTCGGCTAAATCTTACGACAAAGTGCTCAAATTAATATCAGAAATTAATAAGAGCTTTCTGATTAGTCGATTAGTGCTAATATTTGTGAGAATTGTTATTCGATTTTGTGCAATTGTGAAAATTATATGCAGAGGTTCATATGAAGAGTTTTATTTTAGCTCACTGCCCTTAAATGCTAAAGCCCCACAATGAGTGACCCAGATAAGGCTAATCCTGTGCCTATACACTAGAGATTAGTTTATGAAATAACAATTATGTTCCAAGCATAAGCCAGTCAAAACAACCCATTTTTATACGTTTCTTCGTACCATGAAGCCAAAATACATATATATACTCACGCTTGTCTCCCAGAGGGGTAGGCAGAGACTACAGATTTCCATCTGCTACGATCCTGACACACCTCTTTTTCTTCTTCTACATCCATCAACCTAGTCATACAGGGGCCTTAGAACGAAGCACAAAAAGAGTGTCTTTTAAAAGAGTCTTTTGCTGTCAAACTTGATTTTTAGTATGCAAGTAATCATGTTAGACAGCAAAAGACTCTTTCAAAAGACACTCTTCTTGTGCCTCGTTCTAAGGCCCCAGGCTCTTCTATTCCGGGTACTTTTCACTTTGCCCTTTTTCACTATGTCGCTTATTTGCTCGGCAATCCTTCTAGGGCGGCCCGGTCGAGCTTTACCTTCCACTTGTGCAGCATAAATTCCTTTCGTCACTGTACTTTCATTCATCCTCTCTATATGCCCAAACCACCGAAGCATTCCTTTTTCTATTCTAGTCACTACATCTTCTTTCAGGCCACAAACCTAAATGTAGGTAGCTTGTTTTTTGTATGGAAACTTGCCACGCTTAATTGTTATGTTTAATCCTTATGTTTGGTCTGCTACTTAGTAATAATTATATGTCTGTGGTTTTATCCAAGTTTTATCACCTACCCAAAGAGTTAAATCATAAAAAAACTCAGACTATGTAAAAAAATTGTCGTTCAAAAACTCACACTGAGTTGGGCTTACCCGGGTTGCTACACAAAGCCGTTCAAAAATCAACACGGGTCGCAACAAAAATTCAAAAATAAAGTGTCCCCACACCACAGGTGTCGAGTTTTTCAACATCAACACTGAGCAGCATGGGCGTAGCCAAGGGGGGGGTTTGGGGTTCATATAATAAACTATGATAAACTACGGACTATCTGGAATGACGGCCGAAACATTTTTTTTTATTTGTATCCAGAACTTTAACTAAACACATACCAAAACTAGATCCAAATTAGACTTAGATCCGATTTAATTAAATATGTGACGGGCGGCGTCGTCGTGACGCGACAAAGGAGAGTACTTCACGAAGCCACCTGTTGTGAACCACACGTGCAATGGCTGGAGCGCATCACGCGACTCGCCACCTGGCGACAAGACTGGGGTGGGGAGTCGTTAGGCCCTACTATAAAAAGCGGCGCATCGGTTTGAACGATTGATTCTAATTCTGTGCGTGAACCGTTGCGCATGTGGTATCGCTCCTGAAGTACTCTCGTTACTGTTAATTAAAACTAATAAAGTTAATACGAATTACCTACTTATGTGAAAAGTTAATTGATTAATTGAAGAATAAACAGCTTCAACGATCCGCGCTGTCTTTCCACTGATATGGCTCAGTCATCTCCTATATATGCAAAGAAACAAGTTGAAACTTAGCAAAATTAACAAAGTTAACAAATTTGTTCCTCGTATTATTTTTAAATAACTTTAGCTACTATAATTGTAAATATTTATTTACCATACCCTTGTCCACTGCTACCCCAAAACGGACTTTCTGGAGCATTATGGGGCTGAAAAACTAATTGCGCAATACAACGAGTGAAAACAGACTGAACGTTTTAGCTCTTATGAATATTCACTGTAGGGCAGAAATTAATGCAGATGAAGTAGTGGATATATTTAAAAAGAAAAACCGGACAAGTGCGAGTCGGATTCGCCCACCGATGGTTCCGTTAAAGACTATATTTTTTATGATTTGATTACAAAATGTATAGTTTCAGATTTTTCCGTATATTTCTGTTGCATTAAAAATAGTAAAATTAAATTAAATATATTTAAAAAAAAAATTTTTTTCATCCCCTTTACAAACGATTTTGTTAGATACACCTAAAAACAAAGAAAAACAGCTTAAGAAAAAATCCTTTTCTGCATCTACGTAATACTAGGTGAAAAAAAATCAACCGACCAAATTCATATTGGAGACTCGGTTAGTGATTAGAAACGAGTTTCATACCCTTTTGGTGAAATAGGAAAAAAAAAATTTTTTAGCTTCTTTATGGCCTGGGCTAGGAATTATACTTATACTAGTCCAACCTGTAAAGGACCAAAAAAATTTTTTTTGAGTTTGGCCCGAATGATTACTGAACTTAGTTTTTGATCATTAACCGAGTCTCCAATATGAATTTGGTCGGTCGATTTAATTTCATCTACATCTACACTATATTAAATAAAGAGGAAAGATTTGTTTGTTTGTATGTTTAAGGTAAACTTTGGAACTACTGAACCGATTCTTAAAGTTCTTTCTTTTATAAAAAGCTTTACTATTGCTGAGTAACATAGTCTATTTTAGTCTATTTCCATCTACAACGATCCTGACACACCTCTTGCTAATATCAAGCTTGAAAAAGTAACTACAGCCAGGTTTAAGCATAGATACATTAAATACTATGGTTTAAGTAATGATTTGTATATCAGTTTAATCTGACTACAGATTTCCATCTACAACGATCCGGACACACCTCTTGCTAATATTTAGCTTGAAAAAGTGATTACAGCCAGGTTTATGTATTGATTTTTTCCCATACGAGAAAACTGTATGAGTTTAATCTGACTACAGATTTGCATCTACAACGATGACACACTTCTTGGCACTTTGGTCGTTTGGCACTAGGGTCTGATGATGGGTCTGGAAGATGGGTACAGGATCTCCTCAATGGACAACAGCAAACTCTTCGAGTTTGGGCTTATTTGATTGGTCTTTATTAGCACTTTGGTAAAACATGGTGACCAGGGTCTGATGATGGGACTGGAAGATGGGTACGGGATCTCCTCAACGGATAACAGCAGATCCTTTGCGTTTAGCTTGTTTGATTGGTCTTTATAAGCACTTTGGTAAAACATGGTGACCAGGGTCTGATGATGGGACTGGAAGATGGGTACGGGATCTCCTCAACGGACAACAGCAGACCCATCGTTCGAGTTTGTGCTTACATATTTGATAGAACTTTGGTAAAACATGGTGACCAAGGTCTGATGATAGAACTGGAAGATGGGTACGGGATCTCTTCAACGGACAACAGCAGACCCTTCGAGTTTGGGCTTATTTTCTTTAATGTGTAATGAAAAATGCCAATTACGAAGAATTCAGTTTTATCAGGGCTTTCAATAATTTGTATGTGACGGTTTTGTGATAATACGTTTCTAGTTTTAACAGCTCTTGATAAAACTGAAGCCTTCGGACTTTTTATGCAAGAAAAGGAAATAAAAAGCTTCCTGTTCAATTAATTTAATTCTTATTACATAAAAAATATGAGCAATGATGTTGACTTGGAGTTGGCCCAGAAGTACATGGCTCTGTAAAAGAAAAAAAAATTACGTCTACATACTTTAAATAATAATATAAAAAAGTAAATTTTTGCAAATTCAATCTGGCTGGCACATAAATAAAAAAAACCGGACAAGTGCGAGTCGGACTCGCCCACCGAGGGTTCCGTACAAATTTGTAGGTACAAATTATGAATATTTAATAAAATTAATTATTAATTATACTTGTAGTTTAAGAAGGTACTATTTGCCAAATTTCATAGTTCTAGGTCAATGGGAAATACCCAATAAATTTTGATCACCTTGAGTGTGTCGAAATATACGTTTTTTGAGGCATAAATAGACATATCTTTTTTTACGTTACCTTAGAAATTTGATTTTTTTAACAGCTTCAAGGGACTGTAATCTTGAGTATATGGTTTTAATTTCAACTCTATACCTTCTCGTGTTCCCAAGATAAAGGGTCTTGACAGACAGACGAATGGACGGACGTACGGACCGACGGATAGACGGACAACAAAGTGATTCTATAAGGGTTTCGTTTTTTCCTTTTGAGGTACGGATCCCTAATAATATTTTTAATAAAATGACATATGAATGTACTCACCCTTATTTAAATACACGTGACAAGTAACTCATGCAAAATCGTATCAGGAAGTGATGCTTCTTTGAGTTGTTTTGAAGCAATGGTTGACTTTTTGAACCGAGTTTTCTTATTGAAATCTTTGTCATCAAAGTGCTTTCCACAGAATAATTTTCTATTGGTAGATAAATAAGGTCTTTACTGCCAGTGACTTTTAATTACTGCTGTCACCTGTAATAATAGTATTATTTTAAAAAGCAGCTTCACAATATCGTAATTCCAAAAAAAAACAAGTCCGCATTTTTGGAAAGTGATTTGACTATTTTGTCAGTTTAATTTTTCTCTATAAGTTTTGTTGAATAACCAATCCACAGAAAATAAATAATACAAAACATTTTCCATATTTTACGCAAAAATTATTATATCCTACAATTTAATTAAGGACTGTCAGCGAAAAAGAGGCACATTTTTCACCTTGAAAATATATTGCACTATGATATGACACGCTAGCCTTAATGAAAATGTTATAATTTATCGACACAATCCCATCACTATTCAATTTACAAATAAATGTTATGAAAATGTTTTCACTTTTAAATTTCTTTATAACACAAAATAAGTCGCAAGATGAGTACAGAGGTACTTACCGAGTCTCTTTTAAAAGAAATTTGGCCTGGATATAATGTTTCCACCATCATTTCGACCGCTTCACACCTCACATATTTCACGTTTTTTATAGTTCATTGCGTGATGCAAATATACGTTCTATTTACTTCTCTATTAATAAAACACAATAGTATGAAACATGAAGCACTATATCAATGTAACACAGTTAAATCTCATTATAATCAGATAAATTAAGTTTTACAAATAAACAAACAACCGCCATATTGACTTGACACAACGTTAGACAGAGACAAGCTAAGTGAGCGAAAGAGTAAGAACATATCGCCATTCGTCCAAGCACAATTTTCATACATAACTCCATTTGTGCTGAGTTTCGTTAGGCTGTTCAGCGTGTTCCAATTCAAAATGTAATCGATAACATCCCGTCTGTCGTCATTCCGAGTCGACGTTAGCCCGATAACGATAGCCCTAAAATGGTTGTTATGACGTCATGAATGACATCATTAAGGCCGCCATGTTGTGCTATCATCGACCATGCTTCTGAGCGTAAGCACTGTGAGTGATCTATCAAAAGTGACAGCCGGCCGGCGGCAATTTCAAAAACAGGTTATTCTTAGTTTACGAGTTTTATATTTAACGATGAATCAGAGATTTTAGTTTGCTTCGCGGACCTAACTTTATAGTACTAAAAGTATACCCTTTGTCATTATCATAATCATAATCATCTTTATTTGTTGAACATAGGTGCAAATGGTGTTATATAAAATTAGTTTTTTCTATGATTTGCCATGCAATGGCGTACAAAATTAATTAAGTATTTTCAGCTACAAAATTTTGGTCATGCAAACAAGACATTTAAATAGGAAAACACAAAAAGAACACAAAAAACATAAACATTAAGAAACATTATTGGTATTTATTTATAATAATAGTACCCGTATCGCTCATCAACAAGTCAACCCTATAATATTGTAGTATAGGGTAAGTAAAAATTCAGAGAAGTCAAAACACTTTTATTCTGTCAGAAATTCCGTAGTGCTATACTAAAATTTTTCAACTAGGTATTTTTTTAGAGAAGTTTTGAAAGTGTTTATGTTTTCATCATCACGTATAAAACTTGGGAGCTTATTGAAAATACGTGGAGCCATTCCAAGTATTCCTCGGCTTAAAAGTGCAGATTGAGATGGAAAAGAGGCTACTTCGTTTTGATAACGTTTACTTGTAGAGTGAGGAAATAGTTGTTTGTTGGTTTTAACGAACAGAGAGATCTCATAGATGTACAAGCAAGGTAGCGTAAGTATTTTTAAATGTATAAAATGTGCTTTTCATGTTTGAAAGCTTGGTATTATAACGCTATGGGCTCAATGTCAATCCGAGAAAGTCTCAAGTCATTATTATTGGTAGCCATTATTATATTTCGAGACTGGAAACTAATAATATTGCAAGTGTTATTTTTGATGGTGAAGTTCTGCAGTATAGCAAAACTGTCAAAAACTTGGGCATAATCATGGATCAGACTATGTCGTGGGAAGGTCATGTTAAGGAGGTTAGCCGTAGGATGTACGGTTCATTTCACTCACTGAAGCGCCTTCAATACTTCTTGCCTTTGCAAACTAGAATCACTCTAGCCCAATCTCTTCTTCTGCCTCTTCTTGACTATGCTGATGTTGTGTTCTTGGATGCCACCGAAGAGTTGCTCGACAAGCTGGAACGTCTTCAGAATTTGTCTATCAGATTTATTTTTAATTTGCGAAAGTTTGACCATGTGTCCGAGCTTCGACGTAAACTGAAGTGGCTTCCAATACGTTATCGGAGGTATAGTCATATCCTATCTCTACTATATAATGTCTTGAACAACCCTTCTTCCCCCAAATACCTAAAAGATAGGTTCAATTTTCGCACCGATATGAGCAAAAGGAATCTTCGGTCATGTCATGATCTTATGTTATCTTTCCCAACTCATTACACTGAACGTTACTCTAGGTCTTTCACAGTTGACGCTGTTCGACTTTGGAACGATCTTCCACTCTCTCTTAAAAGTCTTCCCTCAATTGCTTCCTTCAAATTTAACCTGAAGAAGCACTTTTTGTCCTCTCAGCAGTCTTAGCTACTAAATATGTATATATTGTAAGTATTTATGTAGTTTATCATATTCAAATTTATATATATAAATATATTATGTACTAATTTAGTACGGTATGTTAGTGTTTAGGGTGTTAGGTTAGGCATAATTTTAGGTTGGTAAGTGTATGTACGTTATCTTATTTATTTAATCTTTTGTACTGGAAATAATTTTCAAAGCCAAATTGTAAATATTTTCTCCATCAGCGTTTTTTTGGTTGACTGGAAGAAATTTCTTTTAGAAATAAGTCCGCCTTTGCTATGTTTTTCAATAATGTGAATTGTATTTATCTGTGTTTTCCGTGCAATAAAGTGTTTATTATTATTATTATTTTTTTAATGACTCTAATGCATTTTTTTTAGCATTTAAATATTGTTTCTTTCCCTGTCACATTACCCCAGAATATGATTCCATATCGAATCAGTGATGACACATATCCATGGTAGGCTGTGACAACTGTATTTTCATTGGATACTTTTAGAGAGCATGTACATGGCATAAAAAATTGGTTTAACTTTTTACATATATGCTCTATTTGCGTCTTCCATGAAAGATTGTAGTCAATGTGTAGCCCAAGAAATTTAGTAGATTTTGTGTCATACATTTTGGTCATATTGTAATGAATGTCAATATCAGCCGGAGCAGTTCTTTGTCTAAAAATTGTAAATTTTGTCTTATCTAAGTTAATTTTTAAATTATTTTATGTCAATCAGTTAATTATTGATGTGAAAGCTTTATTAATTTCACACTCTAGATTAATGTCTTTGTTTCCAATAAAAATAACTGTACTGTCATCAGCAAAAAGGACTGTTGGGTGAGCAATTACATTTGGTAAGTCATTAATGTATGCTAAAAATAGTAAGGGCCCCAAAATGCTTCCTTGTGGTACCCCATAGACCACTTCTCTCGTTTCCGATGTATAGGTATGTTCAGTTTTATTAAATGGATCTATTCTGGAGATTTGTGTTGCCTGATGTCTGTTGGTCATGTACGATTTGATCAAAGCGTTTACATTACCTCTAATTCCGTATGACTCCAATTTTTGTATTAGTATATCATGGTCCACGTGGTCAAAAGCCTTCGGCATGTCCATGTATAAAGCTATAACTATATTTTTTTATCGATGTTTGTTGTTATATTGTATATAAAGTCAAATATAGCCATATTTATTGACTTGATTTTCCGAAAGCCTTTTTGTTCTGGCGCAAAGATATTGTTTTGTTCGAAAAAATTGTAAGGATCGTTAAAAAAGACTTTCTTAAATATTTTTGATGGAACGGGGACCAAGGTAACCGGTCTATAAAACTCAATAGCTTCTCGATTATCTTTCTTAAAGATTGGCTTTATAATTGACATTTTAAGTCCATCTGGAAAAATACCTCTTTCTACACAGATATTGATAATTTAGCAAAGAACTGGTGCAATTATGTCCGCTACATATTTAATTACTTTAGTGCTGTAAACATCAAAGCCCGTTATTTTTTAAAGATTTTATTATATTAAAAATGTCAGACGAGGTGGTAGGTTTCATGAACATAGAATGAGAAATTAGGTTAGATGTCAAAGTAATAGGATTATTAATGGTAATGTCAAATGGTTGGACGCTGTCAATATAATAATCATTAAATAGCTTAGCAATGTCAAAAGGGTCATTAATAATATTGTTATTAAATTTGATTTGATCTATATTTTCTTTTGGCATATTTGACTTATCTGTATTTATGACTTTCCACACTGCTCTGCACTTATTTTTAGCCGTTTTTATGTAGTAATTGTTCTGTGCCTTTTTAGTTAGTTTTATTACTTTATTCAATCTTTGAGAATATGATTTAAGTTCCTGTCTTTTTGTAGCACTAGGTGACAGGCGATAACGCCAGAGTAGCTCTCGTTTTCGTCTAGTACCTGTTCTGATTCCTTTTGATAACAACAACAACAACAACAGTAACAACAAGAACAATACAGCTTTATTTGTACACCAAAAAAAAAGGAAACAAAAAATAATGTAACACTTAATGTAACTTATTGGGTAAATACAGACAGGCGGCCTTATCGCTTAAAGCGATCTCTTCCAGACAACCTTTGGGTGGAAGAAACTGGTCAAGAGGCTAACTCATATGGCAGTGTACTAAATTTGTGTATAGGTAATAGATATATAAATCTGATAGATATATAAATGTATATTAATAGATATAGGTACATACATATTGGTAAATATATATTGTTATGAATGGTAATTTACATGCTAATAATAATATATATACTTTACATACATAAAGAGAAATAATATTTATGTAATCAGAGTGAAAGGTAATGATGTTTGACTAGTCTCTTGGAGACAGGCAGGGAAGGGGCTCTTCTAATAAGTAAAGGAAGATCATTCCACAATCGAACAGCTTGGACTGAGAATGAATTTTCAAAGAAAGACGATGAATGCATCGGCGTGGTAAGAAGCAGATTCTGAGAGGACCGTAAAATGCGGTCATGAGTACCATGAAGATATCGAAACCGAGTTTTTAGGTAAGATGGAGTTGAAGGATTATTCAACACAGAATACAAGAGAGACAGCATATGAGCATTACGGCGACGACGAATGGGAAGCCAATTTAATCGAGAGCGGAATTTAGATATGTGATCGAATTTACGAAGACCAAAAATAAACCTGATACAGAAATTTTGAAGACGTTCGAGTTTATCAAGCTGAACCTCAGTAACGTCAAGGTAGCAGACATTGGCATAATCGAGAACGGGTAGTAATAGAGAATGTGCAAGCGCAATTTTAGTAGCAGTCGGAAGGAAATTCCGAAGCCTTCTCAAAGATCCTGCTGCCGCAAACAATTTCCTGCAAACTTCATTTATTTGTGGATCCCAAGACAAGCAACTATCTAACAGGAGACCTAGGTTTTTCACTTTGCTACTGTATGGAATTAGTGTCCCTTCAAATATAATATCAGGTAGCAGTTGCCAGTCAATCCTGGCTGTGAACCAAGAACCACCTATAATGATAACTTGGGTCTTGTTAGGATTAATTTTTAAGCCATATTCGCTACTCCACACAGATATTCTAGATAGATTGGCATTGGTTGTGATTATGGCTTGTGAAAGATCTGCCAATTTAGCTTGCGTGTAGATTTGAAGATCATCTGCGTAAAGGTGGTAGGAAGAAGATATAAACTGAGAAATATTATTAATAAATATAGCGAAAAGTAGAGGAGATAGGACGCCACCTTGAGAAACGCCGGCAGTAGTGTCGCACCAGTCAGAAAAAATATCATCAATGCGGATGCGTTGCCGACGTTCTAGTAGATAACTACGAAACCATCACCGTAGGAGATATGTTAAGAGAAACAAGCAGTCCTAGTAGGATGTCAAAGTCAGCTGTGTTGAATGCGTTTGAGAAATCAAGTAGGGTTAGAACTGTTAGTTTCCCACAATCCATCCCTTTTCGTATATCGTCAGTAATTTCCACCAAAGCCGTAACGGTAGTATGGCCAGGGCGAAAACCCGACTGATGAACGTTAATGAGGTTGTTTTTGTTGAGAAAAATGCTTAACTGATAGTGGACCGCCCGCTCGAGGACCTTGGAGAGGAACGGAAGGATTGATATTGGACGGTATTCAGAAAAGGAAGTGGGATTCGCTTTTTTAGGCAAGGGGGTGACTTGGGCATCTTTCCACAAAGTCGGAAAGGATTCCGAGGAAATGGAATAGGTAATTGAGGATACAGGTGATAGTGGGTAAAAGAATATCAAGGATGGGGGTGATCATTTTGCAACTAATACAGTCACTTCCTACTGCGTTGGACGTAATGGCAATGATGTGTTTCTTAACATCACAATCGGTGAGTTGGCTAAATATAAATGGAGGGTAGTTGGGTGATGAAATTGAAGAAAGATGGTTTAGCGTATTTGTTTTCGTAGCACTGTCAAAAGTGGTAGAGCGAGAAAAATTTTGGTTGAGTGAGTTTAAATTTAAATCTGTTGGAATTGAGTCTTTACAAGATTTGCCAACACCCAATGACTTAAGAAATTTCCATACTTTGGCTGGATCACCAATGTCACACCTTGTTGCAGTGATTCCGAATGCGTAAGTACCTTTCCCTATTAGTGTCAGTGGGTCAATGTTTAAATCTTGACTTGGCAAGAACCTTTTTCTCCATCAGCTGTTTGATATCATCAGTGAGCCAGGGAGCAGGTACATGTTTTATCTTGATGGCTTTGACGGGAGCATGTTTGTCAAAGAGCTGTATCAATAAGGAGTTGAAGACACAAACTTGGTCATCAACGGAATCATGACCTAAAACTACATTCCAGTTAATGTCTTCAGAATCCTTCCTAAGATAACCATTTTGGTCTGGTACTAGTAGACATCTTTATTTTTATTTTAGGAAAACAGAGGTCATAGAATGTTTTAAACAGATCCATGAAGTTGTTGAAATCGTCATTTGGGTCGGTACTTTCATACGCCTTACTAAAGCTAATTTGGTTGATGCAATTCCTGAATTTAGTTAAGTTATCTTCACTCAGATCTCGTCTTTCTACAAACCAGTGTTATATAGAACAACTTTTCTCCACTGGACATTGAAGTAGTTGAGCTGAGTGATCAGACAGTGCAACCTCAATAACTTGACTTTCACAGCCTCGACGAATATTATGCACGATATTGATAAACAAGTTTTGCTGCTTAAGCGCGTTGGTTCTCTAATTTCAATTTTTAAATTATAGCTGTTAATTATATCTTCAAATTTTTGGGTATTTGAGTTACATTCGAGTATATTTAGATTTAGGTCGCCGCATAATATTACCTTTTTATTAGAGTGACTTGTGCAAAATAATTTGGAAATCTCAGTCAGAACATTAAAAAAACAATCAAAATTTTATTTTTTATATTTTGGTACTCTGTATGCACATACAACAACAATATTATGTTTAATTAATTCTATTGCACAACATTCAGAGAGATTTTGTACGTTAAACGTTGAAAACTCATTTAAGACTTTAAAATTTATGTATATTTCTTACAAGAATACAAGACCCCCCACTTCTGCTATTACTTCTTGTAAAATATGTTGCAAGAGTATAATTTTGTATGGTAAGGTAGGGGATGTCACTTTGAATCATATTGTATTCTGTGATACATAATACGTCAATCGTTTTTCCCGAGTCTCTGAGATCCTCAAGATTTGCTACTAAACTGTCTGACTTATTGATGAGACAGTTAATATTTTGGTGAATCACGAATAGAGATTTATACACGAAAAAATCTATTGTTATTGTGTTGACTAGGTACCTACATTATTTTTTATGTTATCTTGTTGCGTTTCAGTCTGGTTGTTCAAATTGGTGCTGTTTTTACAGGCGGTTTGACTTGTTTTCTCAGCATCGTTATGACATTTTATGCATTGTACGTCATTTAGGTCAAAATCAGTTTGTGTTTCCTTACATCTTAATTTTACATTATTAGTTTGAATACTGAGTAAATTGTACATTTCTATTCTTCTAACATAGTCGATATTGAGGATTTCTTTTAGGAGACAAATACAAAGATAAATTGTACTGAATCTATTGTGTCTGGAATAGTCCATATCTAAGTAGGTTACATAATTATATTTACTACTTATAAAAGAAATTAAATAGTTAAGTTGTTTAATGTTTAAGTATTTACAATACGGAACTTCGCTTATGATGATATTTGTGTTTGTCACTGTATGAATGAAATTAATCAAATGCGATTGTAGCACATAAGGATTATTATCATTCATTCCCCCAAATATAATCACATAATCCTTTTTACCAAATTGCATCAATTCATTTCTACCAGACTTAATAATATCAGACAACTTAGCCCCTGCTTTCCATGAACAAAATAAATTTCTAAAATTTAAAATTTCTAAATTTCCTTTCTTTTGACGTGTTTCTATTGGCATTTAAGGCATTTAATTTTTCCATCTCTTCGTTATTCTTTCCCGGTTCCTCTTAGTTTCATTTTCTGTTATTTCTTCAGTTTCAAATTTATCCTCATTTACAATATCTGCAGATTCTGTAGAATTATTCATTATGCTACCATTACCGAATTGCCAACATTAATATTTTTAATAGGTGACGGAGAGTCTACATCCCAATTAGATTTTCTTCGTTTTCTTTTTCGGTCCGGTTTTATTGGGGTATTATAATTTTCCGAAACAGACAGTTTTTTATAAATTAGGATAATGTTCTGACATCTGTTCAATTCTTCTTTCAGCTTTTGGTTATATTCATTTAAATTATCATTTCATTTGTGGATATTCACATAACCTTAACAAACTACAAATTGTGGTTTAATTTTTCTGTCACTGACAAGTGTCATCATCCACGTCGCGTCTATAAGAGTTCCAAATGGATCATAAGTTTAAGCTGTGATGGGCGCCATTTCCCATTCGGAATGACTTGATGGGCGTGAGTAGTTTGATGGTAGTTCTAGCACTACTATCGCCATTCGGAACGCTGTATCTGTCAAATCAAACTAATATGGTTGTTTAAGTATCTACGTAATATCTCTAACAAACAACTTATAACATACATTTACACAACCCTTGTTCAGTCTATTTTATTGTATTGTGTAACTGTCTGGGGGGGCACATTTAAAACTAAATTTAAATGTATCGAAATTGCCCAGAGAGTTATCTTAAAGGTCATGCTGCGTAAAAGGAAACTATATGGTACCTCTAAATTATATAATGATGCAAATGTGTTGTCGGTCAGACAGCAATGATAGATGCTAGTTGCCTCCTAATAAACGTTGGAAAAGAAGTAACTATTGCAGCGATCTACAGATCTCCATCTTTCAAAAAAAAATGTAATTTTACCAATTTCAATAACTCCCTAGATAGAATCCTTCCAATGTGCACAGGCGAGTCTGGCGTCATCGTGGGTGACATCAACATCGATATTAAACATGGCACAGTAAACCCACATGCTGAAAACTATTTAGAAACATGTGCTCTCCATGGCTTTACTTCAGGCCATTTCTTTCCTACGCACGAACAAAACTGTATAGATCATTGTCTTGTCAAATCCAACCAATATACTCAAGTTATTGTATGCACTAGTGGCATAACTGACCATGACACAGTAATATGTGGAATCGCAAAGACACAGAAAAATTACACTAAAACTGAAAACCAGCATATCAGAATTAATTATGAAGGACTCAACCAGGATCTTCAAGAAACATCGTGGGATGCATTTTATAAGCATACGGACGTTGACTTGGCCATTAACGAGTTAATTAGCGAGTTAAGTCACAAAATTGAAAAGCATAAAACTATACACAAGTCACGCTCCTCAAAGATAATTACTAAGCCCTGGATAACGCCCGGGCTATTAAAGTGTATCCGACGGAGAGATTTGTTTCATTTAAAGGCAAGAAAATACACTAATAATTTACTCCTACAGGATGAGTATAAAAAATACAGAAACATCTGTAATAATATCCTGCAAAATTTAAAAAATGAATACGATAAAGAACTTCTGAGAAAAGGCCAAGGAGACTCTAAAAGAACTTGGAAAACTATTAAAGGGATATGTGGTATCAACAAAAATAAAACCAGTAACATTGAACTGATCCAATGTAAAGACAAAAAAAAGTCACTAAACGAAGCCAACAACTACTTTGCTAACGTTGGACAGGAACTTGCGAAAAACATCCTGTGCAAACTAAACAAAACTGAAAAAGAATTAACCAACGACTTAGACAAAAGCCTAATACTCAACCAACCATTGAACTCCTTTTACTTGACGCCAACTGACAACTATGAGGTATCAAAAATAATTAGTAATTTACGAACAGTTTCAGCACCAGGTTGGGATAAAATTGGTAATAAAATACTTAAGTCCTGTAAGATCGTTCTGGTTCCTTTGATTACTTTTATTTGTAACTTGAGCATGTCAACGAGTACAATGCCGGAGTGGCTAAAGTTTGCTGACATTTGTCCTATCTTTAAGGCAGGTGACAAAAAGTCCATATCGAACTACAGGCCAATATCCTTGTTGACTTCCCTTTCCAAGATACTCGAGAAACTTGTTAATTATAGACTTTTGAAGTTCCTTGAGAAAGAAAACCTTCTCTCCGAAAATCAATTTGGATTTCGCCATAACAGGTCTACCGACGATGCTGTATCAAACCTTATAGACCATGTGAAAGTAGAGTTAGACAAATGCCAAAAGTGTGCTGGGGTCTTCTTAGACCTCGCAAAGGCCTTCGACACAGTGTCACAAACGATACTATTAAAAAAATTGGAACGTATGGGTGTTAGAGGAACTGCACTTCAATGGTTCAATTCATATCTAATGGGACGAAAACAACGTGTTTTTATTGATGGTATATGCAGTGATTACTCTGAGAACCACTTCGGTGTACCTCAGGGTAGCGTCTTGGGACCAACGCTTTTTCTGATTTACATCAACGACCTTAGTGACTTGAGTCTCACTCAAGCTAGGGTTTTCACTTTTGCTGATGACACAGCGTTAATATTTAGTGGAAAATCGTGGGACGAGGTCGTTGATGTGGCTCAGAGCGGGCTGAGTTTGGTTTCCGACTGGCTAAATTTGAACCTTCTTACGCTGAATATTAATAAAACAAACTTTGCCTGTTTCCACATCCGCGATCATACATCTATTAATATTCCTACACATCTCATTCTTCACTCCTGCGGTGATCGTGGGGGCATCTGCAATTGTCAAACAATTAATAGAGTTAGTTGCATTAAGTACCTAGGTGTTTATATTGATGAAAAGCTCACATGGAGACAGCAAATTGACTCGGTTAGCAATCGCCTTCGCAAAATGCTGCATATATTCAAGAAACTTAGAAATTTTGCTGACGACAATACGATAAAAATGGTGTACTATGCGCTCTGCCAGTCTGTCCTTAACTATTGCATCATAGCCTGGGGAAGTGCATGTAAAACTATCTTGATTAAGGCTGAAAGAGCCCAAAGAGCCGTTCTTAAAGTTGCATACAAGAGACCGTTTCGCTACCCTACGGATGTCTTATTTGAAGAGTGTAAGGTTCTTCGAGTCAGACAGCTCTTTGTTTTATCGAATATTCTAAGGTTCCACAAAACAGCTTACAATAATCAAAAAGAAACAACAAGATCTCAAAGACGATTCACCTGGCTTGTTCCACAACTGCGAACAAATTTTGCACAAAAAAGCTACTTCTATCTTGGTCCATATTTGTACAACAAAATTAACTTATGTCTTAACATTAGTCGAGCTACTAGATTCACTTGTAGAAAACAAGTAACTCTGTGGCTACTCCAGGTAAGCTACGATAAGACTGAGGACATTCTGTGTATTCACGAATAAAGACTACCTGCAATACTACTTCGATCATAATTACAAATCTTTTCTTTAAACATTTGTACCCACCCACACTCATAAATTTTTACCCACATTTCCCAATTTATACATCCTACAAAAATCACCTACATACACTCACACACCCCCTCCCACCTTTTCCTTTCCACCACTCGTAATACATACACACTAGCATAAGTTATTACACACATAAGTTATAATTGTAAATAAGTATCCCGTTTGTTTGTTTGTTATATTAACATTAATTTATATTCAATTTCAAATAGTTAACATTAAATTAGTTTTATCTAAAAATTCTAAATTGTATTAAATTTAAAATTTTATTAAATTATACATAAATATATAAATCATAGCAGAGCGTTAGAGACTAGTTACCTACAACCTAAAGGGAATCCTAGTGTAGGGACTAGAGAACACTATTAAAAATGTATGTACATGGTTTATTTCAATAAAGATAAAGATATAAAGTTATACATATTACAATGTGTTTTAAAGATCCACAAAAATATATCACTAGACCCACAAATCCTTAACAAACGAAACCCCTTTTCAGTTGTTAAAACCCCTATGGTAAGAACCTTATTTGCCTCAACTCAATTTGGTACACAGTCAATTTATCTTTACAATAAGATAAATAGGCTTTTAAATATCTATACTATGACTTATTACGAATGTAAGAAAAATATAACAAAATGGCTTAAAACATTAACTTACGAAAAAACAGAACTTCTTCTTTCAAAAGATGCTTCCATATTTAACCATATTGGCTGAAGTAAATTTAAAACACACACACACACACACCCCTAGCAGTTATTATACACTGATCCCAAGACTTGTCGTATGGCTAGGGAACCACCACCGATGAACACAAATACAAACACATATCCGCATCACTACACACACACCCTCACGTACATATTTGTCTCACCTTTATCAGAAAGCTAGTGGTTTCATCCAAACCTACTATGTTTTTTATATTGAATAATAAATTAGGTTTATTCTTATTCTTGTATAAGACCTAGAAATGACATTTACAAAGTGTAAAGATAAATCCATTGAAAGAGCGGGTCTCTCTTAATACAGGTCAATAAGACTTAATAGGAGAGTCCCAACCCCCATAATGTTATCCTTGTAATTTAAATAAAGAATTTGTTTGTTTGTTTGTTTGTTAAACTGTCAAACAAACTATCCCTCTGTAACCGAACAGCGTTGCTGGTGCGGGTATTTTTACCTGATTTCAGGTAATTTAGGCCCTAAGCGGGTTTGTTGTGGGTAACCATGATCATCCATCAGCCTGTTTCGTCCACTGCTGGACATTGGTCTTTCCAGGATTTCGCCACTCTTGGCGGTCCTCCTGGAAGGAATGCCCATACTCACACACGCTGGGCAGGTGGGTTGGTGTGCGCGGTGCCGAAACCCTTGCACCAGTGACGCCGCTGCCCGTCACCAGTCTGTTTTATATAAGGCTCGGCAATTGGGGATGGATATACCGTCATCCATCGGTCCCAGGCGATGGAGGGCCGCCTGGTTTTGCCTGAGAGCTGTTCTCTTACTCTCCTCGGAATAACTTCGGGAGGATTTGCGAGTAAGATAGTGGTACCTCCACAGTCGAGCCCGGCATCAGCTCTACCACCTAAAGCCATGATAGCCATGATAACCATGAGAGCCGTAGTACCCGTTCCGTCATTTAAAAAAAAGCATGAAATATATTTTTATTATCGTCTTGACGCAGCTACAGCGCATAATTGAACACATCCTATCTTTCTCTACTATTTGTATGTGTGTGTTATTCATTATATTAGTGAGGCTATTTAATTTTTTATTAAATTTAGAGTTTCTAAAGCGATGGATATCGCTATAAAAAATATAAGATGACTTTTGTTTCTATAGCCAAATTAATAGTGGAGACTCGCTAAGTGGTCAGGACCGAGGTTCAATGGCCCTGTTTGCGAAATACGAAAAACATGTTTTGTAAGATTATATTTTTATTGCGAAATCCATCGCTTTGCAATACATTTGTTTCTAATTTATCTTTTCTAGTTTGTAATGCACTCTAATAATATTTAGAATATGTTTTGTGCCTATTCTTGTTCAAGATCAACCTTGACTCAATTAGTATAGGAAATCTAAATTTTATATTGCGTTTTTCACAGAAATCATTGAACCTTGTGACCACTTACTAAGTCTCTAGTATGAATTTGGCTATATAAACGAAAGTCTGCTTATTTTATTTTACCCTAAACTCTTGTCATGGTGTATTTTTAGGGCGTATTTCAAAAAGATCTCGATCGGACCTATATTCTGACAACTATAATATTTTATCCCTTCTCTTGAAAAAAAAATGACATTCACAAACGGGTAATTCGGGTAATTTCTGATTCGGTTTCGGACTTTTTATAGTTTGACTACCGGCAACACTGTAACCTAACTTTACCAAACCAAAAAAAACCAAATCGAATACATAATCGAATTGTGTGTGTGGTGCGGTGCGTGCTTGATCTATGATTGTGGTTACGTATTATCTCTATCTAATTTGTGATCGTGGTGGACGATCCAAACCCATATTGAGTTGAAAAACTGGTACAAAATAAAACCACAGTTTTGTGTAGTGTATTTGAATCTCTCTGTGATAGTGGAAGTGTGCACTGAAGAAGTGTCTCGCACGTCCACCCATGGTGCAGTGGGTCAGCGTGAGCGCTGGTGGTGGTGGCAGCAGCACGGGTCGGTAGCGGTGCGGGCGCGATGGGCACGCGGCGTGCCTCGCTAGTCGTAGCAGCACTGTGCGGTGCCTGGTACGCGCTGAGCTCGGCCAGCAACGTGGTGGGCAAGCTGCTCCTGAGCGAGCTGCCGCTGCCATTGACAGCCACGCTAGCGCAGCTCGTGGCGGGGGCGCTGTTGTCGCACGCAGTCACCTCGCTCGTGGGTCGCGGCGTCCCTGCAGGCCCCACATGGCGCGTGCTATTGCCACTAGCTGCTGCTAAGCTTGCCACAATGCTGCTGTCACAGATTGCCATCTGGCGGATGCCTGTCTCATTTGCACATACTGGTGGGTAACTTTTGATGAAATCGAAGGAGTTTTGTTTAGGGCTGTGGTGCCAAATAGGACCCTACTACTAAGCCTCTGTTCAATTTCGATATGATACTGTTTTAGTTGGCTTCCAATCTGTGGGCTGGTTTAAGAAAAACTTTTTTATGACTTAAACTTCAAGGTGAGTACCTAAACCAAAGGACAACACAATACATAAAATCAGACAAGGAAAACAGTGTACATTATTTAAAATACAATACACCACTTTACATGACCCCGGTGATATGCGGATTCAATATAACACTGTTTTTTAAATTTCTGCACTTCTTTGCCCTGCTTTACACGAGTGCTTGATTGATTTTAAGTAAAATGTTAATATTTCTTTTTATAAGTGGATTGTTATTTCCTAATTAAAATGATCATAAGTTTCTAATAAAAGTGATTACCTAATTCTGAATTTTATTTTTTATTAAAACAGAGTTAACAGACTCTGTTATATGCAAAATTCACTTTTTTACGGATCAACAGCTAAGCGCACGGGATGGGGTGGGAGGAGGGGGGCCGCAACCGTGCATGTGTTTGTTTCTTTACAATTTGTGGGTTGGGGAATATTCATCCTCATGGATTCGTCCTTCTTGACTCAGGCAGAGTAAATTTGTCCCTCTTGACTTAAGCAGAGTAAATTCGTCCCTCAACCCATAACCATACATACATAACTGTTAGGTACTTGAAAATGGTATTTCTTTTTGATAGTACAATGAAAGTGAAAAGTGAAATCAGAACAAAACAAAAGTAAATCTCAAATCACCATTCTGTTTATTAAAAATCAACAATTCATATAACTTCCAACTAAAGTATACTTAAAATTACTCACATTATAATATTATAAAAATAAAAATGCTACAATAAATATATTCATTGTACAAATAAAAAATAAAAAAACATTCCAATTTAAAGTCTTAACTAAAAATAAGGCATAAAAATTCTTACAATTATAATTTACTAGCTTTTGCCCGCGGCTCCTACCGCGTCGAAGAGACTTTCGTGGAAATAAGGAAAACAAAAGAATATGATTTTTTGGACGACAAAATGCAAAGGTCACCATATTTTACCAAAGTGCTAATAAATACCAACAAAATAAGCCTTAACTCGAAGGGTCTGCTGTTATCTGTTGAAGGGATCCCATAACCACCTTCCAGTCCCATCAGCAGACCCTGGTCACCATGTTTTACCAAAGTGCTAATAAATCTTTTTTTATACCTACCTTAATCACTTACTTCCTAGGCATTTTTAAGTAACGAACAATTTTACATACCTATTTATAGTACGCCCAAAGATATAATGCGCATAGACTTCTATAGCCGATTTTTTTAAAGGCAATTTATAATATCGTCATGCATAGCTAATGGTTTTAAAGTCTTAATTATATTGGTCTTTAGAAATAGAAGCGCCAAAGAGTTTAGATTTTCCTGTGATAATAGACCTTTGGTAATTCTTCACAAGCTTCTTTCCCGAATAGCATTGCCATCCGTCTGGATAAGGCCAGACAGTGTTAGGCTTTTTAACCTCTTGTCCAGCCAAATTTGACTGCGTCCAGCCTGTCCGGCTTTTGTTAGGCTTTTTCATTTTCTTACTTTTCACGCATAATGGCCATGAGTCTCACCGGCTTCGCACTAATACAAAGACAAGACGCCAAAAATTTTGGCTGGATGGCTTTAAAAATCTTTCAGAATAGAGTGAAGTTTCCGAAACAATAAATATTCATCAAATAAAATTGATGACAGCAAATGTTTCGACCAGTTGCAAAATCTGAAAAGGTTTTTGGAAGAGAAACAAGAAGATCTTAATTTTAAAGTCACATATTTAAATTAATTTAACCTGTAAAAACATTATAACGAAATTATTAAAGAAACTGAGCAGGTTTCTCGCAAAGAAAAATATGTAAATGATAAGACTGATTAAAACTATATTTTTTTTTATACAGTAAATTTTTTTGGCATCCGGCCTTGGAACTCAAAAGTCCGGCTTTTTTTTGTGTCAAAGCCCGGCTTTCTGATTTTTTTTAGAGATGGCAACACTACTCCCGAGCAATTTATGGCTAGAGTGAAGCTAGAATGCCATACTGGTACAAATGACCTAATATTTTGTGTCACCATCTCCCGGTCTATGAACACATTCCTGTATCAAAACACATCTAAATCATTGAAATAATATTGCACAAGAGACTGAGCTTTTATTACCTTATTGTGTTAAAATATAACCATAACAAATTTTTATCACCACGAAACATCTCAAATACAGTTATGTTCTTAGTCGTTTATTTTTTAATTTTAGTGTTGTAACCAATTAATCGCTAAATATCAAGGAATTAATTAGATTCCACATGAAAATATTAATTAGATAAATATAAGGTGACTTTCGTTTACAAAGCTAAATTCATACTGGAGACTTGGTTAGTGGTCAGGACCAAGGTTAAATGTCACTTTCTGTGAAATTCTCAAACTAAAATTTAGACTTCCTATTATTATAATAATAGAGTCGAGGTTGTTCTTGAACAAGTATAGAGGCCCAAAAATTTTTTTTCGTATATCGCAAAGGTATTGGTCCTGACCACTTATCCAATCTCGACTATGAATTTGTATAAACGAAATTTATATTAATAAAATAATTATAATGATCTGTAATTATAATTAACTTAAATGAGCTCAGTACTCAGAGCCACAAAGCCAGATGTAAACCTTTATACTCAGGTACTTTAGTTCTGAACTTTTATATGCATTTATAAAGGTGTCGCGTAATTTCACTGGAAAATCCATCCATCCATCAGCCTGTTTCGTCCACTGCTCGACATAGGCCTTTTCAGGATTTCGCCACTCTTGGCAGTCCTCCTGGAAGAAATGCCCATACTCACACACGCTGGGCAGGCGGGTTGGTGAGCGCAGTGCCGGAACCCGTGCACCAGTGACGCTGCTGCCCGTCACCAGTCTGTTTTATATAAGGCCCGGCAATTGGGGATGAATATACCGCCATCTATCGGTCCCAGGCAATGGTGGGCCGCCTGGTTTTGCCTGAGAGCTGTTCTCTTGCTCTCCCCCGAATAACTTCGGGAGGATTTGCGAGTAAGATGGTGGTACCTCCACAGTCGAGCCTGACATCAGCTCTACCACCTATAACTGCTGGAAAATATAATCTAATTATTGTGCCAAATACGTTATATACCACTTTCATAACTTCTAAACTAAACATATAGTAAAAACAGAATTGTTTCCTGTAGAAAACGGAGCCCATATAGGATCACTTTGTTGTCCGTCCGTCTGTCTGTCCGTCTGTTGTGAAGACCCTTTATCTCGGAAACTCATGGAGGTATCAAGTTGAAATTAAAACCATATACAAGTATGTACTCAGATCTACAGTCCCTTAAAGTTGTGGAATAATCAAACTTCTAAGTTAACGTAAAAAAAGATACGGCCGTTTATGCCGCAGAAAACGTATTTTGGACACTCTCAAGTGAGTCAAAATTTATAGGGTATTTTCCGTTGACCTAGAACTATGAAATTTGGCAAGTAATACTGTCTTATACTACAAATATAGGGAAAAATCTGAAAACTACATTTGTAATTAAATCATAAAAAATATAGTGTTTAACGGAATCCTCGGTGGGCGAGTCGGACTCGCATTTCACCGGTTTTTTTTTATTTAAGGAATGATTTACATGTAAAGGTAAAATCATAAAACATTCTATCAATAAGTATGGTGGCAGCTTTTAAGAAAATTTTATATTGCGATTTAGAGGAGCAAATCGTTTCATCTTGAAGCATATTTATTAGTGGCCAGTATTTTACATCAATCACCGCTTTTTTAAAGTACAGCTTATACCTCTATTGAGGTCCTGAATTACAACATTATCTACAAAATATCACTGGCACATAAGAATATCCATTTCAAATAATTTACATTAAGAAAACACATAAAGCATCTAAAGTGTGCGTGTGCATCAAAAATATATTTATATTCTTTGATTGTGATTACTCAGACAATAAAGTTATTAACCGCTTGCAGTCTGATCATGGTGGCCAAACTGTAACTTTCATACAAAGTGTGAAACAGTTGCCCCAAAAAGCCTTTTACAGGCCTATTACAACTCACAAACTAGAAGGTTTTAAAGCAGGCTTAGAAGTTAAATTACCACATTTTAAGATTCTCCAAGATGACCCAAATGTTCTCTTTGCAGACCTGTTTAACATAGTTTCCAAAGAATTTGAAAATACGTTTAAATTGCGGAAAGTTTCTAACAGTAATAAAATCACTTTTAGTGACTGGGCGACGCCAGGTATTTACAAAAGCAGAAATCATTCATACGAATTGTACGACATAAAATCTTACAATAATAATATGGATTCTATTGAACACTTGAAAAAATACTCACGTACTTTCAAATTAGTGTGTTTAAAAGCAAAAAGTATATTTCTGAATAAAAAACTTAAAATGGCCGATAACAGAGTAAAAGCAGTATGGAATATCATAAATACTGAAACTGGGAAGAGTAACAGACGGAATAATGAACTAAAGTTGAATATTAACAATTAAATTTTTACAGGAGATAAAGAAGTTGCGAAGGCCTTTGAACAATTCTTTACTGACATTCCTTCCTTGACAACTAAAGATATTATAATTGCTTGTGGATTATGTTTATATAATAAGCTACCTTTTTTGTGGTATTGCTTAATAGTATGTATGAATAACTGTATGGTTGCAGTGAAGGCGACGACGCCGCTGTGGACGGCCTGGCTCGCGTGGCTGGCGTGGGGTGAGGGGGTGTCGCGGCCCGTGCTGGTCTCGCTGGGTATGATCGCGGGCGGCGTGGCACTGGCGGCGGGCACGGAGCTGCAGGGCGACGCGCTCGGTCTCTGCTGCGCGCTCGCGGCGGCCGCGCTCCTCGCCGCGCAGCACCTCTACAGTAAGCGCGCGCTGCGCTCCGGCCTGCCGCCGCTGCAGCTGCTACGGGCGCTGAGCGCGCTGGCGCTGGCGGCGCTGCTGCCGCTGTGGCTGCTGCGGGACCTGCCGGCGCTGGCGCTGGCGCCGCCGCCGCCCGCCGGCTGGCCGCACGTGCTCGCGCTGCTGGCCGGGGACGCGCTGCTGGCGTGGCTGCAGGCGGTGGCCGCGCTCGGCGTGCTGGCGCGCGTGTCGCCGCTCGCGTACGGCGTGGCGTCGGCGGCGAAGCGCGCGGTGGTGGTGGCGGCATCGCTGCTGGTGCTGCGCAACCCCGCGCCCCCCCTCAACCTCGCCGGCATGGCGCTCGCGGCTCTCGGCGTGGTCGCGTATAACCGAGCCAAGGCGCGCCCCGCCGCCCACGCCGCACCCCCGCTACTACCAGTCTAGTGACTCTCTAGTGTACATGTTATCATGTATGGTGATATCGCTGCTGGTGCTGCGCAACCCCGCGCCCCCCCTCAACCTCGCCGGCATGGCGCTCGCGGCTCTCGGCGTGGTCGCGTATAACCGAGCCAAGGCGCGCCCCGCCGCCCACGCCGCACCCCCGCTACTGCCAGTCTAGTGACTCTCTAGTGTACATGTTATCATGTATGGTGATATCGCTGCTGGTGCTGCGCAACCCCGCGCCCCCCCTCAACCTCGCCGGCATGGCGCTCGCGGCTCTCGGCGTGGTCGCGTATAACCGAGCTAAGGCGCGCCCCGCCGCCCACGCCGCACCCCCGCTACTGCCAGTCTAGTGACTCTCTAGTGTACATGTTATCATGTATGGTGATATGATCTAGTATTACAATACTCGCATGAGATGCGCCAAAATGGGATTTAGCTAATTATTTGTATATTAAATTATTTTTACAAATGTTTTTACAAAATGAAAACTTTGTTTTAAAAGTGTATTATTTTACTCTGGTGTCCCTTATTGTGTTCCGGCATAACGGCGTGAGAAGCCGTACCGGGAGCTACATATTTAGCGCCGGAAGAGTGGTTAGTACTGAATAATGGTGCCTCTGAAGTTCTTGTATGTCTCTATCTCTCTACCGCTTGCAAATCAAATCAAAATATTTATTTTGTAAAATAGATACCTAAAGTAGTATACAAGTCTACAAGTCAAAGTTAATCTTTACAATAAATATCTTTAGAATAAAAAAATATTAAAAAAATAATATGTATATACATACTACTAATAAGGGAAATATGTTATAACTAAGGTTATGACTTTAAGGTGGTAACGGAGGATCTCGGTGCAAAATGCACATCATAATATTGTTATCCTTACTTTTGAATAAAAAGTTCGCAATAAATGCGTTTTATAGCAATTCGCGCAAACTGCTTGATAATATTTAGGTGATCGCATGAAAATTATTCAATTGTATGCGTTACATTTTAGCTGCATTACATTACAACTGTAAACACGCTTTTAAGTTTGTTAATGTAATGCAAATAAAATATAATACATTAAAGTACGTAATTTTTTTGTGAAGACTTTATTATTTTTAAACTATTTCCGCAAGTTGCTTTAAGACTTATTTATTGTATACTTTTTATTAAAAAGTAAGAAAAACAATATTATGATGTGCATTTTGTACCGAGGTATAAAGTTACCCCATTAAACAGAATAATCTACATCAGCTATCGTTGTAATAACGGTCACGAAAATAAACGAAATAAACCGAACAAATCCGTATGGACTTCGTGACCGACCATAAACCACAACACATTCAACCAGCCTCCATAGTACTTGGCATTGTTGTTCGTTGTGGCCTGAAGTTAGCCGCACAACACAACACGTTTGACAGCCCATTTTTCCCAACGATTTTTGACATTTGATGAGACCCGTGACCGAATCGTTGGTGTTTATTGTAGTTTTTATGGTCTCATAACCGCACTCTATATCTCACTATCCGTCTCTATGTCAGTTATTCGTCCGTTACCGATTTTTGTAGAAATATGATCGCTCTAAAAAATGCAATTTTTCGGCATCTATAAGTACTATTTCCAAGCATTTATTTTCTATATGACAGAACCATTAGAGATACCAAAATAGCTACCAAGGCAATACCCACTAGGATTATAATCGATTTATCGGTTCCTGAATTTTGGTAATTTAATCCCATCAAAAACATTTCATATGTAAACTAGGTCGCCAAGACTCAGAAGCTCATTACGCTTTCACGGTTAAGAAGTTATCAGATCTCATGTAGAGCCAAGCCCTTAACTCTACAAGCCCTAACTCTACAAACCCTACATCTTGGTGAAAAAGTAAGTATGGCTTGGCCGTTTCGCGGCCGCCAAAACAGGCTCTCCCATTAACTAATAATATTACCTATGTCATGTAATAGTTCCATGAAACGGCCAAGCAAGCTATACTTTTTGACATAGGTAGTGGCTATTATATTCTATTCTAGTGAATCGATCTGTCGTCGAGAAAATAAATGATTTAGATATGGAGCCCAGAACGATGTAGGGACTAAAGGTCCAGTGGCGTGCATCTCATATAGGCAAATACGCAATGCCCACCCTGGGCTTGGCTTAGCTAACTAGACCACTATCTATTTAAATATAGGAAGGTACACACAACTATTTCAATATTGAGATTATGTGTTTATTGCGAAATCCATCGCTTTGGAATACTCTAAATATTATTATTACAGTGCATTACAAACCAGAAAAGATAAATTTATATTTCAATATTATAATCAGGAAAGCTTCACCCGTTCTTTGAAATACCTACCTGCCTGTTCAGCAGCGCTCGCTATCACGCAACACGCATTACTAAATTCGATGACAATTATCTAGGTGTGCATCTGTAACTATACTCGTATGACGTCAGCGGCTCGTCGCTAAGCACGCACACATTCGCATTATAATACGCAACGCTTGTTCGAAGGAAACACGTCGCGTCGGACAGTTTAGACTTTTTACCTATCTTAGGTCTTTCATTATAGAGGATGATTTCGTACTGCAACTACCTGATTTTATTAGTACAGAGAGTAGCGGTATCTGCATGCTTAAACTTATTCGAAGATGTTTTGGCTGGCAGGCGCCGCTGCCATTGTAGTTTATTTGTTTGTAAACAAATCGCTTGCGCGTCTTTTGCAATAAATAAATATCTTTTGCTGTTTCTGTTGTAATTATCAAGTGAAATTGAAAATTATCCTTGTGTTAAGTGTAGTGGAGAAGTGTTCCTGAATAAATTAGGTAACTGTGCGTTTTCTCGGCTTTCTTATGTGGAAAAGGTTAAAATCATCCAAAAGGGCCGCTGTACGCCAAAATTGGATTTGAAACAAGTGAAAGATAACGTTACTAGGCAATTCAACGCAAAATGTTAGAAGAACTTTTCGTGGTTGAAGGGATGGACGAAGAAGCTATACTAAGTGTGTGACTGACTGACTAATGGTTATAGCGCTAAGAAAAACACCGCGGGAAAATAAGTTAAAATGTGTTGGTATTGTTAATTGATATTGTTATCTTAATAATGGGATAAATCCCAAATTTACAGTTTTGTGCCTACCCTACTTAAAAATCCTGGTATAGGAACGCTGAATTAATTATAGCTCGGAAGAGCACTCTAAAGTACATCATTTCGGCTCAGTCTTACAACCCATATCGGTCACTGAATTCTTTTACAGCACTCAGACAAAAGTGAAAAAACGAGGTTTGGGACTAAACATATACCTAATAATAATTCACCGTAAGAAATCAGACCGGGGTCGAAAATTGAAAAAATCGGGTCTAGGGACTAAACATATAGGAACCGTGAAACAAACATGGATCGACAATTCATTTAGAACCTACCTTCAGGTGCAGCAGTGGCTGAATGAGGAGAAGAATCCGCTCGAGTGGGCGTGGAAGAAGATTGGCAAGCACCTGAGACCAATTACAACAGCACGTCCTGCAGCTCCTCAGGAGCTCCTCTCCCTCATAGTGTGCGCCCGTAACTGCGAGGAGTGCAGAAAGAGTTGTCCAAACGGCTCAAGCATAGGATATGATATCAGGGACACGAACATCATAGAAGAGGGTGCTATGTTTGAAGAGGACTGAATACTGATGACGATTACACTAAAATAAGTTCCCATTTAACATTCGACATTTTTATTAGTTTTATTATTTCAGAGTGTGTTTCTCCGTACCACAGGCTTATATGGCATAGGCCTGTGGAAGCCTCTTTTCCCCTAAAAAGTAGCGCCCCTTGAGAGGGTGGTAAAGTTGTCGTTCTTTCAAGGGCTTATCATTATCACTAACATACCACTGGCCACTAAAATCGCAATTTGTTTTTACAAAACACAATCCTCTACCTATAAAAAATTGTTTCCTTGTGATAATGACATGTATGTATTTCCAAAAATATAAAAAAACCGAACAATTTCTACTTTACACCCTCCGTAACTCTGGAACCACTCTAGACCATTTTTGTTCGCAATTGAATGTAGATTACTTCTTTCCTTGGCACTTTTGCGCTAAACCAGAGAAACTGAAAAAATCAAACTTACAAGTACTAATAAAGACTAATCAAATAAGTCCAAACTCGAAGGGTCTGCTGTTGTCCGTTGAGGAGATCCCGTACCCACCTTCCAGTCCCATCAGCAGACCCTGGTCACCATGTTTTACCAAAGTGCTAATAAATACCAACCAATAAGCCCAAACTCGAAGGGTCTGCTGTTGTCCGTTGAGGATATCCCGTACCCACTTTCCAGTCTCATTATCAGACCCTGGTCACCATGTTTTACCAAACTGCTAATAAATACCAATCAAATAAGCCCAAACTCGAAGGGTCTGCTGTTGTCCGTTGAGGAGATCCCGTACCCACTTTCCAGTCCCATCAGCAGACCCTGGTCACCATGTTTTACCAAACTGCTAATAAATACCAATCAAATAAGCCCAAACTCGAAGGGTCTGCTGTTGTCCGTTGAGGAGATCCCGTACCCACCTTCCAGTCCCATCAGCAGACCCTGGTCACCATGTTTTACCAAAGTGCTAATAAATACCAACCAATAAGCCCAAACTCGAAGGGTCTGCTGTTATCCGTTGAGGAGATCCCGTAACCCACCTTCCAGTCCCATCAGCAGACCCTGGTCACCATGTTTTACCAAAGTGCTAATAAATACCAACCAATAAGCCCAAACTCGAAGGGTCTGCTGTTGTCCGTTGAGGAGATCCCGTAACCCACCTTCCAGTCCCATCAGCAGACCCTGGTCACCATGTTTTACCAAAGTGCTAATAAAAAAAGCAACGTAAAGGCAATTTTTGATTTCAAAACAGTTCGTCCAAACTAATAAAGTAAAAATAACAGTAATTTAATGAAAGTTGTAAGTTATATAAACCTATTATCTAAAACACAAAGACGCTTTTTGTAAACGCTCTTGTGCGAATTTATATTTAATTTTTGTTGTTAAAAAACAGCATTATCCAACATTTTTTTGATTCACCACACTAGTCGGACGCGCGCACGTTTCAGATAATTTAACTATATGTTTATCTCTTTCAGTGTGCAATTAACCTATTGCGCCTTAATTTCTGTCTCTGCGCCAAAACAAAGTTGTACGGGAAATATAAGCCCCTTAAATGAGCCGTTTTCCAGGCTAGATTCCATCAAAATTATATTATTATCTTTGTATTGGGGTCTTACTCGCGATAACTAACAACATACCTTAATAGATATTGCTTGACGTTTCGACGCCTCTGTAGGCTGTCGTTGTCACAAGCTAACTGACGAGAGTAGCAGCAAAAATGTCCTTCGCGAGTAAGACCCCAATACAAAGTTAATAATGTGTGAAAATGGCGAAAGTTTAAAGTTTACTATGAAAATTATAGTTTATTACAGTAGTATCAACTACGCATGGCTTTCGATAAGAAATTCCTGCAGCGCCATCTAGTGTCTAGTAGGGAAACGCAACGCATCTAAAACGCAAGTTGCGCCTATCGTCCCCGTTTCATGTTTGAGATACTACGACCGGGTTTACTGAAAACATGTAATAAATAACCTCATAATACAGGTTACTTATTAATTTATGTATGTCTGTGATTTATACAATATTAAAAAATAGGTTTTGCTAATAATTAGTGATCGTAAAGTTAGGTATATAAATATTAATGCCATTTAAATTGGTATTTTTTTCGACTGATAACGGCCCAAAAGTGGGCCAAAATATTGCATTTATTGTTCTTATTGTAGATTTAATTAAATGAAAAGCTTACAAAAGCAAAATATATACCTATATTTATTTCATGTTACAGTGAAAATCCCTTTAAAATCATAACTACAATCAGTGTTGTGGGTAAGGCCACGGATTTTGCCAAATTTGCCCTACTCGGAAATGTCCATTAAATTTTCTCTAAAAATATAAGTAGGTAGGTACCTAGTACAGTTTTTTAAGCATTTTATCGAATTGAGTAGTTCATCCTCGAGTTATGTACTGTCATCTATTGAGGAGTTCTATGGTGATGAGGCCAGGATCGAAGGTCAGGTGGTATAATGACAAAGTTCACGTAATATCCTGCAGTGAGCACACTAACATAAGGTGATTGCCGAAATCTCGAGTTATGTACTGTCATCTATTGAGGAGTTCTATGGTGATGAGGCCAGGATCGAAGGTCAGGTGGTATAATGACAAAATTCACGTAATATCCTGCAGTGAGCACACTAACATTAGGTGATTGCCGAAATCTCGAGATATGTACTGTCATCTATTGAGGAGTTCTATGGTGATGAGGCCAAAATCGAAGGTCAGGTGGTATAATGACAAAGTTCACGTAATATCCTGCAGTGAGCACACTAACATAAGGTGATTGTCGAAATCTCGAGTTATGTACTCTGTCATCTATTGAGGAGTTCTATGGTGATGAGGCCAGGATCGAAGGTCAGGTGGTATAATGACAAAGTTCACGTAATATCCTGCAGTGGGCACACTAACATTAGGTGATTGCCGAAATCTCGAGATATGTACTGTCATCTATTGAGGAGTTCTATGGTGATGAGGCCAAAATCGAAGGTCAGGTGGTATAATGACAAAGTTCACGTAATATCCTGCAGTGAGCACACTAACATAAGGTGATTGCCGAAATCTCGAGTTATGTACTGTCATCTATTGAGGAGTTCTATGGTGATGAGGCCAGGATCGAAGGTCAGGTGGTATAATGACAAAATTCACGTAATATCCTGCAGTGAGCACACTAACATTAGGTGATTGCCGAAATCTCGAGATATGTACTGTCATCTATTGAGGAGTTCTATGGTGATGAGGCCAAAATCGAAGGTCAGGTGGTATAATGACAAAGTTCACGTAATATCCTGCAGTGAGCACACTAACATAAGGTGATTGCCGAAATCTCGAGTTATGTACTGTCATCTATTGAGGAGTTCTATGGTGATGAGGCCAGGATCGAAGGTCAGGTGGTATAATGACAAAGTTCACGTAATATCCTGCAGTAAGCACACTAACATAAGGTGATTGCCGAAATCTCTATATATGTACTGTCATCTATTGAGGAGTTCTATGGTGATGAGGCCAGGATCGAAGGTCAGGTGGTATAATGACAAAGTTCACGTAATATCCTGCAGTGAGCACACTAACATAAGGTGATTGCCGAAATCACGAGTTATGTACTCTATCATCTACTGAAGAGTTCTATGGTGATGAGGCCAGGATCGAAGGTCAGGTGGTATAATGACAAAGTTCACGTAATGTCCTGCAGTGAGCACACTAACATTAGGTGATTGCCGAAATCTCGAGTTATGTACTCTGTCATCTATTGAGGAGTTCTATGGTGATGAGGCCAGGATCGAAGGTCAGGTGGTATAATGACAAAGTTCACGTAATATCCTGCAGTGAGCACACTAACATAAGGTGATTGCCGAAATCTCTATATATGTACTGTCATCTATTGAGGAGTTCTATGGTGATGACGCCAGGATCGAAGGTCAGGTGGTATAATGACAAAGTTCACGTAATATCCTGCAGTGAGCACACCAACATAAGGTGATTGCCGAAATCTCGAGTTATGTACAGGTCAGATGGGTTCATGACAATTTTCAAATAATACTCTGTAATCAGCACCCTGGTACAAAGCGTTTGCCGCAATGCCAAGTGATATGCTGCATCCATTGAGGAGTTCCACTGCCTCTCTGAAGACCATCACTGATCCAGAAACAAAACTAAAGTCGGACCTACTTGAAAGCACAACCTTCCAAACAAAAAAATAAATATCGGCTAATAAATAGTACCCAAAAAAAACTATAAGAAAATACAGTCAAATTGAAAACCTCCTTTTAAGTCGGTTAAAAATGTGTTAGAGGTGTGTCAGGGTCGGTAAAAGATGGAAATCTGTAGTCAGATTAAACTGATACAATTTTCTCGTATAGGAAAAAATCGTTACCTACTTAAACCTGGCTGTAATTTGTTTTTCAAGCTAAATATTAGCAAGAGGTGTGTCTGGATCGTTGTAGATGTAAATCTGTAGACAAATTAGACTGACATAGTTTTCAAGTATGTGCAAAAATCATTACTAAACCATAGTAAGTACTTAATGTGTCTATGCTTAAACTTGGCTGTAGTCACTTGTTCAATCTTTTGTTTTTGGCTATATCTCCGGAACTAGTTGTCAAATTCTAATGCGGTTTTTTTTCTAAAACTAGATTCAATTTCCTGCAGTAAAACATTATTTTTTCTTGGAGGAAAAGGGGGGGGGGACTTTCTTCTTGAAAAAATCTTAGTTATATATATAAATATATGTATGTATACTATATACATATGTATGTCTATTCAAATTTTATAATATTGTAAAAAAATATAAAGAGTAATAAAAAAAAAATATTACCCTATACATATATTTAAAAAAAAAGAAAATTTGGGCCTAGAATTACAATCCACAACTTTTTTTTTATATTATTAAAATATATATTTTTTATTTTTTTTTCTTGCTCATCTTCCTGACTTTCCAATGATACCCATATCACTAGGTTTATAATATACATAGGTAACACTAAAAGTTTCCGGAACTGGCCACTTACATAAACAATATTTAAAAATTTATTGCAACATTTGAAAATAGAACTCTTTGGCTGTAGAATGCAGTTTGTTTCATCTGACTGTCTTTTGTTTTTACCTTGTGGCGCCATTTAAAAAATTGTGTGTCTGCATCAACATGGATTTAACTCGGGAAAATTTTCGTAGTATGATTTTCTACGATTTTAAGTGTAATTTGACAGCTCAACAGAGCATCGCTCGGCTTGAAACAGCTTTTGGCAATGAAGCACCATGCAAGACGACTGTTTATAGCTGGTTTGCAGAATTCAAGCGTGGTCGTATCAATCTCAGTGACGAATCTCGCGATGGTCGGCCGTCCACCGCTGTGACCAACAAAAACATCGATGCTGTGCGCCGTATGATTGAAACAGACAGGCATGTGACCTACCATGAAATTCGCGCATCCTTAGAAATAGGCATGAGTCAAATACAATCAATCCTACACAAACATTTGGGTGTGAGAAAGCTGTGCTCGCGGTGGATCCCACACAACTTGACCGAGGCTCAAAAAACGGACCGCGTCACTTGGTGCAGTGCCATGCTTACCAGATTCAACGAAGGTGCGTCAAATTTGGTGTGGGACATAGTAACAGGTGACGAAACATGGATTTATTGCTACGATCCCAAAACAAAGCAGCAATCGAGCGTATGGGTCTTTCAAGATGAGCCGAAACCAACCAAAGTGGCGCGCGTGAAAAGTGCATCTAAGCGGATGATTGCTTCTTTTTTTAATAAAACTGGACACGTGGCTACTGTTGCTTTAGAGAATCGTCGTACCGTGAATAGTGACTGGTACACGACCATTTGTTTGCCGGAAGTTATTGACGAACTCCGTAAAAATAACCGTAAACGCCGTATCATCCTGCACCACGACAATGCTAGTTCTCACACGGCCAGACAGACAAACGACTTTTTGAAGACGAAAAATGTAGAACTCATGAGTGATCCTGCATACAGTCCCGACCTGGCACCTTGTGACTTTTTTCTGTTCCCAAAAATTAAGAACCAATTACGCGGTCAACGATTTTCATCACCAGAAGAGGCTGTCGAGGAGTATGAAAAACACGTTTCAGAGGTCACCACAGGGGAGTGGCACAAAAGTTTTCAAAACTGGTTTGATCGAATGAAAAAGTGCATAGACGCCAAGGGAGATTATTTTGAAAAACAATAAATTAATTTTGTACCTTTTATAGTATTTTTTCATATTCATTCCGGAAACTTATAGTGCGTCCCACGTATTAACTAACAACATTTTATTTTTTTATGATTCGGCCTAGGCGTGACGATCGTCACTTCTGTGACTCTGCGGGTTAGCAAGAGGTGTGTCAGGATCGTTGTAGATCAAAATATTTGGTCAGATTAATTTATTACAGTTTACCCGTATGGAAAAAAGACCCGAATATCTAACCATTTGGTCAAGGCAAGCCCGTAAAGCAGCTAAGCAGCGCTTTTTCTCCCAACTTGATTCACAAATACTGAATTTTCAAACTGAAAACTTATTTTTATTAAAATTAAATATAGGCTATGTTACTCAACATAGAATCGGTTCTGTAGTTCCAAAGTTTACCTCAAACATACAAACAAACAAATTTTTCCTCTTTGTATAATAGTGTAGATTGCTACGAGGCCGTAGCCTTCTGCAAGAGGTATTACTTTTAACTTGACATCTCCGAGGGGTTCCGAGAAAAAGGGTCTTGTCAGACGGACATGAGCTCAGCTGAGCAGAGTATGTACTGCTGAATAATGCCAAAAACTAAAACAACACTTAGTTTAATAAAAACCGGATTTCAGTCCGGAGTTCCGTTCTGCCTCCGGATTTGAAAAATGACATAAACCAGTCCGAAACTCCGGATTGGACGCCCAAGTGTGATGCGTAGCGTACTCCCGTCTCACCCAATCGCTTAGGTACCCCTCTCATACCCATCACGCACGGAATCGTCTTTATATCGGTACCGGAACGGGAAAACGGTGAAATAACGTTACAGAATTCAAAAAACACCTATGAACTATGAACTAACAACCTATGGACTCATTTTATCGTTCGAAAAGTACTAGGTAGGTTCTGAAGCAGAAGCAACAGATGAAGAGACTCCACTATGTACCCAGGTAATAACAGCCATGTCCACAATCTCCACCCACGGAGTACTAAACCCCCTTCAGTTTTCATACAGGCATCACTGGAGGCAAAGTCCCCTCACCTATAGCTTCCAGCTCCACTCCAACGAATCCACGTCAAGCTCATCTTGATCAAGCCACTGCGCCTCAAACTCATTGTCAGCACATAAAACCTCACATAGTCTGTGCTGTGCTGTATGACACGATTTTGGTTTGATTTTAGCGCTTGAATCTAGGCGTTGTTTATGGATGTTTGTCATGTGAGCCTTGACTGGCTTCTGCGAACTGTTTCCCAAATTTCGAATACCTACGCGACGCGACGCCACATGTGACTGAAAATAGACGGTACATATTCCCGGTGGTAAAAAATGCACATAAAGCTATGTAGCTTCGGCTTCGTAGAGCGTCGTCTCTGTCACCGGATTATTAGTGCTTCTTTTGACGGTCGATATCTTGTTTTTAGGGCTCCGTACCTCAATAGAAAAAAAACCGGCCAAGTGCGTATCGGGCCATGCGCAATGTAGGGTTCCGTAGTTACCCGGTACATTTTATAAGTTGGTCTACTAATACAGACCGCGCCAAACTTCTAGTCCCATACATTACAGGGGACCAAAAGTTTGGCGCGACCTGTACTCGTAAAGCCTACTTAGCTGTGATAGTTTTCCTTTTAAATTCATAATATATACTACTTCTGTGAATTTTTTCACATTTCTATAAACAACCGTTTAGCCGACAGGGGGGGGGGGACGCTCCACTCTAACAAAACTTTTCACTTTTTTATTTATTTATTTTTTATTTTGCTTTATTGAAGAAACAAACAGACAAATTATAAATAAGGTACAAATAGGTAATACAGAGTCCAATAAAGTTTCTATTCACATACAAATTATTTCAGTGTTACAAAAATACCAGTCGAATCCAGACATACTAATATAATATAAATTATTTTAATGCGCGCTACAAAAGAGAAAATTACTACGACCATAACTATTAATATTAAAACAATTCTAAGAGAGAACTATCTAATTAAAAATACAATTATAGGTTCATGTGCATAGCACTGAACCCGCACAAATACTTTTTTAACAAATTGTTATAACAATGAATATTGAGTAAGAAAGGATCCAAACCCGAAGAAGAGAACTATCTAATTAAAAATACAATTATAGGTTCATGTACATAGCACTGAACCCGCACAAATACTTTTTTAACAAATTGTTATAACAATGAATATTGAGTAAGAAAGGATCCAAACCCGAAGAAGAGAACTATCTAATTAAAAATACAATTATAGGTTCATATGCGTAGCACTGAACTCGCACAAATACTTTTTTAACAAATTGTTATAACAATAAATATTGAGTAAGAAAGGATCCAAACCCGAAGAAGAGAACTATCTAATTAAAAATACAATTATAGGTTCATGTGCATAGCACTGAACCCGCACAAATACTTTTTTAACAAATTGTTATAACAATAGATATTGAGTAAGAAAGGATCCAAACCCGAAGAAGAGAACTATCTAATTAAAAATACAATTATAGGTTCATATGCGTAGCACTGAACTCGCACAAATACTTTTTTAACAAATTGTTATAACAATAAATATTGAGTAAGAAAGGATCCAAACCCGAAGAAGAGAACTATCTAATTAAAAATACAATTATAGGTTCATATGCGTAGCACTGAACCCGCACAAATACTTTTTTAACAAATTGTTATAACAATAAATATTGAGTGAGAAAGGATCCAAACCCGAAGAAGAGAACTATCTAATTAAAAATACAATTATAGGTTCATGTGCATAGCACTGAACCCGCACAAATACTTTTTTAACAAATTGTTATAACAATAAATATTGAGTAAGAAAGGATCCAAACCCGAAGAAGAGAACTATCTAATTAAAAATACAATTATAGGTTCATATGCGTAGCACTGAACTCGCACAAATACTTTTTTAACAAATTTTTATAACAATAAATATTGAGTAAGAAAGGATCCAAACCCGAAGAAGAGAACTATCTAATTAAAAATACAATTATAGGTTCATATGCGTAGCACTGAACTCGCACAAGTACTTTTTTAACAAATTGTTATAACAATAAATATTGAGTAAGAAAGGATCCAAACCCGAAGAAGAGAACTATCTAATTAAAAATACAATTATAGGTTCATATGCGTAGCACTGAACCCGCACAAATACTTTTTTAACAAATTTTTATAACAATAAATATTGAGTAAGAAAGGATCCAAACCCGAAGAAGAGAACTATCTAATTAAAAATACAATTATAGGTTCATATGCGTAGCACTGAACTCGCACAAATACTTTTTTAACAAATTGTTATAACAATAAATATTGAGTAAGAAAGGATCCAAACCCGAAGAAGAGAACTATCTAATTAAAAATACAATTATAGGTTCATGTGCATAGCACTGAACCCGCACAAATACTTTTTTAACAAATTTTTATAACAATAAATATTGAGTGAGAAAGGATCCAAACCCGAAGTTTATTATACGTATTACAAGCACGAATCAATACTCTGTTATCAGCATACTTTGTCCTTACTTTAGGTAATTGAAACAGTTTAGGGTGCCTAACATTAGTGGGGCAATTGAATTTAATTTTGAAAAGAAGATTGGGTGTATCAATTAAATTATTTATGACTTTATATAAAAAGACTTGGTCTAAGTTATTACGTCTATGAGACAAGAGAAGAATAATCATCACAATGAATCAATTGTTTAGTATTAATACGGTAGGAGATATGTTTGATGAACTTACGCTGGATTTTTTCTATCTGTTCAATATAGACTGCGTACTGAGGATTCCAAGTAGTTGAAGCATATTCAGGAAGAGGACGAACAAAACTATTAAAGAGTAAAATTAGGGTGCATGAGTTCTTAAAAACCTTACCCATTCTTAAGACAAACCCAAGCATGCGAAATGCTTTGTTGGTCATTTTTTCAATGTGCGACGAGAACAGCATTTTTTCAGAATGTAAAATACCTAGATCTTTAACTTCATGGACTCGGGCTAAAGGTTCATTAAAAAGTTGGTAATTATGAACTATTTTATTAACCTTCCTTTATGAATGCGATAAATAATAACGGCCCCAAATGCGAACCCTGTGGGACGCCGGATGTAACAGGAACAAAACAGGACGTAAAACCTTTAACAGTAACAGCCTGGGTACGGTTTCTCAGGTAAGAAGCAAGCCATCTTAGAAGGTCGCCGTGTATACCGAGGTCCTCTAGCTTCAAAAGTAATATTTGATGAGAAATTTTGTCAAATGCTTTCGAGTAGTCACTATACCTACACGGCGTTCACCCGATGACCACTGTCCAACTCATGTAATACGAATTCCAAAACCTCATTGAGGTTACTTTCTGTAGATTTATGCGGTAGAAAACCATGCTGCTGCGGAATTATATAGGGACTAATGTGAGGGAATATATGATCGAAAACTATTTTTTCGAACAACTTGCCAAATACAGATAATTTTGAAATTGGGCTATAGTCCTTCACATTATGCCTATTTCCATTTTTAAATATGGGTATCACAAAACATTTTTTCCATTCTGATGGGAAGCGACCAGAACTAAGGGACATATTGAAAATAATATGCAAGGGTAACGCTTACGTTTTACAGCAATTTCTTATGAAAGTGGGATGAATCCCGTATGGTCCACTCCCTTTATTTATATTAACTTTACAAAGATATTTGAAGACAGGGTTGCGGGGTACATTGCAGTTGCACGTCAAGCGCGGGATGGTGTACATTCTCGGGTACGACCGGATCAGCACAGTGCAAAACAGAACATAAACCATTTGTAATAATAAGATCGAGCATTCTGTTATTAGCATTAGGAATACCGTTAAATTGCCGCCAATCAGTTAATGTAAGAAAAAAATTTAACAAACTAACTAATCGATCTTCTTTACCCATGTCACGAGAAAGTACAAGACTATTGTTAGAACCTGGTATCCATTTAGCATGACGAATATTAAAATCGCCCAGTAATAAAAAGAGATCATCCGGGCGTTCAGTAAAAATGAGGTCAACATATTCACAAAAAGCAAGCTCAGCATCATACTGAAGTTTTTTACCCGTTTCTTTGTCCTCACTATCAGGGAAGTAAGCACGGAAAACACGTAAAAAGGATGCACTAGAAGAAGAATTTAATTTAAGCGTGACAGAGATGCACTCGGCCCCGTGCAGATCCGGCAGCGAGAGGCGCTGCGGGGCGCCCGCGCCCATCTCACTCAGCACTTGAAGTCCGCGCCGCACCGCGATCAGCACTCCGCCCCGAGGCTCTGCTCCCGGGCCAAGTAATCGCGGTCCACCCTATACACTACATAGCGGGAGTCAAAGAGTTCTGAATCAAAAATGCTAGGTAAAAGCCACGTCTCGGTTAACAAATAAGATCATAATCCATGTTTAATATATTTTTAAGAAACTCGTGAGTTTTAGTCCTCAAACCTTGAACGTTTTGATAGTAAACTTTTAATCGATTGAATAGAATGGTGGCAAAGTAAATAAGAGTTTTAAATATAATTTATAATGATACACCGTCGATAAAAAATCACAAAAATAAAACTTGATACGAGTCATCCAAGTCATCACGTATGTAAGAAATCGGGGAAACAATCAATTTAATATTCCCAAACATCACTGTATTACAACTATAACTAACACTAAATATGGAATGTAAACATCGCCCATTCACTCGCATTGATAGGAAATTAAGGTAGGGTATTTTATTTATAGATAAGTTATGGTTAACTGTGATACGGTTGACAAAGTGAGCTGATAAATAACAAACTGCTGTTACATACGATGTTGAACAAATAACAGGATTTTGTTTTAGTAGGTACATAGAACTATGCGTATAGTAATAGTAAAGTACGATAATATGAGATGTTATAAATATAACATAATTAATTATTACAATAATTCAAGATCACAACTTAGAAATAAACTTCAATAAAACAAAGGTCATGCATTTCAGACCCTATAAAACACAACCATTTAATATTGATCTAAAATTTAAAAACACAGTTATTGAAAAAGTAGATACATTTAACTTACTTGGTATTAATATAGACACGAACTTAAATTGGAAAAACCACATAAAAGTTACTAAAGCCAAATTATGTAGATTTACCTACGCCCTATTCGAGATCAATAATAGCACCAACACAGAAACAGCATTATCAGCTTACTACGCGTACGCATATTCGTGGCTTAAATACGGAGTAATATTGTGGGGCAACAGCGTGGACGCTAATGATCTGTTTCTAACTCGAAAGAAATGCATCAGAATAATTGCCCGGATTGATAACATGACTAGCTGTAAACCGTATTTCATAAAATATAACCTTTTAACCCTACCCGCAATTTATATTCACGACATATGTACATTCGTATTTACAAACCGTGAAATATTTTTACAAATAAAAGATACGCACAATATTAACACTCGTAACAAAAATAAACTACATTTACCACAATAAACATTAACAATACTGAACCACAGTCCATATTATATGGCAATAAATATATTTAACAAGTTACCAGAAAATATAAAAAATGAACCTAAGTTGACCAGCTACAGTAATAAACTCAAAACATATTTGATACAAAAATGCCCATACTCAATTGATGAATATTTAACTCAGTCAAAATAAATAATTATATAAAATAAAAAAATAAATACAAAATAGTTTATTCATGAAAACAAGTTTTAGGTAAATAGTACGTTGGCCTTATCCTGTTAAGTTTATATAAACCTGTACTAGGACGAGACCGCTCATCCTAATGTTATTTTATTACAGTAACTTGCTTGCAAAATATATTAGTTAAATATTTATGTGAGTTAATGTTAAAGATTAGGTCCAAGTTAGATTAAGTTTAAGTTAAAATTAGGTTTATGAATAAGTTTAAATTATTTTATTTTATTAATGTTTAGTTTAGGTAACATTTACAAATGTGTATAAGTACTAATTTTAAAATAAGTATTTGCTTAAGTATTCTGAGATTAGGTACAAGATGTTAGTATGTTTTCAGTTTCAGCATAGTCTTGTAGCTTCAGCCAGGAACTGACAGATTTCTTACATTGTGTAAATTTTGAGTATTCTGTTAAGTCGATTATATAAGAATATAGATTGAACATTGTATTGGATACTAGCAAATTTGGTTTTTACATTTGGGTGTTGTAATATAGTATATTGATTTCGTTTCTTTAGTATATTAGGATCTGGTGTGATAGTTTTATGTATTTTCAGAACACACCTTAATATATACAGTTGTCTGACAGTTAAAACATCACATTCTTTGTACACTTTTGCAGTTCTATAAGAAATTTTTTGAGATAATAACAAACAAACGTACAAACAAACGTATATTTCAGAATGTGTCGGTCGTACAGTGTGGTAATCCTAGAGTGTGTGCTATTAAAGTATCTATGGGCCAAAGGTCGTTCTTAGTGTTTAGTGTTTATATGCCTACTGACAAGGCGGAGAACTTACCGGATTTTACGGATTGCCTTGGCGCGGTAAGTGCTGTTGTTCACAATGACAATACGGAGTCAGTTTACATACTAGGGGACTTCAATGCTCATCCGACTGAACTGTTTTACAACGAGTTAACAAGTTTTTGTAAGGACCTCCAATGGACTTGTGCAGATGTAAATACATTGGGGCTGTTGTCTGACACCTATACGTTTATTAGCGAGGCGCATAGTTCTAGGCGCTGGCTAGATCATTGCGTAGCCACAAAGGCAGCGATGCATTCTATTGTGAATGTGTGTGTGAGGTATGACGTTATGTGGTCTGACCATTTTCCGTTGATAATAGAGTGTAACCTAGATGTTATTAAGCCTAAACTAGTACCTGACATTAACAAAACATGTAACAAAGTAGTGTGGGGTGAAAGGAAACCTGAACAAATCGATGTGTATAATAAGGAATGTCACAGGCAGCTGAGTCAAATAGATTTTCCTAGTGAGTGTAGCGACTGTAAAGAATATATATGCAGTAATGTGCACCACAAAACTATTATTGACAAGATGTATAGAGACATAGTATATTCATTGAGCCAGGCGGCTACTGTTAGTCACTCTCTTAACACTTTTAAAAAGAAGGAGCTTGTAGTTGGATGGAACAAGCACGTAGGTGAAGCTCACCGGGAGGCTAGGTATAACTTTCATACATGGATAGGGTTTGGCAAGCCAAAATCGGGACACGTGTATGCAGAGCCGCCTTTAGCCCATGTAGCGCCTGTGTGCAATCATAACCCTGGCGCCCTCTAGTAGGCGCGCGGTCAAAATGGAATACTTACAGTTACATTTTCACCAATGAACGGAAATTCAAGTGCAAATGTTGCAATTTTAAGTGCACAACTAAAAAGCATTTTTAGGAAGGAAGGGGTTACAAGAATATTAAGGCACAACTTTTTTGTTTCCACGTTGAAACAAAAGTTATTGTGTAGTGTCAAAGTGTAAAAATCATACAGTGATCTAACGCTTCGATGTCCGCGAAAATGCAGACAGCATCTAGCTAGACAGTAGCCTTAATGCTAGGATAATAGAGACTGGGCCCTACTATAACACCGGCTTCGGCCATAACACGGGCCCGGGCGCAAGGTCTTTGAGAGCACTGGGTCGCCGCGAGTGACCATGCTCTTTCTTTGCAAGTATCGCGAGCGGCGTTCGGCGCCCCCTAAGACCCTGCGCCCGTGTGCGCTGCACACCCTGCACTATAGGTAAAGACGGCTCTGCGTGTATGAGAAAATGACCGAGAGCCGAAAAATTTTTAAAGCTAAATTAAAATGGTGTCAAAACCATGAAAACCAAATAAGAATGGATATAATCGCGTCTCATCATTCAAAACAAGATTTTCGTAGGTTTTGGAAGTCCACCAACAAGTTAAATAGCAAGCCGGGTCTCCCTGTGAGTGTCGATGGTTTAAGTGACCATAAGTGTATAGCTGAAAGGTTCAAGGATCACTTTGCTGTTAAATCGCCACTGGGGCCATCACAGTCGGTGTTCGGTGCTGAGCATAGTGGTAAGAAGCTAAATACTAGATTTACACTCTGTATAGGACATTCGTACTTACCTGCCGAAATGACAAAAACTGTGGTGGTACCAATTGTGAAAAACAAAACTGGTGATATAAGTGACAAGAACAACTATAGACCAATTTCACTGGCAACTATTGTGGCTAAAATGCTGGATAGTTTGCTTAATTCACAAATGGACAAATATCTAACATTACATGATAACCAGTTTGGTTTCAGACCAGGATTGTCGACCGATACTGCCATATTGTGTTTAAAGCAGACTGTCCGGTATTACACAAATCGAAAAACACCTATTTATGCTTGTTTCCTCGATCTATCGAAGGCATTCGACTTAGTTTGCTACGACATCCTATGGCGTAAATTTGAAGAACTGCAGATGCCAATAGAGTTAAATAATATCTTTAAATTCTGGTATCAAAGTCAGGTCAATGTTGTCAAATGGTCAAATGCCTTCTCGGAGCAGTATAGGTTGGAGTGCGGGGTGAGGCAGGGGGGGTTGTCCTCGCCTAAGCTCTTCAACCTGTACGTTAATGCACTGATAGAGGAGCTCAGCGGCACCAGGGTCGGCTGTCATATTGACAGGATATGTCTTAATAATATTAGCTACGCGGATGACATGGTGCTGCTGAGTGCCTCTGTATGTGGTCTCAACAAGCTGTTAAGCATTTGTGAAAAATATGCTACAAGCCATGGCCTGAAGTATAATGAAACGAAGAGCGAATGCATTGTGTTTCGGGCAGGGAGCAAATTTCCATCTAATGTTCCACCGATAAAACTGAATGGAGGCCCACTAAAAATGGTGGACCAGTTTAAGTATCTGGGACATATAATTACATCTGAGCTGAAGGACTGTACGGTTTCGCAACCGCACATTGTTTTGCTCACGTTGCAACCTACTTTATTTACTTAGCGACAATTTATACATTTTTACTGTTTTTAAAGTAGTACGAATCCAACTGTCGATACCGACACATATAGAGAAAGAGACGTCAAACTTAACTCTGTACTTACGTCAATATAGTACCTTAACTGAGGTTTCTTCTATTCTTTCTCTTCGTGCTCCACAACTCAATAACTACAACTTCATTCAAATGTACGGAACCTTAACTATTAGCTCCTACATTTTATGGTCCTTCGAGAGTTTACTTCAGTGTTGTTTAAAGTCCTCATCTACTCAGAGAAGCGATTCGGTTTGACTGGCCTTCCACAAGCGGATCTCCCCAGTCAGATTGAGAAGGCGCACACATTGTAGATAGAATAATAAGCACACTGAGGCGCAGGAACAGCAGCACCTTTGATCCACGGACTGCGGAGTTACTTCAGAATTCTACAAGTTTCGGAGCGTGAAAACTTCAAGTTACGAGATTTGAAGAAAATCCTGAACGCGAAGACTACCGAAACTTCGTGGTCTTTGCCAAGCTTACCATCTGGCATCGTAAACTACACACGTGACAGATAATAAAAACTTTAACTAACTTCAAGGTATTTCCTTAACTGCATATTTTCTTCAGACAACTGAGAAGAAAATTAACCAACTTTACTAACTTTAGTGACTAACTTCAGTGTATCTTATTGACTACATATTTTCTTCACGCAACTGAGAAGAAAATCAACTTAAGATGGAAGCTCTTTCGCTTCAGTCAACTTGCTTCAAAAGTATTAAAACTTTATGTACCAACTATAAAAAGGACAGCGTGTCGAGAAAAAGTGAAGACTACCTAACTAAGCGGCTGGAATCGCTCGAAGACTTGTGGTCTAATTTCAAGTCGCGTCACTAGGTTCTCGAGCAAAAAATTGAAGATAAAACCATCAACTACTTCCAAGACGATGTATATAACCGAACCGACATAATGTATGAAGCTACAAAAGCCGATATTATATATCTCTTGGCATCCCTACGCAAGCCAAAAGATGTGAACTTTGATCTTACTGGTATCGCGGAAGAGGGTTACAACAACAACAACAACTTAAAGCAACTGCTCAGCAAGCAAGAATGCAACTTTAAAGCTCTCGACCGAGCAATGTCGAAAATTGACATTGACACAACTAGAGATAAATGGGAACTTGAAGATCACCTTACCATCTTAAAATCAAAGTGGGACAAGATCGATAGTCTCCACTGGGAACTAGAAGCTCAACTGAACGGGTCCAACGAAACTTATTACGGCATGTTTGTCAATATTGAGGGCAAATATGACGCGATGAAGAAAGCTCTCAATGACAAGATTTGGTCTACAATTCACTACCAAAGATCAGCGCCGAGGGTAGAGGTTCCAGAGTTTTCCGGAAAGTATCAACAATGGATTTCCTTCAAAGATCTTTTTGTCGAAACTATTCATAACAACCCGACGATAAATGATGCACAGAAGATGCAGCATCTCAAAACTAAGCTGCGGGGAGAAGCGGAGAAGTTGGTGCAACACTTAACTATTAGCACCAACAACTATCACGGGTGTTGGGAAATACTAAACCAACGGTATGACAATCAACGCCTACAGTTTACTTCCTTCATGAATGCGATGCTACAGCTTCCAGTTATCCAACAACCTGAGGCTTACAACCTCAAGAAGTTGCATGACGTCACAACTGAATGTTTGAACGGAATGTCAAACATTGGCCTAAATACATCTTCTTGGGATCCTATCATTGTGCATCTTATGGCACAAAAGCTAGACTCAAGAACTTATCAAGAATATATAAAGGAGCTTCCCGATCAAAGGGCGTTACCCAACTTACAAAACTTCCTGTATTTCTTGGAAAGCAAGTTTATGGCTTACGAAACCATAAAAAATCCAAAGAAAGTATTCGGTGAAAACCAAAAACCAACTTCATCCAGCTCAGCAGAGAAATCCCATTGGGCCAAAAAACCCAATTTTGACTTCAAGAAAGCTCAATCAAGAATTTATCATGCAACATATGGACAGTGCCCCTTTTGCAATAATAACCACGTGCTAATGCAATGTCCTAAGTTCGTTGACTTAGATCCAGTTCAACGAAATAATACAGTTGCGAAATTGCATATTTGCAAAAACTGTTTATTTAGCCACGGAAATGAACAATGTACGTCGGCTAAAACTTGCAAGGAATGTAATATGAAACATCATACGCTATTGCACAAAACTGTCAGTAAAGGGGGTCATAACAACGGAAAGGAATGGAGTAAACGACCTATACCTATTTCGAACAACCAGCAGAGCTCAAATCACCTTTCAACTGAAGATATGGGGGTCCTGCTAGCTACAGCTCAGATTCAGATAAAATCTAGCAACGGAACTTACGTCACACTTTTTGCACTGATAGACCAAGGGTCAGAAATATCTCTGGTTTCCGAGAGCGCTGCACAGCTACTGAAACTACCTACAAAGAAACTAAATGCAACGATCTCTGGCGTGGGATCTGCAGCGGGAAACTGTAGGGGAAGCCTGGAGCTTACCTGCAAGTCTATAAACTCTGACTTCACTTTCAAAACTCAAGCATTGATTTTGAAGAAACTAACAAACAACTTACCTCACTCTACATTCGAAAAGGTCAACTGGCCGCACTTAGAAAACTTGAAACTCGCCGACCCAGACTTCAACGTCTCCCGCCCAGTGGACTTACTGCTAGGAGCGGACGTGTATTCTGAAATTATCATGGATGGAGTCCTGAAAGGAGAACAACAATCCCCCATAGCACAGCAAACACGCTTAGGGTGGATTTTGTGTGGCAAATTTAAAACTTTCAATTGTCACATAACTTTATTGAACTTGAACGAGCTAACTAAGTTTTCGGAAAGCGAAGATATTTCTCCAAACAAGGATGACATATCTGAAGATGATCAATGCGAAGAACATTATAAAACTACCGTCCAACGAGATCAAAAGGGAAGATATATTGTGAAAATGCCACTATGTTCCGATTTCGAAGAAAAACTGGGAAAATCAAAGTCGATTGCAATTTCACAATTTCTTCAGCTTGAAAAACGACTTGAAAGAAACAAAAATCTTGCTCTGATGTACAAGGAGTTCATGAGAGAGTATTTGGAACTAGGCCATATGAAGATGTCATCTCCTGCCACGAGCTCTGTTGAATGCTATCTGCCTCATCACGGGGTCTTAAGGCAAAGCTCAACCACAACAAAGTTAAGAGTAGTTTATAATGGAAAGCAAAAAACTACAAGTGGCAGGAGTTTAAACACCGTATTAAAAAAGGGTCCAAATCTGCAACAAGACATTCAAGCCCTTATTCTAAAGTGGAGGTCTTATAAATATGCCTTCACTGCCGACATAGAGAAGATGTACCGCTGCATATGGATATCAGAAAATCAACAATCGCTACAGAAAATTATTTGGCGAAACACACCTACAGAAAAACTACAAGAATATCAACTATGTACCGTGACTTACGGCACAAAATGCGCACCGTGGCTGGCAATGAGAACACTAAGACAACTTGCGCTAGATGACGGTGACAAATATCCAGCGCTGAAAAACGGTACAACAGCTGCTGAAGTACTTCAAAACGATTTTTACGTCGATGACCTCATTTGCGGCGCAAATTCAATGAAGATAGCGAAACATCTACAAATGTCACTCATTAATCTACTAAAAGGAGGTGGCATGAACTTACGCAAATGGGCGAGTAACCACCCAACGCTGTTAGAAGACTTAACAGAAGATCAAATTTCAAAACAAAACGTCTTTGACTTCAAACACGAAGAATCTATGAAAACCTTGGGCTTGGGTTGGAACCCTGTTACCGATACATTTACGTTTTACTGGAATCTTACTGAAAATTCCACGGACAAACTAACGAAGAGGTTTTTACTTTCGGAAATCTCAAAACTTTATGATCCGTTAGGATGGTTATCTCCAGTGACCATCACAGCCAAACTATTATTCCAGCAAGTATGGATAAGTAAACTCGGATGGGACGAAGAAACGCCGAGCGAAATTAAAAAACAATGGCTGAAACTGAAAAAGGAACTCCCCGATGTACAAAACATCAAACTTAACAGGTGGATCGGGGGAAAACAACATATAGAACTACTTGGTTTCTGTGACGCAAGCGAAAAAGCTTATTCTTGCGTAATATATACTCGCGTCCTAGACGACAACAATCAGCCGAGCCTAACTTTACTCGCCGGCAAAACTAGGGTTGCCCCTCTTGCACAAAAAACAAGTTTACCGCGTCTTGAACTCTGTGGGGCCTTACTCCTGTCGCAACTCATGGATAAAGCAAAGAAAGCTTTCAATTCATACAATGTCTCGATACAAGCATGGTGCGACTCTCAAGTAGTCCTAGCATGGTTACAAGGAGAAACGTCAAGATGGGAAAGATATGTGGCCAATAGAGTCACAAAAATTAAGCTGAACATCCCTGCTGACAAATGGAACTATATCAAATCAGAACTTAATCCAGCTGACTGCGCATCCAGAGGGCTGTATCCAAGCAAACTAACAAACTTCAATTTATGGTGGCAAGGTCCAGAGTTCCTGCAAAACATTGGGGGACAAGAGAAACCCAACAACTTGAAATGTTTTTACACTACAAACATTGAGAGTTCGGAAGAAACTGTGACAGCCCTAACTATCACTCAAAACAAAGACTTAATAATTGAATTGTTAAGTAAATACAGTTCATTGACTCGCGTTACGAGAGTTACAACTTGGATACTTCGGTTTATCGCAAACTTACGCGATAAGAAGAAATCCGACACCAACTACCTAACTACATGCGAACTTACTGCAGCGAAGGAGCTAATCATCAAAACTATACAACTTATTGACTTTCCACGTGAATTCAAGCAACTTAAGAAAAACGAAATTTTAATTAAGCAAAGCAGCATCTACAAATTAAACCCTTATCTGGATAAAAAGGGAATCATCAGAGTCGGTGGACGACTGAGAAACTCCAGCCTGCCATCCGAGATGAGAAATCCTATTATCTTATCTCGAAGTGGGCGACTCACTCAACTAATCATACATCAAGCGCATCTATCCACTTTACACGGAGGTGCGCGACTGACACTATCCCACATCCGACAGCGATACTGGATTGTTGGAGGGAACAGAGTTGTTAAGGCTCAACTTCGTCGCTGTGTAATATGTGAGCGATTCAAAGCGACACAAAACAGTCAATTAATGGGCGATCTGCCGCAGCTAAGAACTACCCCTTCCCGACCTTTCACTCATACTGGAGTCGATTACACGGGAAATGTAAATGTGAAGTTAAATAAGGGAAGAGGCGTGAAGACATCGAAAGCCTACATCGCTATCTTCGTGTGCATGGCTACAAAGGCGGTGCATATTGAACTAGCATCCGACCTATCTACGGAAACTTTCCTCGCTGCATTTCAAAGAATGTGTGCAAGGCGCGGCACGCCAAAACATGTGTACTCTGACTGTGGAACGAATTTTATTGGCGCCTCAAGGATGCTGCGTCAAGAATTTGAAGAGTTCAAACAACTACTAACTCCTGAATTCTTTACTGAAATTGCAAAAATGGAAGTGGAGTGGCACTTTAACGCCCCCGCGTGGCCAAACGGCGGGGGTGGGCTTTGGGAGGCTGCCGTTAAGTCAATGAAATACCATCTCAAGCGAGTGTTGGGAGAGCAAAAGCTCACTTTCGAAGACTTAACGACACTACTAGCAAAGATTGAAGCATGCATGAACTCTAGACCACTCTGCCCCATTACTGAAGATCCGGAAGAGTTCTACAATTACTTGACACCCGGTCACTTCCTTACCGGAAGCCCCACAATGACGCTGCCATTATCTGACTATAAAGATGAACGAAACTTAACTTTACGCAAAAGATGGCAACAAACAGAACACATGCTGCAACAATTTTGGAAAACCTGGTCCAATGAATACCTCACTCAGCTACAGGCTAGAAGCAAGTGGAATAAGGCGACAAAAAACATACAGAAAGATGATATTGTGTTGATCAAAGACAACAACTTGCCACCTGGAAAATGGGCCATGGGGCGAGTAATGGAACTTTACGCCGGTACCGATGGCTACGTTCGAGTTACAACTGTGAAAACACAAACTGGCGTTATAAAACGACCTATTGTCAAACTGGTGCCCCTTCCCGTGGACTCCATACCAGAGGCGCATGACGACTCTGATGTTGGATCTAAAAACATACAACGAGAAAAAACTACTCAACAAACAACCTTAACAACTAGACGAAAGATAACGAGCAAGAAAACTTTGACTACAATGTTGGCCGTACTACTGACAATGTTTGCATTTATAACTGGATCAGACGGCTCAACAATGAAATCAAATGCTCACATTACAAACTTCGAACCTGAGCGCCCTATTTACTACGACAGAATGGGAAAACTACAGCTGATACATGATGATTGGACATTACTCATGTACTACAACTTAACTAACTACTGGGAAGGTGTCCGTCGAATCGAAGGTTACCTCAAAGGAGTCATAGACTTATGCGAAAAAACGGACCCAAGATACTGTAAAACGACCTTGGAGCAGTTACTTCACGAGGCGGAACTTCTCAAATACTACAACACTATTCTACTGACACCGCACAAACATTTATCGAAGCGGAAGAAGCGAGGTTTGGTAGACGGAGTTGGCTATCTAGCTAATAATCTGTTCGGTATTTTGGATCAACGGTTCGCAGATAAATACCAGCAAGATATTAAGGCTATCCAGACTAACGAAAACTTCTTACTGGAACTAATAAAGAATCAAACATCAATAGCGGAACTGGAAAACAATGCTTTGAAAAGAAGTGAAGAAAACATTCTGCGACAGTTTACGCTCATCGACCACTTCATGCAGCTAACTAACTCAAACTTCGCAAAGATCGAATCAGAAATGGAAATAGTGATGGCTTCAAACTATTTTAACTCCGCTTCATTTGCTGCATACCTACTGATAAACAACTTGAAAACAGTTCAGGAAATGCTCTAAAATACTTTAACTAATATCTACAAAGGTCACATAGACATCCACCTGCTATCTCCAGTCGTCTTGATTAAGCAGCTGAATGAGATATCTGGAAGTCTTCCAAGAACTTTATCCTTGCCAGTTGAAGACGTCAGAGGGGACTTGAAGGAACTGTATAAGTTAATTTCCGTAAAAGCACGAGTGACAACTAACTACTTCCTCTTTGAGATTCACATTCCACTCATCTCGGATGAAAATTACAACTACTACCGAGCTATTCCACTACCCATCAAAACTGAGATGGGAGCAGCGGTGATTCAGACATACTCTAGCTACATTGCTGTCAACTTCGAGAAGAATACTTACATCTCTTTGACAGAAAATGAGCTGAAGCTATGTTCGCAGCAAAAATCTGATAGCTATCTCTGTGACATGAACCTACCAGTATTCAACTTACACAACAACAAAGCGCCGTGCGAAGCAAAACTCCTAAGTCATCAAACTGCCTTACCATGTGATATGCAAAACATTCCTTGCAAGGACGCTTGGATTAAGTTACGAGCACCGAACAGCTGGCTGATAATATGCTGTGATAGATGTTCATTGCGAACAATATGCGATAAGGACATAACATCGTACACTATGAATACTTCCGGGTTAGTAACTTTAGAGCCAGGATGCGTACTCCAGTCCAAGGATTCAAGCATTTACTCTCACAATCAATACAGAAGCAAGGTGAACATAAACATGGCCAACGAACTAACTATACCTACAATAAACTCATCTATAAACAAGATTGTGAATATAACTCTTAATTACCATACGCAAAAACATCTGTTAGGAGGACTGCAGACTGAAGAAATTGAACGGCGCCTAACATACCAGAAGGAACGTGAGGTCAACTTGCCGTCTGCACTATCAACTCACGACATCCAACAAGATGTGATTTGTTACACGTTGCTGGGAGGAGCAGCCGCTCTTATCATCTGGGGCATATACAAAAGATGTTGCCTACATCGATGCAAAAGGCAGGATAGGAGAGACGCCACAGCAACACAAGACCACGAGAACATCGAACTACGAACCGTGCGTAATTTTACCGGCAGTCAAACAAAAGGTGGCAAGAGCGGAACTCATCAACAAACAGAGCCTCCCCGGCAGGAGCACGGGGACCACAGCGAGCCGACGACGCCACCACAACCACGGCCACGGCTGGATATTATGCGCACACAAGCGGATAATATTGCCTTCGACTTTAATTAATTTGTTACAGAATTTATTTGCTTTGTACTGGCCTCTCTTTCTCTTATTTTATCTTTTTTATTATCTTTTTTGGGGTTGCCAATATGTACGGTTTCGCAACCGCACATTGTTTTGCTCACGTTGCAACCTACTTTATTTACTTAGCGACAATTTATACATTTTTACTGTTTTTAAAGTAGTACGAATCCAACTGTCGATACCGACACATATAGAGAAAGAGACGTCAAACTTAACTCTGTACTTACGTCAATATAGTACCTTAACTGAGGTTTCTTCTATTCTTTCTCTTCGTGCTCCACAACTCAATAACTACAACTTCATTCAAATGTACGGAACCTTAACTATTAGCTCCTACAAGGACAATGCAGACATTGAAAGGGAGCGCAGGTCTTTGTCTGTCAGAGCGAACATGATAGCTCGCAGATTTGCTCGTTGTTCCACTGAAGCTAAGATCACTCTTTTTAGAGCTTATTGTACATCCTTTTACACGAGCAGTCTGTGGGTTAGTTATACGCAAAGACAGTACAGCGATCTGCGTGTTCAATACAACAACGCGTTCAGGATGCTGATGGGGCTGCCCCGGTTCTGCAGTGCGTCGGGAATGTTCGCGGAAGCGCGAGTAGGTAGATTGCTTCTACGCGACCATGCGCAAACGGTGCGCATCCCTGGTAGGCAGAGTTCGGGCCAGCGCCAATGGTATCCTGAGCATGTTAGCGAGCAGGTTCGATTTTCAGTACATGAACCATTGTACTATGATTCATGTACTTAAAAATAAAAATATGTAAATATAGGATTATGTTATTATGTTACTAACAATAGGTTAAGCAGTTTTCAATTTTAGATATATTTTTATTACTAACATTATTGTAGATACTGTGTGTGTTATATGGCTTTTTGCTGGCCGAAATAAATGAAATGAATGAATAAAACCTTAAGAAGTGATCGTTGAGCTCGCTCTAGTTCCAAAAATTTGGTTTTATGAGTTCCACCCCAAATAGATAAACAATAATTTAGGATTGATTGAACCAACGTTGTATAGATGTAGATACTTAATTGTCTATCAACAATATGTCTGAGATACTTGAATAGCCAAATCAGCTTTCTTACACGAGCTGTGCATGAAGTAATCTGCTTGTGCCAATTTAATTGTTGGTCAATATAGATTCCAAGATATTTGGTAAATGAAATTTTATCAACGTTAGTACATTTACATTTATTAAGATTTGAATTATTATGACAGATGTGGGCAATTAATTTTAGGTTATTATCAGGTTGCGATGAGTTTAGAATCGAGAAAGTTATGTAGTTGGTCTTTTTGGTGTTTAATGTTAGGTGATTATTATGAAGCCATTTGGTGACAACGTTTAAACCTGTTTCGGCTTTAGCATAAACTTCATTCCAGCTATCGCCATGGAAGAGGAGAGCTGTGTCATCAGCGTATGAGAATACTTTGCCATTAGTTAGGTTTATTTCGGTTAAGTCATTTATGTAAATTAAGAACAGGGTAGGTCCTTTTTTTTTTTTTTTTTTTTTTTTTTTTTTTTTTTTTTTTTGTTGGGAGGAGGAAATCCTCATGGATACCATGTGCCATTGCAGCCAGAGTGGCAGCAAGAGCAACATTGCATGCCCGACTCCCCTGAAGGTCCAGGGACCTACGGACTAAAACCTCCTCCCACTCTACTTCCTCCTTGCCGGAACCGCTAACGCATTGCATCAGCAAGGTGGCTGTTATCTAGGTCGTTTCTTCTTTTTGCCTATCCCATTCGTCTTTTTCACGCTTTTTCATTATATTTCTGAGCATGTTGGCACATTTATCCCATTCATCCTTGCTTGACAGCATCCGTGGTATTAGGTTATCAGGGGTTATCACCTTATCTGCACCTTGTGCTTTCACTCTTTCTATATCAGATGCTACACAATCGAAAACTGCATGTTTTGGGGTGTCCATTTCACCACAATCTGGACATTCATCACTACCCGCTTTGCCTATTGCACTCAGGTAGGTGTTAAAGACGCCATGTCCACTGAGAGCTTGAGTAATCCATCGATCCACTTCTCCATGCTTTCTCTGCAGCCATTGTTTTAGGTCTGGGATTAAAGTTCTTGTCCATGCTCCCTTTCCTCTCTCCCTCCACTGGCTCTCCCATTCAGTTATGGTTCTAACACGCTCCTCTGCTGGTGACTTCCCTTCTTCTCTGTAATAAATTCTACTCCGCTCCTTTGCTAATCTTTCAATAGGTATGAGACCCGATATTACCAGTACTGCCTCCAGTGAGATGGTCCTATATGCGCCACAGATGTATATAGCCATCCTCCTTTGCACTTTGCTAAGCATCTGCCTATATTTTGTTACGTGCAGGGCCTTTTCCCATATGGGTGCCGCGTACAGCATAACTGAGTGAGCCACAGAAGCAAGCACTCTTCTTCTGCTTGCTCTGGGTCCACCTTTTCGGGGCATCAGTCTCCCCAATGATGAGACTTGTCTATCAGCTTTCCCTGCGATCTCCTCGATATGTTTTCGGAAGGAAAGACTGTTGTCCAGCCATGCGCCAAGGTATTTTACTTTTTCTTTAGGCTGGATATTTACACCCTGCACTACGAATGATACCGGGCCATGTCTCCTTTTCCCACTCAGCATAATAGCTTCTGTCTTTTCAGGGGCCAGTTTTAGCCGTCTTTTCCCCATCCAGTTACTTATATCCTTGAGTGCTTCATTAGCGACTTCCATAAGCTCGTTCTCTTTGCGGGCGGTGATGAGCAGTGCCAGGTCATCCGCAAAGCCTACCAAATGGGCTCCATCTCCCAGCCAGAGTCCGAAAACGTCATCGTAGAGGATATTCCACAGTGTCGGGCCCAGAATAGATCCCTGGGGTACCCCACTACTTACTTTGATATTGGCTGTTTTTCCAGCCGCATCTTTCATAGTGATACTACGGTTGTCAAGGTAGCTGTTCACTAGATTGCAGATGTAAGCTGGAAACCCTCGATCCCGGAATTCTCGCGTTATTACTTCCCATGGAGCAGAGTTGAACGCATTCCTCACATCCAGAGCTATCAAAGCACATAGTTTTCTTGTACGATGCGTACCTTGTCTGGCTTCACCAGCGATCCGTATCACTTGTTCAATAGCGCCGAGTGTAGAGCGACCACTTCTGAAGCCAAACTGCATGTTTGCCAAGCCTCCATGATATGGGAGCAGCGTCTCAATTCGGTTCAGCAACAATCTCTCGAGCAACTTCCCATAGCAGTCCAATAAACAGAGCGGCCTATGTCCTGTTGGATCATCTGCGGGTTTGTTGGGCTTACGGAGCAGTAAAAGTTTTGCCATTTTCCATACCACCGGAAATTCTCCTGACTGCAAGACTTGGTTCATTACTTGTCTTATTTCATTTGGGATGACTTTAACAGCCAGGTGAACAATTTCCGGGGCTATATTGTCTGGTCCTGGTGCAAAAAAAAAAAAAAAAAAAGGGTAGGTCCTAGAACACTACCCTGTGGAACTCCAAATGAAGTTGTTGAGTCTACTGTAGAAAAAATAGTTTTGTCTAGTTTTACTTGTTGGGTTCTATTTGTTAGGTAATCAGATAGGAGGTCGAGAAAGGTTCCACGAATACCTAGCATTTCAAGCTTATTTACAAGAATGGGGATAGACACCGTGTCAAACACTTTTTTTAAATCAAGAAATATACACAACGCTTTCTCTTTGCTATCAAGATGGTCCACAATTTTGCTAGTCAGTGCCATTATTGCATCTTCTGTATTCTTCCCTTTACGAAAGCCAAACTGAGAATCGGATAGTAAGTTAAATTTATTTATATAATTTGTTAAGCGCTTATTAATTAATTTTTCCAAGATTTTAGCTAGGACAGAGAGGACAGAAATTGGTCGATAATTATTTACATCATGTCTATCCCCACTCTTGTATATAGGATGTATTATGGCTCGTTTAAGTAGCCGGGGAAAGACACCTTTTTCAAAGCATAAACATGTCAGGTGGCTAATAATTGGTATTAGTTCAGTTTTTGCCATTTTAATGAATTTTGTTGGTATGTTGTCCCATAGCAGAGTCAGATTTTAAATTTGAAAGTATAGAATTAATTTCGGATGGGTCTGGTTCTATTATCCCGATTGAATTAACCTGAGACGGCAGATGATTAGTAGTCTCTGGAAAATTAATGGGTTGGTTGGCTAAGATTTGTATATATAGATAATATACATGATAACTACATTAAATATTGGACAAAAAATATCGATTATATAGTATCCTATAAACAGGGGGGTAATCCTATCCTATTATTAAGTGTTTAAGATGTAAGGAAGAATGTATGAATGGAAGAATGAAAAGAAGGAAGAATATTCTTACCCTTAATATAACAAAAACAAAATATATCACTTTTAGTATGAGAAGGAACGGACAACCATATTCTAACTTTAACATTAGAGCACATTCTTGCACTGATTCACTAGACTGTAACTGTCCTACTTTAACAGCTGCTCCAAATATTAAATATCTTGGTGTAATCATAGATAACAATTTAAATTGGAAGGAACACATACGGTCATTGACCTCTAAAATGAGAAAATTAATATGTATTTTTAAAAAGCTCAGGCACTTAGGTGATTCGGCCCTAATAAAGACCATTTATTTTTCTCTTTGCCAATCGATATCAACCTATGCTATTATAGCATGGGGCGGGGCAGATAAGACTAAACTTATCAACCTGGAGAGATCACAAAGAGCGATTATTAAAGTTACCTTATTTAAGAAATTCCGACATTCAACAACAGCTTTATATAAAGAATTCTCAGTCCTCACAATTCGACAACTTTATATCAAAAATATAATATTGAGTCAACATAAAATCTTAGGCCAGTGTGATGTTTCAAAAAGAAGACAAAATATAATTTACAAGGTTCCTTTGTGCAGAACCAGATTTTCACAGAAGTTTTTACACTTCCGTGGACCTTACTTGTATAATAAAATAAGCAAAAACATTAAGTTAAATGATAAGACAATTTTTAAATGTAAGAAGTTAATTGAAGATTATCTTAGTAAGTTAGACTATAAAAGTACAGAGGACATAATCAAAATAATATCATGAAAAAGAAATAATGAAGTTTTTGTTGACAGATAGACATGCTCATTTACAATATAATATAATAAACAAATCAATTTAGTAAAATAATTTAAAAACAATATATGTGTATGCATAATTCTTACGTATTTTTAATTTTAGTTATATATATATACATATATAATAGTATTATGATACGTACAATTTATTTATAAAATAAAGCTACCTTCAACCACATAGATTTATAAATATATATGTATATATATCAATTTTGTTAATGTCGCATGATTGCATGTTAGAATATAATACATTTTTTTTTTCTCATTTTAATACAAAATTTTATCATTTAATTATGTAAATAAATGTAATTTGAATGAAAATGTACTATACTAATTACCACAGAGCTGAAAACCTAATTTTTTATTATGGGTACATATAAACAGGGAGGTAATGGGCGCTGCTCTGCCGTAGAACAGTTTCAACTAGCACGGAGAGCAGAGATCACTATCCTGAACTCTTTATAGCCTTGTTTTTAAATTGTTTTTAGTTTTACTATATTATAAGAAGTATAATTGTATAACTAGGCTAAATTATGAGTCAATAAACGATTATTCTATTCTATTTTATTCTATTCTATTCTAATGTTAAAATTTACCTTATTTTTAAGTTTTTATATGTATCTACCAGATATTTGCTGTGCCTAGAAAAAGGCAACTAAGTTGTAAGATCCTATTTTTATTTCCATCTTTTTGTACACTTTAGTTTGCAATAAACGTTTGACTTTGACTAACTAGACTACTTATAAGTAGTGAAAAAGTTATCAAGCTAAGATTTATACAATTTTGATTAAATCCTTATCAGAAAAAAATATTGTATCATGTATCATCTTTTCGTACCTTAATACAGGAGTTTTTCACCCAAACATGCTTATAATCCAGTTCTTTAGCCTTATGCTTCACTTGTCAGAAAAGAGCTTTGTTTGTGGGTGTCAGGTGGTCATTAAAATGAATTTTTGTCACATCTGAGAAGCCCAGGTCTTTAGCCTTGATTTCTAGCTTCCTGAGAGCAGCAGCAAAGTCGTCTCTTTTATATCTCGACAGAAACCTGAGGATGATATTTCGTGGCATAGTATTATCGGTACTGAGATGGGCTACACGGGTAATAAAATCTAGGTCATTTGTCGCGTCAAACGGAAGATTAGCCAAAGTGACCAGTTTGGAGAATATGGAGATGAGATTCTCATTTTTTGCTTCCGGGATCCCCTGAATCTCAACATTGTGACGGCGGCTCCATTGGTCGTTTTTCTGAGACTCGATCACTAAACCGGTGACGACCTTCCTGACCTCCAAGTTATCCTTGGCGACCACGGATACATCCTTCTCGAGTTTGGAAACCTTCTTCGTAAACTCATCAAACTTCTTAGTATGGAAATCCAGGGAAACCTGTAGTTTATTTATACTTGCATTCATTGCATGTATACCACGAAGTTTTAACTCCATGCTAGTAAGCTTCGCGATGATAAGAGACAGCTGGTGCTGGTCTCCAGATACAGGTCTGACTTCAGTAACACTTGATTGTGAGGATGCGGGTAGGGGTCCAGAGTCCACAGCCGGCGACACGTCATTTGACCCACTCTTTGACTCTTGGGGAAGCTCGCCGTCGCGGCAGGTTAGACATTTCCACGATTTTTTACGTTCACCGAGGCGTTTGTATCCTACCTCCTGTATTCCTCCACAATAGAAATGAAATGACCCTTGGCAACTGCAACATACTGCGCAGTCACCCACAGGCTCATCGCACTTAGTGCACTGTTGCATACTGCTAATCGGTAGTTCACAGTAAATCAATAATAATTGATCGCAATATTCGATCGTCGCGATAACAAATCGGTTACCGGGTGTATACTAGAAAGCGGGTGCGCGCAATAATGTCTCGCGACTGACTGTGAAAAAGGAAAACTATTACTGCTAAGTAGGCTTTACAGGTTTACGAGTACAGGTCGCGCCAAACTTTTGGCCCCCTATAATGTCCCATACATCATACACCAGAAGTTTGGCGCAGTCTGTATTAGTAGACCAACTTATATGTACCGGGCAACTACAGAACCCTACATTGCGCGTGGCCCGACACGCACTTGGCCGGTTTTAAATTTGAAAGCGGCAGCCAGTTTGTGTGTCAGTTACAGGATGATTAAGTAATGGCTTTCGGATCTTAAAATCATATACTTCTCTTATTCTGGATCTTTCATTAATTTGACCCTGGCCTACGTTTATAGGATTTTGATTGCTTACTATTTGGATTTTGGTGAAAAGTGTGCTCGATAACGACCCTGGCTATGTATATGGACTTTGATTTAGCGGAAGAGTTACAAAAATGTAATTTTAAATGTACAGTACTTGCAATCTACAAGCGCACGGCGCCTTTAGTTGTGTGGGGGACCAATCTGTTTACGCGTCAATGTAGGCGTGACAGTGACCGTGCGTACGGTTAGCAAACAAAAATTAATTCATTGAAGTTGTGGATATTTCCAATTTTTTAATTTTAAGGTCTTCTTTATATTTATGACGATTGGTCAAAATAAATAAAAGTCAACACCTTTTACATTACAGGTAGAAAATTAAATAAACACAAAAGAAATTAAACCTAAACATATCTTTACACAATATAAAAAGATCTGTCAATTAATATGATTAACATACATAATTTATATCAATCCTTCATCTAATGTTTCTACACTGTCACTATCATCATCCTCACTGTCATTGTCACTTTCATCATCTTCTCCAACATCTTACCTCGCTATGAATTATTTTGCGTTTTCCTTCACCCGTGTGATTTGACATGCTGATGGTACTTCATGCACATTAGCAGCGTGAAAACACTATGCACAAGTGACTCGAACGATGGCTCGCTCGCTACTGACCGCTCCGTCGGGTACACACACTAACGCAATTATGTATTTACGTTTACAAATAATGATCACGTGTGCTCGTAGATTGTATATTTTTTTTATACGAGGGTGCATTTTTATATTCGCGGAATGGGTAGGTAATTAATAAATGAGGGTACTTTCCTTAGTCGTAACTGGTTAAGTAGCTCATTATTAGTATAAATAGAATGTTTTGTTTTAATCGGGCCATTACTATTTGAATAATCGTCGATCAAACAACTCAGTTGGGAAGAACATTGTGAAAAATGGAGAAAATCGGGCACCGCGCTCTCATAAAGTTCCTTACCAAGCAAGGTAAATCGTTCAAACCATACTAGAAGAAATGTCATCCGTTTACGGGGAGTCTTGCCCCGGTAAAACCATGACTTTTATGTGGCATACCCTTTTTAAGAAAGGCAGGGCCTCACTTGAAGATGATCCTCGGCCAGGACGGTCGATCGAGGTGACCACTCCGGAAAATGTTGATAGATTATAAAGATAAAGGTTTCTCCATAACCGGAGAATACTACGCTTCAATCTTAGAGCGATTAAAGGAAGCAATCAAGGCAAAAAGAAGGGGAAAATTAACCAAAGGTGTCCTTCTGCACGACAACGCGCCTGTGCACAAGAGCCGTGTTGCGTTGGCTTCCCTGCATAAGGTGGGCTTCGATATTTTGGTTCATCCACCCTACAGTCCTGACCTGGCTCCCAGTGATTATTAACTCTTTCCAAAAATGAAAAAAGAACTTCGGGGGAAGAAGTTCTCAAGCGATGAAGAAGTGAAGGAAGCAGTTTCAGCTTATTTTTCAGACAAAGAAAAAACATTTTTTTTCGAGGGTATACATAAGCTAATTGAAAGATCTGAAAAATGTATTAGGGTTGCAGGTGAATATATTGAAAAGGAAAAATAAACTTGTATTTTTATTTCCACGTCTTACCCCCGATTCCGCGAACTTAAAAACGCCCCCTCGTAACTTCAATAATTACCGTAGATTGCAGCCATATATATATTTTTTGTATTTGAGGGTACTTACTGGTTTTTATTGGAATTATATAATTAAACATAGTTATTTAATAAACAACATATGTGTGTTAAATTAAAAGAGAGTGAAGTGTGTGTGTAACGTACTTAAATTATTGTAAGTATTTAATCATTCTTTGAGTTAGTAATAAATCAACTCTTGTCGCAGTGAGTTGTTTACTTTATTACGAGCCCCTTCTCATGGCGACTCCTGCCATGTAGGGGCGAGCGTCAGGTGACCGGCGGCGTCGCCCCGTCGTGTGTCCATATGCGGTTGCCTCGTGCTGTTTGTGCCTCGAACTTTGTACTAAGCTTGCACTAGATAGTGAAAGACAATGAATAGACTTGATTCAAACGCTCGTTTGTGTATTTTGTTATCGCGTATTCCGGACGATTAAGTTAAAACTGTTTGAAATGTGTAACCCTAAAATTGAAAAGGAAGACGTGTTTATCAACCAAAATGCCGCAGGCTCGAATTCAGCCAACGTGGATATGATACGCAGTGCCCTCGGAAATGTTAACATTCTCTTAATAATTATTGTGGTGTCCATTGCTGTCGCAGCATTGATTGGCTTGTTGGTATTGTATAGGCGCTGCCAAAGAAGATGGATGAGACAAGAAATAAATAGAGCTGTTTTCTTTCGGAGGTCCATTGGATGGCGTGATGATGACAATAGGCGCAAAGAATTTGATCCGAGCCGTGGAAATATAACGATAGAGAGTCCAAAATCAAGAAATATGAACTAAAATTGTTGGAAAAAGTGTTTGTGAGATAACTATATCAGTGCAGATTAATTTAACAATTCGTTAGTTATTTTATCGTGCATCGTTAATACGTCTTAAATATGTAGAGACAGTAAGTTTAATTAGTGACGTACGAGTATGCGTGTAGCTTGAATTATGTGGCGTTATTTTATGGTATGTATTTTTACATTTTTATAATTCTTTTAATATAAAAATGTGTTACTTCTATTGCATAGTTATTGGGGTATGGCTGAACAACTAACAGAATATTATAATGATTTAGTAAACATAAGAAAATATCTAATAAAGAAAGGTAAAAAAAGGTATAAGGGAAACATTATACTAAATAAAAAATTGGAGGTTGAAGAAATAATTTCTAATTGTAATTCAGTAATTAATATTTTTGCAACTAAAAGTAATGTTAAACCAGAAGATATTGGGTTGGTAAAAAATATTCAGGATAACATTAGAGCAATTTACCAACAAATTTTAGCTTTATGTACTTTACCAGAGGAGACAAGTAAGGAAAGTGAAAGTAGTGAAGATAGTGAAAGTCGCGATTTGAAAATTTTTGTAAAGATGGTGTTCGAATTAAAAACAGCGTGTAATTTGATCCCGGTTATGGATGGTAGTGAACAGACTACTAAACGTTTAATTGATTCAGTAGAGATGTATTCAGAAATGATAAAGGCCGCAGCGCATCTATTGCTCATGAAATTCGTTTTGAAAAGTCGATTATCCGAAAATGCCAAATTACGGGTGGCACAAACGTACGACTCTGTGGGCGATCTTGTGACTAATTTACGGAAAACCCTTTTGACTAAAAAATCGTTTACGGCCCTGCAATCGCGTTTGCAAACTACTACGCAGGGTTGGCGAACTATCGATCAATATGGAACAGAAATTGAAAAGTTATTTTCCGATCTCACGATATCGCAAGCAGATGGTAATACGGCCAATTATGAGGTAATTAAACCTTTGAATGAAAAGATTGCCATAAAAAGATTTTCAGATGGACTTCGTGACGCGAGGTTGAGCACTATAATCGCAGCTCGAAACTACGACAACTTGAAGGATGCTATACAGGCAGCTAAGGATGAAGAGTGTTCATCAGCGACATCGGCTAATGCTGGTGTGATGCATTTTTCTCGACGAGGAAGAGGTAATGTTTATCAAAATAAACTTGGTCCGCAAGTCAGCAACCAGAGTAACTACTACTACCGGCAAAGAGGTAACTTGCTACAAAATCGAGGTCAGATGAACTATAGAGGTCGTAATAATTTTTACCAAAATAACTTTCGGAGTCGTTTCTCTTATGGTCCAGGAAATAGTGGATATGGTTCTTTTTCACGCGGTGTAATAAATGGAGGTAGACCATTCAATCGAGGAGCCAATAGTAGGGGACGTAGACCGTTGTTTTGTGCACAACAATCAGATTAATCTTCTTATACAAACTCGACAGATAGACAGACAGGTCAGATATCAAATACGGAATCGAACCAGTTTTTTCGAGTTTAAACACAATATTTTGTCATTGAATAGTAGAGCAAAATTTATATCTTTAAAGGTATTTAACAAGAAATATTTCTTTTTAATCGATACAGGGGCTTCATTATCTGTTTTAAAAAAGGATTCTTTACCTAGTGGTGTAACGGTGCAAAACGATGATACAATCGTAAATGGCATCGGTCGTCTATTGAAATTTCGTTTATCTTTGGAGGAATATAAATTTAACATGTCTATCAAAAAGGTAAAGATAACGTAGTAGCAGATGCTCTATCAAGAATAGTTATTACGTCTGACGAGTTAAAAGACATGAATAAAGAAATTTTAACAGTGCTTACTAGAAAACAGATGAGAAGAATGCAAGATGATGGTATGACTAATGATATCTTTAGTAAACTCACAGATAAATGGTCTGATCAACCAAGAATCGTGGAGTTATTAAACAAACCGAATGATTCTGTAGAGATGGTTTTGTTGAGCGGAAGTATGATAGAGAAAATAAAAGAAAAGAATAATTTTATAAAAGAAAGTGAATGTTTTGTTTTTATGAAAAATAATAATGTGACACTTTATATAAACCTAGACTTTAGGGCACGTTTTACGCGAGTCGAATTCGTGACTAAGCTTAGGGAATTTTGTACGAATATAAATATAAATGAACTATGCATAGTAAAAAATAAAGAAAATGAGAATTTTATTATTGAAATGTGTCAAGAAATAAAAATAAGAAAAGAATGGACCGGTCCACGAATAGTAGTATTACGAGGAGTAAGGAGAATTGAAAATGAAGAAGAAAAGCAATTTATTTTACATGACTTTCATCTTCTGCCTACCAGTGGACACGCTGGTGTGCGCAGGATGATTAATAATATTAAAAGGAAATTTTACTTGTCAGCCCTGGATAGACGTTGGAGAATTTGTACGAAAATGTACCAAATGCCAACAAATGAAGCATTGCAGGTATATCAAAGAGCCTATGAAGATTACTACTACAGCTTCGTATGCCTTTGAAAAAATCTATTTAATAGGTCCTCTCGAAAGAGATTTCGAAGAAAATTATCACGCTTTGACAGTCCAGTGTGAGCTGACAAAGTTTGTAGAGGCATATCCTTTAAAAAATAAGGAGACCGTAAGCATTGCTAGAGCATTAGTAAATAATTTTATTCTTAGGTATGGAATACCAAAAACTATAGCTACAGATCGTGGAACTGAATTTATATCATCGACCATGGAACAGGTATGTCAGTTACTAGAAATAGAAAAAATCTCATCAACAGCCTATCACCATCAATCTATCGGAGCTTTGGAAAATACACATAAAAATTTGGGTGACTTTTTAAGAATACAGTGTAACGGGCAAGTGGATACGTGGAGTCATTAGCTTCCGTATTGGACTTTTAGTTTTAACAATACCGTGCATACTGAGACAAAATACACGCCGTTCGAACTGGTTTTTGGTAGACCTAGTATTGTTCCAAGTAGGATAAGTCAACATATAGACCCATTGTATAATCCAGAAAATTATCCTTTAGAGTTAAGATATCGACTTCAAGTTGCGCAAAGTGATGCTCGTAATAATTTAATTTTAAGTAAATTTAATAGAAAAGTGGTTTATGATAAATATCTAAATTCCGTTAAATACAATAAAGGACAATTACTGTGGTTGAAAAATGAAACAGCAAAGAAATTGGATGCATTGTTTGAAGGTCCTTTTGTTGTAATAGAAGATTTGGGAGTTAATGTAAAAATATTAAGGAATAACAGGGAAGACATTATACACAAAAATAGAACCAAACCTTTCGTAAATTAAGTTTATATTATTATTAAATACAAATGTAACGAACATAAAAATAAGTATGTTAACTTCTTTTTATTTTTTTTTTTCACCCCCGGAGGTGAAGTGTGTGTGTAACGTACTTATATTATTGTATTTAATCATTCTTTGAGTTAGTAATAAATCAACTCTTGTCGCAGTCAGTTGTTTACTTTATTACGAGCCCCTTCTCATGACAAATTAACTTAAATACTGTTTTTCTTAATAGCATGCATATAAAATTATGTAAAAATCTTAAATCGTATCACACCTGTACCTTGCTGCCGCATTCAGTTTCAAAAAGTACTCTCGAATGCGTCGCTGTTCAAAGTTGAGCCTATTTGTTCAGGCGTAAAAGTTGCTATTGACAAAAAATATTTCGTTTTTTATGCTTTTCGTTGTGCACTGCTAACTAGCGGTGGAACTTAACAATAGAACAATGCCATTCATTGGAAGATAAGCTCTTAAGCAGATTCCGACATTTAAAAAAAATCCTACTGTAACATGCTTCATCGTGTCTTTTAAGGAGTTATACTTAATAGAATTAAGTATCATCACACGGCATTTATGCCGCGCCAAACAGGCGTATGAAAAGCAAAGCGTGTGAAAATGTTTGCGAGAATCGCCGTCCAGCATTCGTAGTTACTGTTCTTATTCGTAGCCTATTACGTATCTTTGAATCGGTTGCAAACTATAGTAGCTCTTCACGAAAAACAGATAAAATGGGTCTTGAACTATTTACGAGTCGTGACGTCATTTCAAGTGCGAACGTATCCTTGCGGGTATGTATGATTTCGACGATAGGCACTCGGTTCGGCAACTGGTTTACGATACAGAATCAGGGGGCTATTTGTAGCCTTTACAGAGTGAAACAGGCCTGGGAAACATTGCACGAGTGGAAACTCTGATCAATAGTCGCATAAACCATCCTCTGTGCAACTATTGATAAGATAAAGGTGAATAAGTGAAACGAAGTTTTATAAACATAATTTATTTACAATCTTGTGACGAGATACATATCTCGATATAAAATGCATCAAAGTCTTCATCAATACTAGACGCGAGGTCCCGTGCCGCTACGTTCCCGCCTGGCGGAATAAATAATCTCAATACGTGGATCCGTCGCTCTCACACACACACACACGCACTCGCTCACACACACTCAGACACACTAGAGCTCCTCGTGGTCGCCGGCGGCGGACTCGGTGTCGGGCTCGGCCTCGTCCAGCAGGTCGCTCAGGTCGGGCTCCGCGTCCGGCGACAGGCCAAGCGACTGCTGCAGCATGCGCTCGACGGCGGCCGCGAACTGCGTGGCTTGGCCCTCCTGCAGCATGTAGCCGGAGCGCAGCGCCGCGGTGCGGTACAGCGTGTCGGCGGCAAGCCGCGTCTCCGGCGAGTCGGGCTCCTGCGTCACGCGCCGCAGCAGCTCCTGCACCAGCGGGTGCCGCGGGTTGATCTCGAGCATCTTCTTCTGGCTGAGGTGGTGCCTGCGGGAAAGCGAGCAGGTCAGTAGGGATCTAGGCGGGCGACACACACACAGAGATAGAGAGACGTACTTGCGCTGCGCGTCGTCCTGCTTCTGGTGCGCGTTGCTGAGCGCGAGCCGCTCCATGTTGCCGGTCCAGCCGAAGACGGTGGCGACGAGCGCGGCGGGCGAGCGGGCCAGGCGGCGGGACACGGCGGCGCGGGTGATGTGCGCGGACAGGTGCTCGCCGAGCCAGCGCGTCAGCGGCTCGAACTGGCTCTTGTACGCCTCCAGCTGCTCCTTGGCCGCCGCGCCTGCACACACACCCCACGTTATAGTAGCCAATGATACAACGACAATCAAACTTACATTCTGTTATGATAATTCCCTTGAAGGTTGTAACGTTGCTTCCTAAACAAGTCTGGAAAACGGCAAGTGTTGTTCCTATACCAAAAAGTAGTGACACTTCCAATATACAAGATTACCGACCAATTTCACTTCTAGATATTTGCAGCAAGGTTTTCGAATCACTTGTATGCCCTTACCTTGCCCATCATTTGAGACCGATATTAACACTCCACCAGCATATGGCTTTCGCGGAAAAATGTCAACTATGTCAAATCTGGCAGTCTATGCTTCGTATCTAACCGAAGCGGTTGATAAAGGTGAGCAAATAGATGCAATATATACAGATATGCGCAAAGCATTTGACAGGGTAGATCACGGTATACTGATCCTCAAACTGCAACATCTCGGGATTCATGGCTATATGTTGAAATGGTTTGCTTCTTATCTGTCTTCCCGAAATCAGAGGGTTAAGGTATGCGGTCACCAATCTAATAATTATGCTGTGACATCAGGGGTTCCGCAGGGATCTCACTTGGGCCCGCTTCTTTTCTTAGCATTTATTAATGACTTATCTGAAGCTATTTTACACTCTGAGTACTCTCTTTTTGCCGATGATTTAAAAATTTACCATACTGTCAGTTGTTCGGGGGATGCAGCTTTGTTACAGGAAGATTTAAATCGTATTGTAGCATGGTCTAATGACAATAACTTAAAATCAAAATGTTTATTTTTGCAAAATAGATACATAAAGTATACTTTCTACAAGTCAAAGTTAATTTTAACAATATAATATATCTTTAGAATATAAAAAAATATATAATAATACGGGAAATAAAATATACACCTGCATAAATAAATGATAGTCGTAAGTTTTTAAATAAATGAATAAATAAAATAGAGGAATCTAGGAATAAAAATATAAAAATATTATATATACATAATGCAATGAAGAAATAAGTTCATAAATAAAAACGGGAAATACATACAAAAAATATTAAGGTTGGGCTACTAAAATGTAATAAAGTTATACACCTGCATAAAATATAGAAATATAGGAATAAAATATTATATATACATAATGCCTAACCATCCGCACCATTCGATTAGTATTGCTAAGAAGAAGGGCAAGAAACTTAGTATTAACTCTTAATATTAATAAGTGCAAACACATAAAATTCACAAAAAAACTATCACCTATTGCGTCTTCCTATAACATAGATCATGCTGTTCTAGAGGAGGTTGACAAAATCAGAGACCTCGGAGTTATCTTCGATAGTCAGATGACTTCTACCCATCACATTGACAATATTGTTAAAAGGTCGTAAAGGCTGCTAGGGTTTATATGGAGGAATTGTAAAGGATTCAAAAATAACAAAGCCATTATACAACGCCTTGGTTCGTTCGACTCTGGAATACTGCTCTAGCATATGGAATCCTCATTATCAAACCCATATTGATCGGCTCGATAAGATTCAAAAACGTTTCCTATTTTTCCTTACTGTCCATAGTAAAAAACTCTCCTCACTGACTTCGTATAGAAAGAGACTATACTACTTTGAAATTCCAACCCTCGAGAATCGGCGTTGGATATCACATCAAATTTTCTTTTACAAGATTCTTAGAGGCCAAGTGAATTGCCCTACCTTGTTGGCTCAGATAGGTTTAGTAGTTCCTAGAACTAATGCCAGAATTGTCAACTACAAACCATTTAATGTTTAGAGATTTAGAACCAATTTGGGACACCGCAGTTTACTACCCAGGTTAAGCCGCGAACACAATAATTTGTTTAATTCAACAAGCATTGATATTTTTAGTATTTCGTTTAACAAATTCAAACATATCTTGTGTTCCACAAAGGAGCCTATATCAAATTAAAAAAAAAGTAATAAAATAAAATTATATAATATTAAGTAACGTTTTATCGAGCCAGATAGTAGTTGTAATACCGACTATCGAGCGATACTGCTTTTATAAACTAACAAGCTGTGTTTGCCTGTAATTGGGCTACATCTCAAAACTACATTGTATATCCTTAAATAAGTTATCGAATAAAAAGGTATGTCTGTTGGCAAACCAATAAATAAATAAATAAAAATAAACATTTGATGACAGGTCTAACAATTCAATCAGGCACATCACAATCTGCATCACTTCATCCTTTCTACTAAATGAACGAGCGAGCGAAGTTCTCCGAGTCTACTTGGACAATCCGGCGTTTGTATGTATGTTTGTTCGACAATAACTCTAGTATCGTTGATCGGAATGTCATGAACTTTGGCAGGCGAGTGAATAAGGCAAACAGAATGTTTAAGTTCGAACATGATCTAAATCTGTCGAGCGCGAATCGGGGTTCGGGGCGAACTACTAGTAAAGATGTATCGACGGATCGAGATCTCCAACGGGTGCGGAATTTCAGCGTTTCTTGTGGCGGAAGAAAACGGAGTCTAAATTAGAGCTCTCGAGACTTGTGCGTGTTATTGTGGAACAGGCTCGGCTCGGCTCCGCCCCGCTCCGCATCCGGCAGTCAGAGCATTGCACCAGGCTGACGAACAAACAAACGACACAGTGGCATACTGTGCTAGAAAACACTAACGAACAAGAGACTACTAAAACTGAAAATAGATGGAGGTATTGGAGACTTTAGCATTAGAGAGACGGACGAGTCCAACTCGGGCGCCCCTGTCTGTACCTAAAAGGAAAGTGAATTCAGATTCAGGGCTATTCGATTAGAGCTGATTAGCAACGACAGTCATAATATTCATCGGTTGGTTGTAACGCATGACAATTATTCGGTTTGGAAACACTGTTCAGGGTTATGGAGGTTTTTACTGCAATAATCTCATACACATCTTGATATATTATTGTTTTTAAACCTACAGAAATATGTACCCGTTTACGAGCAAATACTAGATGTAAATTTTCAATACCTTTTCGATCTACTACCTTTGGAAGAAAACATTTTAAAGTTACTGCGCTTAGAATATATAAATTACTGCCGTTAAATATCACACAACATATAGATACAAATAATATTACTGTGAAAAATCAAAAACTGAATTTAGAAAAATATGGAGGGTACAAATGAATTTAAATATTTAATATAGAACTATTTAGAACTACTATTAGATTGTATATATAATATGTATGTTTATATTATTTGCATGCTTTATGTATGTATGTAAACTTTCGTCTATTTAAATGCATATGTATTTAGGTATTTAATTATATATGTTATTCAGTCTTAAATATATGACAAGCTCATCCTTAAAATTAAACAAACCAAAACATAATAGTCCTAGCACAGACTGTACGTCTTCTGGGCTATTATTGAAACACCCGACTCTACTGGACATACTTGGGCCGGGTTCCGAATGGCACTGACAGCACTAAAGGTAACATCAAACTCAGTGATTCGGAATGACGATGGACGTTATGTAATCGATTATGTCTTCAATCGGAACGCACTATTGGTTGGCTCTTAGATTTATAAATATGTACTCTGTACTATAGATATAAGTTATTTGCTGCATGGTGTTACGTAATCGTAAGCATTGTAAAATAAATAAATGAATAACGTATATCGTTGTTCATTGTTTTGAAATGAAGTTTGTTAGGGTCCTTGCTAGACAAGTTTACATCGATGAATGAAGCAAGTGGCTGGAGCAATGTACATAGCACGTGCATGCAGTAAGTAAGTAGATATGGGAAGTGTCTCACTCTCGTCCAGGTTGAAGATCTCCTTGGCGATGTTCTGGAACTTGTGTCCGTCGTACTCGGGCAGCGAGCTGAGGCAGTACTCGTCCACCGCCTCGGTCAGGTAGAGCACCTCGTAGCCGGCCGCCACCAGCCGCTCGGCGAACGGCGACGCCTCCACCTCCGGCCGGCTGGAGCCCGCGATGTAGTAGATGTGCTCCTGGCCCGGCTTCATGCGCGACACGTAGTCCTGCAGGAAGGTCATCGTGTCGGCGCGCGACGAGTGGAACTTGAGCAGCTTGGCGAGCCGCGCGCGGTTACTGGGGTCCTCCATGACGCCGAGCTTGATGTTGGTCGAGTATTCCTTCCAGAAGTGCTCGTAGTCATGGTCGGGGATCTTCTTGAGCACGTCGAGCGCCTTCCGCACGAGCTTCTTCTTGATGATCTTGATGAGCTTGTGCTGCTGCAGCGTCTCGCGCGACACGTTCAGCGGCAAGTCGTCCGAGTCCACGATGCCTTGTATGAAGGCGAGGTAGTTGGGCATGAGGTCGTTGAACTCGTCGGTGATGAAGACGCGGCGCACGTACAGCTTGATGTTGTCGGTCTTGGTGCCGTAGCGGTTGAAGCTGTCGGCGGGCTGCACGCGCGGCACATACAGCAGCGCGCGGAACGTCACCTCGCCCTCCGCCACGAAGTGCGCCTGCGCACACACACCCTTACATTACTTTACACGTCCGAAGCTATAGGGAATATCGTTTAATGCTCAAAAGAGTTTCGGGGTCGACTTTGATGAAAACCAAAAAGGTTAGATTAATTTACGAGGAAACAACACATGTATATTATTGCACCAACTGTGGCTTATGACAAGTAATAATATACAGCAAACTAAAGAAAAGTGTATATTAATTTTTAAATTTTCATACACTCGGTGGTTACTTTTTCTCTTATTGTACTAATGCAGTTTTGGTTGTAATTAAAGTCGGCCCGGAGTATTTGTCGCTATTCGCTGTAGTTTCGGATTTGCTTCGTACCTCATACATGTGAAACAAAAGATTTACCGAATGTATAGGATCAGGATGCAAGACCGATACTATTTTTTATTTGAAACAGTTTTCACCTAAACAGATGACGCCAGACGAATAATAATTGTACTTGTAAACTAGCTTTTGCACGTGGCTCCGCCCGCGTCGAATGGATTTTCGTGGAAATAAGGAAAAGAATATGTTTTTTTTTAACGACAATATGCAACGGTCACCATGTTTTATCAAAGTGCTAATAAAGACCAATCAAATAAGCCCAAACTCGAACTCTGTGTCAGTTGAGGAGATCCCGTACCATAACTTCTAATTACTACCAGTAGAAAAGTAAATTCCAAAAATCTTTAAATGACGATAACCGTTTTTTCCGAGATCCGATCTTAATGAAATAAAGCCTATATTCTATTCCAAATTAAGTTCCGTACAGCTGTGAAAACTACAAGAAAATCCGTTCGGTAGTTTTAGAGGTGTGCGTGAACAAACAGACAAACAGATAGAAAAGAATTTAAAAAATCGTTGATTTGTGTTCTCTTACTCTTCTTTAGTCACCCCCTTTCTATTTGTTTTTATTTTTATTAGCATAGACCGCGGGAATATCAGCCAGCAAGCACTGACCGCGGGAATGGCAGCCAGCGAGCACTGACCGCGGGTGTGTCAGCCAGCGAGCACTGACCGCGGGTGTGTCAGCCAGCGAGCACTGACCGCGGGTGTGTCAGCCAGCGAGCACTGACCGCGGGTGTGTCAGCCAGCGAGCACTGACCGCGGGTGTGTCAGCCAGCGAGCACTGACCGCGGGAATGTCAGCCAGCGAGCACTGACTGCGGGAATATCAGCCAGCAAGCACTGACCGCGGGAATGGCAGCCAGCGAGCACTGACCGCGGGTGTGTCAGCCAGCGAGCACTGACCGCGGGTGTGTCAGCCAGCGAGCACTGACCGCGGGTGTGTCAGCCAGCGAGCACTGACCGCGGGTGTGTCAGCCAGCGAGCACTGACCGCGGGAATGTCAGCCAGCGAGCACTGACTGCGGGAATATCAGCCAGCAAGCACTGACCGCGGCAATGGCAGCCAGCGAGCACTGACAGCGGGTGTGTCAGCCAGCGAGCACTGACCGCGGGTGTGTCAGCCAGCGAGCACTGACCGCGGGTGTGTCAGCCAGCGAGCACTGACCGCGGGAATGTCAGCCAGCGAGCACTGACTGCGGGAATATCAGCCAGCAAGCACTGACCGCGGGAATGGCAGCCAGCGAGCACTGACCGCGGGTGTGTCAGCCAGCGAGCACTGACCGCGGGTGTGTCAGCCAGCGAGCACTGACCGCGGGTGTGTCAGCCAGCGAGCACTGACCGCGGGAATGGCAGCCAGCGAGCACTGACCGCGAGTGTGTCAGCCAGCGAGCACTGACCGCGGGTGTGTCAGCCAGCGAGCACTGACCGCGGGTATGTCAGCCAGCGAGCACTGACCGCGGGAATGGCAGCCAGCGAGCACTGACCGCGGGTGTGTCAGCCAGCGAGCACTGACCGCGGGTGTGTCAGCCAGCGAGCACTGACCGCGGGTGTGTCAGCCAGCGAGCACTGACCGCGGGAATGGCAGCCAGCGAGCACTGACCGCGGGTGTGTCAGCCAGCGAGCACTGACCGCGGGTGTGTCAGCCAGCGAGCACTGACCGCGGGTGTGTCAGCCAGCGAGCACTGACCGCGGGAATGGCAGCCAGCGAGCACTGACCGCGGGTGTGTCAGCCAGCGAGCACTGACCGCGGGTGTGTCAGCCAGCGAGCACTGACCGCGGGTGTGTCAGCCAGCGAGCACTGACCGCGGGTGTGTCAGCCAGCGAGCACTGACCTTGGCGAGCGGCGCCTGCTGGTCCTTGGTGAGACTCTTGTAGAACTGGTTGTACTCGTCGTCGCTGACGTCACTCGGCTTGCGCGTCCACAGCGGCTTGGCCTCGTTCATCAGCTCCCACTCCCACACCGTCTTCTCCGTCGTCTTCTTCTCCCCGCGCGGCTCTTCCGCCGCCTCCTCCACCTGCACGCACACAAACACTCATATTTAACTATATTGACCAAAAGAAACATAAAAAGACATAAATATTATAGAAACCAAAAAATTGGACAAGTGCGAGTCTGACTCGCCTACCGAGGATTCCGTTAAAGACTATATTTTTAGGGTTCTGTACCCAAAGGGTAACCAACGGGACCCTATTACTAAGGTTCCGCTGTCCGTCTGTCACCAGGCTGTATCTCATGAATCGTGATAGTTAGACAGTTGAAATTTGCCGCTATAACAGCAAATCATAGGTCTAGGCAGGAAGTAGAAAAACCAGTCAAATGCAAGTCGGACCCGCGCATACAACAGACATGATTTTAAATTAAATTTAAATCACTGCGGTATAGAAAATCAGAAAAGTAAATCTGGACGTGAGGAGCTCCGAACCGGGATTCGAACCTGGGACCTTGGAACCCATGGAGTCTATGCAAAAATAACCACTTCCAATAACGTGCTACTGTCCTATAAGCCCCACACGTAGTTTAAGCACTGTAGGCATTTCTAAATGTAAGATCGGCATCAGTGTTAATTGTACAAGTCAATGTTAGTCAGAGTGGTCGGACACACCTGCGCGTCGTCGTCGTCGTCCTCGGGCTTGTCGGCGGCGGGCGCGGCCTCGTCCTCCTCGAGCGGCACGGTGACGGTCCTGGAGGCCCACAGGTGGATCGGGAAGTTGATGAACTGCGAGTACTTCTTGACGAGCTGCCGGATCGTGTCGGGCTGCAGGTAGTCGGCTGCCTCCTCCTTCAGGTGCAGCCTGTCACCAACATATAGGTATCAAGGTACTTCCATGTTCCCTACATGAGGATCGAACAACTCCTTATAAAAACAAAATATGGAATGATTGTGCATATAAAAAAATATATAATTATAACAAAAAGCATTTTGCCAAAAGTTAATAAATTAACAAAACTAGCTTTGCCCGTGGCTTGACTGTTGTTTTATTATGTAGTTTTAGCATTGAAGTCTTTCATACCCTCAAAACGCTAAGCTTTGCTGTAAGTGGTTTCCATTCTATCGCCTTTCGGCCCCAACGGCCATCAGGTCGGCGACAAATATGGCCCGGCACTACCACTTCAACTTACTGATTCTGGCATGCTATGTGGGTTACTGACGATCTCCGACGGATGTACTCATTTCGGATTCTATCCGTCATAGTGCTGGCAGTATAAACCGAAATTCAGTAAATAGCTGCAAATGGTGTTTAACTAATGAAAATCGGAACGATAGATCATATGAATCAATTTGACCCGAAGCACGAAGAAAAAGTAGGGTTGTTATTATGACGTCATCATTTTTTTGTATGGGAAAAGTTTTTTGTTCTAAAACCTATCGTGTGTGGCATTAAATGAAAGGGCTTTCTGAGCCAATTCTAAAAATATATCACATTTTTGATTGATTGATTGATCATTACATTTTCAAAACATACCAAGTTTGGGCTCCTCCAGATATGATACGGTTGAATATTTTTTTGTAAAATATACATCAAATGATACGCAATATCCTCATATCAAACCTCAAGAAAGCAATTTTGATAATATTCACATTTAGTATTTCTCATTATTACTAAGTTAAACTTCATAATTTAGGTCAAGTTAACCCAGACAAACATATGTATAGTCTGAACAACTTCGATGTTGACATTGTCGACGGTTACTGGCCCTTGGACGACGTGACAGTTGGACGTGACCTCATCACATTCAATCATATCTTATCCGAACTCATTAGCAGGCCCTCTCTTCGGGAGGATCGTTCCAGCTTGCTGCGCAGCATTACCTCCAGTTCCTGCAGCGATTCCGCCATTATCGCAATGTCATCGGCAAAACGAACATGTGAAACGTTTCTGTTTACGTTTATGCCTCGTCCATTCCAGTCTAGTGTTTAAACAGTTTAGGGTAAATAACGCCTCCCTGTCTCACGCCGCGCCGCGCTGAAGGTGTATCGGTCTTGTTTGTACACCCTGTACATAACTTGGCATCGCTGGAGTCGAAGGCTTTCTCATAGTCCACAAACGCTAGACGCAAAGGCTGATTATACTTATTAAAAAGGGTGGGAGTTTCTATTTCTAGCACTCATATTCATACACCTATTATTTCTTTTGTCCATTGTTAAATTTTAATATTAAATAATGTATTGATAAACCTACATAACTCAAATTACACCAACACACTTTTCATCATAAGTACTAATTTTATATTTATCCTTTACTGTAACTGTACCAATCTGTTAAATAAGCAAACTCATCCGACCCAGTTCCATTGTGATAATATCATTTATATCCTTCACTGTGTATTTGTTATGAATATTGTAAGGAAATGTTTCAACAGTAATATCTTTATTGTTACGATAGGATTCATTATATTTTTTTTATTTATTTATTTTTTATTTATTTATTTATTTCTTCCATATTGCTCCATAGATTAGGTTTGACTTTGTTTCTTAAAATTATCAAGTAATAAGAGTAGTTTATGAAACTGATACATAAAAAGTTTATTAAAAACACGAGCGTTTTAATACCTAGTTATTTATAGTTTCATACACTACTTTATCTAAACTCATGTCTACTAACCTGTTTTCATAATCTTTGTAAATTTGTTGTTAGCCATTTTTGATTACTCTTGTAAAAGCTTGTTCTAAGTGTTCGTAAATTCCGTCGTTATTTTCAGAATGTCAGGTGGAGTCAAATATCATTCATCACCATCCCTGCTGTCAGTAATTTTAGGACAAAATAATACTTTTGACCCATAAAGCAACATTAAATAAATTTCCCCGTAAACATTGTCCTTTGATAGACTGAGTCCAACGCGCATGCGCCGTCGTCCTAGCGCGCGCCGCCAGCCATAAACAATACCTGGCCGAAAATAAAGTTGAACTGTAACCTGCTTATTTCGGTCCCAATATAGTTTTGTACGTATTGGAGAATATTATATAAAAACCTCATTGGTATTTGATATTAAACCTCAGACACGGCTGTTTGGGTTAAGTTCCCTTTGCCTTTCTAGTTAGTGTCACATGTACTGTAATTTCAAAAAAAGTTATATTAAAGCATTATGTTGTTCGAAACCAATACTATAATTATTTTTTTTCTATTTTAGAGACGTTCATGAAAAAATTTTTTTTTCCATTAAAATGCAAGTAGTTTTGAGTTCGTAATGAGGATTTTACGATATGAGGTTAGATTAAAATTATTAGTCTGTTTTTTCTTTTTTTTTGTCGAAGTGCCCGTACTTTGAAGCACTCAGTCCGATGGAAAGCGCTAGAAGCCAATTATGGAAAAGTTACGTTGGTTTGCTAGATTATATAATAAAATAAATAAAACCCTAAAAATCTACTAAAAATTATGTAAAAACTTAGTTACCAAATAGCTGAAAACCGTCATTTATCAAGAAACCGAAAAGAAAACAATAATTTCCAAATCTCCTAATTAACCCATCAAATATGTCGAATGTATTTATTTATAGTATACATACACTTTAAATATGTAATAAAAAATACTACACAAGCTTTTATACGTGTTACCTACTCATTCTTCTTTACGTATTACTTTTTTTTTATAAGGGTTACATTTGTAAAATACTACAAAATTTAGTGATACTCAATTAAGTCTATAGTTAGAGTGGTTGCATCGCCCGATCGTTGCCAATACTGCGACGCGAAACTAGCCTGAACTTGGTAATATTGTCGCATGCAATCAAAAGTGACCAGCTGCTAAAGAGGACATGCTGTTGTATTAGATTGTTTAGAGAATGAAAGTGTCTCATTAATTATTTAAGTACATTCTGCGAACGTTGGAGTGTGTTTGTGTAAAGTGCGCACTCACGTGATGTGCGTACCGCGGCCGAGCGTGTCGCCGCGCGGGTCCTCGGCCACGTTGAACTCGGAGGCGTCGCTCTGCCACACGTGCTGCTTGTCGTCGTTGTGCTTGGAGACGACGGTGACCTTGTCGGCGACGAGGAACGCCGAGTAGAAGCCGACGCCGAACTGGCCGATCATGTCGTTCATGTCCCCGGCCTCGCCCTGGAAGTGCACAACCAGATTATAATTCAGGGTCGAAACATGAAAAAGGAGCATACGTGAATCTCAACAACTTAGAATTGATATGCCTGTCCAACGTGATAACGAGTAAATTAAAGTCAGACGCTTCATTTATATGTTCTCCGTTTATTTTCAATTTCAAAACTAGCGGTTGTCTTTGATAAGGTTTGAGCTGGCAACACCGGCCGGACTGGTTCCTCGGTAAGTTACCTACACCACTATACTCGATATGATAACGTTTGAGCAACATTCCCGTCACCCATAGACACGCCGCGACTCGCTACGCTTTATTTAATGGATCCCACTCGGACTCAACTCAGCGGCCTGAGAGGAATAGAACCGAGTTTGATGAAAATAGACTTAGCGTATCTTTTAGCGAGGAATTTAAGCAGGAAGCGTGGTCACCCTGACACAAGTTGGTACAAACTTACTACATTACCTATTTTCATTTACTTTGTTCTTATTGAGTCCATCCATACCACGCAGTTAATTCCAAAAGGAAGGAGATGCTCTAGAAGAAATTCCTTAAAGCCCTGTTTTATAGACCGGAGGACAATATGGCGACCTGCTTACAATTGAGGCTTCTATTAGACGCCAAGACCCTTTACAATAAAGAGTGTCGTACTCCTCGTGAGCGAACTAACGTTACAGGTAGCGCCACGCCTGCGAGATCGAACGATTCATCTGATAACTGGAATCGGTTATTGGACATAAACATTAAACGTTTAACGATAATACAGGTTGTCCGGCAGCAGATTTCAAACTTAAAAATTTATAAAAAGATAAAAAGGGCACCTATTAAAAACAATATTGTTGTATTGAATTAAGCATGAATGCGGATTTTATTTAAAAAAAAAAACAATTTTCCATATGTCGATCTACGATACGCAAGCACTCCTCTAATCTGTAGCGCATATTTTCAAATACGCGTTTACAGAGATCGCTCGAAATTCCGGATCAGTCCGGATATTTTCTTTTAGCTGCATGGTGCTGGCAGGCTGGTTTTGATACGCGACACTCTTTAGGCAGCCCCATATAAAAGTCACATGGACTGAGATCGGGTGATCGTGCAGGCCTGGGTATGTCACCACGTTGAGAGATGATTGTTCCTGGGAGTAACTCCCTTACCATGCTCATGGACGCTTGAGCAGTATGTGCAGTGGCGCCATCCTGCTGGAACCAGGAGTTTCTGTTGCAGAGAGTACTGCTGCGAAGTTCTTGTCTAAACAAACCATTGATCAGCTCACAATATCTCTCGGAGTTAACCGTTACCGCCTGGCCGCGATGATTCCTCTACCCGAGATGGCACACCGAACTGTCACCTTATCACTACGTAATGGTTCTTCATGTAAGTTGTTCGCATTGTTGGGACTCCAGTAGCGGCAATTCAGCTTGTTGACATAACCACCAAGGTGGAAATGTGCCTCGTCGCTGGAAAAAATGTTTCCTAACCGTGTTTCGGTGGAAAAAGTCTCTAGCATCTTTCGGCATAAGCTACTCTTACTAGATGGTCATTATCATTAAGTTTTTGGACTATTTGGATTTTATACGGATGGAACTTCAATTTCTTTTTCATAATTTCATGCAGAATTGATCTTGCAATACCCAAAACGGAGGAGCGCACTCTCAATGACAATGGTGGATTTTCTAACACTGAATCACTCGCACGTTGATTTTTTTTACCATCGCTACAGAGACATCTCGACCTTGGTGACGCTTGTTTACAGCTGAGCCTGAACTTAGGGCTACCCAATCTTGAATAACGTTTATTAAAGGCCCTCTCACTAATTCAGATTACAGAACTTACGTCGCGCTACAGTAAGCGAAAAATTGTTTGTCAAATACGCCTCGATATCGAACGCACGCTGCTCTCCCGAACAAGGCGCCCTAGCGACTAAGAAATCCGCAACGCTCACGTCTTTAACCAATCACTCCGCGCCCCGCTCACCCCTCGCGTTCAAAAGAAGAATTTAAAGTATGAAAATTACTACTGGACACCCTGTACGAATAACATAAATCAATCAATCAGCGACGTTAAATAGTTTAATTAATTTCTTAGTTAACAATGAACAATGGTCACAAGTTAACACAAAGACAGCTCAATGTCTCAGAAACAATCGTTACAGAGTACACTATGCACAATACATGGAATCATCTTCGGGTCGTCGGACGGTGTCTGATGTATGTCCCCCGCTTGTCTACGTAAACGAGGGACCTTATGTGAGCTGGACGGATTTATACGTTTATAAATAACTGGTTTATTGTTTTACGGTGTATTTCTGAGGTTGCCCATTAGATATTATAAAATTATTTTACGGTTACAGGTGCCACGGCAACCTCAGAAATACGCCTGCGTCGAAGAGATTTTGAACGACTACAGGGTTAGGCAGACTAAGTGTCCTAGTTTGAAAGAGCTGTAAAAGTCTTAAATTTACATAAAAATTAAAACTCTATATATGTTTTGGTGAAGTACAATTTAAAGGTCACTATATAAATTCATAGCTCAAATCGCTCCTCTTTTGCCTGAATAACTTTACGCATTCTTCCATAAAATTAATTGGACGTGGCACGCACCACCTCCTCTGATATGTCATCCCATATCTTAACCAACCGTTTCTTGAATAAGTCCAAATTCAGGCCCTGTGTAATCCCGATATTGCTGAACATGTATCCCCATATGGAAAAGTCCAATAGATTCAAGCCTGTTGAAGATAAAGGCCATTATTTCCATGGTATAAAATCGGGAAAATTAGCTCGACACCAGTCCTGAGTGAGTTGAAATTTGTGGGAGGGAGCCCTATCTTGCAGGAAACAGAAATAATCGTACCCATACAAGCTTCTTGCATTCCCCAGCAAATGGTTCTGCAAAACGGTCTCGATGTAGTATTTTTTATCGATTTTTACACCTCTGTCGATAAAAAGTAGCGGCAACATTCCTCTTGGAGATATCGCACTCCATACCATGACTGCCGACGCACTTTGAAATTGTTGTACGGCTAATTTTTCAGCAGAGATATTCCTCAACGAAACACCGTACACGCGATCGTTCCTCTGGTTATGGCTGTCTTGTAACAGAAACATCTTTTCGTTGGAGAATATTATGTCATCATCCGCGTGCAAGTATGTAGCTCTCTGCATTTTTTCACCCTATTTTTTTTTGAGCATCAATTTTTTTCTTCTTATAGGATTTTAATCCAAGATCGTTTCAAAGAAAACGGCTCATCGATCGCCTTGATATTTTCATATGTATGTTTGGCGAGCTTGCTATCACTCTGAGCCGGATTTCCTCTAATTCGCTCACGAACACATTCGATGATCTTTTCGTCAAAAACAGATGGTTTCTGGCCAGGTATGGGCCTGAATCTCAATGATCCAGTTTCTTTGAATCGTTTTATGGTCCGCGATATGAACCTGATATTAATGGTCAAGTGTTTCAACTTCCTCAAAATCTCGCAAGGTCTGAAATTTCGTTTGTACAATTGTACGACGAGTTCGCGTTTCGCTTCCGTTGTTGTAAAATACAGACAACAAATGATGTTGTGTCTTCGAAATGACATGGTGTGTCTTCTCTTTAAGTAGTTTAGCGAGCGAGTATGTACGAGTATCGGCGAGTCCACAGGCCGAGCTCGCGTCGTGCCGAGCCCCAGCGTCATCATCACGAGTCTGTTACTGGACCCGCCCCGCAGGGCACGGACTGAGCCCACTACACGTATCTGTTACATGGTGTGTCTTCTCTTTAAGTAGTTTAGCGAGCGAGTATGTACGAGTATCGGCGAGTCCACAGGCCGAGCTCGCGTCGTGCCGAGCCCCAGCGTCATCATCACGAGTCTGTTACTGGACCCGCCCCGCAGGGCACGGACTGAGCCCACTACACGTATCTGTTACATGGTGTGTCTTCTCTTTAAGTAGTTTAGCGAGCGAGTATGTACGAGTATCGGCGAGTCCACAGGCCGAGCTCGCGTCGTGCCGAGCCCCAGCGTCATCATCACGAGTCTGTTACTGGACCCGCCCCGCAGGGCACGGACTGAGCCCACTACACGTATCTGTTACATGGTGTGTCTTCTCTTTAAGTAGTTTAGCGAGCGAGTATGTACGAGTATCGGCGAGTCCACAGGCCGAGCTCGCGTCGTGCCGAGCCCCAGCGTCATCATCACGAGTCTGTTACTGGACCCGCCCCGCAGGGCACGGACTGAGCCCACTACACGTATCTGTTACATGGTGTGTCTTCTCTTTAAGTAGTTTAGCGAGCGAGTATGTACGAGTATCGGCGAGTCCACAGGCCGAGCTCGCGTCGTGCCGAGCCCCAGCGTCATCATCACGAGTCTGTTACTGGACCCGCCCCGCAGGGCACGGACTGAGCCCACTACACGTATCTGTTACATGGTGTGTCTTCTCTTTAAGTAGTTTAGCGAGCGAGTATGTACGAGTATCGGCGAGTCCACAGGCCGAGCTCGCGTCGTGCCGAGCCCCAGCGTCATCATCACGAGTCTGTTACTGGACCCGCCCCGCAGGGCACGGACTGAGCCCACTACACGTATCTGTTACATGGTGTGTCTTCTCTTTAAGTAGTTTAGCGAGCGAGTATGTACGAGTATCGGCGAGTCCACAGGCCGAGCTCGCGTCGTGCCGAGCCCCAGCGTCATCATCACGAGTCTGTTACTGGACCCGCCCCGCAGGGCACGGACTGAGCCCACTACACGTATCTGTTACATGGTGTGTCTTCTCTTTAAGTAGTTTAGCGAGCGAGTATGTACGAGTATCGGCGAGTCCACAGGCCGAGCTCGCGTCGTGCCGAGCCCCAGCGTCATCATCACGAGTCTGTTACTGGACCCGCCCCGCAGGGCACGGACTGAGCCCACTACACGTATCTGTTACATGGTGTGTCTTCTCTTTAAGTAGTTTAGCGAGCGAGTATGTACGAGTATCGGCGAGTCCACAGGCCGAGCTCGCGTCGTGCCGAGCCCCAGCGTCATCATCACGAGTCTGTTACTGGACCCGCCCCGCAGGGCACGGACTGAGCCCACTACACGTATCTGTTACATGGTGTGTCTTCTCTTTAAGTAGTTTAGCGAGCGAGTATGTACGAGTATCGGCGAGTCCACAGGCCGAGCTCGCGTCGTGCCGAGCCCCAGCGTCATCATCACGAGTCTGTTACTGGACCCGCCCCGCAGGGCACGGACTGAGCCCACTACACGTATCTGTTACACGGAATTGCAATGATTTCGGTGCATGCCATTTGATAGAATAATTTATCGTTTAATTATTTATTAAACGAAAGATAGATGTACAATGAGTGGAGTCAGTGAACCCTACAGGAAACACAAGGAGGATGAGGTACCTTCTCTACGTCCTGCATCTTGGAGAGGAAGTCGGCGGTGCCCGACTTGGCGATGGTGCCGAGGTTGTTGATGAGGTCGGCGCGCGTCATGCCGACCCCCGAGTCGATGATGTGCAGCAGGCGCCGCTCCGGGTCTGCCTTGATGCGGATGCTGAGCTCGGGCTGCGCGCCCAGCACGTCGCGGGACGTCAGTGATAGCAGGCGGATCTTGTCCAGCGCGTCCGACGCGTTGGAGATCAGCTCGCGCAGGAAGATCTGTAACGTGCCGAGTCAAATCAAATCAAATCATTTATTTCTCTTCACGTAATCTTACAAGTATTTACAAGTTGTTGGAGTCTAGTTAAGAGAATACCTGAATTAGAAGACTCCGCTCTTCCAAAGCGGATAACAATATTAAAAGTCCATCCCTCCATCCATGAGCCCGTGTTCATCCACTGCTGGACATAGGCCTTTCCCATATTTCGCCACTCATGTCGGTCCTCCGTCCTCCTCATCCAGCCGCCCCCCGCAACGTCCTTCAGGTCGTCGGTCCAGCGGGCACGAGGCCGGCCTACACTATGCTCTGCTGTACGTGGTCTCCATTCTAAAGCCTTTTGGCCCCAACAGCCATCATGTCGGCGACAAATATAGCCAGCCCACTGCCACTTTAGTTTACTGATTCTGCAGGCTATGTCGGTTACTTTCGATCTCCGACGGATCTTCTCGTTTCGGATTCTATCCATCAGAGATACCAAGCATAGCCCGCTCCATAGCTCGCTGAGCGACCTTAAATCGGTGGATCAGATCCACAAGTAAAGTAGGTTAAACTAATTTAAATTATAGGTCGGTACAATAACTACCATAAGTATAAGAAAGTGTACATGAAAAATGAAAGTTAAAGTTGTGTTTTTTTTTTTTTTTTTTTTTTTTTGATAAGCACTTGTTCTTGTCCACTTATTTATATTAATTTCCCTTACCGGTTTCGCTGTTAAAGCATTATCAAAGGTTAAAATGTTTCAAAAGTTCCACCAAGTGCCAACAATCACGAGCATCAACTCCGTTAAAGTTGTGGTTTGATCGGATTACAAAACCACTAGGGAAGATAATTCCTATAGTAAATGTGACAAAATTGTATGGATGGATTTTCCATAACATGATAGGGTGTATATTGTAATAGGGTGTGTATGAGTGTGTGTGTGTGTATGAGGAGATAGGGTGAGTGTGGTGTGTGTGGGCTTATTACCGATTACCCCCAAGAATGTCTGATTTTAATACCCGGTCTCCTCCACACAAAAATATTAACTAAATTACTTCCCGTTCTCCTCCATGAGACATTAGAAGGTACAGTCAGTGACACAAACACAAGTCATAAATGGATATTTAATTTATAGTAAGTAGGTATAGGTACCTAATAGCCTGTTGAAGCTAAAATATTAGGTTAACTTGACAACTTCTCAATCCAGAGAATGATACTATTCTTTAGTGAACTTATGTAAGACTGATTAGTACATATGTTATTTGTAAATTTGATATTTGACTTTTATACTTGGTGAAATTCAATCAACCGACCAAATTCATACCGGACACTCGATTAGTGCTCAGGAACTAGGTTCAGTAATCCTTTTGGCCAAATTCGAAAAATATATTTTTTTGCTTTCTTACTGGTTGGACTAGTTTAAGTACAGGCAGTGAGGAAGCAATAAAATGTATTAATTGAATTTCACCAAAAGGGTAATTAAAGCTTGTTTCTGATCATTAACCTTGAGTTATTGAATAATAAACCGTCTCCCATTGAAGCTGTTGACTACGTTAACGACTTCTTTGGAAATATACGGAAAAATCTGGCTGAAAATATTTCATCAAGTAATGATCCTCTCCTCTCTGAAGTTCCCAAAATTACTACTACTCACAAACATAGTTCATCATTTGTTTTGCTTGAGACTACACACGAGGAGGTCCACGGTGTGCTTATGAGCTTGATATCAAATAGTGCTCCTGGGTGGGATAAAATAACGACAAAATTTCTTAAATTGGTTAGTAATGAAGTCATTCCGGTTATTTGTCACCTAGCAAACCTTTGTTTCAACCAGGGTTTATTTCCTGTAGCCCTAAAACAATCTATAATAACCCCTGTTCACAAGGGTGGGGATGGTGTTGATGTCAACAATTACAGACCAATTTCTGTATTGACTGTAATTTCCAAGATTATAGAAAAATTACTTAACTATAGGCTTCTTTTATATTTGCATAATTTTAACATTTTATCAAAGTCTCAATATGGCTTCCGTCATGGGAAATCCACTGAAGATGCTGTTGAAGCACTTACTTCATTGATTGTAAATAATTTAGATCAGGGAAATAAATGCCTAACTATTTTTCTAGACCTTAAAAAGGCGTTTGACACCATTTCTGTTCCTATCCTTTTACGTAAACTGGAATTGATCGGCATTAGGGGCACACCATTGGAGCTACTCAAAGATTATCTTAACTGTAGGAAACAAAGTGTTAAAATAGGGAAGTACATGAGTGGTTTTATCAATATAACGTACGAGGTCCCGCAAGGTAGTGTACTGGGCCCAACCCTATTTTTAGTGTATATAAATGACCTATGCAACTTAAATTTAACAAATGGTAATGTGATCTCATATGCTGATGATACAGCTTTGGTCTTTTCTGGTGCCTCCTGGAATGAAGTCAAAGAAATGAGTGAACTTGGACTTGCCCAAGTCGCTGAATGGTTAAAATGTAATCTCCTTACTCTTAATATAAAGAAAATTATGTTTGCTATAGTATATATAACAGTGGTCAGCCGGATACGGATTGTAACCTTAGAATTCACAATTGCGGGAATAGGGCTCGGGTCGGAAGTGATTGCCCAAAAATCAATAAATTTGCCATGATCAAATATCTAGGAGTCATGATAGACCAACGCCTTTCATGGTACCCGCATATCGAACTTGTATCTGGAAGGATCAGGAAACTTATATGGATTTTCAAAACCATAAGATATGTAGCTCCAGTAGATTTATTAAAAACTTTATATGTGGCACTTGCACAATCTATTATATGCTATTGTATTCTAATCTGGAGAGGGGCTTCTAAGACAAGGTACATAGAAGTAGAAAGAGCTCAACGCCTATTATTGAAAGTCATGTTTTTTAAACGACGAATATTCTCTGTAGGTACTGATTTATTATATTCTACGTATCAGCTACTAACAGTAAGAAAGCTATATATTTTAAATGCCACCTTGAGGCTACATAAACATTTAACGTTTGACCCTACTGTTCTAAATAAGAGAAGGATGGACCTCATAACCACATCTGTATCTAGCACAAAGACCTCTTTCGCCAGACAGCAATATACTAGACAAGCAACATATCTTTATAAAAAGATCAACAAACAGCTTAACATATATTCTAAAACACTATATGAATGTAAAAACTTAGTAACTACTTGGATAAAAACATTAAATTATAACGAGACGGAGAATTTATTAAATGTCATTGAATAGCATTCGTAAATATCATACGGTCATCATACTTGTCAAAATTTAATGTAACATATTACTATGGTTATCTTCAACCTACAAACTGATATTTATTTCAAATATTAGGTATTGCAGAAAATTTAGGTATTCACATACACAGTCACACACATTTCACATCCACATACACACCCTTCTTCTTAGTGTCCTTTTACATCCGATCCCAAGACAAAGTCATAAGGCTAGGAAGGATACACAAATAAAAACATCCTTACACAATCTTCATGGATACCCCCTACATACACAATTCACACACACCCTCACACACCCTAGTATGTAATAAATATTAAAATTTTCTTTTTTCTATTTATATTAATTTGTTAGGCACCTTTGTAAGTAAAAGTATATGTTTTGTTTCTTTATTTAATTTTGTATTTTTAGCTATAGGAGAGCGGGGACTCCTGCTACAGGTATTTTCATACCCAATTGGAGAACTCGAACTTAATGTATTAATTGTTAAGTACGTTAAAGAAATAAAGCAATTTGTTTTGATTTTGATTTTTTGATTTGTCTAACCGACTCTCCAGTATGAATTTGGTGGTTAATTGTAATTGTTGATTTTCATATTTTACTGTTAAACTATCATCGCGTAAAATTTAATAATTTGATAACAATAACTGAACCAATTGTGAAACTTCTTTTGTTTTTTACTCTCAATTTTTTCAACAACCTCTGTCTATTCTGAAAATTACAAATGCGACTTAAAACTGGAAGTGAACCACAAACAAATTACATAGGAACATGCGCGTGTAAGGGTAAGGGTATATGTGAAATAAGTTTAGAGATTTCCAAGCTCTGCTACGTCTGAGATCTTGGGATCAGTTTTAACTGCTAGGTAGGTAAGGGATATGGTAAATTTATTAAAATAAATTATTAAATATAATTATTTCTACGTGCTCAAATTGATTAATATTATTTAAGTATTATTGTTATTGGAGTATGGGAGACTCAGTCTCGACATAGCTCTTTGTCTTTGTCAGGGTATTTTTGCAGACGTAGTAATTAAGGGGTGAATATAAATTTGCTGATTTATTCTGTTATACAAAGACGCAGTTTGTTTTACATATTGCCTACTGGCAAAAGTAGATGTCACAGATACAAGCGGGGCTACAAAGTCTTTTCTACGTTTATCATGGGTGCTGGGCTATATGTAACAGATTGATGCTTTTTCAAGACTGCGTGAAGGATGTATAGTTAGATAATATCACACCTTGCTACTACGCTCAAGCCGGTAAGTAAGCTGCAGTGCAGTACAGATGACGTACCTCCTTGTTCCGGTAGAGCGAGTTGATGATGAGCTTCATCATGCGGTTCACCTCCGTCTGGAAGGTGTAGTTCTGCGCGCGGTCCCGCAGCTCGCGCTGCTGCGCCACACTCAGCCCGTCGGGGTCGATGGCCTCTTCCTCGCGCAGCACCGCCTCCGCGTCTGCAAATACCAGACACACCGCGCCGTCTGTTACTGCTCTACCTACTGCCGACCAGCTGCAACTGGGCAGTGGGCAGCCACCGCTTTCAATTTAGATAAATCCGATTTTAGTATAGTATATACAAAGTATACATGAACAACCTTCAAATAGGGATGTTGACAAATTAGCGCCTTCTTCAACTCGCAGCGTGGAAAACCCTCACATAATAAAATGAAAATATCGATCCTCTCGAAGCTCTACTGACCAGTGCGGGAGCCCTCACGCGAGGCGCCGAGGTCCGCCTCCACCGACATCTGCTCCACGGAGCCCGGCAGTTGCTGTGCGCTGCTGCATCCTGGAACATTCACATAACTCTCACTACTCATTATATTATACAGGATGTTCATTTGGTTAGTAACTTCCGTCACAGGTAGTTTATATTTAAGGTAGTAAGAATTGATACAGCACTGTCGGAGCCTCGTCATGTCGGGGGAGGTTCAAATTCCACCGAGATTTATTTATCGTACTATCAAACGATTCAGGGAACGATCGACCTTGTCCTATTCGGACCCCAGCAGCCTGGGCTGCGTCACTCGCCGCTACCTAAACTTTAGTGAATGCTGCCACCGTTCGGGCGCGGGCTTCTTACCTACTTATTTTCAAGTGGTATACGATGGACATTTCGTTTCCGTGTGCTAAGGTACGGCATGGATTGAGGTAGTTTATTTAAATGTAAAGTGTGTTTTTTTTAGAGGTATAGAACTTTGAAATGGAATAAAACAAAGATATTTTTTTTTATTGATATGAAATTTATTTTATTCGAAAGACAATCTTCTGGCATTATAATTTAAATATGACTTCTGGCACATGTCCGCCACGGCTGGCTCGGACGTAGTCTAATCTGGAGGTCCAATTTTCGATGACTTTTTCCAACATTTGTGGTCGTATATCGGCAATAACTCGCCGATGTTGTCCTCCAAGTGGTCAATCGTTTCGGGCTTATCGGCGTAGACTTGCGACTTCACATATCCCCACAGAAAATAGTCAAGTGGCGTTAAATCACACGATCTTGGAAGCCAATTCACGGGTCCGAAACGTGAAACTATGCGGTTACCAAACGTTTCCTTCAATAAATTAATTGTGGCACGAGCTGTGTGACATGTTGCGCCGTCTCGTTGAAACCACAACTCCTGCACATCATGGTTGTTCAATTGATGAACGAAAAAAGTCTACGCCGATAAGCCCGAAACGATTGACCACTTGGAGGACAACATTCGGCGAGTTATTGCCGATATACGGCCACAAATGTTGGAAAAAGTCATCGAAAATTGGACCTCCAGATTAGACTACGTCCGAGCCAGCCGTGGCGGACATATGCCAGAAGTCATATTTAAATTATAATGCCAGAAGATTGTCTTTCGAATAAAATAAATTTCATATCAATAAAAAAAAAATATCTTTGATTTATTCCATTTCAAAGTTCTATACCTCTAAAAAAAACACCCTATACATACCTTATTATTGACCATTTACATTATTACAATTTGAATGTGTCGTTCAATTCGTTCCCACGGTAACGGGCACATGACCGCTATTTATTACATCGAAGGATAACTAAGTCTAACTTAAGATTAGTTAACGGGTAAATAGGTTGTCTATATCTACCTATATATGCTAAGAATAAAGTAGTAAAAAAGTCATGTCTGTACATTGAATATTTCCGCGAAATTTTAAACGAAATGAGTTATTTAGTATTGTACTGAAGGTCAAAACCACAATTTTTACAATTTTAGTCTCTCTGTCTGTATGCATGTTCCGTTTTAACTCGAAAACCCCTTAACGGATTAGGATGCGGTTTTTTTATTATCATCGTAGTGATACTGGTCAACACACAGGCTATAAGAAGTGTTAATAAAATAACACTCACGCCGAAAACGAAGCAAAGATTAAATAAACGCTCTTAACTCGAGAAACATCCAACGGATTTGGATGCGGTTTTGTTTATTATCATCGTAGTGATACTGGTCAACACGTAGGCTAAAAGGGGTGTTTATAAAATAACGCCAAAGCTGAAAACGGCACAAAGACTGAATAACAAAGCGTCTTCGACAGATTTTTGCATGTATTTTCTGACAGTAGTTAATTATAAGTGTGTGTATTTTCGTTTTACTAGGGAGTGGTGTATCTGTTAACTTGTAACTATTGTAATAATCTGTGCCCCAGCGGTCATCAAAGCAGTGAAGGCGCGAATCCAACGAAATCCTGCCCGCAAGCAAAAAATGTTGCCTCTGCAGATGGGACTAAGCAGAACCACTGTTAAAACGGTGTTGAATGAAGACCTAGAAAAAAAATAACATACGAGGGGGCGTTTTTAAATTCGCGGAATCGGGGGTAAGACGTGGAAATAAAAATACAAGTTTATTTTTCCTTTTCAATATATTCACCTGCAACCCTAATACATTTTTCAGATCTTTCAATTAGCTTATGTATACCCTCGAAAAAAAAAAATTGCCTTTTTTGTGCCACTGCATAGAATCTTGTTTGGACTCAGGTTCATAATGATGAACCCAAGTTTCATCCCCAGTAACAATTCGAGTCAATACTCCATCCTGGTCTTCATTACAGAGGTCCAAAAACGCGCGAGAACACTCTACGCGCTGTTGTTTTTGAGGCGGCGGCGTGAGCATTCTCGGCACCCACCTTGCACTGACTTTGGTCATGCCGAGATGATCGTGAAGAATTTTAAATATGGTTGTATCGGATACTCCAACCATTTCTGCGAGCTGTTTCTTCTTTAGTCTAGCATCTTCCAGTATTAATTTTTCCACTTTTTGAATGATTTCCGGAGTGGTCACCTCGATCGACCGTCCTGGCCGAGGATCATCTTCAAGTGAGGCCCTGCCTTTCTTAAAAAGGGTATGCCACATAAAAGTCATGGTTTTACCGGGGCAAGACTCCCCGTAAACGGATGACATCTCTTCTAGTATGGTTTGAACCGATTTACCTTGCTTGGTAAGGAACTTTATGACAGCGCGGTGCTCGATTTTCTCCATTTTTCACAATGTTCTTCCCAACTGAGTTGTTTGATCGACGATAATTCAAATAGTAATGGCCCGATTAAAACAAAACATTCTATTTATACTAATAATGAGCTACTTAACCAGTTACGACTAAGGAAAGTACCCTCATTTATTAATTACCTACCCATTCCGCGAATATAAAAATGCACCCTCGTATCTTCTTAACGCACGGCTAAAGAAAATGAAACTCGAAAGATACCGGCCGGGTTTTGTGAAGGCGGTACGCGGGGATAAAATACCGGTATCTCTCACGAAAATTGTTTTTAATATTGAGGAGAGTTTTAACAAACAAAATGATAAAGTGTATGCACACTCTAGTGAAGAAGCGAGCAGACTGTGATTGGGATCTCCTATTTGGGTCCAACGGAGGTGTTTTTTTGTGAAAAAGGAGTGAAAACCAGTGCCCTCGTACATCAAAACACAGTCCTAACAAACACTGTGGAACCTCTTTCACAAACCATGTTCCAAAACAGGCACTGGGTATTCCAGCAGGATTCTGCACCGGCTCATAAGAGCGGGTTATCCCATTTTGTTCCTTTTCATATTAATTTTAAACCGATAAATAGCGATGATTTTTTTTCAATATTTGTCATATTTCACTGTTTGATCTTGATATTTACAATTCGGCCATTCGATACACGATTACTTACATTTTGCTCGATTCAATTAAATCGCAAAGATAGGTCTAAGCTATGATCTAAATATCATTTCATTTGACCTGTATTAAGTTTTGGAGAGTAAAAGTTATACTAAAATAAACGTCGTGAAAAATGTGATGTAAACCGGCCGTCATATTAAAAACCAGTCCCTCTAATTCCAAAATATTAAATAAAAACACCTCGAAACCGCGAGTTATCTGAGCGGCCCGCTTCCGCTGAGCAGGATAAACATGTACAAAATGAAAGCGTTGGAGCAGGACAGATTTCTCTGGATAACCTCGCCATAGGGCGAAAAGCAAAACTGGTGAGTTATGTATACCAAAACGATCAGCTGGTGCCAAATTTTTATATATCAAAAACATTCCAAGCTATCAGTTATATGTGCGAAGATATAGCTATAGTATTCCAATCCAAATCATAGAATCACCCAATACAAAATAAACTTCAAAAGTCAATATCTCAAAACTAGCTTCGTGTGGTTTGGAACGTTTTTGCTAAACTACGTCCATATTATAGGATTGATTCTGACTGTAAAAGATGATGGGATTTATAGAACAGGAGGATAAAGAGATAGTTTCATATCGTTTTTAGGGTTCCGTAGTACCTAAAACATACAAAAGGAACCTTGGTGAGACTCCGTTGTCCGTCCGTCCGTATGTCACAGTCTCATAACTTTAACACCGTTAAAGATAAAGACTTGAAATTTTCCACTAAAATAGCATTCACTTGGTTGCTTTTGCTCACATACATACTTACGACGAAGTGCCTATATCGATAATAAAAGAAAATATTGACATTTTGGCAGAACCCCTTTCATACTTCTTTAACCTATGTATTAGTCAGAGCTTATTTAAAATAGCGAAAGTGATACCAATACATAAGAAAAATAGCAAAATGGATCCAAAAAACTATAGGCCCATTTCAAAAATTCCTTCTCTATCTAAAATCTTCGAGAAGATTTTAAAAACTACACTGACGGACACATAAACTGCATCAAAGAACATGACGTTCAAACAAAAATATTGATTGAATATGCAAACTTTTTAGATTTCTTTGATTGGCAAAGTAGAGATAGGTTCAAAACAATAAAAAAAAATAAAAAGCAATTGAGAGGTGTCGAAACAAATAACTATCAAGCCATAACAAGAAAATTTATGCGTATTCTGAGACAAATGTGTTACTATAGAGTATTGTTTTAAAATTTAATTTTATAAGATTAATTTATCACTGCTAATTGAATTATCATTTCCAATTCAATAACAGTCTTGTATTGCTTATTTTAACAAAACTTTTCTCGTTTTAATATGGACACATCGACCGAGAAGGCCGCACAAATTGTGGCATTGGTGCAGCAGCGCGTAGACCAACGATCTATTGCCAGACAATTAAATGTAAACCAGTCTACGGTTTCTCGAGTATACAGAAGATTCATGGAAACAGGTTCTATCAAAAGAAGACGTGGAACCGGCAGAACACGAGTAACTACACCTCGCGATGACAGGTTTATTGTGACAACTTCCTTGCGAAATCGTTTTTTAACGTCCATTAACATCAAACAACAGCTGAATGAAGTGCGTGGAGTAGCCGCAAGTACACGAACCATAAGAAGAAGACTGAAGGAGCGTGATATCACCCATTTCAGACCAGCAAATGGTCCAAAGTTATCTGCAGCTCATAGACAAGCTCGCTTAACATTTGCACGTGAACACGTTAATTGGAATGAACAACAATGGGCTTCCGTATTGTTCACTGATGAGTGTAGGACATGTTTGTATGGTGCAGACGGTCGCAAAAGAGTCTATTGTCGACGTGGGGAGCGATATTCTCAATGTTGCATTGACGAGCGTATTCCTTTTGGAGGCGGATCGTGTATGGTCTGGGGAGGCATATCGATGGATGGGCGAACGGAACTTGTATTCATCGACATGGTCCCTCAGGCTGATGGTAGTCACGGTCTAACGTCACATCGCTATGTAATGGAGATTTAAGATGCTCATGTGGTGCCTTACAGTGGATTTGTAGGCGAAAACTTCATTCTTATGCAAGACAACGCTCGACCGCACGCCGCCGCACAAGTTCAACAATATTTGGCTGAGGTTGGTATACGCACCATGAATTGGCCAGCACGCAGCCCAGAGCTAAATCCTATTGAGCATGTGTAGTACAATTTAAAAAGAGCGATATTTGCAAGAAATCCAGTACCCACAACAGTAGTGGAGCTTAGATTAGCAATAACAGAAGAATGGGAAAATATTCCGCAGGACCTTTTTAAAACTCTCATCAGGTCTATGCGAAACCGATTAGAATCGGTAATAATGGCACGAGGAGGTAATACACGGTATTAATGTAAATAAAAAGCTTCCATTTTATTTTATTTTTGTTGTTAGACCCGTTTTCAAATTAAACAGATATTTGTTCCATCCACTGTTTTATTTAAAAAAGTAAATAGCTAGCCTGTTTTAATAAGCAAACTCAAGCTACTCTCAGGACACTACCTTTTTTTGTTACGTTATGAACCAATCTTTACTTTTCCAGTCAGGTAAATCTATGAAGTTTGCACATTCGACAAACATTTTTGTTTGGTAGTCATCCTGTACTTTGATGCAGTTTATGTGTCCGTCAGTGTAGTTTGTTGAATCACATAACCACCAATTCCATATTACATATGAGACAGTTCGGCTACCAGGGAGGAATTGGGACGGGCATGGCAATAGATACTCTCAAGATGACATAGTGGAACAACTCAACAATAAGAAAAAAGTTGCTGGTGTATTTCTCGACCTGAGTTCTGCTTTCGATACAGTAGACCACGACATATGGTATCCGAAATCAAGCCTTACATTTGTTCAAATCGTACCTTTTTAATAGGCAGCAGTTTGTTCAGATTACACCACTGGTAGACTACTACTGTTGTTATTTTATTACTTTTCACTCTCTACGCTATCTTTATATTTATAATATACCTAGTCGGTTCTTAAATACTGTCACTGGCCATTTATTTTAAAAATAGAACACCTAGAAAAAAAAATGAAATGGTGTTCGATTTTCACATATTTTTTGATTAATAATCTGCCAAATAACAATTACATTCGTTCATTTTTTACGATGGAGTGGACTCGCAAAGAGGACCGAGTAGCAGTAATTGCATTGCATCGTTGCGGCCATCCACCGAAGACGATATTCAACTTGCTTCAAAAATAAAAACTCACGAAGAGGTTCGTGTACCGTACCATCAAGAGGTACAATGAAACCTCTAGTGTCAATGACGAGAAAAGAACCGGCAGACCTCGTTCCGTTAGGACTCCAGGGGTCATCAAAGCAATCAAGGCGCGTATTGCAAGAAATCCCGTCCGCAGAAACTGATTGCTTTGGAGATGGGATTAACCATAAGTACCGTAAAAAAAGTACTCAATGAAGACCTGGGACTACGAGCTTACCGAAAAAAGAGTGGACATCTTCTGAACGCGCGTCTGATAGCTATGAGAGCCAAAAAATGCAAAGTTTTGCTAAAGCGGTACGCAAGAAACAGACACCGCGATATCCTGTTTACAGACGAGAAAAATTTTAATATCGAAGAGAAGTACAACAAACAAAATGACAGGGTGTACGCTACCAGCTCTGCGGCCGCTAGAAATGCCATTCCTAGAGTGCAGCACGGCCATCATCCATCATCAGTCATGATTTGGTTGGGAGTGTCCTACTATGGCCCTACTGAAGTGCATTTTTGTGAAAAAGGTGTCAAAACCAATGCAAAAGTGTACCAAGACACGGTTTTAGATCGCATAGTAAAAGATCTGCCCCAGACACTCTTTGGAGGACGGCCATTTGTGTTTCAACAGGACTCCGCACCTGCTCATAAGGCCAAAACAACTCAGGAGTGGTTCGAGCGCCAGAATATCGAGCATCAAGAATTGGCCCTCTACCAGCCCTGACCTCAATCCACTGGATTACAAAATTTGGCAGGAATTGGAGGAGAAGGTCTGTTCTAAACCTCACAAAAATTTGAGCAGCCTAAAGTCATCATTGATTATAGCAGTGGCGGATGTCGACATGAATATGGCCCGTGCTGCTATTGATGATTGGCCTCGAAGATTGAAGGCTTGTGTGAAAAATGGTGGCAATCATTTTGAATAAATTTTGTGTTTAATGTAAGCTAATTAAATTACCTTTTTTTAAAAAAAAACTTTTTTTGAATATCATGATTAGTTTTCATTTTATAGCCAATTTTGTTTGTGACAGAATTTAAGCACCGACTAGGTATATTAGTTTATTATGTATTTCTTCGTATTTAAGTATTAGTATATTATTAAATTAAATTGTTATTTATTTTATGTACACCACCTTCATGTTTTGTCTTCTTGACCCCATTTCCACCCAAAGGTTGTCTGGAAAAAATCGCTTTAAGCGATAAGGCCGCCAATTGTAAACTACTGTATTGCCTCAAGGCTCAATCCGATGCCCAATACTTTTTATAATATTCTTAAACGACATGCTTAATTTCATTTGTAATAGAATTCCTGACATAAAATTAGTAGTCTTTGCCGATGATACAAACGCTATTGTGTCTAGTGAAAATAGGTATAAAGGATCTGAATGATAATGTCGGTCAAGCTTTGTTTGTCTTTAACGAATGGTTTCAATGCAATAATCTCAAACTAACACTAACAAAACCAACATCTTACTTATTAAAACTACTGCTCGAAATAGTGACAATCTAGACGTTCTAACACATGGAGAGATTAAAAGGAATGTTAATGAAGTTAAATTTTTAGGTGTATATAGGTACATAGACCAGTTCTTGAACTAGAAACCAGAACATAAAGCGCTTGAACGTTCCATAAGTTCTGCATGTTATGCTTTACGAGACGAACTGACCAGTGGACAGCTAAAAATGATCTATTATGCTCTAATTGAATCTAAGCTTAGATGCAGCATTAAATTGAGTTATTGCTATTGTTACGGAATACCGGCATACGCAGTCGCGCGTCGTAATCTCGGGAAAGATCGGGCGACGTGCGCCCGCGCTCGGGTCGACTTCGCGACTGATTGTCCCGAAAGTTCGTCACTCGAAGCGGTGGGAAAGAGAGAGCATTCGCTGTTGGAGAAAGATGAAAATACACGAATGGTCTCGATGCGGGGCAACGTACGCGCCTTCTAGAGCATTCGCGTAGCAACTAGAGGTGCGTGCCACAGATATAAGAGGCGAAGCGATTGGCGGGCAGTGTTAACTACGGAGCGAAAAGGAAAACGGGAAACTGAAGTGCAACTCTAGTGAAGTGAAGTGCGACTGTATAGAGCGAATACAACCCGGTAACGATTCTAGTTAGTAGTGGTGAAATATTGTTGAATAATAGTGCGGTCAAATTAGTCAGTCCGGTGAGTCCAGTTAGTAATTCCAGTTGTTATTTGGTTTCAGTTGTGTTTTATTAGTGTGTGTGATTTCAAATAAAGACAGTTAGTGGTTTTTGGTGCGAATTGGTAGAAAATTAATTTATCCCGAACCCCAGCTCGTAATACTACAATACACAAGAAGCGTTTATTGCTCAGAAAAGGGCAATACGAACATTAGTTCGCATTCCTCCGTGGGAGTCGTGTAGAGCTCATTTTAAGTCTTTGGGCATTCGTACTGTTCCGTGTATGAATGTCCAAAGACTTAAAATGAGCTTTACACGACTTCCACGGAGGAATGCGAACTATAATATATCTTGGTTTTATTGCGAGATGTTGTCAAACTGAGACATGTTTTTGAGACAGAGCGTGAAATGGAGGTACGAATGACCACTAGGCGAATGGACCTGAAGTCCATTATTCAACCAACACTAAATGTAGTAAGACATTGCGCACGATACCAGGCAGTTAGCTTGTTTAACCGATTGCCTACTGACTTAAAGAATATTACGAAACATTGTTGTGATAAAAAAAAAAAAAACACTAAGTACAAGTGTTCTTTTTTTTTTTTTTTTTTTTTATCACAACAATGTTTGATAAATTCCACCAAGTGCCGACAATCTCAACTATCAACTTCCGAATATTACGAAAGTTAATTCTTTTAAACACAAACTAAAAGCATATCTTTTGGAAAAGTGCTGCTATTGTATTGATGAATTTTAATATAAAAGTTACATTGCCTTTTTTGTAACTAATGTTTGACTTTTTATATTTTTGCTTTTTTATGATTCACTATTCAATTTAAATGTTTGACGTTGATTGTAATTGTTTTAGTTAGGTACTTTTTGTTGTTGACTTTATTCTGTTATTAACTATTATGAATAAGTATTTGAATTTGTTTTTGTGTGATTTTGTTATTTCAAAGACAATTTATAATGTTTTTTTTGTTACCCTTATCTTTGATTTTTTATAAATTTGACATTTTGTGATTCATTATTGAACTTAAATTTTTGACATTCAATGTAATTGTTTAGTTAAATACTTTTTATTAATTACTTCATTCTCTTTTTAATTTAATTAATGTATACTGTTACTGAAGAAATAAATTGATTGATTGATTGACATAATAGGGTCAAAAAAAAAATGAAAAATTTGAAATTGTTCAAAATATTTCCAAAACAAAAATTAGAAAAATAAAAATAAATTCTTAAAAATACAATATGGGTATCAAATTATAGATATTAAGGAGATGATTATAAAAATATATACTTATACTGTATTTACTGGCACTGATTTCGAGAAATCTTTGAAAACCCACAAAAAATGCATGCCCCCCCCCCCCTCCCCCCCCCCCCCTTATTTCCGAAACAAATTAACCGAAAAATATGAAAAAAGTAATGGTAATTTTGGATTACGTAAAGATTACAGGAAAAATATAGCGGGCGATTCACATATATAATATTCACGATAACAAAATGACAAAATTAAATTAAAATATTTGAGTCTCTTTTGTGGTACATACAATCAATTCTTTTTAGGGTTCCATCCCTATAGTTTCGCCATGTCCGTCTGTCTGCAGCTTAGCTCATAGACTATTATTACTAGAAAGCTGTAATTTGGCATGAATATAAATATAAACCACGCCGACAAAATGGTAAAATAAAATCTTGAATAAAATTTTTTTCAAGGGTTTTTCATGGGTACCTCTCTTACATGTTAACTGGGGATGATTTTTTTTTCTCGTCTGTCCCATTGTGTGGCGTATCGTTGGATAGGTCGTTCAAAAACATTGTGGGTGTGTGAAAATCATTTTTCGATTTAGGGATCTGTTGGTGAAATATTAAGCTTTAAAGTGAAAATTTTAGTTAGAGTGGGGCCCCTGCCAGCTAAACGGTTATTTATAGAAATGTGAAAAAATTCACGGAAGTAGTAGAATTTAAAAGGAAAACTATCACAGCTAAGTAAGCTTCACAGGTTTACGAGTACAGGTCGCGCCAAACTTTTAGTCCCCTCTAATGTATGGGACTAGAAGTTTGGTGCGGTCTGTATTAGTAGACCAACTTATAAAATGTACCGGGCAACTACGGAGCCCTACATTGCGCGTGGCCCGACACGCACTTGGCCGGTTTTGTTTTAGTTATCATAAACAGTTATGGGCAAGATTTTAATTTCCTGACTGTTCCCAAAACTGTAAATTACGGAACCCTAGGGTATGCGAGTCTGACTCTTTTGACCTAACTTTTGGCTTGATTATCCGACTTACTCTTGTCCTGTACTTTCTATCTCTTTACTAAAACAAAAAGACAAATTAAAGAGATGGCAAGTTAAAAAAGAGACAAGCTGGGAAAGTGCCAAGATTAAGAAAATGTCAGTCATCCAGAGGGACAATGTTCTATTAATATAATGATTTTCGAAGAAAAAAAGACATGATCTTGCTAAGTTTCTAAGAGAATGGGCGGAGTTAGGCATTTATGTGAAATGTATAAATAAAAAAATGAATAAAAAGATTTTTATTCAACAGAACACAACACAAAACATATAATACTTAAAGACTATTTTAGATCAGACAGGTTTTGTTGAAAAGGTTGGTGAATCAGCTTTTGTCCCATAAGCCAGAAGCAAAAGGAACGCTGTTATTCTGCCACTGTCTGTTCATCCATAAGAATACTTAAAACACTAAACAAAAAATATACTAAAATTAACACAACTATGAATAAACACATAAAAATGAATAGCCATTTTTAGGAACTTGGAACTTCTATTGAATGTACCATTTAAAAATATTAATAATATATAGTATTATATGAATAATTATCGATATACATAAATATGTATATTATATGAACGTAAATGTATTATTAACCGATTTAAAATATAAATGAATATATTATGTTATTTACAATGCACATACTGAGACCAATTTCTTTATCTTTTTATGGTCTTACATTTTCTGTCTGTTTTTTAGTTCCTAGCACCATGTACACAGACTTATCAGGATTAATTGAAAGACTGTTATTGTTTGACCATTCAACAATATTCTCCAAATCAATATTGAGGAGATCTACTGCTTTTTTCACTTCTTCCTGGGTACCAGCCATATGTCTATATATTTGGGTGTCATCAGCATACAAATGTATTCTACTATGCTCTATGTATCTCACAAGGTCTGCTCTGTATAGACTGTACAGGCAGGGACCTAAAATAGATCCCTGAATGACACCTCTCTGTAAGGAAAGCAGTTTAGATCCCACATTTTTACCATTCGCGTCCAAGCATTCGACTGATTGTTTTCTGTTGTCAAAATAACTGTTCAACCAGTTACAAGACGAATTAGTGAAACCATACAATTTTATTTTGGCAAGTTGGTATGAAAGGGCCACGGGCAACGATGCTCCAAGTGAATTGGCTCTGCGCTGCAAGCGTCGGCGTCAAGCCCATACATCCGGTTAGTAGTTAGTATAAGGGTAGCTATCATTATCATACCGGGTGTAAATAGACTGCTACCATTGAATGAAACTACATATTCTACCGACCCTACTGAAACACTTTTCCCAAGAATCATACCCCCGGACACCCTTATTTTAGGAAATAATTGAATTCCAAACAAAAATGCGCGAACCCTAACGCACCGACATACGGGCGAGGTTAGAGTCGTCCATTAAACAGCTTCAGCATTCGATGATATTGACATGAACGTTGTGCGTGCTTCGATTGATAACTGGCCTTGCAGATTGAAGGCTTGTATTGAAACAAGAGGAGGACATTTGGCTTTAATTTACAAGTTACGGTAACGACTTAAGGGTTTCCGATTTTTTTGGGGACAGATATGCTTAATAGAAGATATTCTGTCAAGGTCAAAAGTTGCGCAAACGCATAGTTTTTGAGATTTTTTTTTTGAAAAAAGCATTTTTTGCGATCTCGACTGATGATGAATCGGGATTTTGACGTATTTTATGTTTTGTTTCGCAAAAAAAAACATGTTTATAAGTTGTTGTCATTCATAATCACTAAATGATTACTTAAAAGGGAATACTTTCTTATCACGGCGCTGTCAGTGTTTGTACTTGCAGTTGAGAGCATCTTTTGTACCTACTCCTGTTTAATATGCAATAAATATAATTAAATACTTACTAAAAATTAATTGAATACATAGGTTGAAATATTAAAAAAATAAATTAGGTTGGGTATAAATAAACGTTATGAAACAAGTCCGAGCCGAGCGGAGCGAGGCATCCCCGGGTCCGATAATAATAAGGTATATTTATCCCTGAGTTGGATACTAAATAGGTGTTCAATGGATAGGTCGACATATATTTTCAAAAACTAGGTTAGGTTAGGTTGAAAAGTTATGAAACAACTCAGAGCCGAGCAAAGCGGAGCGGAGCGAGGCATCTTCGAGTCGGATACTAAATCGGTGTATAATTTATAGGCTGAAATATTAAAAAAAAAACTAGATTAGGTTTAAACATTCTGAAACAGCTCAGAGCCGTTTAAAAATATATGTAAATGTAGGAAAACAGATCCAAATTTTTAAATATAGTTTTTAATAAATAATTACGCTTTTGTTTATCTTCCCAGACTCAGGGGGAACTCCCTCTTCTTCTTCCTCCTTACTATATACATGTAAGTCCTTTGAAAATATATAAATTATATAGTATTACCAACATAACCTCCAACAATAAAAATATCTCAAAAATGGGGGGGTTTCGCTACCCCCCCCCCCCCCCCCTTTAAGGAGGGGTCCAGTCCCCTCCTCCCCCCTCTAAAAAAATCCCAGCCCTTAACTCGTTACCGTAAATTGTAAATTCCTTCCGGACATTTTTTGTACCCTTTCCTTTGATATACATATAAATGGTTGTAGTTTATAACTCATTGTGTCATTTATTGAACTTTCCATATGTGACAAAACTTATGACGAGGGGGCATTATGGCAAAAAAGACTTGGAAATTTTTTGACAAATCTTTCTTTTAAACAAGTGAATAACATAGTACATTATCATTATAGCAGTTATGAACTTATGACTGAAGGAATCTCCATAAACCTCGGCACCCAATTTGATCTCAATTCTAATCTCGGCGAAGCCGATAATGCTACACTGAACTCGCCGCCTTTTTCACATACATGTTTTAGTGGGATATCTTTTAGGTACATACAAATGTTTGGTCTTACTGAGACAGCAACCAATTTTTAAATACCTATATTCTAAGCAAGTTTATTTCATAAATACACGTAGCAAACAGTGGCGATGACTGTGCGGCGTGTTGTCTGGCTTGCAGCTGCAACGTCGACACGAGGAGGGAAACCGTTTCATGTTGAACATAACAAGACAAGACTTACCTGCCAGCATCAGCACTGTCACGGCGCACAGGATCAAATACTTCATTGTTTTAGCCAACTTTGATGCACTATGGTTGGTTACTTCGTCTAGAATAATATGTTACTTTTAGCCGGTAAGCGCAATTTTAAAAGCAGAAAATGAACGTCCAACCATGTAGTACAGTTTCACCAATAATGAAATGAAAAGAGCATTCCCAAGTCAAAAATGACAATTTCACTTCATCAGTATCCATAGACTCGGATCCAATCCAGCATCTCTGATTGGTATACAGATTATTATCTTTTACTTCACACCAATCCAATTAAAACACGACTTGTATTTCAACAAATAAGATACCGAATCATACATTTGTCTGCTTTGTATTGGTAAAAAATATTGTAGTCAGTGCTGCCAATACAAAATTTCTCGATTCCCCGGCCCCGCTTCTATTGATTCATTCCGCGCAAATACCCCGAAACGATATTTTGGGAATAAAATCACTGTTAAAACCATTATTTTTAACAGTAAAGTACACGGGTTCTAATGCCATCCTTGTCGCACGCTTTGAAAATTGTTTACGCTATCCCGCTGACAGTGTCAGAACCGAAACACGAAAGTGTTAATTTATGAACGCAGGTCTGCATCGGCTTTAGTAGCTGCCCACTTTTCCCATAGACATCTTATAATATTATTCTAATACACTGGACCGGCTTTCGTCTTGAAACGCCATCAAAAATTCCGTACCCATTCGAATTTTATCAAATACAATATAGATGTCAAAAATATAAAATTAAAAAGTAGAAGATAGATTGACAAGTTGGCGTTAGTTTGTTTACATGTTCCGTATAGGGATGTTCCGATACCCACAAGTTATCGATACTTACCCATTTATGTAGTACTCAAATATTTTTTCCAGACTATTCAAATGAGTACCTCTAAAGTATCGATACTTACTCATGTCGACACTTTTTAGATTTTTTCATGGGACAGTTAAAATAGGGTTTTTTATACGAAGTAGTTGTTAAAAGTAAGAAGAGAAGTATTAAATGAATCATCTTTTATTAATTGCAAAATTATTTTAAACCCCGTTATCTTGTCGCAATGACGTCACAAAACGGTAGATAGGGGACAAAATGGACCTTGGAGTATGGGGTGTTTTGGAAAAAAAAACATAAATCTTGCTGTGGTATGTTTATTTAACTGGCCGTTGAGGCTTTATCATCACAAAGATGAAGATATTTTTATAATTGTTTTTGTTTACTTTTTTATATATATATCTTGAAATATTGGTCATAGGCGATGCGATAACCATAGATAAATAATTTATTTGCGACTGCAAATCACACTGACATACAGTAGCAATCCATAGGTACCTGACAGTGAACTTTTTGTTTACGAATCAGACCAAAAAGACAGCATACAAAAACAATCAAATTCATAAACGCATAATGATGCCAATTTACGGCAGACCTGATCACTCTGACCATACAATTACAATGAACATTTCTTTCGAGAACAGACGTGATAGGCTTGCGAAGGGGTAGCGGGGTACACCATGTAATTTTGTCAACTAATAGGTGGCTCTCATATATCACCTACGACGGATGTCGCCTTTTTGGTACTTATAGCTTATGAACTTATAATGATGACGTTTAAGTGATGTCCTATTTCAACCTTAGGTAACGGTTACTATCGATAAAAAATAATTCAGAGAAACCAAGTTATACATTTTGTCATGAATCCATAATTAATATCAAATTGTATTAAATTTAGTTATTTCTTTAATTAATAAGTATATTTAAATCACAATTATTTGATTTAGTTGTTGAAGGAAACGAGGTTGAACCGATGACCGCCGGATATCATTACAAAGTCGATTCGGGCACATGCTAAAATGTGGCGCGGAATGAGGGCGCGAAAAGATGGCGCCTGGCAAATTATAAAAGAGGATACACTCGGTTCAACCACAGTTTTCTTCAAAACGCAGACGCAGAACGTTATTCTGCCCGAATACGGTGTGATGTCAGTTGATTTACAAAGTGAACTCCTGTATATTAGCTAGAATGTTGAAAGCCTGTTAAGTTATGTAAAGTCGACATAATATAACCATGAAAAGCTTCTGAGTAGTTTTATTTCATAAAACTTTAAATTAATTTATTATTGTCAGTAACACTGTTATATTAATTGTTGTAAAGTAATTAAATTTATTTTCATTATTGGCTTGTTGTTGGTTTGTATTTGGTTTCGAATGGTGCCACCAAAATTGAAAATATGGACAGAAGTTCAGAAAAAAGAGTTCTTTATTTAGTATTATAACTAGACCCCGTTATCTTGTCGCAATGACGTCACAAAACGATAGAGGATAAAATGTCACTGTTATAAACTTTGTTAAAATTATGACCCGATATAAAAATATGAAAATTTATATGTGCTTTTATATACAGTAGGGCCTTGATAATCCGAACACCCAAAATTTATACCAATTTTGGTAAATATTATATAATAAATAAAAGTGCACAAGGTGAAATTAAATTAACAGACCAAATTCATACTGGAGACTCGGTTAGTGCACAGAAACAAGCTTCAATTACCCTTTTGGTGCAATTCGATAAATATTTTTTGTTGCTTCAAATCAAATCAAATCAAATCAGCGTTTATTTGTTCAATTTTTGGTGTGTACATTTAAATGTTACATAAGGGTAGATTATTTGTTCTCAAAAATCTGCCAATGAAGGCGTACAAATATTTAGGTACCTACCTAGTTTAGCATGCATTCTTAAATTGGTAAATTAAACATGTCAATTATAAAAAACGGAAAAAAACGAAAAAAACGGATTATAATGCAGTTGCGAGTGACCTAACTGATTAGGACTGGTCCAATATCACAAATAAAACTGAATCGTCAGAAGCCGCTGATTGTTTTATGGGTATTCTAGACAAAATAATTAAAAATAACACTAGACAAGTAGTAATAAGTCATTCAAAATTCAACCTTAAGCCTTGGATGACTCCGGGGCTTATACGTTGTACACAAAATCGTGATAGATTGCACAGTCAGGCTCGTACACAACCAAATAATATGATTTTGCAGCTATCTTACAAAAGATACCGAAATTTCTGCAACGATATGCTTAAACGACTTAAAAACCAGTATGAACAAAAAGAACTAGAAGAAAATAAAGATAACTCGAAAAAATTATGGGACGTCATCAAATCCATTTGTGACTTAAAAAGTAAGTCTAAAGCCTCCTCGAAGCTACTGACGGTTGAAAAAACACCGCAGGAATCTTTAAATATTTGCAACAAATACTTTTCCAATGTCGGTAAAAATTTAGCCCAACAAACTCTTAACTGTATAAACAAATCTGAAAAGGACCTAAGTAGTGACTCGAAACAAAACGTTAATAATAGTCCGAGCTCTTTCTTCATGTTGCCAACTGATGAATTAGAAATCCAATCACTAATATATAAACTAAAAAACAGTGCTCCAGGACTAGACGGCCTGAGAAATACACTAGTTAAAAACATCTGTAATCTAATCTTAAAACCACTCACACATATTTGTAACCTTAGCCTTGTAACCGGTACATTCCCTAGTGTTTGGAAGACAGCCATTGTTGTTCCAATACATAAAAGTGGTGCTAAAGACATTCCATCTAACTATCGTCCAATATCGTTACTAGCAGTATTCTCAAAAATATTGGAAAAAATTGTTAATAAACGCCTAGTGGATTTCTTGGAAACGCATAACCTTCTATCCCCGCGACAGTTTGGTTTCCGACGCGGCAAATCCACTGAAGATGCTGTCACCTTGCTACTATCTGAAGTGTCAGCTGCTCTCGATTCAGGTCAGGCTTGTGTAGGCGTTTTTCTTGACTTGGCGAAAGCGTTTGATACGGTCTCTATTGAAATACTTCTGAGCAAACTTGAGTCTCATGGGATCCGTGGGACTGCCCTCGACTGGTTTCGAAGTTATCTGACCGAAAGAAAACAATGTGTCAAACACGAAGACTTTACCAGTGACCTTGAAAGTGTTACCTTCGGAGTGCCACAGGGCAGCATCCTCGGACCCACGCTCTTCATACTCTACATCAACGGCATAACACAACTGGACTTTGCCGGTGAGAATGTTGAGGTGATATGTTACGCAGACGATACCGCCTTGCTGTTCAGGGGAGACTCCTGGAATAATGTATTCTCTAAAACAGAGAGTGGACTTGTGTCTGTAGCAAGTTGGCTTCAGAATAATCTCCTCTCTCTTAACGTTGAAAAAACAAAGTATGTTTGTTTTCATAAGACGGCTGCTTCTCAGCCCCTTTTGTCACATAGCATCAGGGTCCACACTTGTAAAGACTTAAGCTTATCTACAAACACCCCAGTTAGCTGCTCTTGCACAAGTATAGAACGTGCTGAATCTGTAAAATACCTTGGTGTTGTGCTTGATGAAAAGTTAAACTTTAAACAACATGTGCAATGCGTGGCTGGACGTGTTAGACGGCTTATTGGTATCATGAAACTTCTGCGGAATAGCGCTGATAAAACTGTCCTGAGGCTCGTTTACCTGTCACTCTGCCAATCAGTTTTATCCTATTGCATAACGGCATGGGGCAGTTCTGCAAAGACCACCCTACTACCTATTGAAAGGGCACAAAGGTCAGTTCTCAAGGTCATGCTTAAGAAACCATTCCGGCACCCGACTTACGAAACATACAAGGAAGCGGAGGTCCTTTCTGTGAGGCAATTGTATATACTTCGGGTAGCTCTCCTGCATCACAGAGCGGAACTAAAATCGGGTGATCAAAATCGGACTAGACGAAGACGACATCATCTAAACGTTAAAACTGCTCTTGTGAAGACGGCTTTTGCGCAAAGATTTAAATCATTTGCTTTCCCTTACATCTACAAACAAGCCAGTAAGACCTGTGATCTGAAAAGCTGCACTTGTTGGGAGGCAAAAAACAAAATCACGAAATGGCTCCTCACCCTTGACTATGTCTCCACTGAAGCTGTCCTAAAGATACAACAATGAAAAGTAGAAGATTATTTATTTTGTAATCTTACCTCCATAACTCATTGTATCTACTCTGCCTGGATATACATTTAAATCGTATATATTTATAGTACTAATGATATATATATATTTAAATTTGTAATGTATATATTTTTACTTCCATTTATTAAGTATTTTGTTTTTTCTTAATACATACGTTTATATATAAATTAAATACAAACTAATCATTTCCAAATTGTAATTGTCCTTAACGTAATTAATAATTCAATTTTGCTAATTTATATAATAATGAGCAAAAGCGTAAAAATCTGTGTACTGTGTCCCATTAATACAACCATATTGTTTGCAACCTTGGTCTAGACCCCCAGGACAAGTCCGACTTAGTGTGGGGTCTGCTACTAACCATTACTTTCAGTGTGTTAATTCCATACTCAAGTACTTCTTCTATCGTATGTGTATATTAAACTAAACTGAACATCTAGTGTACTTTAATACTGTTTTACTCTTACTGTTTTATTAGTTTACCTACACTTTTGTTGAAACTTTTAAAATTTAACGGTATCACGGAACAATGTATGTAGTGCTATGAGAAATATATATTTTTTGTCTTGTCTTTTGTCTTGTCTTGTCATAAAATTCCATAATATTTACAATGTCCAAAATAATAATAAAACAATGTCATGTCAATAGTATTAAAATTGAATATGAATACAAATATCGACATCATTTCAAATTCTCCCTAGAAGCAAAAAACTCCTTCACAGAGTAGAAACAGTGGTCGAGTAACCATGTATTTATTTTATAAACTTTTACAGCCATATAATAAACATTTTTTTGTGTCATTCTTAGTTTACATGTGGGGATAAACAATCTGTCACCTACCTTACTTCTTTGTGATCTTTGTGATACTTCCTTCTTTTGAGGGTCTTAGACTAGAAATTCTACTTAACCCGTAGAGTCACAGTCGTGACGATCGTCACGCCTAGGCCGAAATGTAAATAAAAAATTATTATTATTAGTTAATATATTATAAACCTAGTGATATGGGTATTTTTCGAAAGCTAATAAGATGAGCAATTAAAAAAAAAAAAAAACTATAATAATATAAAAAAAAGTTGTGGATTGTTATTCTAGGCCCAAATCTTCTTTTTTTTTAATATATGTATAGAGTTATATATTTTTTTATTATTCTTTATATTTTTTTACAATATTATAAAATTTGAATAGACATATATATACATAGTATACAAACATATATTCATATATATAACTGAGATTTTTTCAAGGATAAAGCCCCCCCCCCCCCCCAACTTACCCCAAGAAAAAAAAATGTTTTCTTTTAGAAAATTTTATCTTGTTTTAGAAAAACAAAATTGCATTAGAATTGGACAACTAGTTCCGGAGATATAGCCAAAAACAAAATTGGCGGGAAAATTTGCAAACTTGCAAAAATGAACGTTAACCGGACGGACTAGTCCAACCAGTAAGTGAGCAAAAAAATATATTTTTCGAATATGGCCAAAAGGATTACTTAACCTAGATCCTGATCACTAGCCGGGTCTTCAGTATGAATTTGCTCGGGTGATTTAATTTCAGCCTATATAGTAAATATAGTAATATGACGTAGTAATATAGTATGTATGGGAAATGTAATAATAATATTGTTTTGGTAAATACTGAAATTGTAGTGTAGATTCCGAAGGTAGTAGTACATTTCCTGTTTTTGCGTACTTACTATTTCACGCAATAAAAGCTTGAAACTCGGTATTTTTAAATTTATTTTATTGGATATTAGATGATATCATACATTTTAATAGATCCGTATTAAACTTTTCTTGATTTAATTTTCCGCTTGCTTATTCATGATGCGTTTATGAATTTACTTGTTTTTGTATGGTGTATTTTGGTGGGATTCGTAAACAAAAAGTTCACTTTTAGGTACCTATAGATTGCTACTATATGTCAGTGTGATTTGCAGTTGCAAATAAATTCTTATCTATGGTAATCGCATCGCCTATGACCAATATTTCAAGATATAGATATAAAAAAGTAAACAAAAACAATTAAAAAAATATCTTCATGGTTGTGATCATAAAGCCTCAACATCCAGTGAAATAAACAGACCACAGCGAGATTGATCAAAAAACAATTATTTCAAAACACCACAAACTCCAAGGTGTACCCATTTTGTCCCCTATCTACCGTTTTATGACGTCATTGCGACAAGATAACGGGGTCTAAAATAATTTTGCAATTAATAAAAGATGATTAATTTAATACTTCTACTTACTTTTAACAACCACTCCGAAAAAAAACTATTTTGACTGTCCCATAAAAAATCTAAAAAGTGTCGATATGAGTAACTATTGATACTTTAGAGGTACTCATATGAGTAGTATCGAAAAATTATTTGAGTACTACTTTTATGGGTAAGTAAGTATCGATACCTTGTGGGTATCGGAACATCCCTATACGGAACATGTAAACAAACTAACGCCAACTTGTCAATCTTCTACTTTTTAATTTTATATTTTTGACATCTATATTGACTTTGATAAAATTCGAATGGGTACGGAATATTTGACGGCGTTTCAAGCCAAAAGCCGGTCTAGTGTATTAGAATAATATTATAAGATGTCTATGCTATCCATATATATCTGGTTCGTTATCTGAGATATACCTAGAGATCAGTGGCCTAGCCGGAGTGTATTTATTGCAATGAGGAAAGAAAGAAGAGATCTATGCTATTGCCAGTGGAAGGAGTATTTTGACAAGAGATCCTTGGAAAAGGGAATTTGGTACAGAACCATTCAATGTAACCCTCTTCGTTTGCCTTGGTTCGAAAATTATATTGTTAATAGGAGTGATGTAGTTCTTACTTTTAGACTTCGTTCCGGACATATTCCATTAAATAAATTTGCTTACATGATGCGCAAGTCAGATACACCAAACTGTACTGAATGTGGTGTAGTGGAAGATGTCTATCACATTTTGATGGAGTGTGTGCGGAACGAGGTTCAAAGAAGACAAATAAATTACGACTCAATATTCGAACTGGGTGGATGTAACAGTGCTTTGGCTTGCCCGTATTCGGACGAGGCTAAGGTGCTGATTAAGTTAGTTAAGATCGGGATTAAATTAAGAAGTGTTGTTGTTTAGTTAAGTTTGTATATGTGTACAATTAGGGCAATGAGGAAAGAAACCCATGGAGGAGCGGTATTCTTCTATACATACTTTATAGTTGTACAAATATCAGTTAAATAGATGTAGCACTATCAAATGGTGCGTTGTCTCTTTCCAATTAATTGAGCATTATGTATTGTAAGCGAGATGTCATAATGTCTGTCATAGTTATTATGGCAACATATTTATGTAACGTCACGAGGTCTTGGCTGGCTGGGTGCTCTTTCCGCCATTTTATGCGACAGTTTTGGTGGTACATTGATTGTCAAAGCGACTGTATTATTGAGAGTTTTTGTGATTTTCGCATCATAAGCTATCAATTGATAGATTATATTGCGTGTGATTACAAAAGACAACATATACAATATGCCTGTTTGTAGTATTAAGGATTGTGGAGTGCGGAAGAGCAAAATCCGACCTCAATTGACTCTTCATAGGTTAGTACTGAATTTTTCATTGAAAATGTTTTAATTGTCTGAGAGTCTGGTGTCCTATATTAATGAATTTCAATGCAAACATAGATTGTTTAATTTTTACAGCATTAAACGCTGAAATATTTCAATTCCGTTCTTAGTTGTTTTGTAAACATATGTTGGTATAGTGATGTGCTACTGCGTACATTTTGCTATATCGATAAATTGTTTGATCATCATTTAGGGCCCATTAATATTGAGCCGCCAGTTTCGTAACTGCAGCATAAGAGCCTCGTATATTACTATTAAATTTTCCATACAGGCAGAGCGATTTCCACGCAGCAGATCTTTCATACAGAAATTGCTATCGCCTTATGAAGTTTGCTCTTGTCGGTACAGCAGTTCTAAAGTGCTACCTGTAAGCTTTATCAGCACTGGAATCTGAAATGTGCACCAATATTATGAAGAGAAGATTTGTTTTTTTTTATTTTTGTTTGTTAAATAAACTCAAAATAGCTGGACCGATTTTAAAAATTCTTGCACCAGTAGAATGCTTTATTATCACTGAGTAACATAATTATGCTATACGGTAGGTAAGTTCCTAGGAAACTACGAGATGAGCAGTTCCTTAAGCGTAAACTAGACAGAAGTGGCACGGCACTAATCGGGCGCGCGGGCGTCATTAAAATTTCGTACAAAACGCATGGAAATAAAGTCGCAATTTGAACACACCGTATGGTATGTGTCGGGCGTGGAACGGGCGATTCAAATTGCGACTTTATTTCCATGCGTTTTGTCCGAATTTTGAAAGACGCCCGCGCGCTGCGCCGCTACTGTCTTAGGGACACAGCCAAAAATTAAATTAATGTAGGTGAGTACGCGGCCAAAAGGCTAGTATTTTACACAGATAGACTCACTCTTTAAGCTGTGTATTAATGGCAGAGTAAGTGGGTCTATCTGTGCTATAGAATATTTATGATCTCTACTCACTGTAATTTTAATGAAATAATAATTTTATTTATCTTTCCTAGGTTTCCCAGGAATGACGCTTTAAATAAAAAATGGATGGACGTTATTGGCGTAGAAAATATAAATCCTCGACATAAAGATCTTTATGTCTGCTCACTACATTTTGATGAATGTAGTTTTAACAGATCTCTGGATGTAGTGAGATTACGTGATAATGCAGTGCCATCGACTTCTGTTGTGGTGAGTCTCCAAATAGAAACAATATTATCAATTAAAATATACCTACTTACCCACCAGCTCTAGAGCTATAAGGCAATATTTTTCTGCTTTCTTTTTTTCTGTTATCTTTCAAACTCAAACTCAAACTCAAATCATTTATTGCAATGTCACAAGTTTAGGGGATCTTATTATTTATAAAAGTACAGGTGACGCCCTGTTGGGGCATAGCAATCATGAGAGGGCAACTGGTTGCCTTTTAAGTACATAATGTTAAAGATTATTCCTAGGTCAAGTAAGTTAGTACTAGTTAGCATAATCATTTAGTTAAATCTATGTTAAATTTGTTAGTATTGTTATATTTTATTCAATTTTAATTAATTATTCACAATAATATTACAATTTATTACAAATTTATTCAGTCATTTAGAAGAGCTATTGAAGTATTGATTTTGTATCGTCATTAAAATATTCAGTTAAATTGTAATAGCATTTCTTTATGAGGAATTTTTTTAGGTTACTAATAAACAAAGTGTTTTTTTCTATATTTTTTAGGTAGTTTGGCAGATGATTGTATATTTTACTCAGCATGTGATGGGGACTGGTTGACACTAGTTTCATGGTTGTTAGTGGTATATCTATTTGATTTTTATTTCGATTGTTTCGTTTATTGTTCACCTTAAAAGAGTATAAATCAGTGTTCTTTCTGACAAATTTACAGGACTCCAATATGTAAATACATACTAGGGTCAATATTTGATGCTTGACAAAATAGGGTCTACAAGAGGTCATTTGCTCAATGTTTGTAAGAATTCTGATGCATTTTTTCTGTAGTCGGAATACTTCATCAATCTCACAATCTTCTTTTAGAAGCCGTAGTGGCGTTCATGATTTTCTGTAAATCTGTAATAATTGATTTTGTGTGTAAAGTTTGTAACCCTTGTTTGTAAACAATTTGTTTTATTTTTTAGGCACACAATACTGTTGGGCCTACGCAAGCACCAATATCGTTAATGGAACAGAATACAAAACTGCCATCAACTGGTGACATGGTAATTTTTTTATGCATTCTACTATGAATACGTGATCGCAGTATGGATTTCGTTTCTTTACATAGCCCCAATGAAAAATCATCCACTATTACACATTATTTTAATGACTGGACTGTTATCATAATGCTTTAAAGATGAGTTTTATAATCCCTTACAGCCAACCAACGAACTGAAGGTGACGGTTTTAACTGAAACGGGCAATGTACAAAGACCCCATAGCTCTGCTATGACACCATCACATATGACCAATATGAAATTTAATAAACCCACTGAAGAGGTATTTATATACAGATTTTTTATTTAGTTCTTTATCTGATAAGTAGCACCTGTCATCTGTTAGAACGAGTATTGTTCCTAATGTGCTACGTATAATGACCCAATTTTGAGGCTTATTGCAGAAACCAACTACCATTCCAGTAAAGTAATGTGACGTACTAATTATTATGGTTTCCAGAATACACTACTAGCGATGTAGCGTTCCCGGTAATACTGGGAATTTATGGTCCAAAAGATTTGAATTTGGCAACGAATATTTCAGTAAATGTTCGCAGTCAAGTTCCCACCGTTACCGAAAACGGTACATCACTACAATGCTACCACCAAAACCTAGAGTACCCGTGGCCTCACTTATTGTTTCCTGTATGCAGAATTCTCTTCCCTGCAATTCCCAGATGGGCGGCAACGCAGCTAAACTAATTTAATCAAACATTACTTTCACTTCAGATTTGGCGTGATAAAGAAAAAGTAAGGAAGCTTGTTGAAACTTGCAAGAAGCAACGCATCAAAATCAAACGTCTCAATGAAAAGGTGCGGAAGCGAAACAAAAAAATCGCAGTTTTAAGTGACATTATTGAAGATTTGAAAAAATCAAATAAAATCAACAATGAAGAGTCTCTGCTACTGAAAGAATGTGCAGGGCCGGAAGACTTCTTGAGAAGACAGATTGCTAAGTCAAGAGGGCTTCCTCTGGGAAAAAAGTACTCCAAAGAAGTTAGAAAATTTGCCTTAACGTTACATTTTCTGTCAACGACGGCCTATAACTTTATCAGGCAAACCTATAACACGTGCTTACCACATACGTGGGACGCACTATAAGTTTCCGGAATGAATATGAAAAAATACTATTAAAGGTACAAAATTAATTTATTGTTTTTCAAAATAATCTCCCTTGGCGTCTATGCACTTTTTCATTCGATCAAACCAGTTTTGAAAACTTTTGTGCCACTCCCCTGTGGTGACATCTGAAACGTGTTTTTCATACTCCTCGACAGCCTCTTCTGGTGATGAAAATCGTTGACCGCGTAATTGGTTCCTTATTTTTGGGAACAGAAAAAAGTCACAAGGTGCCAGGTCGGGACTGTATGCAGGATGACTCATGAGCTCTACATTTTTCGTCTTCAAAAAGTCGTTTGTCTGTCTGGCCGTGTGAGAACTAGCATTGTCGTGGTGCAGGATGATACGGCGTTTACGGTTATTTTTACGGAGTTCGTCAATAACTTCCGGCAAACAAATGGTCGTGTACCAGTCACTATTTACGGTACGACGATTCTCTAAAGTAACAGTAGCCACGTGTCCAGTTTTATTAAAAAAAGAAGCAATCATCCGCTTAGATGCACTTTTCACGCGCGCCACTTTGGTTGGTTTCGGCTCATCTTGAAAGACCCATACGCTCGATTGCTGCTTTGTTTTGGGATCGTAGCAATAAATCCATGTTTCGTCACCTGTTACTATGTCCCACACCAAATTTGACGCACCTTCGTTGAATCTGGTAAGCATGGCACTGCATCAAGTGACGCGGTCCGTTTTTTGAGCCTCGGTCAAGTTGTGTGGGATCCACCGCGAGCACAACTTTCTCACACCCAAATGTTTGTGTAGGATTGATTGTATTTGACTCATGCCTATTTCTAAGGATGCGCGAGTTTCATGGTAGGTCACATGCCTGTCTGTTTCAATCATACGGCGCACAGCATCGATGTTTTTGTTGGTCACAGCGGTGGACGGCCGACCATCGCGAGATTCGTCACTAAGATTGATACGACCACGCTTGAATTCTGCAAACCAGCTATAAACAGTTGTCTTGCATGGTGCTTCATTGCCAAAAGCTGTTTCAAGCCGAGCGATGCTCTGTTGAGCTGTCAAATTACACTTAAAATCGTAGAAAATCATACTACGAAAATTTTCCCGAGTTAAATCCATGTTGATGCAGACACACAATTTTTTAAATGGCGCCACAAGGTAAAAACAAAAGACAGTCAGATGAAACAAACTGCATTCTACAGCCAAAGAGTTCTATTTTCAAATGTTGCAATAAATTTTTAAATATTGTTTATGTAAGTGGCCAGTTCCGGAAACTTTTAGTGTTACCTATGTACACGAACGTTGTGTAAGTGGTATGAGCACGTAAATGCTGAAGCTGGGTTCACAAAAGAAGCATTAGATGTGTTGAGGAAAAAAGTTAAAGAAAGCCCGCACCCGGTGGTATGCAGTCTAATATTTGACGAGATGGCAATTAGAAAATCACTCACCTGGGACCCAAAAGCGCAAAAATACTTCGGGCGCATTGATTATGGCCACAATATTGATAGCGACAGTGTCGGTGAAGCAAATCAAAGTATGGTCATACTTCTGAACTGCATTAATGGGTCATGGAAGATTCCAATTGGCTATTTTTTAATAACCACTCTCACCGGCGAACAAAAATACGCACTTATTCAGACAGCTTTAAGTTTGTGTGAAGACGTAGGAGTCAAGATTGCGAGTATTACATGTGATGGACCTGCTTCAAATTTTAGTATGTTTGAATGCTTGGGCTTAAACATTTTGAAACATCAAAATAAAACAAGCTTGGAGTGCAGTGGCAGTCGCATTCACGCTTTTATAGATCCATGCCATGCAATAAAATTGGTTCGCAATACATTTGGAGAATTCGGAGTATTTATAGACCACTGCGGGAGAAAAATTAATTTTAAATACTTGGAAATGATTCTAGAGCTTCAAAATAAACAAGGACTACATCTGGCGACAAAGTTATCACAGGCCCATATCTTGTTCCAGAAGCAAAAGATGAAGGTGAAGTTGGCTACCCAACTATTTAGCAGTTCTGTTGCAGATGCACTTGAGCATTGCCGTAGCAAATTAAAGATGAAAGAGTTCGAAAATTGTGCTGGGACGATAAATTTCGTCAACATACTAAATGACATCTTCGACGTACTTAATAGTCACTCAATCCGCCCACCAGGCTGGAAAAAAGCAATGTGTCCAGAAAATATAGGATTTGTGAAGGCTTTATTCGATAGTGCTATTCATTATCTCCAAACTTTGAAATTTCCTTCTGGTGAACTTTTGATTGAATCCCGCCGGAAAACAGGTTTTATCGGCCTTATAATCGATATTAAAAGTGCTCTGGCACTTTATGAATATTTGGTGGAGGACACAAAGATCCTAAAATATATCCCGCTCTACAAAATTTGTCAAGATCACGTGGAACTTTTCTTCTCTTCAATAAGAGCCAGAGGTGGATTTAACAATAATCCAAATGCAGTCCAATTCCGGGCGGCTTATAAGAAATTGCTTGTAAGAGCGGAAATTAGAGAAGGTGGCATCGGAAATTGTGTACCGCTAGAACAAGTTAACATATTGACGTGTTCTAGTACAAATCCAGTTGAAACTATCAATGATTTGACGGAAAAGAAGGGTCTAGTCGAGATCGATGAAGATCATAGTGATCTATACGAGACCTATGTTGATTATATAGGGGCTAACCTCGACGAATATACTTCGAGTGTTGTAGAGTATGTAGCGGGTTTCGTGGCTAGAAAGCTGTCCCGATCACTTAAGTGCGATGTATGTATATCGCTGTTGACAGGAGAGGAAAATATCGGCAGCTTAATTTGGCTCAAAACAAGAGGTGGCCTTGTTTATTCTTCGAAAGATGTCCAGGAGATAATAAAAAAGACCGAAAAATTAGTCAAACCTCTATTGATTTCACAAAAAACGCCAGAAAAATATTATCTTTATGTTTTTAAATTTCTTACAGAGTTCCACACCACAGAAAATATTTTTTTCGTGGCTAATGATCAAGATCACAATACAAACCACCGAATCCTACTGATTAAAACTGTGATTAAGGTATATTTAGACATAAGGTTCTCTCATCACGGAAAGAAAGTTAACGATACAGTATCACATAGGGCTTTCTTAAACAAATTAATACTGTTTAGAAATGAATAAAAATATAGTTTTCTTCAGATTTCTATACAGGTGTCTATAGAAAAAAAAGACCGGTCAAGTGCGGGTCAGACTTATACCTAGGATTCCGTAATTCGACAGTCATAATTAGTAGTCAATGTAATTTCTTAGCTGATGGTTTGTCTAAAGATGTTAATTAATTATTAGATAAATTGACGGTGTGTGCTGCTATCTTGTATTTTTATCCCTTTACCTAAAGTTGACTTATTTTCATCGTATAAGCCTTTAAAATAATGTAAGTACTTTGTATGGTTAGTATATAAGCTTTTGTAATCAAAATTATAAAAAAAATACATGATCCTGTTAAAAAAATAAGTAATCTTGAACCTGAGGTTAACAGTATCACTAAGATTTGTATTTCTGATTTGGTTTGTAATAAAAAAGTATTAAAACATTTCTAAATTTTATTTTTCACAGATGTTTAGGTCTTTAGTTTTATATTGCCTACTGCCTAATACCTAATCGGCAGTTATTATGAGCACCTCCAAATTTTAATACACATAAATAATTTTGGTGATTTAACTCTCAGTGAAATAATCATGCGTGCATAATTAAAATATAAAACCTTAACATTTGCACTTAGTATACTTAATCAAACATTAATTGCTGTCTTTGAGCTGTTGCATATAAGTTGACTTTTATTCATAGAGCCAAAATCATAATGGAGGCTTGGTAAGTAATCAGTAACACAGATCGATAACACTTTTTGCAAATTTCGCAAAATTAAATTTTGACGTCCCATAGTAATTGACTCGGGCGTGGGCTTGCGTTTTTAAGGAACACGAAAAGATTGATTTACGAATTTCAGAAAAAGGGTATTCGAACCTTGTTACTGACCACTTACCGAGTCTTCAGTAAGAATTTGGCTGTATAAATAAAAGTCAACTTATATTGACTCGAACTCGTAAAATTTTTATTTATCGATATCGATGTTTTTGCCAACAATTCAAGCCCTAAGCAGCCATCTTGTGCGACATTTTTTCGGCACCCTGTTTTTGTAGGTACAGCGTATCCATTGGATTTTTTAATCATTGATTTATTGATGGCCACACGCACACAAGCGCATGAATAATGATGCCAATCAAATGCATTTGCCCCAAAAAGTGGGAAAAATTTATTTGTTGAATAAAGTACTGTTAGTATCGTTGACACTAACAGTCATTATTTATCTGGAGATAAAGGCAATGTTGGTCAAAAGTTAATCAGATTAACCGCTGACGGGTGATGGTCTAAGGGCGCGGCCATTAATATTAATGCCGCTACTGTGCACCGAAACACTTATCTTAATTGCCATGTCGCGGGCGGGCCACTTAATCATGATTTCTACAGACTTACGGTGTCCATGGATTGATGTTGTAGATTGTTTATATTAACTTGAGAAATATGACCCCTGTGTTTATTTAATATGCCCACTTAGAATCGAGATACGTATGGTACAATGGTACAATATTTTCAAGGAGGGCTTCTTATTATTTTCTAATAGCATGCAAGAGTCATTCCTTAGCTTTAGATTCCAACCATGAAATCAAAAATCCCTTTTGAATTTGGTAGGAAAACATACCATTATACCAATAAGGTAGCAAAAAATAGTAGCGAATTTTTTTGCCACGTCGCGTCGTTGGTGTGGAATGGCATATATAAACAAATAATAAGCCAAAAGTATCCGATTTTAGCATTTATTTTGGTTTAAGATGCTTTGTTTATTTTTGTTTATTGTTATGTAATGTTTATTTTTACCAAAACGGCACAAATAAGGACCCGTGCACACGCTTCTGACGTTGCTACCTTAAGAGCGTATATCTCCACCCATCGGGTCGCTGTATCTTCTATAAGCAGGATCCACTTTTCTCCATCCGAACAGGTCGATGGCTAATACTTCACCGCGCTGACTTAGGAGTACAGTCTGCAGTAATACTGGTGGCTTTCGATTATCAGACTTATAACGCTGACAGGTAGTACATGTCTTTACATAGTCAACTACAGCTTGTCGCATTTTTGGGAAATAAAAACATCTTGCGATTTTCTGAAATGTGCGTTCGATACCAGGGTGTCCTGCGAGGGCAGAGTCGTGACATTCTCTTAATATTTCTTTTCTCATGTTTATAGGTATCACAAGCTGTGCATCCTCACAATCCAAGTCTTGGTTATATCTGTAAAGAACACCTTGTTCCATAATGTAACCTCTGTTGGTCCAGAGGTGTGCATCCACTTCCTCTTTGCCTTCCAAGGCTTGGATAATGATCTTAAGTTCAGGATCAGCAAGCTAGCTTTGTCGCAACTCTGAGGGACTTCTTGCTGGTAAATCCAAAATGACAGAACAAATACTACAATTTTCAACAGTTTTCTCATCGCAGTTGGGGTGGCTGAGAACATCAGCAACTACATTTTCCTTTCCAGGCGTGTACTCGAAACGTAGATCGAAAGCTTGTATCTTTAGTACCCATCTGGCAAGACGGCCAGAAGGAGACTTCACTGTCATGAGCCACTTGAGCGGCTGGTGGTCGGTTCCCACAATGACCTTCACCAAGGGTGTCCTTCGATGTAACCGCGGAATAGCTCTACAGCCCAGACAACGGATAAGGCTTCCCTGTCTGTAGCTGAGTAATTTCTTTCTGCTGGCAAGAGTAGGCGGCTGGCATACACGATCGGTCGCTCGTTCTTATCTTCGCCTTGTAAGAGAAAAGCACCTATCGCGTAATTGCTGCTGTCCGTGCGAAGGAAGAATGGTTTGGAGTAGTCGGCTTGAATAAGGACAGGTGTAGAGGTGAGTCTTCTTTTCAACTCCTCAAATGCTTCATTTTGCTCTGAGGCCCATTGCCATAGTTGATTCTTTCTGCGGGGCTATTATGTAACTCAGTTTCGATTGCTAGCTTTAGTTGCTATTCACCAAAAACAGATAAAAATGAACTTCCAAAATAATCTTTAATGGGTATTGAACTATTTACGAATTGTGAAGTCATTTCAAGTGCGAACTTATCTTTAGATAAGCGGATATGTATGTTTTAGTCGATAGAAACTTGGTTTGGCAACTGAGTTTACGATGCAAAATCAGGGGGCTGGTCAGCCGTGTAAGTGGTTCTGAAATTTGCGAGAAACCAGCCCCCTTATTCTGTATCGTAAAATCACTTGCTAAACCAAGTGGCTATCGTCGAAAACATACATATACGCTTATCTAAGGATACGTTCGCACTTGAAATGACGTCACAATTCGTAAATACTTCAATACCCATTGAAGGTTATTTTGGAAGTTCATTTTTTATCTGTTTTTGGTGAATAGCAACTATAGCTAGCAACCGACACTGAGTTACATAATAGCCCCGCAGGTGTGAATTTACTAAACCATGTTTGTATGATGCTCCGTAAATGCTTCAATGAAGTAGGTTTCTTCATATCTACAATAGCTTTGATTTTATCCTCGTCTGGTGATATCCCTGAAGAAGAAATCACGTGCCCAAGATACTTAACTTTGTCACAAACAAACTTACATTTCTTCGGATTGGCTCGTAGCTTGAATGTACGAAGAAACTCAAACACTGCATCTAAATCCAAAAAATTCTGAGCAGAATCGGGTGAAATGATAAGAAAATCATCTTGGTATCTCAGCATGGTAATGTTCTTTATTGAGGGGCTAGCGCGAAATCTTTCGATCAAACGTTGAAACGTGGATGGCGCGTTTCGTAAGCCGAAGGGCATACGCGTAAAACGGAACGTGCCCAGCGTAGGTATGGAGAAGGCAGTCTTATCTCATCTTCTTCTCTCTGGATTGCTTTTTGCCAGAATCCTGATTTCAGATCGATGGTGCTCATTACACAACCAGCTTTGGTCGTCCGCAATAGCTCGTCAATAGTTGGCATAGGATATTTATCCGCTTTGGTTATTGAGTTTAACTTTCTGTAAATCAACGCAAAAGCGAAACTCACCAGGTTCTTTTTTTGGTACCAGTAGTGCTGGAGAACCCCATGCTGACTCGCATTTTATTTTTTTATTTTTATATAACACTTTTTGCACATTTACAAAAATTATATGGGAGACAGGTTAACGAAACAAACAAATATTGTGTACAAAGGCGGCACTTATTGCTAATAGCAATATCTTCTAGGCAACCTTTGGAAGCATACAGAGAGATATACAAAGAAATTACATGGAAGGTGTAAATGCTAATTATAAAAAAGGAGACAAAGAAGAAAATACATAACAAAAAATTCCTTATCTAGGGCATAAACTTACATATACTTACAAATTCATGAACCTACTTAAATTAATACTTAAATTAAAATATACACATACATATATACACATAACTATAAAAAATAAATAAACATTAAATAAATATACATAATACTGGATATTCGAATTCTACTATGATGGGTACTCTGTTGAGAAAAATTGTTTTAGTTTTATTTTAAATGAATTCGTATTTTTCAGTGACTGAAAAAGAATCGCTATAAAATCCTGTTCTTTTTTCGGGAATAGCAAACCTTTCACTGTTGCCCGAGCGCATTGCACGCCCACGCTCTGTAATAAATATAAAACGTTCACGGAGGTAACTAGGAGCAGATTTATTGTTTAAGACACCATGGAGAAGATTAAGGATGTGAGCATTTCGGCGAAGACGAATGGGGAGCCAATTTAACTGCGAACGGAACTGTGAAACATGATCGTATTTACGAAGAGAAAAGATGATGCGAATACATAAATTTTGAAGTCGTTCGAGTTTATTGAGAAGCTCCTCAGTGAGATCTAAATAACAGGAGTCCGCGTAATCTAGAATGGGGAGAAGAAAAGACTGTGCTAGCATAATTTTGGTTTTGATTGGCAGAAAGCTCTGCATGCGTTTTAATGCGTGAAGGGTACCGTACATCTTTCTGCTTAAAGATTCCACGTGTGGAGCCCAAGACAGCGTTCTATCAAACGTCACACCCAAGTTTTTCACTGTGTCTGTGTAAGAGATTACCGAAGTATTAAATATAAGCATTGGAATTGCGTCGATATCAATCTTAGACCGCATACGCGAACTAACAATAATTATAGCTTGCGACTTACTGGGGTTGACCAGCAAGCCGAAGACCTTAGCCCATACTGATATTGTACTTAAGTCCTTATTCAGAGCACTAATTGCTTCATTAATGCCATCTACAGGTGCATCAACATAGAGCTGCAGGTCATCAGCATAAAAGTGGTAGCGAGAAGATAACTGTTTGGCAAGGATGTTTATGAATATAGAAAAAAGTAATGGAGACAAGACACCACCCTGCGGTACACCTGTTGTTAATGAACACCAGTCCGAAAAACAATCACAGGCCTTGACGCACTGTTGGCGACCGCGAAGATAAGATTCAAACCAAGAGATGCCGTCTGGAGAAATGTTAAGCGTGCGTAACGCCCCTAGCAGAAGGTCAAAGTCAACTGAGTTGAAGGCGTTGCTGAAATCAAGCAACGTAAGAACTGTGAGACGCTGCTTCTCCATATTAAAACGGATATCATCAGCGACTTTGACAAGGGCAGTTACAGTGCTGTGACCGGGACGAAAACCAGACTGTAGCGGGTTAACTAAATTGTTTCGGGACAGGTATTCACTCAATTGAGTATGGACAATTTTCTCAAGGACTTTGGATAGGAAGGGAAGTATGGAAAGTGGGCGATAATTTTTATAGGATGTAGGATTATTGATCTTAGGTAGTGGTATAACGAAAGCTTGTTTCCACGAAGAGGGAAATGTGTTGCTGGCCATAGAGTCATTAAAAAGTTGTGTGAGAGGAGGAAGCAACACATCTAGGATAGGTGTGAGCATGTCCAAGCCTATGCAGTCACTACCAACAGCTTTCGAGGAAATGGAGAGGATACACTTCTTAACATTCTCAACCGTGACATTATTAAAATCAAAAGGTTCATGCTCGAGAATAGGCAAATTGTTTAAATAATTTAGGGAATTACTTTTGATCGACTGTTCAACAATCATCGGAGGAGTTGTAAAGAAATTGTTGAGACCATTTAGGTCTACGTTTGTAGGTGAAGAAGTAGAGGTTTTGCCTACACCAAGAGTCTTAAGAAATTGCCATATGTTATTTCTGTTACATTTGTCTATAGAGGAGTGAATGTGGCGTCTTTGTGCATCTCTACACACTCTATTGCATCTGTTCCTGTACTCCTTAAACAATTTAAAATTTTCTTCTGTAGCATTAGCCTGATATTTTGAACTGGCATGGTCACGTAATGCTTGCAGTCTTTTAATTTTTGGTGTGAGCCAAGGAGCTGGAGGATGTTTCACTGTGACTGGTCTGAGAGGAGCGTCCTTATCATATAGCTCAGTAATAATTTTACTAAGTACTACGACTTTTTGACTAACATCAATAGTCTCATCAAAACCAGACCAATTAATGTTATTGGCGTCCGCAAGTAACGCATCCTTGTCAATTGCACCAAAATTACGCAGCAGAAGAGAGTGTTTTATATGTTTTGGGGGCGAATTTTGTACGAGAGATAAATAAGGTGATGATGGGAAAAACCAGCTGCAGTTAACTGACCGTGTATTGCCACACGGTTAACTGACCGTGTGTTGCCATACTCGCAAATCCTCCCGAAGTTATTAAGAGAACAGCTCTCAGGCAAAACCAGGCGGCCCACCATTGCCTGGAACTGATAGATGGCGGTATATCCCATCCACAATTGCCGGGCCTTCTATAAAACAGACTAGTGACGGGCAGCGGCGTCACTGGTGCAAGGGTTTCGGCACCGCGCTCACCAACCCGCCTGCCCAGCGTGTGTGAGTATGGGCATTTCTTCCAGGAGGACCGCCAAGTGGTTAAATCCTGGAAAGGCCTATGTCCAGCAGATGACGAAACAGGCTGATGGATGGATGGATGACTGTCAGAGAAACACCACAATGAACGCCCAAAATCAAATGACAGGTTAGCTTTATTGATAAAGTCAATACCCAGTAGTGATTCATTGTTGTTTGCTTCAGGAAAAATTATAATCCTTGTAGGTATAACTTTGTGAATAAGTTTTACTTACTTACTTTACTTCTATGTCAGATAATAGTACTTCTACCCGTTTTATGTTGCCGTCAGCAAGCTTTACATTCATGTTATCCTTACACATAGGATTATTTTTCCTAACAAGGTAAGCATAAAGAGTACTACCACCTATGCAACCCTTTGCAGGTGTATCAACCAAAGCCGTTCCAGTCTCACCCAGTATGTTTACTGGACGACTTTGTTCCTCGATAGGCTCCCGGTCTTTAACATTATTTAGAGCATAAAAAGCCGAGACTTGTGATGATGATGGGGCACACTTAGGACAATTGGATCTAATTACACCGGTTGTGCCACATCCATAACAAGCTAGAGGAGCTTGTGATAACACTGGTTCGCTTTTTTATTTTACTTTTGGATAGTCTGCTTTATAATGATTGTTCTTTCGACAATAAACACAATACATACGTTTTGATGTTGACGACGTACCTAAATCATGACCACGCTCTGGGTCAAGCGCTGGTTGCAAAGAGGCTGATGGAACAACAGCTGGAACTCCTGTGCTGTCAACAAGCGGCGCACACCGCGTTTGCTGCGATGACGAAAGAGCTTGAGGCATGCGCCCACCTGATACCAGTGCGGTAGGAGTGCGTGACAACGCAGCTGCCGGCGCTCATGGCGTTGGAGCTTTTTTGGCTTCCTTCGACGAGTCTCCAATACTCATAGCTTTGTTTAGAAGCTCTTGAAATGAGTGCAGTAATTCTCTGTCCATCCTCTTCCTCAATCGTCGGTCTAACAAACCAAATGTTATGTCTAATTGTGCATTTTCGCTAAGATTGCCAGTGGGAAGTTTGGCAAAAAGAGCACGAATTCTTGAAACGAAAATATCTGTATTTTCTGCGCCTTGACACATGGTGAATATCTCTTGAACCCAAAATGGCGGCTGACGATCACCAAACGCCGAACGAATCTGATTGTCGGCATCATCCCAGAAACTGACATTATTCTTTACGCCTTGCCACCACACAGCGTCCCCATGACTCAACAATAACGATAAGCCTCGAAGCGCGTTCTCATCGGATACGTTGGTAACATTTTTGTACACCTCCACAACATCTACCGTTGAAGTTGTCAACGGATTCAGACGAAGACCACTGAAACGCGCGGCACAACTCGTAAAGTTAGCGCGTACAGCGTCAACATAACAGTTGTGCGAGTTTCCAAGGGTGTCGATGACCGAACCTCAGACAGCAGTCGCGAGCAAAACTCGGCTTGAGTTTGTTGCAAAGTATAAATGAGCGTAGCAAAATCACCATTTTGTATAGTGACGCTTCCTGTAGGAGCTACGTCTGAATCAGCGGAATTGTTCAGGTTCGTTGACTTTTTACGGCGAGGCATTGTTCATACATGTAACGAGAGTAAGTCGAGCACAACAATCCCAATTTTGATTCACAATAACAAGTATTCAGTTTGTTCCTTTTCACGGCCACAACACGACACGGTAGCACACGTGAAAAAACACAAAAATCCTGTCAGTCCAGAACGTTGGGTGCCAGTTTAGCGAGAATTAGATTTGATCTTGGATTGAAAACAAACTGTTTATATTCACTGTTTAATTTTCACAAACTCAAATAGCATTCTGTTCACAAAAAATAATGGAATCTGACTTTGATCTGACAATCGCGTCTAAACGCGGTATCTCTCTGGCATCTTGTATCTCTCATCCTCTCGTTGCCCGTAGGGGGCGCCTCTTACTAGTGTTACCCGATTGCCCGCATCATTCATTTTAGGCTAAATCTTAAAGTGCCGGCCAAACAAAAGTAATGTTTTGTTTCATTAGAACATGTAATTATATATATTTGTTACTATGAGACCAAAGCTGTAGAGTCATTCTCTGCTATGTTAAATGAGTTCGAAAAATCGATATTATATTTTGAGCTAAATGTGAAAGTGCCTGCCAAACAAAGATGATGTTGTACTTCGTTAGAATATGTAATTATATTTATTTGTTACTATGAGACCAAAGCTGTAGGTTATTCTCAGCTTTATTATGTGAGCTCGAAATCGATATTTTATACTCTTTATAAAGGCGTATGATTGATGTAATAAAATGAATTGTTTTTAGTGTAGAAAAACATAATCACGGTGATAATAATACAGGTCTCTAGAGTATAAGTCCATTGCACTATTTATAAATGAACTGAAATATTACTTTGAGTGACAAACAAATCAATGTCTCAAACAAAGATATATAATGGTACCTGTAGATGGATCACAAAAAAATGAACGATTCCTTAGATACTCGATACTTGTCATTCTAATGACCGTATGTCGTGTGTCAAAATGAGATAACAATAGCCGAATGTGAACGTCTTGAAACGCTGCGTGCCACTACATAGACAACGCCATATTTGTTTGGTATCTGCTGGTTATCAAATGCGTTTAGAGAGAAAAGCTTTAATTGGTATAAATTAATTGGAAATTCAAAACTGTGGTACCGTAAATCCGTTCTTTGCCAAAAATGACTTGTACTGTTCCCGGTTATACAAGTAGAGCGGGTATTTTGAAACAGAAAATGGGAACATATCATTCCACCGGTAAGTCGTACTCATTGTTTTTGTGTTTTTGTGACCAAATTTTTGTAATTACAGATCCTTATATTTACAAAAAGTTAATCATTGTACGTTCACACCCAGTTTACTGTAGATTTATCTTTAGAAAAGCGGACGTTCATATCCTAAATCTATAAAAATAAAATCCAATCCAATTTGACTTACAATATAGTGTTGTAGTCGTATCTCACTAAGTATATCGATAATTTTTTTTGTAATGTTTTGAAAGTTTTGTTTACAAACAAGCATTAACTACAGGCTGGAAGTAATTTGTCGCAATTTTAAACAGATTTCCCACCAACATCAACGTAAAAGAAACGTGGATTAAAAATAGAAGAAAAGTCGACAATTGGAGACCCACGCAACAAACAAGAATGTGCTCGATGCACTCCGAAGATTCTTGCTTTCGCAAGGGGTATGGGCGTAAAATTCTACACTCTTATGCAGTGCCAGCCAACAATATTTGCAAATTTACCATCGTCGTGCAAGCCTGTAAGTGCAAAACCTCTAAGTGATTTGTATAGAAATTATGCTTAAATAACACTGATAATCTTTTGAAAACAATAAACGCTGCATTTAATTTTATCATTATAGGGTTCAGTCTCATAGAAATACGAAAATTAATCATCAAAGTTACCATAAATCTTGTGATGAACTAACCAAAAACCGTTTATTTTCAGGAATTACCCGGAAAATTTTACATAGCGTGGTATATTTTATATTAATTACCCACTGTTACGACAATTGCGTGTTATTCAATCATCTACATACGTTTATTTACTAAAGCCATTAAGGATTTGTACTTAAAAATTTGTATACATCATGAGTGTAAAAAAACTTCAGTACCAGAAAGAGAGAACGTCAGAAAGTGCTTAACAAACTTGTTTTATTTAAAGGTCTTTAAAATGTTATTCTTTGGTACCTATTGGTCTTTAAAATTAAATTACCTTTATTCTTAGTCTTTATTCTTTTTTCACTATATGTCATTCAACAGATTAATTAAATTATCACTGTTTTGTAATAGATTTCGTCTCTAAAAATAAAACTCAAGATTATTAAGTCTTTTATTTCATCTCCTCGTAAAAAAACCTACTCCCGTTCTTATGGATGGAATCGAAATATTTCCTCTGAATTTTAAATACCTATTCATTTGAATCATTTTACTGAAATAAGTGCGCGAAGTTGCATAAAATAAAAAAAACTGATTCGCAATGCGGCAAGTACCAGTACGCATCTACCTTTTATTTTCATTGAAAAACCAAGCAGTACACGGAAATGCATGTAGCCATATATTTTTGTGTTCCATCATATTCATATTATTTTTTAAATCTATGTTATCGATAACTAGTTATCGACAAAAATCTACAGCACTATTGTACGCTATAACTTTAGCTAGAATTGTATAGTCAAAATGGAGACATTCACTCAATTTCGACCGAACAGATTATGTATGTATGTCTCTTTCTATCTTACGATAATTTGAAGGTGGTAGAAAGGATAAAATATAGCTGTTGTTTGTGCGCCATCTACAGGTACCATTATATATCTTTGGGCCATACCCGTTCAAAAACTCAGTGTTGCCACCCCGGTGTTCCTACCTACGCTAGGGTTCTTTAATGAACGCACTTCAGCTCTTTTGTTTTTGACAAACATATCCTTCTACGGTGGTGGGGGTGGACCACAAAACCATAGACAACGCACCAAAACATAAAAAAGTCAGAGTTTAGAAGTTATCATAAACTGGTCCCCTATGTATATGGAAAATGATTATGATCTTAAGCTCACTAATAGATCAGCACTTTCCTCTTAAAAAAATCAAGGTAGCAAACAAAACTAAGAATTGGTTGTCAAAGGGGCTACGTATCTCGTGCAGACGCCATAGGAGTTTACTAATTAAGAAACGCCGACAAAGCAATCCTAGCCTACTATTCAAGTCCTATTGTCAAAATTACACGAAAATTCTAAAAGATACAATTACATCAGCTAAGAAAATAAATGTTAAACGAACTATTCAAAACTCTAACTGTAAAATAAAAACGATATGGAATATTATCAACGAACGTACGGGCAAGTCTAAAAGTAAAAAAGCGCGAGAAAATAAGAAATTGCGAATAACAAAGGACGATAAGACACTCACAGATGTAAAAGAGATAAGCAATCTGTTTAATGATTTCTTCATAAACGTAGGAAAAACTAACATAAAGAAGAAAACATATATCTATAAGGAATATCTAAAGAATGTTAAAGTTGATAAATCCAAATCAATGTTTCTCAAGCCAACTGACGAAATTGAGCTCATAAGAATAAGCAAAACTTTAAAAAATAGTAACTGATGTGGTCCTGATAAATTAAATACAACAATTATTAAATCAAACATCGAAATACTTTGTGTACCTATCACCCATATCTTTAACGCATGCATTGAGCAAGAGAAATTTCCCGACAAATTAAAGCGTGCTAAGGTTATTCCTATTCACAAAAAGGTTGACACGAAAGACATTTCCAACTATCAGCCCATTTCACTGTTATCAGTTTTGGCGAAACTATTTGAAAAAATTGTAGCTTTGAGAATAGAAAGTTATTTTGAAGACAACAATTATTTTAGTGTACAACAGTACGGTTTTAGAAAACAATGCAACACTACAACAGCTGTTGGCGATCTAGTAGAAGAAGTATCCGATGTCTTAAATGGTAAACACAAGTGTATTGGACTATTTTGCGATTTATCCAAGGCCTTCGATAGTGTCAACCATAAAATTTTATTAGATAAATTGGAATACTACGGCATAAGGGGAGCAGCATATAATTTTCTTTTATCATACTTCGGTAAACGTACTCAATATGTGGAAGTTAGTACGAATACCGACTCTGATAGCTCAGGGAAAGTTGACTCAGATCAAAGAGAAATAAAATATGGCGTCCCCCAGGGATCAGTTCTGGGACCTCTGCTGTTCATAATATTTGTCAATGATCTTCCATGGAACATCACTGAGGAAACTACATACCTCTATGCAGATGACACTAGTATTATAGTCACTGAACCAACTTATGAAAAGCTTCTTGTTACAACTACGTTAATATGGAAAGATCTGTCCGAGTGGTTTAATGCAAATGGTCTCTCGATGAACTGTAGCAAAAGCAACTATGTTGTGTTTAAACGTCACACTAATAGCCCAGACTACACCCTTAACTTACCAATCCAAAAAACAAATTGCATACGCTTCCTAGGCATCGAGTTAGATAATCAATTAAAATGGTACCAGCATATAGAGAGTGTTAAAAGAAAGCTAGCAAGTGCATGTTTTTCTCTGAAATGCATGAGCAAAATGTTGATGTACTTTTCATATTTCGAGAGTATTATCCGATATGGTCTTGCGGTGTGGGGAAACTCGAAACGCATTGTTGATATTTTGAAAATCCAGAAAAAGGCTGTGCGTATTATTGATGGTGCAAATTACCTGGAGAATTGCAAACCTCTATACAAGAAACATAAAATTTTAACTGTGATTAATTTGTAAATTTTTTTGATATCTTTAAAAATATTCAAGTCTCAGGCAGGAGTCTTATAAACTTGTTGGCGACACACAGACTCACTTCTTAAGAAAAAAATATAATTTAGTTTTGCCTAATCCTAGTTATGGTGTATTTGACCAAAACATGAAGTATAGCGGTCTTAAAATATTCAACGCGCTTAGTGCACAAATCAAAAACTGTAAAAATATTGTGGAATTTACAAAATCGTTAAAACTGTATCTGCTTGACAGACCTTTTTATAAATTATCAGAATATTACGAATGTAAAGAATAACAATTATTATAATAATTTTTGTTTTTATTTTATATTTTTTTAATGTGATCATAGAATGTTTTGATAATGCCTCCCATTGACAATGATGATTTCTCGATTATAATTGTTTCTTGATTTGTGTATATTAAATTTTAAAATATAATGATTTAAACTGATTATAAATAGGTAGTATTACATCAGCCCCCTGATTCCGTATCGTAAACTCAGTTGCCAAACCAAGTGGCTATCGTCTAAAACATACATATCCGCTTATCTAAGGATAAGTTTGCACTTGAAATGACTTCACAATTCGTAAATAGTTCAATACCCATTAAAGGTTATTTTGGAAGTTAATTTTTCATCTGTTTTTGGTGAATAGCAACTATAGCTAGCAACCGAAACTGAGTTACATAATAGCCCCGCTGTACCTGAATTTATTTTTTGCTATTGTTCGCTTTACTCTAAGACTTTGTAAATGTATTATTTTAAATTTTCATATGTATCCCACTTGTATGTAATAGGACTTTAATTAATTCCTTTGTTACATACTACTGATTTTTGCATGCCTATGTAACATACCTATAATCTATTGTATGGCATTATTCTGCAAATAAATTGAATTGAATAAGTTTAAGCACTGATGGACGCCATTTCCCATTCGGAATGACTTCATGGGCGTTAGTAGTTTTAGCACTGCTATCCTCATTCGGAACGCTGTTGTAATGAACGGGGGGGGGGGGTCAGAACAAGAAAATATAGAAAGTGACTAAATAGCCGTTAGCGGCTTCCTTAGTTTTAATTGTATTCGACCGCTAGGGATAGGTTGCGAGTGAAGCGAGGAGGAGCGGTTAGGTTGACATGTAAGTACATATTAGGGTAGGGAGCCAAGCAAAGTGGAGCAGAGCGAGGCGACCCCCATAGTTTCAACAGAATCATTTCCGATGACTTACGGTTCAATAATTTATAAAATTAAAGGACCGCTTCCTTTTCCGAACTGTACATCGCAACCTCCTCGGAGGTTGGCCGTAACTCGCGTCCGTCAGTTTACCCTAGAGACCTGACACGTGACCTCCGGGTGGTGCTAAACGAGTTACAAACTTTCTTTATTTATCCGACCCAGATTTATAAAGAAGTCTCTGACTTTCGGGTTGGAGACACCCTAGCTGGAACTACGGGTCCGGCTGGGTTTTATTGGGTACTACGGGAGTCAGATTTGAGCCGACCTGATGCTTGCTTATGCTCGCGGAAGGTGTCTGACATGGGTATGGACTCGTAGTGGCATGTTATTAGTTTCGGCTAATAACTTAGTGGTTTGAACTGCAGGGGTTCGAGCACGTGTCTGTCCGGTATAGCTTGTCACCGGACGCTCGTCTCCGTGAGCAGTTAGCATTCCCTAGTAGCGGCGCTTGGGCGGCCACCAATGTGAACGGGTTATGCGGGGCACGTGAGTTGTCCTCAAGTTGTCCGATGAACACTGCTGGCGTATGGACGCGTGCATTCGTGTGCGCGACCGTGCGGTTTCAGTGGGAGGACTTCATCTCCGGCACTCTATCTGGATATTAGAGGAGACAACCCGACGCTAGAGGTGTTGTCCGGGTCACCCGTCCGCGTAGGAGTTATCGAAGCCGTAAGGTCAAGATAGCGTTTGGAACAAGGGTTTGGCGTAATTATGTTTCGTGCATTTTTATTCCGCGAGGTGAGCGTGCGTGCAGCTCCGAGTACCTCCTTGGATAATGAGGGAGCCAGCTTCTCTGGCGGGTCCAACAACACTCGGTTGAGTCAATCATGTCTTATATTGTTTGACGGCGGAGGAGCAGCGCTTGGTACTGCTCGGGGCTATCCTGTCTTGACCCTTTTAAGGCGTTATTGTTGCATACACAGGTAGGCAGAGCGCGGATGAGGTGGGTGCGATGTCGGGTGACCTGTGCCTGTTGCGGTAAAACGTGACGATCACAGGTACTGTTGTTAGTTGACAGTAGTCAATAACATCAGCGGTGCGATCCGCTGCCCTTAAATGGGAAAGTGATTACTTGAACTCATTCTTGAGTCAAGTTTGAGTTGAAGTTACAGAGGACCTCCTTTTATAACGTAAGGTTGATATCGGCGGTCCACTATAACCTAAACTAAGCAGAAACGTAGCGTCGGGATTGTACATTGCAAATTGAACTTTATAAGTTCATGCTAAGGAAGATATTCCAACAGCTAAATAATGACTTACGATTCAATAATTCTAAAAATCAAAGGACCGCTAGTAGCTCTTTAGTTACTTCCCAAAATATACAATAGTGCTGTCCTCAGATGAAGAAGCCTCAGAACAATAACTGAGGATGAAGCTAGCTCCATAGATTACCCCCAAGGTGCACTCCACAGAGTACTATACACTCCCAGATGTCACTTTTCTAATTTCTACGCTCAGTGCTGTCAGTCAGTGTCACTTAAAATTACGTTTTTTAAAGTAAGTACATAGGTACCCTACCTACAGTATATAATGCAATGCAAGTATGAAAAGTCTATTCAACTTAATCTTAACTCTTGACCTTGTTTAAGCTCGAACAACGGATGTGGAGATGGCAGCGGTGTCGCTGACAGAGAGTGCATGGCGCGTGCATCGGTTTGAGGTGTGGAGCGGCGAGCTGGTCTGCGTTTGCGAGGCGCTGCGCATGAGAGACTCGCTGCTGCTGTGGGTCGGCGCGGGCGAAGCGCCGGCGCTGGGCGAGCTGGCACTGGGAACGCCGGCGGCGGAGGGCGGCGCGCTCGCCACTGCGTTGCTAGGGCCCGGCGGCGAGGCGGCGGCGCTGGCGCGGCGGCTGGCGGCGTCGCTGGCCCGCCCGGTGATCGTGTGCTTGTCGTTGCGACTGGACCGCTTCACCGCGCCGCTCGTGGAGCGCGCTCTCGCTGCCGAAATCAAGACTCGACCTGAATGTTTCTGAACTGAATGTGACTAGTGAGAGTTTCATTTACACTACAGTGCTTGCTACTCAAACGACTTTTAAGTGGTATTGTGATTCAGGTTATTAGGGTTTAATTCACTTAACTCCAAAGGCATTGTTCCCAAAATTGTTTTTTCGATACATTGTTTCCACTTCGACACCAAAATGATTTAAGGAATTAAATCAACATGTAGAAATGTTTAGGTACTTCAATTCCACTCAACTCCAAAACTGTTTAGGTAGAGTCAACAACAAAATTGTATAATGGAATGGTTTAACTTATTTGACCGGGCTAAACTTAATTTAAGCGTTCTGTTTTTCTTTCTGTATAGAAAAGGCAAGGACAATACACTTAAATTTAAGTAAAGTCCTGTTGAATTAGTCGTCTTAGTTTGAATTGATACCCATCAACCGCGGATTAACAATGAGGAATCACGTGGATAATGTAGCCGCCCAGGGGAAAGTAGCTAGAGTGAAACTCCGCCCACTACTTTCATCCAGCCTCCCTCTACGAGCGAAGCTCGGGATCTATAAAACTTATTTATTATCCTTATACTCTTACTTATTGTTACTCATCCCCCCTCACATATGCAGCATTGGCGTGGTACGCCCTTTACTCGGAGAAGAATAAGCGAAGGCTCCAAGCACAAGAAAACCTGGCCCTCCTCCACATTGTTAGCACGCCTCGGTAGATGAGGAATGCTACAATTGGGGACCTCCAGATTGAGCTCTTGGAGGACTTCATTTGGCCATGTGGAACATTACCTGCTTCCGCACATTCGCGACTTGGCGCCGCACCACGCGCGCCCCCCGACCGACACCGCTTACCACGTGACCTCGTCGCAGACCCTGCGGCACAACCCCCATGACCCAAGGAAACTCATAGTGAAGACCACTAAGTGCCACACCAGGCACCGCCGCCATTGATCTGCCTATAGTAATGGGCAGCGGTACAGACCTCAGTCAGGGGACCACAGCCCTGATACTGAGACCCAACGCCCCCACCAGGGGAGTGTGAGAACACTTCCTTCATTTTGCACCTACAATCCTTTTGTGCCAATGCAGTGGTCATAAAAATCCATTCACAATTTTTTTTTCTTTAAAACCCAAGGGGTAGAAATGACTACGATACAAAATAATACTTACCTATTGTTTTACGATGAAGAGAATTGGTTTGGTGAGACACATCATGTTCTTGGTTCTAGTGCCGCAGCTAAATATTTTCACTTGCTGACCATACTACCTAAAATTTCTTGGAGTTAAAGTGGAATGACTTAAATTAAATATTCGCTAAAAAGTGTTTTGGAGTTAAAGTGGAGGAGTGGTTTTGGAGTTATGTGGAATAACGCGTTATTAAAAAATAAAAATAAAATTAATAAAAATACATTTATTGATCTGAAATATAAGCATACAAAAACAAAATAATGGCACAAATTAATAATACAGATGAACAAAAAATTTTGCAAAGAAAAATATAGATCCTGACACCTACGGCGCTGGCTATGCAGCCGTCTTGCAGCATGTCAGTTACAATAGCTATAAGTAGTAGGGATGTAGACACATAAATAGATACAACAACATTGTGAACTTATTTTAAAAGAGTGCATGCATCTGTGAGTGTGTGTCAGAGAGAAAGGGTGAGGGTGTGTAAGGGTGTGAGGGTGTGTTTGTAAGGATTGAGGAAAAGGTATAATGCATTTGAGACAGGAAATGTAAATGCAAGTATGTAAATAATGTAATACGAAAGTAGCACCTATTTAGATATCTCTAAAAGTTTTTCTGTGCCTTCATAGTTGGGAGAAATTAGCCATAATTTTATTTGTCTCATATACTCTTTAGGTTCCTTTACGTCGTTCCTTTATTTGCAAATTGTTTTAAAAGATAAGGTCCCAGAAAGGTACAGAATTTTCTAGTCCCACATGAAGGTGTTTCCAAAACGCATCTTTTCTGTTTGAAAATAATTCTATGTCTTTGTTTATGCCTATTATATTTTTGAGAACAGAGAAAATAAAAAGTTGCCTTACCACAACTACCTTAAATTAAGGTCGTTGCCTTACCGACGTCACTTTGCATTGTAATAACAACTTTTTAGTGGGGTATTTATACGGCTTTTTGAAGAGAACCTTGAGCATGGCCCTTTGGGCTCTTTCTACTTCTATTAAGGTTGTTTTCGAAGTCCTCCCCAGGCAATAATGCAGTATCCGATAAGTGACTCAGCCAAAACCAAGTAAATGTTTCGTTTTAGTGCAGAGTTTTCAATTGAGCCGAGTCACTTAAAGTTAGTAATCGACCAAGACGATTTGCGGGGTTGTGGCAATGAGATGACCTGTTTAATTTGTTATCTAAGCAGATTCCTAGATATTTGATTGTTTCCACCCTGTCAATTGCTGGACCATCGCAAATCATACAGCAATCCATTTTATGAAGTTGCAGAAAAAAGGCTGAATTTGGTCTAGAACCTTCAGTTATCTAAAAGCATAGATATTTTGTTTTGGATATATTCAGCGTCAGTAGGTTTTAATCCAACCAGTTCTTTACCAAGGCAATGCCACGGTTGGCTATTTTGAAGGTGTTATCCCAGGTGTCACCAGTGTACAAAAGAACAGTGTCATCAGCACAGGAAACTATCAAACCCTCATCTACCTTCCCACAGCACAAGCCATCAATATAAATAAGAAAATGTAGCGGTCCTATCAGTACCATCTTAAGTCTATTCGGCGCCGGGGTGCGGGGCTCAGCCTGCGCCCTCATTTTCTTTTTACGCGTGGCACGCGACTGACGACACACTGCGGTATGAAAGGGGTCCTAGTCAACCAAGAAAACACAATACACGTAATTTTGATAATTTATTTATTTATTTCTCTAAAATACAAAACTTAAATTATACAAATAAAAACCATAACTATTCTCCATTCGAGACATTATGTCAATTTTCTGGAATTAACACTAGAAAAGGTACCTACTTCTTCAAAAAAAGTGAAGATTTTTCGATGAACCTTCTAAAAATTACACTTTTATTTTAACACGAAAAAGAACATGATGCAAAAACAAAAAAAAAGGAACCTATTCGTTGAGAAATCAATAGAATTATGAGTTAATTACAATTAACAGTGATTGTAATGGCGAAAAATACCAGCAATCCAACTCTCGTTTAAATTATTATTTCATTGCTAAATTTATTGTAGGTACAGAAGACGGCAAGTCAACCTTTACATTTCCAGCGTAAGCGGGACTTGCACACGCAACACCTATGGTATGAGTACTTTTAGGTATCGGTATTGTACCTAAGTATTGTATTTTAATTTTAACCGACGAGTTCTCGAGTGGAAACCACTGTCCACGAACATACGTAGCTTCGGACGCCCCTCCAGCCCACCGCTAGACCGACGAACAGGTAGTCGGTAGGCGCCTCGCCTAGGTATTAGTTGTATGAGGATGGTCGAGAACTGTGTGCTGTCGTTTGGAGAAACCTATGTCCGGGAGTGGGTTATTGGTGGCTGACGATAATACCTAATGATTGTAATCAACCTAACACATAAAAAATAAAATTGACTTACCTAGATATTTTTTCTCTTATTTATGACGAAGAAATTCCAATTAAGTATTTCAAATTCTAAATAAGTATTGCAAAGTACTACGAGTATGGTTACATACACTACAGTACACTAGATCTCCCTTGCTAATTCGGTGGTTGTCGCAAATGAAATGAGCTAACGAATTTAATTACATAAAAAGAAGAAATCAGATCAATCACAGACCGACACTTAAGTAGGCGCTGCGCGCCGCGCTGTATATTCAAATGAACTTACACCTAATTGTAGCGATTTAGAGATCATTTCTCTTTAATTGCGAGCGCCCAGACGGCTATGTCAAAGGGTGCAAATTACCGCCTATGACGACGCACAGCACAGGTGCCGCGCCGTGCGCCCATTTCAAATGAACTTACCTACACTTTATTGACTTAGAGATCATTTTGCTTCAAGTGCGGGCGACCGGGCGGCAATATGTCAAAGGTTATACACTCTTTGGATTAGAGATTTTGCCGCGCGCGTGTTTTATTAAATAAAATTTTCATTTGTGTAGTAATAAAAGTCATTTTAGCTTGCACATCATGACGGTATGACAAGTGCCGAAAGCGTAATAAAAGTAAAACAATTATTATTTTTGATGACTATTTTTTTTTTATATTTAATTTTACGCATACGTATTTGTCGTAACAAGTATATGAAACTGTGCAACCCTTGCACCCCCGGGTAAAGACGGCCCTGGGTCCTATCACGCTTCCCTGGGGTACCCCGTATACGACACTATTCCAGTTACTTCTGACATTTTCAATTCTAACAGATTGTTGCCTTTCTGATAGGTAGGTTTGAAACCAGGAAAGTGCCAGACCTCTGACACCTATGAGCTCAAGTTTGCGTAATAACTAATAAGAGCGAAATTGACACGGTGTCACAGGCCTTGGCCAAATCCAGAAATACTCCGATGCAATGACGACCCTTATCTAAATTATTGACTACAAATTCGACCACTTTATTTACGGCATCAGAAGTAGATCTTCCCTCCCTAAAACCATATTGGTTATCTGAAAGGATGTTTTTCTTTTCTAAGAATGATGAAAGTCTAGACTTGGCAAGTTTTTCTGCAATTTTGGAGATGGTGGGTAAAAGTGAAATTGGTCTGTAATTAGCGATCACATCAAGATCATCAGTCTTTTGATTATTTAAAGACTTCTGGGAATACCCCTGTTTCATTTTTTATTAGGTTTAATTAAGTTGCGTACAATTAAGTACAGACTGTTCTAGTCTGGGAAATATTGATCTTTTTCGGATAGCCCCTAGAAACCTAAGTGAGTATCTATTACGGGTGGTTTGATTTTCGGATTGCTAAAGTACAGACTGTCATTCAGTTTAGTTTGGCAGCCTGTTTTGTTAATTGCCTGTAATTCACTCCTATTTATTCTCTGTAATTTTGTTCGGCTGTTTTTATGTAATAAAGATATTTATTTATTTACTTTTTTTTACCACTTTCGCATCCTCACATCCACACCCACCACGGGTGCGCCAGCTGACGCTTGGTTCTGGTATTAGCCATTCCAGATCTATTGAAAAAGATGGAAATCAATCGGCGTAAAGTCACTACCTAAAATGCAACACTACCGCCCGGGCTAGTAGATCTATTCCGTAGTTCCCAAAATAGAACTACTTACATGAAAATAAATCAGTAAATTATTAATATCTAGGTACTGTTTCTCATATACAATTCACATACACAAAGAGTATGCGAGTGTTGACCCGCCTGCAGTTTAGGCTCCCTATCCGTAAGTAAATATTTTTATAGCACACCGTGCGTAAAGTGCGTACGCTGCGCTTGCGTAAAGTCGGCATTTTCCGCACTTTTGCTATAAAATATTATACGATACTCGTGCGAGAAACTTTTTCTCGACTCGTGTGATTGCAGCACTCACCTTCGGCTCGTGCCGCAAACTCACACTCGTCAGAAAACGTTTCATCGCTCTCGTATCGTAATGTACTATTGACGGCTATAAAGCCGAAATAAGAACTAGCAAAAGGTAGCTAGTCATGCTGATGACCGTAACTCGCCATGTCTAGAAGTCGCCGACGCCACCTCGTCCCCTTTTGTGTAGGTTTTTCCAAGCGTATAATAAATTTGAAAAACCAAACTATGCTTAGTTGTTATTGTGACTCACTCAACACGATAGGTCTACACTTTCGGTTTTGATCGGAAGATATTACTCCGCCTTAGATCGTTATTTCCTACTTGCTTTAGGTAACAGTGTTACTCGTTGGGAAGAAAAAAGTGGTCAACGTGTAACTGATTTTAATCCCAACGAGTTCCACTCTTGTTTTGGGGGTGTGACTCGTTGGGACGAAAAATAAAAGGTTGTCCCATCGAGTAACAGTGTGACTGGTTCATATCAATGCCCTAGTTGGGACATTTTATTATTTTTTGTCCCTACGAGTTACACTGTGACTGGTTTCGGTTTAGATTATAATTATTTAAATATTCAATAATAGATGTCACAACTTGATTAATCTGATATTCCTAGTTAATAATTCTATCCAGCCAGCTTGCCTTGCTATAGAAATATCGTCAGCAAACAAAATACAATTTATGGTCAACTAGCTTTTGCCCGCGGCTCCGCCCGCTTGTTATTCGGTTTAACGACATGCTTTTTTTTCGGGATATATATTACACTATGTGTTAAGTTAGGGTATAAGGTATATCCATTCTAAATGTCATCCAAATCCGTTCAGCCGTTTCAGTGCGAAAGAGTAACAAACATACACACACACACAAACTTTCGCATTAATAAATGCGGTATAGAAAATCAGAAAAGTAAATCTGGACACGAGGAGCTCTGAACCGGGATTCGAACCCGGGACCTCTCGCTTACCGGGTGGTTGCTCTACCAACTGAGCTATCCGCATTTATAATATTAGTGTGATAATACCTGGGAGGTCATTAATGTACAGTAAGAAAAGTAATAGACCACGTATGCTCCCTTGCGGGACACCATAATTATTGACCCTATATTGCGATTTATATGTTTAATAATAATAATAATGTAATCTTTATTTCAGGCAGTGCCCATTTAAAGCATACATTTTTTATCCAGCCTCATTATCTCAACACACTGTTTTCTGTTCGACAGATAAGATTTAATCCAGTTAAGTTCTGGTCCTCTTATATAGCAGGATTTTTTTAAAATGTCTAAATCAGCTTAAGATCTTATCTTCCAATGAATGGCATTATTATCTATTATTAAGTTCGACCGCTAAATGAGCAGTGCATAACGAAACGCTTAGACAACCAAATACTTTATGTTAATAGCAACTTTACCACCTATACAAAAAGGCTCAAGTTTGAACACCATGTCGCCAAGGCATTTCAGATTCCATTTTTAAAATTGAAAGCCGCAGCCATTTTGTGTGTCAGTTACAGAATGATTGAGTAATGGTTTTCAGATCTTAATATCGTATACTTCTCTGTGTTTTATTCTGGATATTTCATAAATTTGACCCTGGCTACGTTTACAGGATTTCACTTGCTCACTATTTGGATTTTTGTTAAAAGTGTGCTCGATAACGACCCCGGCTGTGCATATGGACTTTGATTTAGCGGGAATAAGAGGTACAAAAATGTAATGTATGTAATTTTAAATGTAACTTCAATAATTACCGTAGATTGCAGCCATACATTTTTTTGTATTTGTAGGTACTTACTGGTTTTTATTGGAATTATATAAGTATAAGTAAACACACTTATTTAATATACAACAAATGTGTGTAAAATTAAAGTTTCAAAGAGACAAATAACTTTTTAAACGTAAATACTGTTTTTCTTAATAACATGCATATAAAATTATGTAAAAATCTTAAATCGTTTCACCTGTATCACACCTGTACCTTGCTGCCGCTTTCGGTTTCAAAAAGTACTATCTGGAATGCGTTGCCGTTCACATTTGAGCCTTTTTGTTCAGGTGTTAAAGTTGCTATTAATATAAAATATTTTGTTGTGTACGCGTTTCGCTGTGCACTGCTAATTAGCGGTGGAACTTAACACTAGAACAATGCCATTCATTGGAAGATAAGGTCATAAGCCGATTCCGACATTAAAAAAAAACCTACTAAGTATACCATTTTATTCGAGTTTGGATATACGTTGAACAAGTCAAAGAGTTATCGGTCTGTACTTTTCAATGTCCGTCTTGCTGCCTTTTTGTGTAACGGTTTGACTACCTGGAAAATCTGGAAAGCAACCTGATTCTAATGAAATATCAATTACCTAGGTACGCTATAACTGAACCGAGTTCATTTACAACATATTTGAGAATTTTCGTAGAGATGTCATACCTCTCTGAGTTTGTGTTGTTTAGTGACATTATAATAAGCGCAACGTCGCTAATGCCAACAGGTTTTAGGAAAATGGTTTTGTCAAATACATTTTTATTCGTATTGGAACCAGGCTTCATGCTTTGTTTATTTGTATATACTATCAACAAAAAAGTTATTAAAGAGGTTAGCAATGCTATTCGGATGAGTAATATTTACACCATCAAGATTGATAGCTTAATAAAAAAATACATGTTTCATAATGTATGCTATAATTTAATCTCTCTTGAAACCATCGCTAAGTTATGAAATACCTGCACTATTTAAAAAAAATAGTATTTCTGTTATAAATATGTACCTAGGTATTAAATTTCAAGAAATAATTATAATGTTAATTAAAAAATGGTAATGGCAAAAATCTCTCACAATATAATTTAACTCATCATCTTTTAATAAATGTTATTTAATTTAGCCTTGCAAATTGAAATAGTACATTACTGCTAAGACCAGGAAATAAGCAATCCTGGACGAGTAAGTTAAAAGTCCGAGCCCGTAGAGCGAGGAGTTTTTTAAACAAGGCCAGGATTGCTAATTCATGGTCGAAGCAAGTACCAATAGTGCTTTTCTCAAAAATAAAACGAGACATTTTAATGTTTTTCATGATAATGAGTTATATCAAATATAATAAACTGACTAGGAAATATTAAAAGTTACTTACTTGCTCATATTTGGGTGATTAGTCATGTTTATTGTTATTGATTTCTTCAGCAAAGCTTCTGAACTCATTTTGTAATTTATTTGCACAAATACCTACTTTCAATTAAAATTTATAGCAATATAAATTTCCGCTTTTACGCAACTTTTTTTATAATTGCCAGCTAGACAAAGGTATTTACCGCCATGCCTTCATGAACAACGCCATATAGAGGTACGCTAAGTACTAAGAAAAAAAAACAACGAGAAAAACCTCCTTAGTCTCTTATAAACATATACACGGATAGTTTTAAAAAGAAAACATATGAAATATACTCTGTGAACATATGGTATGTATTGGATTTTCATACGAATTTCCTGGACAGTCATTCAGATTTCCTGGACAGTAAAATCGCCAGGATGATGTATTTTCTGGCAGGTCTTTACAGTATGTAATGGTAATGTTATGGACCAAGTGATAAATTGGGCATTATACATAATGCCCGGTCATTATGAAAAATGCCCAATATGAGAGTGCAATTTGATAATAATAATTCAAATAATCAAATTGACCGGGCATTATACACATTCTCCGTCACCTTTTGGGCAAAGTAATACAAACATAAAATTACTATTTTTTTATTTGTATTGTCATTTAACTTAAAATAAACTAAATGTTAAACAATTTAAATAATAAGACTCTAAGTATTTGGATTAATTCGCAAGGACTTCTACATTAAGAATCCACTAGTTTTTGCATTTAAAACTTAAGGAAAGTCATATTTAAAATATAGGTAACACAAAACATATAAAACTTTAAACTAAAATTTCACAACATATCTTTGTATTATGTAAAAGCAAAGGCAAGAATCCTTTATGGGTGTGTTAGTATGACAGGTAAAGATATTATTTTAAATACTGGAGTCTCTAAATAAAGTACCAGTACCGCATAATAAGACGATTTTCTTTACTCAAAATACACTAATCACGTGGACACCCTCAATGGTTGCTGGCCACTCGGTTGAGGGGTGCGGGTTGCGGGGTGCAATTAGGTGTGTGGGGAGGCCGGTAAGCTGCGTAGCCATAGCTTAGAAAAATGATGGAATTTTTGGTGAAAATCCAAGGTATATATATTTTTTTTCTCGTAATGACATCAGAATCGTGTATACTTTCATACCCTAAAAGGATTCTTGACTTTGCATTTACACCCTGTAGAATTTTTGACATATTATTAAAAAACATAAAATAAACTAACGTTTAAGCAATAAGGCTCATTATTTGGCATAATTAGCATCTAATTGTTTTCTGCACTTAAACTTAATAAAAGTCAAATGAAAATGTAAGTAAAATAGAACATAAAATTGAAAACAAAATAATTGTACAATATGTAGCAAGTAACAGATTTATTTATTAGAACAAACTAAACAAAAACAATAGCGTTTGAAGTCCGTTCGAGCCGCACACGCTGAATGGCTAAAAATGATACTCGCTCCTCTAAATTATTGTCCATCGTTTCCAGTTTTAATCTCCACATTTTACCTCTCGTTGCTACACATCATGCGCCACACTGTACTCCATCTCTCCTTGATTTAATTATTGTTTCTAGGCTTGATAAAGTTGCTTCGCATGGTCAACATAATGCCCCTTTCTCCTATCATGATCTTATTTTTCTTTCGTACAAAGTGCGTCCTCCTAAATATAAGTCCAAATACCTCCTTCTTCGTAGTTTTAAGGGTGTGAACCTGGAGGAGCTCAGGGCTGATGCTTCTGCTGTTGACTGGTCTCCTGTTATTGACTGTGCTAATATTGATGACAAGGTTACCAACTTTAGCAGACTGCTTTTGAGTTTATTTGACAAACACGCCCCTATCAAAAAAGTTAAAGTTAGACACCTTCCTGCGCCGTGGCTGACTCAGGAGATTCGCAACTGTATGGCCAAGCGTGACACTGCAAAGCGTAAATTAAAAAAAAGTTCATCAGACGAAAACTTTGATCGTTACAAAAAGCTGCGGAATCACTGTAATAGGATGTGTAGGGATGCCAAGAGACGCCATATCCACGAGTCCATAGATAATTATAAGCCAGCTCAGGTTTGGAAATTTCTTAAGACATTGGGGATCGGCAAGTCACCTGCTCAAAATGTAAATAACATAGACTTCAATGCTCTCAATCAGCACTTTTCTGCTATTCCAGTCTCTCTAAATGACTACACTAAACGTACAACTCTTCGTAACTTAATCAACAAGTCGAAACCCAATTGCACTTCCTTTTCTTTTAATACGGTTACTACGAGTGACGTTAAGAAAGCCATTCTCTCCATATCGTCAAAAGCTGTAGGTGATGATGAAATCTGTTCCCAAATGCTTCTCCTTATCCTTGATGCTCTACTACCCACCATCACACACATTCTAAATTATTCTTTGATAACGAGTTCCTTCCCGAGTGCTTGGAAAAGAGCACATGTCATCCCGTTACCTAAAACCTCTAATCCTACTTTATTCTCTCAATATCGTCCTATCTCAATATTGCCTATCCTCTCCAAGGTCCTTGAATCCATTGTCCATAATCAACTTGCATCATATCTGTCCCAGAACAATTTACTTAATCCCTACCTATCTGGTTTTCGTCCTGGGCACAGCACTGTCACTGCACTACTGAAGGTAACAGATGACATTCGGTCAGCAATTGACAAACAGCAGATCACTGTTTTAGCACTGCTAGATTTTAGCAGTGCTTTCAATTGTGTTGATTTTGATATACTTTTAGGGGTCCTGGGTTCTCTTAACGTATCTCCTCTAGTAACTGAATGGTTTGATTCCTATCTTCGCTGTCGCCAGCAGTGCATACGCTCTGATGATAACTCCTCTGAGTGGTGTGAGCTCACTGCTGGTGTACCGCAAGGTGGCGTTCTCTCACCTCTCTTGTTTTCTGTTTTTATAAACTCTATTACTGAAACTTTAACTTCTCACTACCATCTCTATGCAGATGATCTACAGCTTTATTGTCATTTTCCTACCGATCAAGCTGAGTTAGCTATTACTCAGTTAAACACCGACCTGCAAAAAATTAAAGTATGGGCAGATGCACATGGACTGCTTGTCAACCCTAATAAATCACAGGCTATGCTGCTTGGCAGTAGGTATATGTTAAATTTACTTAAGGGCACTGGAACATCTTCTGTAAACTTCGATGGTACTGTTATTCCATTTTCCAACACTGCTAAGAATCTGGGCGTTATTTTTGACAGCACACTTTCTTGGGTCACACAGATCAACGAAGTAAGCAGAAAAGTCCATGGAGCTTTTCATTCCCTGAAGCGACTCCAGAACTTCCTCCCTTACAAAACTAAAGTCTCTCTTGCTCAGTCTCTTCTCCTACCGCTTATTGACTACGCAGATGTCTGTTTTCTTGATGCCAATGTGGAGCTGGTCAATAAGCTTGAACATCTTCAAAATCTTGGTATTAGATTCATCTATGGTTTACGTAAATATGATCATGTATCTCATTTTCGTCGTGAGCTTCAATGGCTCCCCATTCGACTTCGTCGTCACTTTCATATTCTAACTCAACTCTATAGTATAATCAATAACCCCCTTTCCCCTGATTATCTCCGTGTTCGTTTTGAGACCCTGTTTTCAACGAACAAAATTCCCCGATCACACACTGTTTCTCTCCTTAAAACCCCATTACATAGTTCTGCGTCGTTTAGCAAGTCTTTTAACGTTGAGGCTGTCAGACTCTGGAACTCGCTTCTAGCAAATATTCGTGATTGTCCCTCTATGAATATATTTAAAAGGCGACTCAAAGAGCACTATATATCACTCTCATGGGTATCTTTTAGCATTTTAATATAGTATCATTAGTATATATGTATGTATTAGTATTCTTATTTATATATTAATAAGTATATATGTATTAGATTATGTATTATATATTATTATATATTATTCAATTATTAATAAATGTACACTTATGTATGTCTACCTATTTACTATCTTTTCTCTAATCCCCAGAGGTAAACTGGAAGAAATCTCTTCTGAGAGATAAGTTTGCTTTTGTACATGTTTATTTGTTTAGTTTTATTTAAAAATAAGTTTTTAGTGTACAATAAAGAATAAAGAAAGAATGGCGGTCTCTGATTGGTCAAAGCGTGTAACGCGAGCTTCCCTCCCGCTAAATATAGCTTCATTATCATATTGCCCAATTGTCACGTAGCAATATAATAATGACCGTGCAATGTGATAAATAATGAAGTTTAGATAGTAATTAATCACTTAGCCCGATAGAGCTAAACATTATTCATAATGCTCACACGTTACGAATAATGCCCGCATTAATTACTTGGTCCATAACAGTAATATTACAATATATTTTTGAGAAAATGTGTTTAATTTAAATTAAATTTTAAGATAAATTTCTTGTAATATGCTTATTCAATCTACTTTTAGTGCATAAAGCAGAAACACTTTGTACATCTAGCCCATTTGTATTGTAACAATTATACACTGTCTGCGTACTGTGCAATACCAATACTACTTAATTCTTGTTTTTTGTACATATTTGCATGTTCTTTTGAGAAAATAAATGCGTTTGTAAGAGTATTTGTATATTTGAATTTGGATAAAAGTCTTGTTGTGTTTCAGCTCTACCTGCTCTATAATATAGGTATCTACATACAAGATTTAAATTTGGTAAGATTGTAGTACCTACCTAAATCTATCTATACCATAGGCGTGCGCAGTGCAGGCTCTAGAAATCAGATGGGCACCAGCAGAGGGGAGCACAAGCAGAGGCAGAAGGGGTCCCAACTTTCAGTAAATTATAAAAGAAGTTTCATTTTTATTAAATTAAACTGGGCTACTACTTTATGGTCATCAATTTGGCTATTATCATCATAGCATGATGATAACACCTCCAATACCTACCACACAGGCTAAAATGTTGTAAAAAATCTTATCTATCTGTAACATGCAAATCTGTGTGTACGATACGTTGACCCCGATAGCAAATACAATCTTTCAGCTGTGGAGACAAAGACAGTAAATTGGCGGCATGTCACGATTCGGGTGTGAAGGGAAAGAAATTCGTGTGACTTGCATAAACGCAACAGTGTAACTTTTCTTGTTTTCTTGCCAAACGCGACGGCGGCGTATGAAGATGAATGGTGGTGCGATGCGGGTTGGTTGTGTAGAGTAGAGGAGGCCCTCGCTCGAACCCAAGCGCGATATTCAAACGCGACGGCGGCGTATGAAGATGAATGGTGGTGCGATGCGGGTCTGTTGTGTAGAGTAGAGGAGGCCCTCGCTCGAACCCAAGCGCGATATTCAAACGCGACGGCGGCGTATGAAGATGAATGGTGGTGCGATGCGGGTCGGTTGTGTAGAGTAGAGGAGGCCCTCGCTCGAACCCAAGCGCGATATTCAAACGCGACGGCGGCGTATGAAGATGAATGGTGGTGCGATGCGGGTCTGTTGTGTAGAGTAGAGGAGGCCCTCGCTCGAACCCAAGCGCGATATTCAAACGCGACGGCGGCGTATGAAGATGAATGGTGGTGCGATGCGGGTCTGTTGTGTAAAGTAGAGGAGGCCCTCGCTCGAACCCAAGCGCGATATTCAAACGCGACGGCGGCGTATGAAGATGAATGGTGGTGCGATGCGGGTCGGTTGTGTAGAGTAGAGGAGGCCCTCGCTCGAACCCAAGCGCGATATTCAAACGCGACGGCGGCGTATGAAGATGAATGGTGGTGCGATGCGGGTCGGTTGTGTAGAGTAGAGGAGGCCCTCGCTCGAACCCAAGCGCGATATTCAAACGCGACGGCGGCGTATGAAGATGAATGGTGGTGCGATGCGGGTCTGTTGTGTAAAGTAGAGGAGGCCCTCGCTCGAACCCAAGCGCGATATTCAAACGCGACGGCGGCGTATGAAGATGAATGGTGGTGCGATGCGGGTCGGTTGTGTCACGGCCGTAGCTAGGGGGGGGCATTGTGGGGCAATGCCCTACCTTAAAATCACAATGCCCTACCTTAAAAAATACATATTTTTGTGAAATAAATTCATATTTTTGTGAAATAAACGATTTAAAACTAATACTTTTTCATTGCAAAACAACAATCTTCTATTTTTAGAGGTTAGTTTTGTGCTGCAATAACTTTCCTGTGTATATTTCCATAGAAAATCAGCTGATTTATACGTAGATTTCACCCACACAAAAGGCCTATGTTCAGACACAGATATTTTATAAATGTGTGAGTGTAAAAACCACAAAGCCACAGGGCGCGTTCATTAACTCGGGGTCGCGACACGGATTCTATTGCCGTCTCTTTCTCACGCGTTGAAAATTGTATACGCTATCCTCCTGTTAGTGTTGGAACCTCACAAAAGTGAGTTAATGAACTGAGTGTTTGTAAAATATGTTCATTTAGTACCTCTGATGACAAAAATTGCCAGTATTTAAATTGGAATAAATCGGGAATAAAAATTGCTTACGCGTGCCATACTCGCGCTGGTCGATATGATCATTTGCGCATACGGGGAATCCCCTTTTAAACTAAAATAAACATAAACTAGAGATTGATTGTGATTGTTTGTAGTTTGCTTTAGTAAAGTGTACGGTAAAGAGTGTTTTAGTCAAAAATCGATACAGTTGTTATTTTAATTGCTATAAATTGAATATTTATTGATTTCGCGATGGATATACGGGCTTTCTTTGGAAAAAAACGAAGAGTTGAAGAGCAAATTGACCACGAAGAACCTCACTGCTCAAAACAGGTGGAAGCACAAGATACAATCGCTACTCCTAGTTCCATGGCAACAGGTTGGTCAACAAATGTTGGTAATGTTAGCTATGGTATTCCATCTGATATTGCACAAATCGGAGAACCAATAAAACAGGTTGTTTTAGACACATATCCAAAACAACATAACAGGGCCTTTGTTTCCGATTGGTTCAAGCGTTATAAATGGTTGCAGTATTCTGTCAACAAAGATGCTGCTTTTTGCTATCCATGCCAGCAATTTTTACCTCATGGAAGCAAACAGACTTCGTACACTTCCACAGGATTTAGAAACTGGAAAAATGCCACTGATTCTAAAACAGGTTTTCCAAAACATGAAAAATCAGTTTCTCATATTCAGGCTATGTCTATGTGGCAGGAGAAATTACAAAGAATATCTACATCTAGCAGTGTTGAAACGTTAATAAATCAAAATGTATTAGAAAAATATAGGTATTACGTGAAGTCTATCATTGAAGTAATACAATTTCTAATTGTCAACGAATTAGCTTTGCGTGGAAATTATATGTTGGAAGAAAAAAAAGAACAAGGATTATTTCAGAATTTATTTGAATACACATGTATGAAAGATCCAAATTTGAACGAGGTTCTCACTCATATACCACAAAACGCAACATATCGTTCACCTGAAATTCAAAATCAAATAATTCAAGCAATGGTTCAAGCAGTACGAAGTTCCATTGTCAACGATATTAATAAATCTGACGTGAAATGGTTTACTCTAATGGAAGACGGGACAAGAGATAAAAATAACCGCGAAAATATTGCATTAGCATTACGTTACGTCAAGGATGGTGTCGTCAATGAGTCGTTGCTGGTGGTTAAGACTACTGAAAACCTTGATGCAGCCACTTTCACGGAATTAACGTTAAATACCCTTACGGAAAATAACATTGACCCCTCTTGTATGCTTAGCCAATGCTATGATGGCGCAAGTGTAATGAGTGGGAAAGTTTCAGGAGTTGCGACTAGAATAGAAAATAAATTGGGCCGAAAAATTCCTTACGTCCACTGCTATAACCATCGCTTGCACTTAATAGTCATCAGGACTATCTCAGAAATGACTTTCATTCGTTTATTTTTTGACCAATGTATCATGTTACATGAATTCTTTCATCATGGCAAAATAGCTGCCTTGTATGGTGGAAAAAAAATTTGCCGACTCCTCGAACAACGCTGGTCTGGACATTTGGCAGTTACAAAAGTTGTATACGATAATTATTCATCGATTTTGCAGACTTTGAAAGAAATTAAAAATGGCAGATTCAACGGTGATGACGTCGCCAAGAGTATCGGTATTAAAAAAGTCATGCTTGATCTGGAATTCCGAATGGCCATGGTTGTGGCCAAAAAAATATTATCCACACTACAACCTGCAGATGCAGCTTTGCAAGCACGAACCGCAGGATTGAAAGACGCCATAACAATCATAAAGTGTGTCGAAGATGAAATTATTAAATTAAGATCAAATCAAATGTATAATCAAATTCTGGAAGAAGCTAAGTCTTTAACAAGTGACGACTGCGGCGAATCTGAAAATAGGACACAGACCTTGAAGAGGCAAATAAAAAAACCAAATCGGATGGATGACTATTTTACGTATGGCCCCTCCTGTTTCTCTGCCAGAAAAAATATAGAAGAGAACGACGAGCCATTTAAGTCTGAGTATTTCGAAACGTTGGACATACTAATTGCTGAATTACAAAGAAGGTTTTCAGACAACAATGATCTAATCAATTCGATTGCGAGTCTCGATGAGTTGGATGTAGATAAAATGGTTCCACTGAAAAATTTGGGTAAGTTTGAAACATTTTCATAACTAAAATAATTGTCGTGTTCAATTTACAATTTTAACAAATTTTTCAGGTCTGAAAATTCCATCAAGAGAAGAGGCTTGTGTGGTTAAAGCTTACTTGAGTCGTAACGAGGACAAAATGGAAAATACATTGCAAATTTTGTACAGGCAACGAGAGGCGTTCAAAGATACATATGAACTTTTTGCTTCTGTGGCGACCATAGGATGTAGCACTGCAGTGTGCGAATCTACGTTTTCAACTTTAACTGCAATCAATAGGCCTCAAAGGCTGTCAATGGGTCACGAGAGAATGGCTGGAATGGTATTCCTGGCCTTTGAAAAAAAAAGAACAAAATCAGTTGATTTGAACGAAGTTCTTCGCATTTTTAATAACATGGCGAATCGTAAAATTCAACTTTTTTAAATGTATGTTAATAATTGTATTAAATTTGTAGAAAAAATAAAATCTAAATGGTATTTTTGGTAGTATCTATTTACTCGTATCAACTCACCCAACAATTAATTATTACCTCACTCTCACTCAGACGTGGATGGATCTCTACATCCAAATCTGGAAGTTTGACCATCTTGTTTGCTTATTCTTCATCATTGAGGATTTAATAGTTATTAGATCTATGCTCATGCTCTTTCAGAGGTCAGTGATATACATAGTGATTGATTTAGGAGCCTGTGCTTCGTGGGATCAATTATGGTAATTTTTTTACTTCCGCCCTACCTGTAACCAATGCTGCCCTACCTCAAATTCGGCTCTAGCTACAGCCCTGGGTTGTGTAGAGTAGAGGAGGCCCTCGCTCGAACCCAAGCGCGATATTCAAACGCGACGGCGGCGTATGAAGATGAATGGTGGTGCGATGCGGGTCTGTTGTGTAGAGTAGAGGAGGCCCTCGCTCGAACCCAAGCGCGATATTCAAACGCGACGGCGGCGTATGAAGATGAATGGTGGTGCGATGCGGGTCTGTTGTGTAAAGTAGAGGAGGCCCTCGCTCGAACCCAAGCGCGATATTCAAACGCGACGGCGAGGTATGAAGATGAATGGTGGTGCGATGCGGGTCGGTTGTGTAGAGTAGAGGAGGCCCTCGCTCGAACCCAAGCGCGATATTCAAACGCGACGGCGGCGTATGAAGATGAATGGTGGTGCGATGCGGGTCGGTTGTGTAGAGTAGAGGAGGCCCTCGCTCGAACCCAAGCGCGATATTCAAACGCGACGGCGGCGTATGAAGATGAATGGTGGTGCGATGCGGGTCTGTTGTGTAGAGTAGAGGAGGCCCTCGCTCGAACCCAAGCGCGATATTCAAACGCGACGGCGGCGTATGAAGATGAATGGTGGTGCGATGCGGGTCGGTTGTGTAGAGTAGAGGAGGCCCTCGCTCGAACCCAAGCGCGATATTCAAACGCGACGGCGGCGTATGAAGATGAATGGTGGTGCGATGCGGGTCGGTTGTGTAGAGTAGAGGAGGCCCTCGCTCGAACCCAAGCGCGATATTCAAACGCGACGGCGGCGTATGAAGATGAATGGTGGTGCGATGCGGGTCTGTTGTGTAGAGTAGAGGAGGCCCTCGCTCGAACCCAAGCGCGATATTCAAACGCGACGGCGGCGTATGAAGATGAATGGTGGTGCGATGCGGGTCGGTTGTGTAGAGTAGAGGAGGCCCTCGCTCGAACCCAAGCGCGATATTCAAACGCGACGGCGGCGTATGAAGATGAATGGTGGTGCGATGCGGGTCGGTTGTGTAGAGTAGAGGAGGCCCTCGCTCGAACCCAAGCGCGATATTCAAACGCGACGGCGGCGTATGAAGATGAATGGTGGTGCGATGCGGGTCTGTTGTGTAGAGTAGAGGAGGCCCTCGCTCGAACCCAAGCGCGATATTCAAACGCGACGGCGGCGTATGAAGATGAATGGTGGTGCGATGCGGGTCGGTTGTGTAGAGTAGAGGAGGCCCTCGCTCGAACCCAAGCGCGATATTCAAACGCGACGGCGGCGTATGAAGATGAATGGTGGTGCGATGCGGGTCGGTTGTGTAGAGTAGAGGAGGCCCTCGCTCGAACCCAAGCGCGATATTCAAACGCGACGGCGGCGTATGAAGATGAATGGTGGTGCGATGCGGGTCGGTTGTGTAGAGTAGAGGAGGCCCTCGCTCGAACCCAAGCGCGATATTCAAACGCGACGGCGGCGTATGAAGATGAACGGTGGTGCGATGCGGGTCGGTTGTGTAGAGTAGAGGAGGCCCTCGCTCGAACCCAAGCGCGATATTCAAACGCGACGGCGGCGTATGAAGATGAATGGTGGTGCGATGCGGGTCGGTTGTGTAAAGTAGAGGAGGCCCTCGCTCGAACCCAAGCGCGATATTCAAACGCGACGGCGGCGTATGAAGATGAATGGTGGTGCGATGCGGGTCGGTTGTGTAGAGTAGAGGAGGCCCTCGCTCGAACCCAAGCGCGATATTCAAACGCGACGGCGGCGTATGAAGATGAATGGTGGTGCGATGCGGGTCGGTTGTGTAGAGTAGAGGAGGCCCTCGCTCGAACCCAAGCGCGATATTCAAACGCGACGGCGGCGTATGAAGATGAATGGTGGTGCGATGCGGGTCGGTTGTGTAGAGTAGAGGAGGCCCTCGCTCGAACCCAAGCGCGATATTCAAACGCGACGGCGGCGTATGAAGATGAATGGTGGTGCGATGCGGGTCGGTTGTGTAGAGTAGAGGAGGCCCTCGCTCGAACCCAAGCGCGATATTCAAACGCGACGGCGGCGTATGAAGATGAATGGTGGTGCGATGCGGGTCGGTTGTGTAGAGTAGAGGAGGCCCTCGCTCGAACCCAAGCGCGATATTCAAACGCGACGGCGGCGTATGAAGATGAATGGTGGTGCGATGCGGGTCGGTTGTGTAGAGTAGAGGAGGCCCTCGCTCGAACCCAAGCGCGATATTCAAACGCGACGGCGGCGTATGAAGATGAATGGTGGTGCGATGCGAGTCTGTTGTGTAGAGTAGAGGAGGCCCTCGCTCGAACCCAAGCGCGATATTCAAACGCGACGGCGGCGTATGAAGATGAATGGTGGTGCGATGCGAGTCTGTTGTGTAAAGTAGAGGAGGCCCTCGCTCGAACCCAAGCGCGATATTCAAACGCGACGGCGGCGTATGAAGATGAATGGTGGTGCGATGCGGGTCGGTTGTGTAGAGTAGAGGAGGCCCTCGCTCGAACCCAAGCGCGATATTCAAACGCGACGGCGGCGTATGAAGATGAATGGTGGTGCGATGCGAGTCTGTTGTGTAAAGTAGAGGAGGCCCTCGCTCGAACCCAAGCGCGATATTCAAACGCGACGGCGGCGTATGAAGATGAATGGTGGCGCGATGCGAGTCTGTTGTGTAAAGTAGAGGAGGCCCTCGCTCGAACCCAAGCGCGATATTCAAACGCGACGGCGGCGTATGAAGATGAATGGTGGTGCGATGCGGGTCGGTTGTGTAGAGTAGAGGAGGCCCTCGCTCGAACCCAAGCGCGATATTCAAACGCGACGGCGGCGTATGAAGATGAATGGTGGTGCGATGCGGGTCGGTTGTGTAGAGTAGAGGAGGCCCTCGCTCGAACCCAAGCGCGATATTCAAACGCGACGGCGGCGTATGAAGATGAATGGTGGTGCGATGCGAGTCTGTTGTGTAAAGTAGAGGAGGCCCTCGCTCGAACCCAAGCGCGATATTCAAACGCGACGGCGGCGTATGAAGATGAATGGTGGTGCGATGCGGGTCTGTTGTGTAGAGTAGAGGAGGCCCTCGCTCGAACCCAAGCGCGATATTCAAACGCGACGGCGGCGTATGAAGATGAATGGTGGCGCGATGCGAGTCTGTTGTGTAAAGTAGAGGAGGCCCTCGCTCGAACCCAAGCGCGATATTCAAACGCGACGGCGGCGTATGAAGATGAATGGTGGTGCGATGCGAGTCTGTTGTGTAAAGTAGAGGAGGCCCTCGCTCGAACCCAAGCGCGATATTCAAACGCGACGGCGGCGTATGAAGATGAATGGTGGTGCGATGCGAGTCTGTTGTGTAAAGTAGAGGAGGCCCTCGCTCGAACCCAAGCGCGATATTCAAACGCGACGGCGGCTTATGAAGATGAATGGTGGTGCGATGCGAGTCTGTTGTGTAAAGTAGAGGAGGCCCTCGCTCGAACCCAAGCGCGATATTCAAACGCGACGGCGGCGTATGAAGATGAATGGTGGTGCGATGCGAGTCTGTTGTGTAAAGTAGAGGAGGCCCTCGCTCGAACCCAAGCGCGATATTCAAACGCGACGGCGGCGTATGAAGATGAATGGTGGTGCGATGCGGGTCTGTTGTGTAGAGTAGAGGAGGCCCTCGCTCGAACCCAAGCGCGATATTCAAACGCGACGGCGGCGTATGAAGATGAATGGTGGTGCGATGCGGGTCTGTTGTGTAGAGTAGAGGAGGCCCTCGCTCGAACCCAAGCGCGATATTCAAACGCGACGGCGGCGTATGAAGATGAATGGTGGCGCGATGCGAGTCTGTTGTGTAAAGTAGAGGAGGCCCTCGCTCGAACCCAAGCGCGATATTCAAACGCGACGGCGGCGTATGAAGATGAATGGTGGTGCGATGCGGGTCTGTTGTGTAAAGTAGAGGAGGCCCTCGCTCGAACCCAAGCGCGATATTCAAACGCGACGGCGGCGTATGAAGATGAATGGTGGTGCGATGCGAGTCTGTTGTGTAAAGTAGAGGAGGCCCTCGCTCGAACCCAAGCGCGATATTCAAACGCGACGGCGGCGTATGAAGATGAATGGTGGTGCGATGCGGGTCTGTTGTGTAGAGTAGAGGAGGCCCTCGCTCGAACCCAAGCGCGATATTCAAACGCGACGGCGGCGTATGAAGATGAATGGTGGTGCGATGCGAGTCTGTTGTGTAAAGTAGAGGAGGCCCTCGCTCGAACCCAAGCGCGATATTCAAACGCGACGGCGGCGTATGAAGATGAATGGTGGTGCGATGCGGGTCTGTTGTGTAGAGTAGAGGAGGCCCTCGCTCGAACCCAAGCGCGATATTCAAACGCGACGGCGGCGTATGAAGATGAATGGTGGTGCGATGCGGGTCTGTTGTGTAGAGTAGAGGAGGCCCTCGCTCGAACCCAAGCGCGATATTCAAACGCGACGGCGGCGTATGAAGATGAATGGTGGCGCGATGCGAGTCTGTTGTGTAAAGTAGAGGAGGCCCTCGCTCGAACCCAAGCGCGATATTCAAACAATTTCCTTGTTCGAATCCTTGACCCAAGGGGGATACGTGGTCTGTTTTCAAGAAGGGTACGTGCCCTCCCTGTCCGCACGCCTATGATCTATACTGATAATAAAGTATTAAAAAAGTTGTGTCTGTACATAGAATATTTAGGCGAAATTTTAATTAAATTGGGTTGTTATATCTTAGTATTGTATTGTACTGAGGCCAGAACTAAACTTGTCTCTCTGTCTGTCGGTATGTATGCTCCGGTTTTCTTTATTATCATCGTAGTGATCTTGCCTATAAAGGGTGTTCATAAAATAACCACCAAGCCGAAAACGGGGCAGAGATTGAAAAAGATGAGGACAGAGACGCGGGCAAAGGCTAGATCTAATAATAAACTAGTATAAAAGTTGTGTCTGTAAATTGAATAAGTAGGTATTAGTGCCAAACCAAGTCCTATTGTTTGCGACTTCGAAAAAACAGATGCCATACCAAATTTGACGCACCTGTACCGCATCAGGCGGTCGTTTTCTGAAATTCTACTGAGTTAGGATTGAAGTTTGTGTAGTGTAATTACTAATCAGACACTTCCTAGTTGCCCCTATCATTGAATCCTAGCTAAGATCATCTAGGATCCCGTTAAATCGTATGGTCTAAACAAAATAAAAGATGGAGCTGGCTAGGGCTGAGATTCAGAGTGCATTTTGAGTCCGAACTCAATCTTACAAACGTCAAAAAGCGACGTGATCTCATACTAGAGTGACGTTTGTAATCCTACAGTTCGGACTCAAAATGCACTCTGAATCTCAGCCTAAGACCGCCCGCCACATGCAAGCGACAGATCAGGCGAGATGTTTGTTGATTGTACGTTATACACAGGCAGGCCGTAAGTACGCGTAGTTCCGGAGAGCAGTCCTCGAAGAGAATGAATGGTCGGTCGGCGAGCGAAGAGCACCGCCCTCGTGTGCCGGAGGGCGGGACCCGCCAATGGCGTGATGGGCGGGGGCGGCGGCGCGCGCTCGGCGCGGCAGTGACGCGCGGCGCCTCGCTCCGGACGTTCCTTTCGCGTGCCTCGCGCTCCGAGCGACCCGCGACCCGAGTGACTCCGCGCGCGAGTGTGTGTGTGAGTCGGAGGATAGTGCTCCGTGGGCCCAGGAACACCCGACCTTATTGTTCTAATACCTACTGTGATTGTGTCGTGCCTATAGATAACAGTGACGTGGAAATAAGTGAAGCCGGTTGTGTAGCTGGATACTTATACACAAAAAAGGTATTTGTTAAAGGTACATTATGCCCTTGTATTTCAGGGGCGTATCAATGATACGGGGCCCCCGGGCTACAGGGGCCCCGAAAGTGTGTAATCAAACTTCGTAAAATGTTATCCACAATCTCACTTAAACTCATAGGCCGTACTTACCGGAAAAAAAAATACTATCTAATCTAATTATGATTTGATTTTTAAACAACTTCGTATAAAGCTGAAAGGTGAAATAAATTGTTTAGGCCGCACGATTCAAAATGTGTTTGGTACAGCAGTTGTGAAAAATATGGTTTTATTAATTAAAAAAGCTCCTTTTCTGGTCATGATTTAGATAAAACACAAGATGTGTCAAAAATTTACCAACTTTCTGTGGTTTTTAATCAAGTAGGTACATCAATAACAGAATACGCTGGTCAATGTTGAGAAACGATTCATCTAAAAATATAAAATTAACTTTAAAAAGGTATGTCCTGCTAGATGGTCTTTAAGAAACGACGCTTTGTCAGCTATAAGGGAAAATTATTCATTAATAATTAAAAATAATTGTAACAACAAACTTTAATTTCGACTAAATAAGACGAACATGACGAACGCAAATACCTATATAATAATGAACAATTTAGAGAGCTACCATTTTTTTGTGCTTTACGCTTTTTTCTTCATCCTGTTTCTAAAGCTCTAGGTACAGCATGAAAATAATGACGTAGAGAAAGCTAGTATTCACCAAAAGTAATCTTTTGAATAGACTGACTGAAATAAGAAATCAAAATTTATTCCATGGTTTGCTAAACGAGTCCAGAGATTAGCAACAGAGTGGTAACAAATGTTTTTAACGAAATAATTAAAAAGATGTCGGGCCACGCGCAGTGTAGGGTTCCGTAGTTGCCCAGTACGATTTTATAATTAGGTCTACTAATACAGATCGCGCCAAACTTCTAGTCCGCTCGGAAGTTGCTCTCCCGAAGAATGGCCCATACCTACATTGTCGTGTTTAGTGACTAAAAGATTGGCGCGACCTGTACTCGTAAGCCTGTAAAGCCTACTTAGCTGTGATGGATTTCATTTTAACTTCATTATTTAAACTACTTCTATGAATTTTTTTACATATTCATAAACAACAGTTTAGCCGGCATTTGGGGGCACTATTCCTCCGACTCTAACAAAAATTACCAGTTTAAAGCTTAATATTCATTTTCAAATCAACTCAAAATAATGTATTTGTTCAACATAAGTATCTAGTAAAAAGATGGAGTTAAATTTGTAGTGCGCTGTTGCATCGTAAAGGCATACAAATATTTAAAACTTAAGAAATAAATGCCTACTAAATAAAGTACATAAAGAGAAAAACCTTTACCCTTTATTTGGGCCCCCCAAAAAATTGTGATATGGGCCCGTCTAAGGCAAGCTACGCCACTGCCTCATTGGGAAATGATTCATTGTGAAAGTGATTAGTACTTCCGCTGTAAGAGATATTATACAGAGATAAATATTATCGAAATAAACAACTCTTAAAGCCGTGATTACACCATCCAATTTATCGGGATCCTAACTAGGATGCACGAACAAACAGACCGTCCATTTGGGAACAATTACTGTTGTTGACCCCGGGTGCGTGCGTCTCACTCACTCGTACGACTCGTCCCGCATTGATCTCTCCGTCGCTCGACGCGGAATCAAGCTGCGGACGCGCTGAAATATACCTATACAACCATCATAACTAAAATTCTTCAAAAATAAATCAAGGGAAATAATTTGTTGTTATAATATCTTCAATTTGGCCAAGTTTCAATTTATTTTTTTGCATAATTAATTACATAATTAAACAGGATATTCGTTCGTAATTAGACCTAGGTTTGGTATTTATTTAGTTAGAGATTTTGATAAATTCTAATCAAGGCACATCATTCCAGATATTTTGTAGTTTCAATCATTCATCATTCATCAATTTCGACTTTCAAGGTCACCATCAGGTATTGCCCCCTTAACGCGATTACACTGTCCTAAGTCCAATCCATTCCTACTTAGGATGCCGATAAATCGGATGGTGTAATCGCGGCGATCAGAAATTCGGGAGCCGAGCAAAGCGGAGCGGAGAGTTTTATTAGTTTTCATCTAATATCATTTTTAGGGTTCCGTACCCAAAGGCAACACGGAGCCCTACTTATTAAGGGTCGGTTATCCCCCGATATTGTCTCTTCACAAATTCAATTGTAATAGGTAACTAATATACCTATGTCATAAATCACTGAAATTAATATTTCGGCCGTCCGATATAAGATTATGTGACTTGTATTTTACTGCATTCAATAAAATCGTAAAAATAGGCCTAAACTATGATATAATACCATTATACCATTACATAGGAGTTATATTAGGTTTTAGACAATAAAAACTGAAATAAACGTCGTAAGAATTGTAATATAAAAATAATAAATAATAACTCCTAGAAATCGTGAGTTTTCTGAGCGGCTCACTCTCACTAAGCAGGATAGAAAAGTGTAAAATGAAAGCGTCTCTGTATAACCTCGCCTCAATGTCGCTGTCTGTCCGTCTGTCCGTCCGGGCCAACTGATGCCGGGCCCGGCAGGGTCCGAAATATATCTTGAATTTATACAAATATATAAAATTTAAATTATAAAAAAATAGTACATAATCGACACTCCAAAAGTTAATATACATTTATTTTATTTATAACAGGGTTCTGAAAAAAAAAACATGTTAAGGAGGCTTTTTCCAAAATGATGACGTAGCCCAAAACGTGATAGGAAAAATCGCTACATCGAAAAAAATTGCAAAGTGAAGGCTGTTTTTTCAGTTCAAACAGAACAGTAGTCCGTCCAAATTAACAAAGTAAAAATAACAATAAATTACCAATTGTAAACATATAAACCTATTATCTAAAACATAAAAACGCGTTTTTTAAACGCTCTTATTTGAGATTATATTAAATACTAGCTTTTGCCCACGGCTCCGCCCGCGTGTTATTCGGTTTAACGACATGCTTTTAAAGTAGCCTATGTGTTAAGATAGGATATAAGCTATATCCATTCTAAATTTCATCTAAATCCGTTCAGCCGTTTCAGCGTGAAAGGGTAACAAACATACACACACAAACTTTCGCATTTATAATATTAGTGTGATTATAGTACGGAACCCTTCGTGCGCGAGTCCGACTCGCATTTAGCCTGTTTTTTATCTATCTAGGATTTATATTTTGGTTTACTATTAATATGTATCAAATAACATAGCCTTGTCTTATTTCACCACACACGATAAAGACCGCGCTAATTAGGCACCTGATCTTTCAATTATATTGATATATCCTACAGGGACCATGTTTTTTTCCGGGATAAAAAGTAGCCTATGTGTTAAGTTAGGGTATGAGCTATATCCATTCTAAATTTCATCCAAATCCGTTCAGCCGTTTCAGCGTGAAAGAGTAACAAACACACACACACACACACAAACTTTCGCATTTATAATATTAGTAGGATTATCCACTAAAAACAGCAATATTTAACCTTTTCTTGATCATGTACATGACAAAGGAGCCGATATGTAATTCATACCCGCTGTTGGTGTGTCTGTATACAATATATTGACTAGAGTAAACATGTTCGTTTTATTTACAACGTGCATCAAAGTTGTCAGTTTTGTTACGGGTATATCTCAAAACTTCAGCTAGCTAGGAATTTGGAATTTTCCATTTATTATGTGCCACGGAAGTGCCGATTTATAAAAAACGTTGAGGATTACCCGAATAGTCGGTCAACTTACTTTTGTAGTTTTTTCTTTTAAACTTTTTCTAGGTAACAATAGGTTTGTAATTTCTATTCAAATCAATTAGTTCTATTAATTTATTTACTTGGTCTGGACCCTCAAGGAGCGAGTGCTCTCGCTCTCGATCGGTTCTTTCAAATAAACAAGTGAAGAGGTTCGCTATCGCCCTATCGCTGCACTGCCGGTTATTAGGATAAACGTATGAGAATATATAACACACGGGTGTACCGGGACTTGCATTTCACAGTTCACACTCGAAAACACCTCTGACACTCCCTCGGATATACATGTCGTGATTATTTATCAGTTTTCAGCACAGTGCGTGTGTAGTTCTTTTTAGGGTTTCGCACCCAAAGGGCAAAACGAAACCCCATCGATGTCGCTCTGTAGGCCTACCATGAGCTTTGGTCACGGATACGCGTATGTAGTAGGAGGCGAAGGAGGGCTACGAGAGGAACCAGGACTTCTCATACAAACTGTTCTACACAGTCGGTAACGTGTATTGTCAACTCATGGCAGCCTACTGCTGTCTGTCCGTCCGTACGTCACGGGTCTCTAGCTTGCAAACGGAATGATACATTTTCAAAATAGGTCCCACCCAAACATGCAAGAGAGAAGACATTTTTTTTCTCACCTCATTTGGAGCGACATTGTCTAGACTTAAGGAGAGTACAGATATAAATTCGTTTTGATCAAAGTTGTCAATTTTAGACAATTTTTGTTACGGGCTCTATCTCAAAAACTAAACTAGTTAAGAATTTGGAATTTTCTGTGTATTATGTGCCATATATACTATATTATTTAAACAACAAACAAATACTGAAAACGCTATTTTTAATACAAGTTTAGGGTTACGTACCCGAATACTCGACCAACTTAATTTTATATTTTTGTTTCATACAGTTTCTAGTGAATGATAAACAAGTTTGTAATTTTTATAACTTATTGGAATGGTACGGAACCCCCTAGGCGCGAGTTCTACTCGCACTTAACCGGTTTATTTATTATAGATAATAAGTAATGAATGAGACACCAATTAGAATATAAAGTAACCTACACTATTTTATAAGAAATATTGGTTTGTTTGTCTGTATGTATGTTTTGGGTAATCTCTGGAACTACTGAACCGATTCTAAAACTTTTTCTTTTGTAGAAAGATACACTACCGCTAAGTACCGTAGGCTATATTGTATTTTAATAAAAATAAGTTTTCAGTTTGAAAATTCAATATTTGTGAGTCAAGTCGGGAGATAAAACGCTGCTTGACTGCTTTATCGGCGTGCGTTGACCAAACGGTTAGTTATATACCACGTTATACGTGATAAAACCGGTCGTATTTTCATACGGGAAAACAGTATCAGTTTAATTTGACTCAAGATTTCCATCTACAACGATCATTTATATCAAATTTAATTTTAACCGCCCGGTAAGCGAGAGGTCCCGGGTTCGAATCCCGGTTCAAAGCTCCTCAGGTCCAGATTTACTTTTCTGATTTTCTATACCGCAACTATATAAATTTAATTTGTTTTATATCTCCTTGCGATGGATAAATCGTCAAGTGTTTTATTTTTATTTATTTTTTAGTTTTATTCCCCCATTATTCCCCTACATAGTGGGAAGGCAAATGGAACTTAGCTCATACAGCCATGTCTGAGGTATGTTTTATTTATTTTATTTATCGAAAACAGTTGTCAGTCTTATCTTGTGTACCACAGATAGACATGACAGAAATGAGCAGCCTCCCGATTCTGTATCGTGAAATCAGTTACCAAACCGAGTGCCTATCGTCCAAAATATATTAAACCGCTAATCTAAGGATACGTTCGCACTTGAAATGACGTTACAATTCGTAAATAGTTCAATAACTACGAGTATTAAAGGTTATTTTGAAAGTTCATTTTTATCTGTTTTTGGTGAATAGCAACCATAGATGGCAACCGACACTGAGTTACATAATAGGCCCTCTAGTTTCAGTTTGATGCGTTCGTAGGCTGCGTTCAATTTGATGAAATGAAATAAAAATTGCTTAGACGACATTTTGAGTAGTTAGGTAGTAACTTTACAAACTGAAAATTCTGATGAAATTTAACCAACCAATTCGTGCCTGATTTTTGCCTTTTAATTTCTTTAGATAATATATTATATATAATCAAAGTAGATGAGCAACAAGAAGGATACTGGAATCTGGTTAAAATAAACTCCTTGATAGGTAACCTCATTTAATCCTAATATGAATAAGAGAGTTTGCTGTCTGTTATGCCGGCCAAATAAGCGACATACTGAAAAAGGGCAAAGTGAAAAGTACCCGGAATAGAAGAGCCTGTATGGCTAGGTTGATGGATGTAGAAGAAGCAAAAGAGGTGTGTCAGGATCGTAGCAGATGGAAATCTGTAGTCTCTGCCTACCCCTCTGGGAGACAGGCGTGAGTATATGTAATGTATGTATGTAATGAATAAGAACTTTTTGAATATAATGCCAAAAGGCAAAAAGTTTTAATGTGCGAGTTCGCAAAATGATACTGGTCATTTTTGACTGAAAAACACTTGTACTTGTCCACTTATTTATATTATTTCCCTTACTGGTTTCGCTGTTATAGCATTATCAAAGGGTTTTTGGTTGTTTACGTACAATGTAACAAAAGTTCCACCAAGTGCCAACAATCACGAGCATCAAGTCCGTTGATACTGGTCACTTGCATTCCAAAAGTTCCACCAAGTGCCAACAATCACGAGCATCAAGTCCATTGATACTGGTCACTTGCATTCCAAAAGTTCCACCAAGTGCCAACAATCACGAGCATCAAGTCCATTGATACTGGTCACTTGCATTCCAAAAGTTCCACCAAGTGCCAACAATCACGAGCATCAAGTCCATTGATACTGGTCACTTGCATTCCAAAAGTTCCACCAAGTGCCAACAATCACGAGCATCAAGTCCATTGATACTGGTCACTTGCATTCTCTGTACATTATTTAAAAAATACAATCGATTGGTTTTCCTTGTTATCAACATTTTTGTATCTAAAAAATAGACAATTTCGGGCAGCCATTTTTGTTTAAATTATTTGAATAAGCTGGTAGAGTCGAATTTATGTTATGTATGACTGAAAGCAGCCTTCGAACTTATTTCCGACAAGTTGGCAACTTACGTGCAAAGAAAAAGAATGCCCCCCGTTCATTTGGAGTTTTTATTGTTTGTTTCTTTAATTACGTTTCATTTATTTACACACACTATGCATTGAAAAACGTAGTATGATACACGAGCGTAAGGGCAATAACTTACTCGTAACGTTAAGCTATTGCCTCCTTTACGCCTTTGTAACATGAACTACTATTTTTTGTCTAGATGAAGCAAAAATGAAGCATTTTTAAGAGGGCGTTGCATTTTTTTTTAAATATTACTCTTATGTCCTAATAGACCGACAAATGATGTTTTTGACCGTATTTAATCATAATCGACACTTTAATTACTGTATCTATGTTGATGATATTGTCACGATGAAGCATGTTTGACCGGGGGTTGCTCCATAACGCAACTGAAGGGCGACTAACTTGACTGAACACTCGGTAAGTGGTAGGTGGTGAATGACCCTTTCCGTGAAATCTGCAACATAATATTAGACAACTGAGACAAGGATGTTCTTGACCAAGTATAGGGGCGCAAAAATGATTATTCGTATTTCTAAACAAGGATAATTGACCCTTGTTCCTGACCACGTACCCTGCCTCCAGTATGAATTTGGATAGACAGACAGAACAGAAGCCGGTAGACGACCCAACAACGGTCAAGTCATTGGCGAGGACCTGTGCCTTGAGGGTTCCGTACTTCCTGTTTAAAACACAAAATTATTTCACGAACAGTTATAAGTTGCTCTTTAATTTCTTCTTAAATTTAGGTACTTAGGTCATTTCCATAAATTTTTCAAGACTTGTGCTCTAAGATCTAATTGTTAACTGAGCGTCAAGTGTCTAACTCAACTGGAAGTATCCTATAGGTTTTCATGGTGAATCAATTTGTATAAAATTTATTACGTGAATGGCAATAATTTTTTACGCGTTGAGTTGGAAGCCTGATTTACAAATATCAAGTTGAAATTACAACGGTCCCATAATGCTTTTAAAAATCAGGCTTTCAGCGCAAAAAAGTTATTGCCATTTACGTAATCAATTTTATACAAACTGGCTCAGCCTGAAACTGAATACCTATAGGACACTTCCAGTTGCCTCAGAAACTTGACATGCTGTTCCCAGTCAGGTCCCATAGCACACTTCTAGGGAAATATCTGAAAATGATCTTATTATATTTAATTATTCAGGAACAAATATTAACCAACTTCATTGGACCCTTTGGATACACAGAGTACAATAGATATTGCCATTTAATTAATCAATTTTATACAAACTGGCTCAGCCTGAAACTGAATACCTATAGGACACTTCCAGTTGCCTCAGAAACTTGACATGCTGTTCCCAGTCAGGTCCCATAGCACACTTCTAGGGAAATATCTGAAAATGATCTTATTATATTTAATTATTCAGGAACAAATATTAACCAACTTCATTGGACCCTTTGGATACACAGAGTACAATAGATAGATCGTAAGTGTCAAGTGTCAGGTTAACTTTGGAACAAGTTTGTGTTTTAACTCTTACAGAACAATAGTAAAACAACAGACAATGGGATATCCCATCAGTACTGCAAGGGTTCAGCGATAGGCAGCAGTATGTTGAAACTGTCGATGAGAACGGGAACCTGAAACAGTTGGGAATCCTTGATGTACCGAGGGGATGCCCTCAGGGTTCCATTTTGAGTCCGCTATTATTTATTATATATACTGCTGATCTGCCTGAATTTCTAAAACATTGTAAAGTGCATCTTTACGCGGACGAAACCCAAATATACCGCTCATTGGCCCCACCCCATACAGATGAAACTATACAAGCGATAAATACATAACAAGTTGGTCAAAAGAAAATTGCCTTGTAATAAATCCTAAAAAATCCAAATTTCTGGTACTAGGAACCAAACATCAATCTAGCGCAATCACAAAACAATCACCTATTCTGAAAATGGATAACAATATAATAGATACGGTAAAATCTGCTAGAAACTTGGGGCAACTACTAGATCAGAAACGCTTTTTATAGGCTCAAAGTACTATATGGATATCGAGAATTTCTATCCGAAGAAGTGCGAATAACTCTAACTGAAACACTTATATTATCGCTGTTTAATTTCGGGGATGTCGTATATGGCCCAAGACTAGTTGCTAAGACAGAGCGCGCAATTCTACGCGTGCAAAACGCATGCGCTCGCTACTATTTCTCAATACCCAGGCGAGCTCATATCACATCATTCCTCAATAAAAAAGGTATCCTTAAAATGGCAGCACGCCAATAATTGCATTTAACTAATCTTATACACAAAGTTCTGCATAAGCAAGTACCAGAATACCTTCATCTAAAAATAATTTGGAAAAAAGAAATTCTCACGTATAACACAAGAAACAAATCCAATAACAAATCACATAGAAGCTCTCTGTGGTAGACTTAGTTCAGCCGCTTACGCTGTTAGACGCATAAGGCAGATTACTGATGAAGATACTGCTAAATTAGTATATTTCAGTTATTTTCACAGCATTATGTCATATGGCATAATGTTGTGGGGTAGAGCCGCGGATATAGAAGCAGCCTTTGTCTTGCAAAAGAGAGCAATTCGGTCTATTTATAACATGAAGTATCGAGATTCATTAAGAGAAAAGTTACAAGAAATTAATATATTACGGTCCCATGTGAATTTATTTATCAAGTTATTAGATATGTCAGAAAAAATATTGATAATTTCCCGAGGCTTGGTGTGGACCACTCTGTTGAAACCAGAAACAAACATAAACTAGCTTTTCCAAAATTCAGACTTGCCAAGGTAGGTACCTCTTTTGTAGGACATGGTATAAGATTTTACAATAAACTTCCAAAGGAGGTCCTTAGTTTGCCTGAAAATAAGTTTAAATTATACCTATACATTAAACAGGGACTACTTAAAAAAGCTTATATAAAATCAATGATTATCTGGATGATTATGAAGCATGGTGTAATAAATAATAATAATCTTTATCAAAATTGTGAGTCATAATTAGCAAATTTTAATACGAAATGTTTGATTCCTCTAAAGGCTAATCTTAAGCCCTTTATAGTTAACTAATATGTAAACTGACTTTGCTGTAAAAGGTAATAGACAATGTAAGACGGATTGACTAAGATCAATATACATATATATTTTTTTCTCTTGGACATAATTCCTATGGTTTTATATTTGCCTTTACTTAAGTAGGTATAAGAAAATTGTATAGATTAAGGTTATGTTACAAATGGAAAAATTCATGTTTGCCAAGTTTCTTGCCCTTCTTCTCAGCAATACTAATCGAATGGTGCGGATGGTTAGGCATGATGTATATATAATATTTTTATTCCTATATTTCTCTATTTTATGCAGGTTTATAACTTTATTACATTTTAGTAGCCCAACCTTAATATTTTTTGTATGTATTTCCCGTATTTATTTATCAACTTGTTTGTTCGTTGCATCATTTATATATAATATTTTTATTCCTAGAATTCTCTATTTTATGTATGTGTATAAATTAATTTTTGTAGCCCAACCTAAATATTTTTTGTATGTATTTCCCTTATCAGTATATTCATATTTTTTTATATTCTAAAGATATATATTGTAAAGATTAACTTTGACTTGTAGAAAGTATACATTATGTATCTATTTTACAAAATAAATATTTTGATTTGATAATAAAATGAACATACCCATACATAAAAATGTCGGGTATAGAGGAAGCTTCAGTTACGCAGCATCCAAAATATGGAACGATTTACCTCCGCCCCTAAGAGAAATAAAATCCCCAAATACATTTAAAACTAAATTGCGTAATTTGTTACTACTGAAGCAACAGCAAGATCCTGCATATCTATAAATATTTCTTTTTTACGAAACATATAAATATTTGTATGAAAACATGTAAATAAGTATATAAATATGATATTTTATTTAAGATTTCATCAAGGATAAAACACTTTTCGTTTTTTCTTTGGCATTGTTCATTTTTATTTTTTATTAATTTATTATTTATATCTTCTCTTTTAGTGTTACCAACACTGTTACATACAAACATTGCTGTCTTTCTTTTTAATAACTGTAAATTAATTGTGTAAAGCGCTCTTATATGGATGAATCCGCATATTGTAGAAAATAACAAGATGACCTCCACTTTAAAGTATTAATTAAATATGTTTAAGTTTAGCATAGTAAAAGGGGCAGTCTGAAAACCAGCATTGCGTTGTTGCTACACAACACGCAACATGTCTGAGACTGTTCCTTTTGCCACACAAGTGCCGAGGAATACTATTATTATTTAGTTAAGTATTCTAATCTAACATGTATTTTCTGTATTTCTATCTACATGTTGTGGCAATAAATACCTTTTGTCTTTGACCCTGAACGTTCTACTCGCACTTGACCACTTCTTGTTATCTTGACGTGAAATGAGCTTTAACGCTTGCCCATTACCGCGCTTCCTGGAAAATGTCAGATAAAGCGCGCTCGTCCAGAAACTAGGAGAGTGACAGCAGGCGCGGCGTTGTTCAGTATTTCCGGGCACTTCCAGAATTCCGCAAACATTTTTGGAAGTTTACCGGACGCATTTTATGAGCCCGTATTTATTTATATTTGAAAAAAATAGCTACTAATGCTAATAACTAAACTAACTAAATAGCTAATAATACTACGAGTGCGTAAAGGAGGCAATAGCTTATACGAGGTACTATTTGAAACACGAGCGATAAGCGTGTGTTTTAAACGTTACAAGTAAGTTATTGCCCTTACGCACGTGTATCATACTACATTTTTCAATGCATAGTGAGAGTAAATAAATTAATTGTAATTAAATAAACAAAGAAACAATAAATACATCCAAATGAACTTTAGGCGGGCATTCTTTTCCTTTTTCTTTGCACGCAAGTTGCCGATTTGACGCAATTAAGCTGCTTTCAGTTTGATGCGTTCGAAGGCTGCTTTCAGTCATACATAACATGAATTCGACTCCCACCAGCTTATTCTACATTATAATGTAAACGACAATGGCTGCCCGATATTGTCTATACTTTAGATACAAGGAATGTTGTTAACAAGGAAGACCGATCGATAACATTGTATTTTGTTAAATATTGTACAGAGAATGCAAGTGGCCAGTATAATTTTTTTTTTGGCTTTTGGCATATAATTAAAAAGTTCATATTCATATTACAATTAAATAAGGTTACCTACCAAGAAGTTTATTTTAACCAGATCCACCTTGTTACCTATATAAGATGACCTTAATATATTTAGCCAAATTGTTACTGAAGACTCGGTAAGTGCTCTGTAACAAGATTCACAATGACCCTTTTTGTGAAATTCGTTAATTATTTTTGAAGTTGCAGCATTTGTAAAATCTAACCAACATAATTTTGAGACATTCAGTAGTGGTCGACTTAATAACAAATAAAAGGCTCTTCTCACACTCACTTCGAGAACACCATGTTCGGAATGACTTCCAACATCTATGATGAGCTTCCTGCTGATCACATCAGGACAATTGAAAATATTGATGTATTTAAAATTAAATTAAAAGATTGTTTACTTGATAAAATATACTATACAATTGCTGATTATTTGAATGATGCCTGTTAAAATTGCTTATGTACTATACAATTGATAATTATTCAAATGATGCCTGTTAATATTGCCTTTATTTAGTTTAATAACATTTAATGTAAATTCTTACCTAATTTTAAGATTAATAACTTATAATAAAATACCCGCAGAAATAAAATCGGAAATTAAAGAACACATTTTCTCTAAAAGGATAAGAATATTTCTAGTAAAAAAATGCTACTACTCGGTTGAGGATTTCTTAACAGAATAATTTATGATAGTTAATGTGCCCTTTTTAATTTATTTTTTTCTGTTTTTGTCCACCTTTAACACGATATCATAGTTATGCTATATTAGAATGTAAAATATATATATATTCAAATGTTATACTATATGTTGTAAATTCATTTTTATTTATATTATACGAAAATTTTATGTCTATAATAGAGCCGATTTTGAAGGCTTTAATTTTGGTTTTGGTGTTGTCAAAACGAAATCTTCGTCATTCCAAAATAGTTCTTTAGTGTCAACAACAGAAGCTATAATACAATGGATTTTTTTTAGTTTTGACAGCAGTAGACTAAGGTTGGAGCCTTTAGAATCGACTTTATTGTGTCGATAGTTAAGTTTTTATGTTAACTTTAAGTTGTGTTACAAATTTGCAACGCCTATAATAGGCATCTAAGTTATAAGCGCCAAAAATACATAAAATCTGTACACACTTAGATTGCAATAAACGTTTGAGTTTGAGTTTGAGTTTAACATTTGTGCGCCTAACGGCAGAGCATAAGGGACTATTATTAGGGTTCCGTAGTACCTGAAAGGTAAAAGGAACCTTTATGGTGAGACTCCGTTGTCCGTCCATCCGTCCGTCCGTATGTCACAGCCTCATAACTTTGGCACCGTTAAAGGTAAAGATTTGAAATTTGCTACAAAAATTGCATTCACTTGCATACACAATATGATGTAAAAAAAATGAAAATTTTTAAATTGTTAAAAATATTTCCAATGCAAAAGTGAGAAAAATAAAAAATAATATCCTAAAAATACAATATGGGTATCAAATTGTAGATATTAAAGAGCTGATTATAAAAATATATACTTTTGATGTATTAACTGGCACCAATTTCGAGAAATTTTTGAAAAACCACAAAGATTGCATGTCCCCCCCCTAAACTCCGAAACTGGTGGATCGAAAAAAATTTAAAAAATCATGGTGAATTGAGATTATATAAAGATAACAGGAAAAATATACAGGTTGAGAAATTCACAATAATAAAATGACAAAATGTAATTTTTCATCCTCGAGTTTTATTTCGAGTACGGTATAAAAATATTTGTGTCCCTCTTTTGTGGTACAATCTATTCTTTTTTAAGTACAAAATACAAATACAAAAATATTTATTTCACACACATGGTAACATTTACAAAAAATTCAGTAGCTCCCAGACTAGACGATGGGTAGTCTGTTCCGTGGGTGCTGGTAGGTTGGTTAATCAAAAGTTTTGTCTTAAATTTGGACAAGTGATAAATGTGTTATTTGTGAATAAGGTGATTAAGATCTAAAACCTTAAAACTTATTTTAACCTAAGCCCAAAACAAAAAAAGAACAAAAGCATTTTTAGGGTCTTAATCTAAATATCTAATAAGGACTCAATGCTACTAAAGAAAATAAATAGTTACCTATATAGAAAGAATATGTATAAATTAAGCGAGTGTTTATATACAATGGAATAGATAGTATTGAAATAAGTAATGAGTATGTATGAGTAATATATACATATATACATATATACGAGCATTATTTTACATACTTTTTCCTGACAGTTCCCAAAACTGTCGAATTACGGAACCCTAGGTATGCGAGTCTGAATTGAACTTGACCAGTTTTTATATAATGTAAAATCATGATACCTATGTCTCAACAAATAAAAGTTTGAAGTTTGAAGCTCTACACTATGACAACAAGCAAGGGAACGCAAAAAAAATCATTTTTCTTTGGCTCTTCTTTATGTATGGAAATCTTGAAAAAGGAGCCGAAAAAATGGGAAATTAATTGAATTTTTATGTAAACATTCTACAAAACATATCCAAACTTCATCCGTCAATGTACTAGAGACCCATTGTGACATACGGACGGACAGACAGCAAGTGGCATTGAAAAACGTAGGTAATAATAATAATCTATCACTAGCTAGCAGGCCTAACATGATTGCCACTTTAACACCATTTTAAAGCACCATTTGACAGAAAATATATGGGATTTACTGTCAAATAGTGTTAAAGTGGCACCACGCGAGGCCACCAGAAATAAAGTTTATTCTTTCTTTAAAAAGCCGTTCCGGACGTGAAGTACAAGCTCTAACTAAACATAGAGGATTATGAAATGACAACAAACAACTATCCATTTTAATCCGTTTTAATACCGCTTTTATATCTTACTGTCGAATAGTGTTAAAGTGGCACCACGCGAGGCCACCAGAAATAAAGTTTATTCTTTCTTTAAAAAGCCGTTCCGGACGTGAAGTACAAGCTCTAACTAAACATAGAGGATTATGAAATGACAACAAACAACTATCCATTTTAATCCGTTTTAATACCGCTTTTATATCTTACTGTCGAATAGTGTTAAAGTGGCACCACGCGAGGCCACCAGAAATAAAGTTTATTCTTTCTTTAAAAAGCCGTTCCGGACGTGAAGTACAAGCTCTAACTAAACATAGAAGATTATGAAATGACAACAAACAACTATCCATTTTAATCCGTTTTAATACCGCTTTTATATCTTACTGTCGAATAGTGTTAAAGTGGCGCCACGCGAGGCCACCAGAAATAAAGTTTATTCTTTCTTTAAAAAGCCGTTCCGGACGTGAAGTACAAGCTCTAACTAAACATAGAGGATTATGAAATGACAACAAACAAATATCCATTTTAATCCGTTTTAATACCGCTTTTATATCTTACTGTCGAATAGTGTTAAAGTGGCACCACGCGAGGCCACCAGAAATAAAGTTTATTCTTTCTTTAAAAAACCGTTCCGGACGTGAAGTACAAGCTCTAACTAAACATAGAGGATTATGAAATGACAACAAACAACTATCCATTTTAATCCGTTTTAATACCGCTTTTATATCTTACTGTCGAATAGTGTTAAAGTGGCACCACGCGAGGCCACCAGAAATAAAGTTTATTCTTTCTTTAAAAAGCCGTTCCGGACGTGAAGTACAAGCTCTAACTAAACATAGAGGATTATGAAATGACAACAAACAACTATCCATTTTAATCCGTTTTAATACCGCTTTTATATCTTACTGTCGAATAGTGTTAAAGTGGCACCACGCGAGGCCACCAGAAATAAAGTTTATTCTTTCTTTAAAAAGCCGTTCCGGACGTGAAGTACAAGCTCTAACTAAACATAGAGGATTATGAAATGACAACAAACAACTATCCATTTTAATCCGTTTTAATACCGCTTTTATATCTTACTGTCGAATACTGTTAAAGTGGCACCACGCAAGGCCACCAGAAATAAAGTTTATTCTTTCTTTAAAAAGCCGTTCCGGACGTGAAGTACAAGCTCTAACTAAACATAGAGGATTATGAAATGACAACAAACAACTATCCATTTTAATCCGTTTTAATACCGCTTTTATATCTTACTGTCGAATAGTGTTAAAGTGGCACCACGCGAGGCCACCAGAAATAAAGTTTATTCTTTCTTTAAAAAGCCGTTCCGGACGTGAAGTACAAGCTCTAACTAAACATAGAGGATTATGAAATGACAACAAACAACTATCCATTTTAATCCGTTTTAATACCGCTTTTATATCTTACTGTCGAATAGTGTTAAAGTGGCACCACGCAAGGCCACCAGAAATAAAGTTTATTCTTTCTTTAAAAAGCCGTTCCGGACGTGAAGTACAAGCTCTAACTAAACATAGAGGATTATGAAATGACAACAAACAACTATCCATTTTAATCCGTTTTAATACCGCTTTTATATCTTACTGTCGAATAGTGTTAAAGTGGCACCACGCGAGGCCACCAGAAATAAAGTTTATTCTTTCTTTAAAAAGCCGTTCCGGACGTGAAGTACAAGCTCTAACTAAACATAGAGGATTATGAAATGACAACAAACAACTATCCATTTTAATCCGTTTTAATACCGCTTTTATATCTTACTGTCGAATAGTGTTAAAGTGGCACCACGCAAGGCCACCAGAAATAAAGTTTATTCTTTCTTTAAAAAGCCGTTCCGGACGTGAAGTACAAGCTCTAACTAAACATAGAGGATTATGAAATGACAACAAACAACTATCCATTTTAATCCGTTTTAATACCGCTTTTATATCTTACTGTCGAATAGTGTTAAAGTGGCACCACGCGAGGCCACCAGAAATAAAGTTTATTCTTTCTTTAAAAAGCCGTTCCGGACGTGAAGTACAAGCTCTAACTAAACATAGAGGATTATGAAATGACAACAAAGAACTATCCATTTTAATCCGTTTTAATACCGCTTTTATATCTTACTGTCGAATAGTGTTAAAGTGGCACCACGCGAGGCCACCAGAAATAAAGTTTATTCTTTCTTTAAAAAGCCGTTCCGGACGTGAAGTACAAGCTCTAACTAAACATAGAGGATTATGAAATGACAACAAACAACTATCCATTTTAATCCGTTTTAATACCGCTTTTATATCTTACTGTCGAATAGTGTTAAAGTGGCACCACGCAAGGCCACCAGAAATAAAGTTTATTCTTTCTTTAAAAAGCCGTTCCGGACGTGAAGTACAAGCTCTAACTAAACATAGAGGATTATGAAATGACAACAAACAACTATCCATTTTAATCCGTTTTAATACCGCTTTTATATCTTACTGTCGAATAGTGTTAAAGTGGCACCACGCGAGGCCACCAGAAATAAAGTTTATTCTTTCTTTAAAAAGCCGTTCCGGACGTGAAGTACAAGCTCTAACTAAACATAGAGGATTATGAAATGACAACAAACAACTATCCATTTTAATCCGTTTTAATACCGCTTTTATATCTTACTGTCGAATAGTGTTAAAGTGGCACCACGCAAGGCCACCAGAAATAAAGTTTATTCTTTCTTTAAAAAGCCGTTCCGGACGTGAAGTACAAGCTCTAACTAAACATAGAGGATTATGAAATGACAACAAACAACTATCCATTTTAATCCGTTTTAATACCGCTTTTATATCTTACTGTCGAATAGTGTTAAATTGGCACCACGCGAGGCCACCAGAAATAAAGTTTATTCTTTCTTTAAAAAGCCGTTCCGGACGTGAAGTACAAGCTCTAACTAAACATAGAGGATTATGAAATGACAACAAACAACTATCCATTTTAATCCGTTTTAATACCGCTTTTATATCTTACTGTCGAATAGTGTTAAAGTGGCACCACGCGAGGCCACCAGAGATAAAGTTTATTCTTTCTTTAAAAAGCCGTTCCGGACGTGAAGTACAAGCTCTAACTAAACATAGAGGATTATGAAATGACAACAAACAACTATCCATTTTAATCCGTTTTAATACCGCTTTTATATCTTACTGTCGAATAGTGTTAAAGTGGCACCACGCGAGTCCGCCAGAAATAAAGTTTATTCTTTCTTTAAAAAGCCGTTCCGGACGTGAAGTACAAGCTCTAACTAAACATAGAGGATTATGAAATGACAACAAACAACTATCCATTTTAATCCGTTTTAATACCGCTTTTATATCTTACTGTCGAATAGTGTTAAAGTGGCGCCACGCGAGGCCACCAGAAATAAAGTTTATTCTTTCTTTAAAAAGCCGTTCCGGACGTGAAGTACAAGCTCTAACTAAACATAGAGGACTATGAAATGACAACAAACAACTATCCATTTTAATCCGTTTTAATACCGCTTTTATATCTTACTGTCGAATAGTGTTAAAGTGGCGCCACGCGAGGCCACCAGGAATAAAGTTTATTCTTTCTTTAAAAAGCCGTTCCGGACGTGAAGTACAAGCTCTAACTAAACATAGAGGATTATGAAATGACAACAAACAACTATCCATTTTAATCCGTTTTAATACCGCTTTTATATCTTACTGTCGAATAGTGTTAAAGTGGCGCCACGCGAGGCCACCAGAAATAAAGTTTATTCTTTCTTTAAAAAGCCGTTCCGGACGTGAAGTACAAGCTCTAACTAAACATAGAGGATTATGAAATGACAACAAACAACTATCCATTTTAATCCGTTTTAATACCGCTTTTATATCTTACTGTCGAATAGTGTTAAAGTGGCACCACGCGAGGCCACCAGTAATAAAGTTTATTCTTTCTTTAAAAAGCCGTTCCGGACGTGAAGTACAAGCTCTAACTAAACATAGAGGATTATGAAATGACAACAAACAACTATCCATTTTAATCCGTTTTAATACCGCTTTTATATCTTACTGTCGAATAGTGTTAAAGTGGCACCACGCGAGGCCACCAGAAATAAAGTTTATTCTTTCTTTAAAAAGCCGTTCCGGACGTGAAGTACAAGCTCTAACTAAACATAGAGGATTATGAAATGACAACAAACAACTATCCATTTTAATCCGTTTTAATACCGCTTTTATATCTTACTGTCGAATATTGTTAAAGTGGCACCACGCGAGGCCACCAGAAATAAAGTTTATTCTTTCTTTAAAAAGCCGTTCTGGACGTGAAGTACAAGCTCTAACTAAACATAGAGGATTATGAAATGACAACAAACAACTATCCATTTTAATCCGTTTTAATACCGCTTTTATATCTTACTGTCGAATAGTGTTAAAGTGGCACCACGCGAGGCCACCAGAAATAAAGTTTATTCTTTATTTAAAAAGCCGTTCCGGACGTGAAGTACAAGCTCTAACTAAACATAGAGGATTTTGAAATGACAACAAACAACTATCCATTTTAATCCGTTTTAATACCGCTTTTATATCTTACTGTCGAAAAGTGTTAAAGTGGCGCCACGTGAGGCCACCAGAAATAAAGTTTATTCTTTCTTTAAAAAGCCGTTCCTGACGTGAAGTACAAGCTCTAACTAAACATAGAGGATTATGAAATGACAACAAACAACTATCCATTTTAATCCGTTTTAATACCGCTTTTATATCTTACTGTCGAATAGTGTTAAAGTGGCACCACGCGAGGCCACCAGAAATAAAGTTTATTCTTTCTTTAAAAAGCCGTTCCGGACGTGAAGTACAAGCTCTAACTAAACATAGAGGATTATGAAATGACAACAAACAACTATCCATTTTAATCCGTTTTAATACCGCTTTTATGTCTTACTGTCGAATAGTGTTAAAGTGGCACCACGCGAGGCCACCAGAAATAAAGTTTATTCTTTCTTTAAAAAGCCGTTCCGGACGTGAAGTACAAGCTCTAACTAAACATAGAGGATTATGAAATGACAACAAACAACTATCCATTTTAATCCGTTTTAATACCGCTTTTATATCTTACTGTCGAATAGTGTTAAAGTGGCGCCACGCGAGGCCACCAGAAATAAAGTTTATTCTTTCTTTAAAAAGCCGTTCCGGACGTGAAGTACAAGCTCTAACTAAACATAGAGGATTATGAAATGACAACAAACAACTATCCATTTTAATCCGTTTTAATACCGCTTTTATATCTTACTGTCGAATAGTGTTAAAGTGGCACCACGCGAGGCCACCAGAAATAAAGTTTATTCTTTCTTTAAAAAGCCGTTCCGGACGTGAAGTACAAGCTCTAACTAAACATAGAGGATTATGAAATGACAACAAACAACTATCCATTTTAATCCGTTTTAATACCGCTTTTATATCTTACTGTCGAATAGTGTTAAAGTGGCACCACGCGAGTCCACCAGAAATAAAGTTTATTCTTTCTTTAAAAAGCCGTTCCGGACGTGAAGTACAAGCTCTAACTAAACATAGAGGATTATGAAATGACAACAAACAACTATCCATTTTAATCCGTTTTAATACCGCTTTTATATCTTACTGTCGAATAGTGTTAAAGTGGCGCCACGCGAGGCCACCAGAAATAAAGTTTATTCTTTCTTTAAAAAGCCGTTCCGGACGTGAAGTACAAGCTCTAACTAAACATAGAGGACTATGAAATGACAACAAACAACTATCCATTTTAATCCGTTTTAATACCGCTTTTATATCTTACTGTCGAATAGTGTTAAAGTGGCGCCACGCGAGGCCACCAGAAATAAAGTTTATTCTTTCTTTAAAAAGCCGTTCCGGACGTGAAGTACAAGCTCTAACTAAACATAGAGGATTATGAAATGACAACAAACAACTATCCATTTTAATCCGTTTTAATACCGCTTTTATATCTTACTGTCGAATAGTGTTAAAGTGGCGCCACGCGAGGCCACCAGAAATAAAGTTTATTCTTTCTTTAAAAAGCCGTTCCGGACGTGAAGTACAAGCTCTAACTAAACATAGAGGATTATGAAATGACAACAAACAACTATCCATTTTAATCCGTTTTAATACCGCTTTTATATCTTACTGTCGAATAGTGTTAAAGTGGCACCACGCGAGGCCACCAGTAATAAAGTTTATTCTTTCTTTAAAAAGCCGTTCCGGACGTGAAGTACAAGCTCTAACTAAACATAGAGGATTATGAAATGACAACAAACAACTATCCATTTTAATCCGTTTTAATACCGCTTTTATATCTTACTGTCGAATATTGTTAAAGTGGCACCACGCGAGGCCACCAGAAATAAAGTTTATTCTTTCTTTAAAAAGCCGTTCTGGACGTGAAGTACAAGCTCTAACTAAACATAGAGGATTATGAAATGACAACAAACAACTATCCATTTTAATCCGTTTTAATACCGCTTTTATATCTTACTGTCGAATAGTGTTAAAGTGGCACCACGCGAGGCCACCAGAAATAAAGTTTATTCTTTCTTTAAAAAGCCGTTCCGGACGTGAAGTACAAGCTCTAACTAAACATAGAGGATTTTGAAATGACAACAAACAACTATCCATTTTAATCCGTTTTAATACCGCTTTTATATCTTACTGTCGAAAAGTGTTAAAGTGGCGCCACGTGAGGCCACCAGAAATAAAGTTTATTCTTTCTTTAAAAAGCCGTTCCGGACGTGAAGTACAAGCTCTAACTAAACATAGAGGATTATGAAATGACAACAAACAACTATCCATTTTAATCCGTTTTAATACCGCTTTTATATCTTACTGTCGAATAGTGTTAAAGTGGCACCACGCGAGGCCACCAGAAATAAAGTTTATTCTTTCTTTAAAAAGCCGTTCCGGACGTGAAGTACAAGCTCTAACTAAACATAGAGGATTATGAAATGACAACAAACAACTATCCATTTTAATCCGTTTTAATACCGCTTTTATGTCTTACTGTCGAATAGTGTTAAAGTGGCACCACGCGAGGCCACCAGAAATAAAGTTTATTCTTTCTTTAAAAAGCCGTTCCGGACGTGAAGTACAAGCTCTAACTAAACATAGAGGATTATGAAATGACAACAAACAACTATCCATTTTAATCCGTTTTAATACCGCTTTTATATCTTACTGTCGAATAGTGTTAAAGTGGCGCCACGCGAGGCCACCAGAAATAAAGTTTATTCTTTCTTTAAAAAGCCGTTCCGGACGTGAAGTACAAGCTCTAACTAAACATAGAGGATTATGAAATGACAACAAACAACTATCCATTTTAATCCGTTTTAATACCGCTTTTATATCTTACTATCGAATAGTGTTAAAGTGGCACCACGCGAGGCCACCAGAAATAAAGTTTATTCTTTCTTTAAAAAGCCGTTCCGGACGTGAAGTACAAGCTCTAACTAAACATAGAGGATTATGAAATGACAACAAACAACTATCCATTTTAATCCGTTTTAATACCGCTTTTATATCTTACTGTCGAATAGTGTTAAAGTGGCGCCACGCGAGGCCACCAGAAATAAAGTTTATTCTTTCTTTAAAAAGCCGTTCCGGACGTGAAGTAAAAGCTCTAACTAAACATAGAGGATTATGAAATGACAACAAACAACTATCCATTTTAATCCGTTTTAATACCGCTTTTATATCTTACTGTCGAATAGTGTTAAAGTGGCGCCACGCGAGGCCACCAGAAATAAAGTTTATTCTTTCTTTAAAAAGCCGTTCCGGACGTGAAGTACAAGCTCTAACTAAACATAGAGGATTATGAAATGACAACAAACAACTATCCATTTTAATCCGTTTTAATACCGCTTTTATATCTTACTGTCGAATAGTGTTAAAGTGGCACCACGCGAGGCCACCAGAAATAAAGTTTATTCTTTCTTTAAAAAGCCGTTCCGGACGTGAAGTACAAGCTCTAACTAAACATAGAGGATTATGAAATGACAACAAACAACTATCCATTTTAATCCGTTTTAATACCGCTTTTATATCTTACTGTCGAATAGTGTTAAAGTGGCGCCACGCGAGGCCACCAGAAATAAAGTTTATTCTTTCTTTAAAAAGCCGTTCCGGACGTGAAGTACAAGCTCTAACTAAACATAGAGGATTATGAAATGACAACAAACAACTATCCATTTTAATCCGTTTTAATACCGCTTTTATATCTTACTGTCGAATAGTGTTAAAGTGGCGCCACGCGAGGCCACCAGAAATAAAGTTAATTCTTTCTTTAAAAAGCCGTTCCGGACGTGAAGAACAAGCTCTAACTAAACATAGATTATTATGAAATGACAACAAACAACTATCCATTTTAATCCGTTTTAATACCGCTTTTATATCTTACTGTCGAATAGTGTTAAAGTGGCGCCACGCGAGGCCACCAGAAATAAAGTTTATTCTTTCTTTAAAAAGCCGTTCCGGACGTGAAGTACAAGCTCTAACTAAACATAGAGGATTATGAAATGACAACAAACAACTATCCATTTTAATCCGTTTTAATACCGCTTTTATATCTTACTGTCGAATAGTGTTAAAGTGGCGCCACGCGAGGCCACCAGAAATAAAGTTTATTCTTTCTTTAAAAAGCCGTTCCGGACGTGAAGTACAAGCTCTAACTAAACATAGAGGATTATGAAATGACAACAAACAACTATCCATTTTAATCCGTTTTAATACCGCTTTTATATCTTACTGTCGAATAGTGTTAAAGTGGCACCACTCGAGGCCACCAGAAATAAAGTTTATTCTTTCTTTAAAAAGCCGTTCCGGACGTGAAGTACAAGCTCTAACTAAACATAGAGGATTATGAAATGACAACAAACAACTATCCATTTTAATCCGTTTTAATACCGCTTTTATATCTTACTGTCGAATAGTGTTAAAGTGGCGCCACGCGAGGCCACCAGAAATAAAGTTTATTCTTTCTTTAAAAAGCCGTTCCGGACGTGAAGTACAAGCTCTAACTAAACATAGAGGATTATGAAATGACAACAAACAACTATCCATTTTAATCCGTTTTAATACCGCTTTTATATCTTACTGTCGAATAGTGTTAAAGTGGCGCCACGCGAGGCCACCAGAAATAAAGTTTATTCTTTCTTTAAAAAGCCGTTCCGGACGTGAAGTACAAGCTCTAACTAAACATAGAGGATTATGAAATGACAACAAACAACTATCCATTTTAATCCGTTTTAATACCGCTTTTATATCTTACTGTCGAATAGTGTTAAAGTGGCGCCACGCGAGGCCACCAGAAATAAAGTTTATTCTTTCTTTAAAAAGCCGTTCCGGACGTGAAGTACAAGCTCTAACTAAACATAGAGGATTATGAAATGACAACAAACAACTATCCATTTTAATCCGTTTTAATACCGCTTTTATATCTTACTGTCGAATAGTGTTAAAGTGGCACCACGCGAGGCCACCAGAAATAAAGTTTATTCTTTCTTTAAAAAGCCGTTCCGGACGTGAAGTACAAGCTCTAACTAAACATAGAGGATTATGAAATGACAACAAACAACTATCCATTTTAATCCGTTTTAATACCGCTTTTATATCTTACTGTCGAATAGTGTTAAAGTGGCACCACGCAAGGCCACCAGAAATAAAGTTTATTCTTTCTTTAAAAAGCCGTTCCGGACGTGAAGTACAAGCTCTAACTAAACATAGAGGATTATGAAATGACAACAAACAACTATCCATTTTAATCCGTTTTAATACCGCTTTTATATCTTACTGTCGAATAGTGTTAAAGTGGCGCCACGCGAGGCCACCAGAAATAAAGTTTATTCTTTCTTTAAAAAGCCGTTCCGGACGTGAAGTACAAGCTCTAACTAAACATAGAGGATTATGAAATGACAACAAACAACTATCCATTTTAATCCGTTTTAATACCGCTTTTATATCTTACTGTCGAATAGTGTTAAAGTGGCACCACGCAAGGCCACCAGAAATAAAGTTTATTCTTTCTTTAAAAAGCCGTTCCGGACGTGAAGTACAAGCTCTAACTAAACATAGAGGACTATGAAATGACAACAAACAACTATCCATTTTAATCCGTTTTAATACCGCTTTTATATCTTACTGTCGAATAGTGTTAAAGTGGCACCACGCGAGGCCACCAGAAATAAAGTTTATTCTTTCTTTAAAAAGCCGTTCCGGACGTGAAGTACAAGCTCTAACTAAACATAGAGGATTATGAAATGACAAAAAACAACTATCCATTTTAATCCGTTTTAATACCGCTTTTATATCTTACTGTCGAATAGTGTTAAAGTGGCACCACGCGAGGCCACCAGAAATAAAGTTTATTCTTTCTTTAAAAAGCCGTTCCGGACGTGAAGTACAAGCTCTAACTTAACATAGAGGATTATGAAATGACAACAAACAACTATCCATTTTAATCCGTTTTAATACCGCTTTTATATCTTACTGTCGAATAGTGTTAAAGTGGCACCACGCGAGGCCACCAGAAATAAAGTTTATTCTTTCTTTAAAAAGCCGTTCCGGACGTGAAGTACAAGCTCTAACTAAACATAGAGGATTATGAAATGACAACAAACAACTATCCATTTTAATCCGTTTTAATACCGCTTTTATATCTTACTGTCGAATAGTGTTAAAGTGGCACCATGCGAGGCCACCAGAAATAAAGTTTATTCTTTCTTTAAAAAGCCGTTCCGGACGTGAAGTACAAGCTCTAACTAAACATAGAGGATTATGAAATGACAACAAAGAACTATCCATTTTAATCCGTTTTAATACCGCTTTTATATCTTACTGTCGAATAGTGTTAAAGTGGCGCCACGCGAGGCCACCAGAAATAAAGTTTATTCTTTCTTTAAAAAGCCGTTCCGGACGTGAAGTACAAGCTCTAACTAAACATAGAGGATTATGAAATGACAACAAACAACTATCCATTTTAATCCGTTTTAATACGGCTTTTATATCTTACTGTCGAATAGTGTTAAAGTGGCACCACGCGAGGCCACCAGAAATAAAGTTTATTCTTTCTTTAAAAAGCCGTTCCGGACGTGAAGTACAAGCTCTAACTAAACATAGAGGATTATAAAATGACAACAAACAACTATCCATTTTAATCCGTTTTAATACCGCTTTTATATCTTACTGTCGATAGTACCTACAAAGATTTTGAAGAAGGGGTATGTCGTATTTAAAAATAAATTTAACCAATAAGTATGGATTATTCAAGTTATAATGAAATGTGAGAGGCCGGCGCGGCGGTATCGCGTGTGTATCGATCAACTGCCAGTCCGACTAGGGAACCCAGGAATATTGTATATACCTATAACTGTTTGTAATGACTAACTACCGGCCAAGTGCTAGTGGGATTCGCGCACAAGGGGTTCCGTATCACCACACAATATCATTACGGAATACTAAAAACATAACAACAATATCGTAATCATAGATTAATGTAATGATGCCGTAATGACGGAGACATAAAACAAGGCGCTGAAATGATACCGGCTGATAAATAATTCCTTTTTTTATAACTTTATTTAGACGAGAATGCAATCTCTATACTTATTGAGTTTATGGTGCGAAAAATTTACCAAAACAGCTTACACCATGAATAAAATATTTGGGTTTAGCTATTATTTTATGGAATAATTTGAGATAGCATAGTGAATCCATCAGTAACATACATAAACTATAAATACAAGAAAATCTGCGATGTAACTGCGACAAAGAAAAGTACCTAGGCATGGTGCGATCTAATGTATGGAGGTTTCAAAATGTTGTCACACCAACCGATTATTTGAAAATACTGAAAAGTGAACAAAGCGCGAAATCACGACAACTGATTGAAACTGATAAATAAATACTGGCCAGTAAATTCGTACTGTATTGGGTATTGGTATTAGAAGCATTTTGAAAGTTGGAAAGTTTGCCCTCGATGGATACTGCTTGATCGAACGGGTGACGAGAAACGACAGCGTGTAGAGTGATGCCGGTGAATGATAAAATATAATGTGGCACAATCATTGTCTGTATACAATATTGCCACAGGCGATGATTTGCCGACGAAAGTTAAGAAAACTCAAAGTAATGGTAAGAAACTGGTTGCTTCTTTTTTGTCAAATCGGGACATTACACCGCAGTGTCGCTTCACAGTGACTGCGGGTTGGTGTGCGTGCATGCCCAGAAGGCGTCGTCGCAGCAAGTTTGTCCTAGCGCGCCGTGTACTGGGTAAATGACTGAACATCTTTATCCTTCTGTTTGTAATTCATCACGACGACGCTTCCTCGTATTCAGCGAAGGTAACGAATGTGTTATTGAAGGCCTCAAACGTAGAAACGCTAAAACAAAACACGTTGACAATATGTGTATATTTTCGAGGTTTCTTGTATGGGTTCCCCGTTGTGTTTGGATTTCTTGGATATTTTGTTGTTTGTCGTGAAATTTCTTTTAAAACTGTCTACCTATTCCGTTGAAGTTGTCAAGCCCTATGACAGACGAACGGACAGACAGGCAGCAGATAATGGAGTCCCGTTGCCACCCTTGTTCGTAACCCTAAAAATCGACCAAGTGGCCGCACGAAGGGTTCCTTGACACATTATGGTTACACGAAACCCTTAAAACATTCTGATAAATAACAACAATATAGTATAGTAGATTCCATACATCGGTAGCGCTTGTGAAACAATTCAGCACCCGCTTAATTTGGGTTCCTACCTAATGCTTACCACTTGCTGAATTAATGGTTAAGGAAAGCATCGTGAGGAAACCCGCATGCCATAAAAAGCGTGTATTTGTGCCCGAGGTACGGTGATACGGCTCACCACCCATCACGTAGGGACGTAATAATCGTCGGTGAAACGCGGATGTACCGGGTGTGGACAGTGACGTGATATGTTTAAAGCAGGTATGTAGTACATTTTAATTGTATGTAAGTTAACATTATATAATTGTCTTGTCGTATAGAAAAGGAGAACTAAAGTAAAGCACACTAACTAGCGTTTTCTGGACGATTATGATTTTAATTAATTGTCAAACGGGCTAATTTGCTTAGCCGAATAGCCATATGACAATCGAATTCGGTTCTTGTTCCATAATAGTTTGTATACCTTGGTACAATATATTTAGATTTCAGTTTACTTTTGCTCTGGGTTGATTATCCATGGGGTTTTTTGAGATTTTTGGAATGCTTTCTATTAAATATTTCATTTTAACGTCTATCTAATTTTACAAACTTTAAATAATTTTTCGTATACTTTGTTACAACTCAACTTCTCTTTTTTAGGGTTCCGTAGTCTGACAAAGAACCCTTATAGTTTCGCCATGTCGGTCTGTCCGTCTGCCCGCGGCTTAGCTAAGAGACTATTAGTACTAGAAAGCTGTTATTTGACATGGATATAAACATTAATCAGGTCAACAAAACGGTAAAATAAAATATTGGAAAAAAAAATTTAAGGGTACCTCTCGTACTCGTAAACTGGGGATGAATTTTTTTTTCTCGTCTATCCCTTAATGTGGAGTATCGTTGAATAGGTCGTTTAAAAACATTGTGGGTGTGTGAAAATCATTTTTCGATTTAGGGATCCGTTGGCGAAATATCAAGCTTTAAAGTGAAAATTTTAGTTAGAGTGGAGCGTCCCCCCCCCCCCCCCCTCCCGGCTGGCTAAACGGTTATTTATAGAAATGTGAAAAAAATCACCAATCAATCAATATATAATTAATTTAAAAGGAAAACTATCACAGCTAAGTAGGCTTTACAGGTTTACGAGTGCAGGTCGTGCCAAACTTTTGATCCCCTATAATGTATGGGACTAGAAGTTTGGCGCGGTCTGTATTAGTAGACCAACTTATATGTACCGGGCAACTACGGAACCCTACATTACGCGTGGCCCGACACGCACTTGGCCGGTTTTTACTCACTAGGCATTTCAAAAATCTCACTTGTAGTTTCTTTATTTCATGTAAGTATGTACGCAAGATAATTTATACTTGCGATTGTCGAAACTTGGTGAAACTTGGAAAACATCACAATTAATTAACAAGCAATTAGCAACATTAGCAAGCGGTGTGTCAGGATCGTTGTAGATGGAAATCTTTAGTCAGAATAAAATGATACAGTTTCCTCGTATGGAAAAACAACCGGTTTTATCACGTATTACTAACCGTTTGGTCAAGGAACGCCGAGAAAGCAGCTAAGGAGCGTTTTTTCTCCCGACAAGGTTCACAAATATTGAATTTTCAAGTGAAAACTTAATTTTATTAATATGAAATATAGCCTATGTTACTTAGTTCCAAAGTTTACTTCAAACATACAAACAAACAAGCAAACAAATCTTTCCTCTTTTTATAATAGTGTAAATAGAATTTCGATAAATAAAAGGATTATTTTGCCATCGGCATCCAAAGCATAGATACCTTAGAGGATACATCACTCTACGATAGCTAGTGTCCAAGTACCTAAAGCATCTCATTAGTGCAAATGAACGTGTTCAGTACGAGATTAACAAACATTAAGTTTCGTAATTAGTATCTGAGAAATGTGTTGTTTGTGTCAATATTTTTGCTATGAAATTTCAAGAAAAAGGTACGAGTATGTATTATTTTTACTTGATTTATTGTGTTTTTAATACTATCGTTTTTTAGGGTTCCGTAGTCCGACAAGGAACCCTTATAGTTTCGCTATGTCCGTCTATCCGTCCGTTCGTCCGTCTGTCCGCGGCTTGGCTCAGAGACTATTAGTACCAGAAAGCTGTAATTTGGCATGAGTATACATATTAATTACGCCGACAAAACGGTTAAATAAAATCATTAAATATATTTTTTTAAGGGTACTCCCATACACGTAAAATGGGGTTTTTTTTTTTTCTCGTCTATCCCAAAGTGTGAGATATCGTTGGATAGGTCGTTCAAAAACATTACGGGTGTGTCAAAACCATTTTTCGATTTAGGGATCCGTTGGCGAAATATTAAGCTTTAAAGTGCTAATTCTTGTTAGAGTCAAGTGTCCCCCTAAAAACGCTAAACGGTTGTTTATGGATATGTGAAAAAATTCACAGAAGTAGTTTATACTATAATGAATTTAAAAGGAAAACCATTACAACTTAGTATGGGCCGTTGTTCGGGAGAGCGACTTCCGAAGTTTGGCGCGACCTGTATTAGTAGACCAACTTATAAAATGTACTGAGCAACTATGAAACCCTACACTGCGCGTGGCTCGACACGCACTTGACCGGTTTTTAAATGATGACTCGTAGCATTTATGTAAAATGTTTAATTAAAATTATTTTTGTATCTATAGGGCTAAGTTTTTTCGACGCCAACTGACGCTATTCACGTGAAACATAATAAAAGCTATTCTTTCAGGCTTTCAAAAACACATAGTTTCAGGTGCATTTATTAACGTCTGTGTGTTTCATTAAGCCTCTACGCTTTCGTAGTAATTTCGTAGCACTGACTACGAAACATACACTTCTGTGAATGAACGGGAAATGTGTCTATGGCCTTTGTTTATTTTTTCAGTTACTTTAGTGGAATGTTCTATTATGGATTAGTGGAGGTCCATCAGAGCGATACATGGAGGTTTTCGATTTCTTAGCTTCCTCTGTTCGTGACGTTGAAAATGTTAACTGTTAAAATTCAAAACGGTTGTTAATAATACTTGCCGTCGATTGTCTGTGTTCTTGAAACAATCTAAAAAACCAAAAGAAATACTTATTGGTGAACATTCAGTTTGTCTAAATGAAGTAGTGACATGTGATTTATCGTGAAGTAAATAATATAAAAAAATACTTTTCCGATTGTAGCGAGCGATCAAAACGTAAAAAGAAGGTTAGCCAATTTGACTAAAGTTTACTATTCTAGTGTTAATTTTTCTATTTCCCCTGTTAAACAAATCTGACAATTCAAACAAAAGTTTTTGTCAAGTTGATAAAGACTAAGTATTATCTCTCCTTCTAGAAGCTAAACTTACAAAACATTAGTATTTGCTACTCAGAAGTTTAATCAGTTTTAAAGCGTCTAAACATTGACCTCTCATAAACAACTAGTCTTACAATCTCGCTATGGGGTGACAAAATCGAATGACGATTTCGTACAACTGACATTACATCTTATGTTAACGACATAACGTCTTAATTTGGTTGAAGCATTTTTGTTATTATGCACGTCGCACGTCGTTCGTTATGACGAACTTTTCTTAGAGACTGGGTGTCTAGTTGCTTATGAGAGGTCAATGCTTCTAAAGATATATTTCCTTTGTAATCAATAATAAAAACGGCCACAAACAAAAACAATAAGGCTTTTAGATGCAATCATACTAGAAAAAGAAATATATACACGGAACAATGTATGTAGTGCTATGAGAAATATATATTTTTTGTCTTTTGTCTTGTCTTACTCTTTCCTTAATGGTTTGCTGTAAGAAATCTCTTATTAGAGATAAGCTTACCCATATGTACATACCTTTTTACTGTTACTTTTTGTATTAATGTTTTGTGTACAATAAAGAATAAGAATAAGAAAAATATCACGCGAATTGACAAATACGGATATGTGAAATATTCTTCTTATCAATTCTGATCCTTTCATAACACGACCAAGAAAATTACCTCGTAGAAAAAAAAATGCTTTGCCAAAAGCAGCTATTGACTATAATTCACGATAGATTGTATTTGATGTCGTATTTTCTGTTTTTGTAGTAAATAAACTGTTATGTTAGAAATAAATATATTGATGTAGTAGTTAATATTATGTACCGTGTATTTAAATATGTTTATAATCTCAAGTTCATATTGAGTACTCACTTTAATTAGATATTGCTTAAATATGCTAACAAAATCATTAACATTTGTTTAATTTTTTATAAAAAATATGTAGGTAGAGATGATGATTTTGTACTGCATTTACCTTGATATTTTAAATAAGAAATATTTAAACTTCCAAAATGTATTTTATTTGTGTAGATATAGCATAATTATGCCCAAACCAATTAAATACCTGAACAAATACGTTAGTCTGTATGTTTTGACCGCCCTCCTTAACTTAGGCCGCAGATCCACTGTGCGGTGGGCTTTGATCTCCTCTGGACTTGTTGACTGCTGCGGCTGGTGGAGCTGGCATAGAAAGCACAGATGTCTTTAAGGTGCATGCCTACATTAAAGTAACATTCATATCAGCGCGTACTGAAAAGTGGCTGTTACGACGGTCGCTGTGTCTCCAGATATCGCAAAATAGGTGAAAATAATACTTTCACATGGACGCGATGAACAGAAAGAATACGTTGCACAATAGTTTTGTAGATTTATAAATTGTCTTTAGTATGGCAAAAGAATAATCAAAATCGCTTCAAGCATTTCGAAAGAAAAGAAAATTATTGCGTAAATCATAGGAAACTTTCGATAACTTATTTATTTTTGTCAAAAGTACAGACATTTTTTTATTGAACAGGATAAGGGTGTTTCTCAGCTATATTGACTCTTGTGTATCTTCTCGGGTCAGTTGCACTATGCTGTCGTTGAGTAGTGAGGTGGCATTTTGCTGACCATTGTAATGTAATACTGCATCGGCGAATTACCCAGTATCGCGGTCGCTGGTAGAGCTGAACTTGCGCTGCCCTATGACTTCAACTCACGCCGCAATATTCTCAAAACCTTCAACCTTCTGTTGCAGAGTGTGGTGGGGTAAGGGAGGCGAGGGGGGTGCGGGCGGCGGCGCGAGCATGGGCCGGCGCGGGCGGCGCGCGCGATGGCGGTGAGCTGCCCCGAGGTGATGTACGGCGCCTACTATCCCTATTTGTATGGCCGCGGCGCCGCGCGCTACCACCACCACCACTCGCACTTCCAGTACGACAGGGTGAGTCTATACACTACACACACTCCGCTACCACCACCACCACTCGCACTTCCAGTACGACAGGGTGAGTCTATACACTACACACACTCCGCTACCACCACCACCACTCGCACTTCCAGTACGACAGGGTGAGTCTATACACTACACACACTCCGCTACCACCACCACCACTCGCACTTCCAGTACGACAGGGTGAGTCTATACACTACACACACTCCGCTACCACCGCCACCACTCGCACTTCCAGTACGACAGGGTGAGTCTATACACTACACACACTCCGCTACCACCGCCACCACTCGCACTTCCAGTACGACAGGGTGAGTCTATACACTACACACACTCCGCTACCACCACCACCACTCGCACTTCCAGTACGACAGGGTGAGTCTATACACTACACACACTCCGCTACCACCACCACCACTCGCACTTCCAGTACGACAGGGTGAGTCTATACACTACACACACTCCGCTACCACCACCACCACTCGCACTTCCAGTACGACAGGGTGAGTCTATACACTACACACACTCCGCTACCACCACCACCACTCGCACTTCCAGTACGACAGGGTGAGTCTATACACTACACACACTCCGCTACCACCGCCACCACTCGCACTTCCAGTACGACAGGGTGAGTCTATACACTACACACACTCCGCTACCACCACCACCACCACTCGCACTTCCAGTACGACAGGGTGAGTCTATACACTACACACACTCCGCTACCACCACCACCACTCGCACTTCCAGTACGACAGGGTGAGTCTATACACTACACACACTCCGCTACCACCACCACCACTCGCACTTCCAGTACGACAGGGTGAGTCTATACACTACACACACTCCGCTACCACCACCACCACTCGCACTTCCAGTACGACAGGGTGAGTCTATACACTACACACACTCCGCTACCACCACCACCACTCGCACTTCCAGTACGACAGGGTGAGTCTATACACTACACACACTCCGCTACCACCGCCACCACTCGCACTTCCAGTACGACAGGGTGAGTCTATACACTACACACACTCCGCTACCACCGCCACCACTCGCACTTCCAGTACGACAGGGTGAGTCTATACACTACACACACTCCGCTACCACCACCACCACTCGCACTTCCAGTACGACAGGGTGAGTCTATACACTACACACACTCCGCTACCACCACCACCACCACTCGCACTTCCAGTACGACAGGGTGAGTCTATACACTACACACACTCCGCTACCACCACCACCACTCGCACTTCCAGTACGACAGGGTGAGTCTATACACTACACACACTCCGCTACCACCACCACCACTCGCACTTCCAGTACGACAGGGTGAGTCTATACACTACACACACTCCGCTACCACCGCCACCACTCGCACTTCCAGTACGACAGGGTGAGTCTATACACTACACACACTCCGCTACCACCACCACCACCACTCGCACTTCCAGTACGACAGGGTGAGTCTATACACTACACACACTCCGCTACCACCACCACCACTCGCACTTCCAGTACGACAGGGTGAGTCTATACACTACACACACTCCGCTACCACCACCACCACCACTCGCACTTCCAGTACGACAGGGTGAGTCTATACACTACACACACTCCGCTACCACCACCACCACTCGCACTTCCAGTACGACAGGGTGAGTCTATACACTACACACACTCCCTACCACCACCACTCGCACTTCCAGTACGACAGGGTGAGTCTATACACTACACACACTCCGCTACCACCACCATTACTCGCACTTCCAGTACGACAGGGTGAGTCTATACACTACACACACTCCGCTACCACCGCCACCACTCGCACTTCCAGTACGACAGGGTGAGTCTATACACTACACACACTCCGCTACCACCACCACCACTCGCACTTCCAGTACGACAGGGTGAGTCTATACACTACACACACTCCGCTACCACCACCACCACTCGCACTTCCAGTACGACAGGGTGAGTCTATACACTACACACACTCCGCTACCACCACCACCACTCGCACTTCCAGTACGACAGGGTGAGTCTATACACTACACACACTCCGCTACCACCACCACCACCACTCGCACTTCCAGTACGACAGGGTGAGTCTATACACTACACACACTCCGCTACCACCGCCACCACTCGCACTTCCAGTACGACAGGGTGAGTCTATACACTACACACACTCCGCTACCACCACCACCACTCGCACTTCCAGTACGACAGGGTGAGTCTATACACTACACACACTCCGCTACCACCACCACCACTCGCACTTCCAGTACGACAGGGTGAGTCTATACACTACACACACTCCGCTACCACCACCACCACTCGCACTTCCAGTACGACAGGGTGAGTCTATACACTACACACACTCCGCTACCACCGCCACCACTCGCACTTCCAGTACGACAGGGTGAGTCTATACACTACACACACTCCGCTACCACCACCACCACTCGCACTTCCAGTACGACAGGGTGAGTCTATACACTACACACACTCCGCTACCACCACCACCACTCGCACTTCCAGTACGACAGGGTGAGTCTATACACTACACACACTCCGCTACCACCGCCACCACTCGCACTTCCAGTACGACAGGGTGAGTCTATACACTACACACACTCCGCTACCACCACCACCACCACCACCACTCGCACTTCCAGTACGACAGGGTGAGTCTATACACTACACACACTCCGCTACCACCACCACCACTCGCACTTCCAGTACGACAGGGTGAGTCTATACACTAAACACACTCCGCTACCACCACCACTCGCACTTCCAGTACGACAGGGTGAGTCTATACACTACACACACTCCGCTACCACCACCACCACTCGCACTTCCAGTACGACAGGGTGAGTCTATACACTACACACACTCCGCTACCACCGCCACCACTCGCACTTCCAGTACGACAGGGTGAGTCTATACACTACACACACTCCGCTACCACCACCACCACCACTCGCACTTCCAGTACGACAGGGTGAGTCTATACACTACACACACTCCGCTACCACCACCACCACTCGCACTTCCAGTACGACAGGGTGAGTCTATACACTACACACACTCCGCTACCACCACCACCACCACTCGCACTTCCAGTACGACAGGGTGAGTCTATACACTACACACACTCCGCTACGACCACCACCACTCGCACTTCCAGTACGACAGGGTGAGTCTATACACTACACACACTCCCTACCACCACCACTCGCACTTCCAGTACGACAGGGTGAGTCTATACACTACACACACTCCGCTACCACCACCACCACTCGCACTTCCAGTACGACAGGGTGAGTCTATACACTACACACACTCCGCTACCACCGCCACCACTCGCACTTCCAGTACGACAGGGTGAGTCTATACACTACACACACTCCGCTACCACCGCCACCACTCGCACTTCCAGTACGACAGGGTGAGTCTATACACTACACACACTCCGCTACCACCGCCACCACTCGCACTTCCAGTACGACAGGGTGAGTCTATACACTACACACACTCCGCTACCACCGCCACCACTCGCACTTCCAGTACGACAGGGTGAGTCTATACACTACACACACTCCGCTACCACCACCACCACTCGCACTTCCAGTACGACAGGGTGAGTCTATACACTACACACACTCCGCTACCACCACCACCACTCGCACTTCCAGTACGACAGGGTGAGTCTATACACTACACACACTCCGCTACCACCGCCACCACTCGCACTTCCAGTACGACAGGGTGAGTCTATACACTACACACACTCCGCTACCACCGCCACCACTCGCACTTCCAGTACGACAGGGTGAGTCTATACACTACACACACTCCGCTACCACCACCACCACTCGCACTTCCAGTACGACAGGGTGAGTCTATACACTACACACACTCCGCTACCACCACCACCACTCGCACTTCCAGTACGACAGGGTGAGTCTATATACTACACACACTCCGCTACCACCACCACCACTCGCACTTCCAGTACGACAGGGTGAGTCTATACACTACACACACTCCGCTACCACCACCACCACTCGCACTTCCAGTACGACAGGGTGAGTCTATACACTACACACACTCCGCTACCACCGCCACCACTCGCACTTCCAGTACGACAGGGTGAGTCTATACACTACACACACTCCGCTACCACCACCACCACTCGCACTTCCAGTACGACAGGGTGAGTCTATACACTACACACACTCCGCTACCACCACCACCACTCGCACTTCCAGTACGACAGGGTGAGTCTATACACTACACACACTCCGCTACCACCACCACCACTCGCACTTCCAGTACGACAGGGTGAGTCTATACACTACACACACTCCGCTACCACCGCCACCACTCGCACTTCCAGTACGACAGGGTGAGTCTATACACTACACACACTCCGCTACCACCACCACCACTCGCACTTCCAGTACGACAGGGTGAGTCTATACACTACACACACTCCGCTACCACCACCACCACTCGCACTTCCAGTACGACAGGGTGAGTCTATACACTACACACACTCCGCTACCACCGCCACCACTCGCACTTCCAGTACGACAGGGTGAGTCTATACACTACACACACTCCGCTACCACCACCACCACCACCACCACTCGCACTTCCAGTACGACAGGGTGAGTCTATACACTACACACACTCCGCTACCACCACCACCACTCGCACTTCCAGTACGACAGGGTGAGTCTATACACTAAACACACTCCGCTACCACCACCACTCGCACTTCCAGTACGACAGGGTGAGTCTATACACTACACACACTCCGCTACCACCACCACCACTCGCACTTCCAGTACGACAGGGTGAGTCTATACACTACACACACTCCGCTACCACCGCCACCACTCGCACTTCCAGTACGACAGGGTGAGTCTATACACTACACACACTCCGCTACCACCACCACCACCACTCGCACTTCCAGTACGACAGGGTGAGTCTATACACTACACACACTCCGCTACCACCACCACCACTCGCACTTCCAGTACGACAGGGTGAGTCTATACACTACACACACTCCGCTACCACCACCACCACCACTCGCACTTCCAGTACGACAGGGTGAGTCTATACACTACACACACTCCGCTACCACCACCACCACTCGCACTTCCAGTACGACAGGGTGAGTCTATACACTACACACACTCCCTACCACCACCACTCGCACTTCCAGTACGACAGGGTGAGTCTATACACTACACACACTCCGCTACCACCACCATTACTCGCACTTCCAGTACGACAGGGTGAGTCTATACACTACACACACTCCGCTACCACCGCCACCACTCGCACTTCCAGTACGACAGGGTGAGTCTATACACTACACACACTCCGCTACCACCGCCACCACTCGCACTTCCAGTACGACAGGGTGAGTCTATACACTACACACACTCCGCTACCACCGCCACCACTCGCACTTCCAGTACGACAGGGTGAGTCTATACACTACACACACTCCGCTACCACCGCCACCACTCGCACTTCCAGTACGACAGGGTGAGTCTATACACTACACACACTCCGCTACCACCACCACCACTCGCACTTCCAGTACGACAGGGTGAGTCTATACACTACACACACTCCGCTACCACCACCACCACTCGCACTTCCAGTACGACAGGGTGAGTCTATACACTACACACACTCCGCTACCACCGCCACCACTCGCACTTCCAGTACGACAGGGTGAGTCTATACACTACACACACTCCGCTACCACCGCCACCACTCGCACTTCCAGTACGACAGGGTGAGTCTATACACTACACACACTCCGCTACCACCACCACCACTCGCACTTCCAGTACGACAGGGTGAGTCTATACACTACACACACTCCGCTACCATCACCACCACTCGCACTTCCAGTACGACAGGGTGAGTCTATACACTACACACACTCCGCTACCACCACCACCACTCGCACTTCCAGTACGACAGGGTGAGTCTATACACTACACACACTCCGCTACCACCGCCACCACTCGCACTTCCAGTACGACAGGGTGAGTCTATACACTACACACACTCCGCTACCACCGCCACCACTCGCACTTCCAGTACGACAGGGTGAGTCTATACACTACACACACTCCGCTACCACCGCCACCACTCGCACTTCCAGTACGACAGGGTGAGTCTATACACTACACACACTCCGCTACCACCGCCACCACTCGCACTTCCAGTACGACAGGGTGAGTCTATACACTACACACACTCCGCTACCACCACCACCACTCGCACTTCCAGTACGACAGTATAAGTCTATACACTACACACACTCCGCTACCACCACCACCACCACTCGCACTTCCAGTACGACAGGGTGAGTCTATACACTACGCACACTCCGCTACCACCGCCACCACTCGCACTTCCAGTACGACAGGGTGAGTCTATACACTACACACACTCCGCTACCACCGCCACCACTCGCACTTCCAGTACGACAGGGTGAGTCTATACACTACACACATTCCGCTACTACCACCACCACTCGCACTCCCAGTACGACAGGGTGAGTCTATACACTACACACACTCCACTACCACCGCCACCACTCGCACTTCCAGTACGACAGGGTGAGTCTATACACTACACACACTCCGCTACCACCACCACCACTCGCACTTCCAGTACGACAGGGTGAGTCTATACACTACACACACTCCGCTACCACCGCCACCACTCGCACTTCCAGTACGACAGGGTGAGTCTTTACACTACACACACTCCGCTACCACCGCCACCACTCGCACTTCCAGTACGACAGGGTGAGTTTATACACTACACACACTCCGCTACCACCACCACCACTCGCACTTCCAGTACGACAGGGTGAGTCTATACACTACACACACTCCGCTACCATCGCCGCCAGGCCACCATGGATCCGCGGCCTAAGGAGGGCGGTCAAAACTATTTACTAATGTATTCGTTCATGTATTAAATTGTTTTTGGCATAATTATGCTATATGGAGTTGATGCTCGTGATTGTTGGCACTTGGTGGAACTTTTGAAACATTTTTTGTTTGATAAACACTTGTACTTGTCCACTTATTTATATTAATTATATATAGGTATAATAATACCGGTAAGGGAAACCTGCTATATATACACAAATACCTATATAAGTAATTTATGAAACTGGGACATAAAGGGGTTATTAAAACACGAGTGTGAGTTTAATAGTATCACACGAGTGTTTTAATACCTAGTTATATACAGTTACACACACTACTTTATCTAAGTTTATGAATAAGTAGTTACTTAAGTTCATAATCTTGGTAAAATTTGTCGTAAGCCATTGTTGATTTTCCTGTAAAAGATGTACGTAATTTCCGTAGTCCTTTCCAGAATTTTAGGTGGAATGTCAGGTATGATCACATCAAAATAATACTTTTGACCTACAAAACCACAGTTAATAATAAATAAATTTCCCCATAAACTATGGCGCCGAAATCCAACAGTCCAGCGCGCATGCGCCTAGCGCGCGCCACCAGCCATAAACAATTACCAGGCCGAAAATAAAATTGAACAATGTGCAACCTAACTAAGGAGCTTACAGTTCAATTTTGCTGCACTGCAATATTATTTTGTTCGTATTAGAGAATCTCTACTAATAATAAAGTCGTGTCTGTACACTGAATATTTTCGCGAATTTTTAAATGAAATGGGTATCATTTAGTATTGTATTGCAGCCAAAACCACAATTTTTAGAATTTTTGTCTGTCTGTCTATCTGTCTGTGTGTCTATCTGTGTGTATGTATGTTCAGTTTTAGCTCGAGAACCACTCAACGGATTTGGATGCCGTTTTCAGGGTCCCGTAGTACCTGAAAGGTAAAAGGAACCTTTATGGTGAGACTCCGTTGTCCGTCCGCCCGTATGTCACAGCCTTATAACTTTATCACCGTTAAAGATAAAGACTTGAAATTTTCTACAAACATAGCATTCACTTGCATACCAGGCGCATTTGACAACGCATGGTGGCCTATTCTCACGCTTAAGTTAAAAATGAGGGGCTGCTATGACAACATACATAAAATGTTTATTAACACGTATTTAGTGAAAATTTCAACTTTCTACCTATTACGGTTGAAGCTGTAGACCACTGTGACAGACAGACAGCGGATTACTTTACGGAACCCTAAAAATATTGCTTAAAATCCATCCCGCATATAGCAAATATAGTATAGCTGCTTTCGGCAAAGCTATTTTTTTTCTACTAGGTATTTTTTTCCTAGTCCTGTCTGTTAAATAAAATTGTCTGTTAAGTCAAATTGGCTAACCTTCTTTCTATGTTTTGATCGCTCGCTACAATCGGAAAAGTATTTTTTTATATTATTTACTTCACGATAAATCACATGTCACTACTTCATTTAGACAAACTGAATGTTCACCAATAAGTATTTCTTTTGGTTTTTTAGATTGTTTCAAGAACACAGACAATCGACGGCAAGTATTATTAACAACCGTTTTGAATTTTAACAGTTAACATTTTCAACGTCACGAACAGAGGAAGCTAAGAAAAAAATGGAAAACCTCCATGTATCGCTCTGATGGACCTCCACTAATCCATAATAGAACATTCCACTAAAGTAACTGAAAAAATAAACAAAGGCCATAGACACATTTCCCGTTCATTCACAGAAGTGTATGTTTCGTAATCAGTGCTACGAAATTACTACGAAAGCGTAGAGGTTTAATGAAACACACAGACGTAAATAAATGCACCTGAAACTATGTGTTTTTGAAAGCCTGAAAGAATAGCTTTTATTATGTTTCACGTGAATAGCGTGTGTTTGCATTGAAATCCACTTAAATTTCTTATTTCATATTTTACGATATTTTCGATCAGGCCCTCAATTCTGGCACGTAAGCAAAAATTGCGAAGGCAGGTTGCGGGTTTTTGTGCTTAAAAAGGTATTTTGTAAAGATATTTGTTGAGTTTTTTTGATTGAAAACTTAAAGTAAGCATTACTTATATCACATAGCTTCTATTTGAAGTGGTTTTGTCACTCTAATTTCTATCGCGCGGCAATTATCCAACTTTAAACAAATATCTAATGACTGATATTACGAATGCGCAATAATGTTATTCTGCCATTATTTTTCACTCGCAATATCAGTCGCGTTTTTTGTCTATAGTATGATAAATGGAATACTATGTTAGTGGAGTGACTAAGAAAGAAAGAAAGAAAAGCACTTTATTTCAGATACCACCAGAACATACAAAATCACAAATAATTAAAATTAACCAACAGAAAGATGTATAAAATATAGTATGATTATAAATACCACTTAGAAAAAACTAAAAATGGTGGTAAATAAAAAATCATCTCAGCTTAATGTTGCAGCAAGTACCACAACGCTAAACCTTATCAAGTAAGAACTAGGGAGTAAATATAATGAATTCTAACTATAGGTTTACAATTTAAAAAATCAACACACATCCATACTTGCCTCTTACTGGGGAAGGGTCAAATAAAATGGTTATTATAGAATTGCCTTCATGGTGATTGTTCACTTTGGAGAGTAGGCACAAGGTTCATAAAGTGAAATAGAAAAATGACAGGGTTGGTATTGGTAGATCGTTGAAGATGTTGTGGGCTCAGATAAAGTTAATGTGAAAATAGTGGCAGAAAAATCCCATGTTACCGGTACGCTGAACGAACAGTTTAATTCAAGAGATGCTGTGATAGAGTCAATCGATCAGAAATCGATACCCCCCCACAAAGGGTAAAACCGATGTTTGGTCCTGATCTGTTGAAGGTATTCCGAGATAGGCTAAATTAAATAACATCAAACTACTCGATATTGAGGTAATCGCTTTGTACTAGGATGCTGATTACTGGATGTTACTTAAAATTTGTCATACCTAACTGATCTTCCATCCTGGCTCCATCACCATACAACTCCTCAATTAATGCAGCACATAACTCGAGATTTTGACAATCACTTTGTGTTAGGGTGGTGATTGCAGGGTATAACATAAAAAATTTCATTATGCCTACGTTCGACTCTGAAACTCCTCAATGGATGACAGCGCACCACTCGCTATTGAGATAATCTCTTTGTGTCACGGTGCTGGCTGACTGTAGGATGCTACTTAAATATTGTCATAATAACCTTTGTTTAATATGAACAGCGCGTATACAAGACCCATGTTTTACAATTTAACCAGTCAACACTAAAAAATAAACTAAACTTTTACAACAAAAATATAGTAACCTACTTAAATGTAACAGCATCGGAGGAAGTTCCTCCGTTGTTGGCACTGTTGGAAAGTATATTTAGATGTATATAGATATACATAAAAAACACAGAAAAAAATAATTCAAGATATATTTCGGGCCCTACTGGGCCCGGCGTCAGTTGAAAAATATATATATCTATATACATCTACTACAAATAAAAACAATAAAAAGCTTCAAAGAGCCAAATATTTATTTAATAAAAAGTATATTTAGGTTACTCGACTGGTCTGGGCTAGGTATAAACATAAATTGAACTTATATGAACCACCTTCGATTCGCCGATGATTGTGTGATAGTCAGTGAAAACCCCAAGGAACTGGAGTTCATGCTTCAAACGTTAGACACAGAAAGTGCGGTTTAGAGATGAACCCAGAGAAAACTTGCATCATGACAAACGACGTAAAACCCAGTATAAAAGTTCAATCCAAGGAAATGACTTACGTCGATGAATATGTCTACCTGGGTCGAAACATATCATTTAAACACCGATCAGCAAATGAAGTCGAACGCCTTTTGGTCTCTCAAACACATTTTCAAATCAAATATGAAAATTGAGCTAAAGAAGAAGGCAATGGATACTGTTATTACACCAACCCTAATCTACGGATGCCAAGCCTGGGCTCTGACTAAACAGATTATTCACAAAATGCACCTGCATTAAAAGAGCATCCAAAGAGCTGCAGAAAGAAGTATGTTGGGTCTGAGACTAAATGATAGGGAAAGAAACTCAGACATAAGAAAGACAACAAGGATCATAGACGCGGCTAGTCTCGTATGTCGGTTGAAGTTGCGATGGGCAGGTCACGTGGTGCGAACGACAGACGGACGCTGGAGTGAGAGGGTGCAACACTGGTACCCTCGCGACTCGCACCGTCCTCCCGGCAGACCCGGACGACGACGCTGGCGAGATAACATCGAGGCGACAGTAGGCGACACCTGGAAGAGACTGGCTAAGGACAGAGACACTTGGTGCCAGATGGAGGAGGCCTTTGTCCGGAAACGGACATCCCAATAAAACTGAAAATCTATAAAAGTGAAATGAAAACGATTTGTTGTGGTTGTGCGTGCGTGAATGCACTGTCGTTTGTTTTTGAATGAGTAATGTATGTAATTTCACTACAACCCAGACACAATATAATGTATTATGTACATATAATTAAGTCATATTTGTAATCTGCATGAATATTGGGAAAATAAAGGCTATATTATATTATTATTATTATCACTTCTCAGAATTTAATCCTTATATGCGACAATATTGGATTCTGAAGTTTTGTTACCTCAACCAGGAAAACTTTGTGAAATGGGGGGATGTACGGTCAGATACGTATACGATGGAATGTGGAGTAAGACAGGGAGGGCTAACGTCACCTAAACTTTTTAACCTTTATGTCAATGATTTAATTAGTAAACTCAGCACAACACATGTCGGTTGCCATATTGCTGAAACTTGTGTAAATAGTTTTAGTTATGCAGACGATATGGTTTTGCTGAGTCCACCAGTCTCTGGTATACGAAAGCTCATTAAAATCTGTGAGGAATATGCTGTTGATCATGGGCTCAAGTATAATGCCACTAAGAGTGAATTTATGGTTTTTAAATCTGGTACCAGGTGCCCTTCTTATGTACCACCTATAACCCTTAACGGTGCTTCTCTCAAAAGAGTCAAAACATTTAAATATTTAGGACACTTAATAACAGAGGATCTACGTGATGATGCAGATATTGAAAGAGAACGAAGGGCATTATCAGTCAGGGCCAATATGATAGCACGCAGATTTAGTCGCTGCGCAGCACAGGTCAAATTAACTTTTTTCAGGGCATATTGCACTTCTTTCTACACATGTAGTTTATGGAACAAATATATACAAAAAAAAACATATAATGCCCTTCGCGTACTCTATAATAATTAATAACGCTTTCAGAGCATTGTTTGGGCTGCCGCGCGCATGCAGCGCCTCGGGAATGTTCGCCGAGCGCACACAGATTGTTTCTTCACCATCATCCGCAAGAGCTGCGCCTCGATGCTCTGTAGGGTGCGCGGTAGCTCCAACTCTATTTTACAGATGATAGCCAATAGACTAGACAACCATGCAATACAACATTGGGTTCATGTTCATGTAAATAGGAATTGCACATACTGATATTGCTGACAAATATTTTCCTTTATTATATTATTATTTTTTGTGTTTTGTTATGTGTTGTGCTAATTTTTATTTACATATGAGCTTAAAATGCTTGCAATAAACGTTTATTATTATTATTTTTTGTGTTTTGTTATGTGTTGTGCTAATTTTTATTTACATATGAGCTTAAAATGCTTGCAATAAACGTTTATTATTATTATTTTTTGTGTTTTGTTATGTGTTGTGCTAATTTTTATTTACATATGAGCTTAAAATGCTTGCAATAAACGTTTATTATTATTATTTTTTGTGTTTTGTTATGTGTTGTGCTAATTTTTATTTACATATGAGCTTAAAATGCTTGCAATAAACGTTTATTATTATTATTTTTAGGCTAGTAAGCTCGCAAAACTAAATAAAAATTAAGATATTCAATTTATGAATGTTACTGCTTTAAATACTAAGTTACCGAAAACTTCTGTGCTAATAATAAGCTACCGAAAGAAATACTAAAAATTTCGAAAACTTCTCAAAAAGCTGACACAATACTATTTCACCAGCTGAAAATACATTTCAGCGAAAACTATTGTCAGCTTTTTTTGTCGTAGATCTCCGAATAAGAATTCAAAGTTGCCTGACCATAATATTCTTTTAAACTTAAGGGGTCGCCTCGCTCGTCTCCCAATATGTATTTATATGTCAACCTAACAGCAGAACATTTTTTTTCGTGAACTTAGTGTTTCTTTCGGAAGTTCAGTAATTTATTCGGAGGTTCATTACTATCCTTATTATAGGTTGGGGAAAAAGTTTGTTCGCATTTTATATGAAAATTCGAAACATTTTTTAATAAAGTTTATTTAAATTTAACTAAAGTATGCAGGTGCCATTTTGTTCGATGACTTTCTGCCATCTTATAGGTAGGGATATGATCCCATTGCTATAGAAATTCTGGGGCTTCTGATCAAAAAACTGCGACAAGTGGTTTTGGCAGTTCTCTCGTGATGTTAACCTGACACTGCCTAAAGAATTCTGAAGAGACCGAAACAAGTGGACATCTGAAGGTGCAAGGTCAGACTATACGGCGGATGCATTAATACGTCCCAGCCAAACTCTCTTAATTTTTGCTGAGTGGCTAAAGATGTGTGAGGTTTAACGTTATCATAATGAAAAACCTCACCCCTTCTGTTGACTAATTCCGGCTTCTTTCTGTCTACTTCTTGCTTTAATCTCATCAGTTGTTCGCAGTAGAGTTCAGAATCGATGGTCCTGCGTGGCGGTATCAGCTCATAATGAATAATGCCCTTCCAATCCCACCATACACACAGCATTACCTTGTTGCCAGATAACCCGGGTTTCGCCAGAGTCTGTGAAGCCTGACCAGCCTTTGACCACGACCTTTTTCGCACGTTCTTGTCGTGCGTGATCCACTTTTCATCACCAGTTATCAGGTTTTTCAAAAATGGTTCGGTTTCTTTACGTCGTAATAAAGAATCACAAATGAGTACACGGTTCATTAAGTTTCTTTCAGTGAGCTCATGAGGCACCCAAATATCGAGCTTTTCTGTGTACCCAGCTTTATTCAAATGCGCCAAAACTATTTTGTGGTCAATCCCCAGTTCTTCAGCTACATCATAACTACTGATATGGCGATCTTGCTCCACTTTTTCAAAAATGGCATCCATTTTATCCGTAATAGGGCGCCCAGAGTGAGGTGCATCTTTACATCAAAATAACGCTTAAACCAAATTTGTGCTACTCTCACAGACACTCCACTAGGTCCATTAACAACACAAAAAAATTTTTCGCGGCTTGCGTTGCATTTTTACCTTTTTTGAAGTAAAATTTTAAAATGTATCGAATTTCTTCATTAGATTCACTCATCTTAACAGTAAGAAAAACAAATGAAAATCACACATTTTACCTAATTTGAATTTGGAATTATCTTTTTTTAAATTTAAACTTTTTAATAATACCAAAACCAGCCACATACAAGTAGTATAGCCAAAGAGATTTTATTATAAGTTCATACATACTACTATTTGCGAAAAGAGTTTTTCCCCAACCTATTATTATAACCAAGATCAATATTCTTATGACACCACGCGTCACTGTCGTACCAATAGTCATTGATTTTATAATTTGTCCCTGCTTAATATATAATTTAAAGTTATTTTCAGGAACACTAAGAACCCCGTTTTTAAGTTTATTGTAAAATCTTATACCATGTTCTACAAAAGAGGAGCTAAACTTCTGCAAGTGAAATGTTTGTTCCTAGTTCCTATATAGCGATGCTCACAAGCCTCAGAAAAGTAAAAGTATAATCGCGCCTCTGTCTATCTCTGTATTCTATAAATCAGTTACGTAGGTACCTATTTCTTATTTTTAATAAGGTTTCTATATATTTACTCCCCGTTTAGTTCTTACTACTCGAAACATGATTGCGAAACGTATTTAGTTAGTAGGTCTCTATGGTGTGAGGCACAAATATCGTCTGTTCAAGATTCAAGATTCAAATTGTTTATTTGTAAAATAGATACATAAAGTATACGTTTTACATGTCAAAGCTAATCTGTATAAAAATAATATTTTACGATGAAACAAATATGATACGGGGAATATGTATATAAAAAAACTGTATTTAAGTTGGGCTACAAAAGTAGCCTATGTGTTAAGTTAGGGTGTGCTATATCCATTCTAAATTTCATCCAAATCCGTTCAGCCGTTTCAGCGTGAAAGAGTAACAAACACACACACACGCACACACACATGCACAAACTTTCGCATTTATAATATTAGTAGGATTAGAAGGATAATAATAAATATTATATTATTAGTTATAGGACAACATATTTATAAGTTTCAAATATTATTATTTTAGATTTATGTATTGCTCGTGTATGTATACGTTTTAATCTAGTCTCTTTTGAATTGAAAAAGTTTGAAAATTCTATGTTTTTAAAGCATTTAAAAGGTGTATTTAGTTGTCTAAAATAAAGTTTTTTTTTATTTTAGATACATTATGTCCACAATGTGGTTTGAATGTAAATTTAATTGTTTTAAAATTGTAGTTAATGCTATATACCCGAAATAAGATCTTATAAAAGTCTTGCTTCTAAAGTCGCCGTCAATAGAAATTGTGGACTATGTAAACAAACCGTTTTCTCAATTTTTCTCAAGGTTCTGTTACGGAGTCTCACTGAACATTATTCCAAATCATGAAGCATCAAGTCTTACCTGCCATTCACTGTATTTCATCATGAAATATTCAATAATCACCAGTTAATTACGGAAAATCATAGAATCAATAGTAAATTCTGTATTGCGTCGAGATTGATGTCATATTTTTTTCTCATCGAATCTGTATTGTCTTTGAAAATTAGTGATGTACGAATCCATTTGAATATAAACCTATTTTATTCGTGATGCTATTTTATTCCGTCATTTTTTTTGACAGCGTTACTTCATTATCTTTGACATAAACGTGTGTGTGATTCTATCGAGAGCTGTGTGATCTTCCAGCGTTGCTCTAAAATCTGTTGTGTTTTCGGTATTCTAACGACTTGGCTTCTCTTACTGATTGTATCGTACTAGCATTGTGATTTGGATAGTGTTTTACCTTGAAACAACGACCTGCTTTACGGACTACGGATTCTGATACTGCCAAGTGGATTAACAACAATTACGACCAAAATAATTTCAAAATGAGTGAACCTGTTTCTACATCTGGAAGTTCTGCGCCCCTTCGAAAAATAATGATTGAGACGCCCGAAAGTGATAAGTAATAGCTAAAGTAGACAAGCAAAAATATATAAAAATGTATGTAGATGAGTTGGCGGCATCGAAAAATGTGGCAGTTTTGCGTCTTCCACCATAAGAACTGGATGGGATAATAGATACGGCCACCGACGCTGTGACAGAACCATTTGTAATCAATTATTTGACTAGCGATTTATCAAATAAAGAAAATTAATTACGCACCTAACATATTTTAATCACATACTTATCTATATATCTTATATATCTCTAGATAGTTCACCTATTCATAGACAAAGACAACATGGCGCTTTGTTTACATAGTCCACAATTTCTATTGACGGCGACTTTCTACTTAAGTGTGGCTTAAAAACGTCAAATTATACTTATGATTGGTTGATTTTATACCATTATGCCTATATAAAGCTTTGGTCAGAGCAGAAAAATAACGAAACACTTAATACAGACTCTTCTTAGAACGAATAGACCTCTTAAATGCTTTACTAAACGTAATAATGATCAAGAGCAATTATTCCTATTAAGTGCACTTGATAAACTTTTGTTCTGATAAATAGATTACATGGATTTCTTATATATGTAACCGTAAGATTTCAAAGTCCGTTAGTAAGGTAAGACCCCGTTAGTGCTTTGACGCTGCGACGTATACCTACATATAGTTTGTGATATGCCGACGACGACGCAATGCAACGCATAGTGCACAAATATGTCATACACTATATGTGTAAAACGTGTAAAATATCACAAAATACTACATTCTTATATATGTAACCGTAAGATAGTCCGTTAGTAAGGTAAGACCCCGTTAGTGCTTTGACGCTGCGACGTATACCTACATATAGTTTGTGATATGCCGACGACGACGCAATGCAACGCATAGTGCACAAATATGTCATACACTATATGTGTAAAACGTGTAAAATATCACAAAATACTACATTCTTATATATGTAACCGTAAGATAGTCCGTTAGTAAGGTAAGACCCCGTTAGTGCTTTGACGCTGCGACGTATACCTACATATAGTTTGTGATATGCCGACGACGACGCAATGCAACGCATAGTGCACAAACATGTCATACACTATATGTGTAAAACGTGTAAAATATCACAAAATACTACATTCTTATATATGTAACCGTAAGATAGTCCGTTAGTAAGGTAAGACCCCGTTAGTGCTTTGACGCTGCGACGTATACCTACATATAGTTTGTGATATGCCGACGACGACGCAATGCAACGCATAGTGCACAAATATGTCATACTCTATATGTGTAAAACGTGTAAAATATCACAAAATACTACATTCTTATATATGTAACCGTAAGATAGTCCGTTAGTAAGGTAAGACCCCGTTAGTGCTTTGACGCTGCGACGTATACCTACATATAGTTTGTGATATGCCGACGACGACGCAATGCAACGCATAGTGCACAAACATGTCATACTCTATATGTGTAAAACGTGTAAAACATCACAAAATACTACATTCTTATATATGTAACCGTAAGATAGTCCGTTAGTAAGGTAAGACCCCGTTAGTGCTTTGACGCTGCGACGTATACCTACATATAGTTTGTGATATGCCGACGACGACGCAATGCAACGCATAGTGCACAAATATGTCATACTCTATATGTGTAAAACGTGTAAAATATCACAAAATACTACATTCTTATATATGTAACCGTAAGATAGTCCGTTAGTAAGGTAAGACCCCGTTAGTGCTTTGACGCTGCGACGTATACCTACATATAGTTTGTGATATGCCGACGACGACGCAATGCAACGCATAGTGCACAAACATGTCATACTCTATATGTGTAAAACATCACAAAATACTACATTCTTATATATGTAACCGTAAGATAGTCCGTTAGTAAAGTAAGACCCCGTTAGTGCTTTGACGCTGCGACGTATACCTACATATAGTTTGTGATATGCCGACGACGACGCAATGCAACGCATAGTGCACAAATATGTCATACTCTATATGTGTAAAACGTGTAAAACATCACAAAATACTACATTTTGATCTTATTTTCATGCAAGTGCGAAAAGGTTTATATATAGAGTCACGCAAGACGCAGTCGAGGTAAAAAATAGTCGGGACGAGAAATATCAACACTTTCGCACGTGTGTCAAACGACGTTTTTTAATACACCTGCGAAAAATTACAAGAAATAATAAAATAAAAGCAATTTTGTTCCAAATCAAAACAGATACAAGTCGACTGAAGAACACGCAGTCTGATTGGCGCCAATCTATACTACAAAGACCAATGTCTCTTTCTAAAATATTTTTAATAATAAGTTCTAAGATAGTTAAAATATAAACATCTAAGATTGTTTTGAATTTTCAAAACATCTTTTATAATTTAACATCACACTGATATTATAAATGCGAAAGGGTGTGTGTGAGTGTGTGTATGTTTGTTACTCTTTCACGCTGAAACGGCTAAACGGATTTGCATGAAATTTAAAATGGATATAGCTTATACCCTAACTTAACACATGGGCTACTTTTTACCTCGAAAAAAAGTATTTCGTTAAACCGAATAACACGCGGGCGGAGCCGCGGGCAAAAGCTGGTACATATATAATATATTTCATAATAATATAAAAGTTTGAAAATACTCATCTTAAACAGTTTTTAGTGTATCCGGTTACTTCCAGAAATATTAACAGAACGACAAGTAAAACAAAGGTTAACGTGCTTACTAAATGATGTCGCCGGTTTCCCCAAGATGGCATCAGCAGTAAAAACAAAAATATGATATTTTACGCACGCTAAACAGGCACGTAATCTATCATATGGTAACAACAGTAGTTTAACTAGGCAGTGTCCTTGAAATCAATACCTACAGCCGCTCGGCGCCTAAACACGCGCTAGGGCTGCCAACTGACTGTTTACGTATTTGATAATGCTATATACTCTGTTATTTCGTGCCATAATTTACGAAAATGCGCGAGAGCGTGACAGTGAGAACGTGCGTATGTAACTGCGGTGCGACCGCGACTGTTGTAAACCGAGTTGAACTGAGTTTTGGGGGGGGGGGGGGGGGGGGTTCGTTTCGGCCCGCTTGTATGAAGATAAAATACTATTTGTTATTTATACTATGCTAATGGGGCCTCACCCTGAGTGTATTTTTATACGCATTTAAGTATATTTGTCATACCAGTTTGTAACTGTAGGTATATCGTGACTTTTTTTTCAGTTTAATGTGCAAAGCGGCGGTGGGCATGCGTCGAGCGAGGCGTACGGCGCGGCTGGCGGCGGCGGAGTCGGCGCGGGTGCAGTCAGCTCCGGGTCGGCATCGTCCGGCGCGCAGTCGCCCGCCTCGCCCCCGCACGCGCACCTCGCCCCCGCGCCCGCCCTGCCACCGCCGCGCCTGCGCGCCAAGGAAGAGGACCTCTCCGCGCACGGCCGCGCCAGCGCTGATGGTAATATCTCTGTCAACTGTCAGCCTACACTGGTTCAAGAGCCATTCTGAAAAATAGAAACAGCTGAAAGATGTAGGAGATGGTTTCTGAATACGCGCATACGTAAGTATACTGCTGCGGCGGCTGGAGGAAGACGATTGAGGTGTGTTCTGTGTGCAGGCGGGGGATCCTCGGAGTCGGAGGGCGAGTGCGGCGCGGCGGCGGGCGGCGCGGGCGGAGCGGCGCGCGCGCAGTACGTCAGCGCCAACTGCGTGGTGTTCACGCACTACTCGGGTGACGTCGCCGCCGTCGTCGACGAACACTTCTCCAGAGCTCTCTCACTCGACAAGCCCAAAGGTATTACTTAACTGTCAGTACTTACCTGCTTCCGTTTCATTTGACGAGATCACGGGACCCTGTTTCTTAACATTGCCTAGTAATTACATTGATCCGTCCGTGGATCCAATCACAATATGATATAATCACACTTCAATGGATGGCTGCAAATGTTCTTGCCTACTTTTAGAACGAGCTAAGACAATAAAATATTCAGGCATCTTGAAGATGAAAACGAATTTTCCCAAATAAAGCAAATTTACTATGCTCTTTGCCAGTCAGTGTTATCTCACTGCATATCGTCCTGGGGTGGAGCAGCGGGAACGTCATTTAAACAACTGGAGTTCTCACAAAGAGCAATTCTTCAAGCCCATCTTTATTCAACAGCACTTCTTTACGAGTACTGCGAGGTCTTGACTGTACGCCAGCTATTTCTACTCAGTGTTGTACTAAAAAGCATACTGAACTAGAATATAACGTAGACCCGATTAGCAAGCGCAGAAACTATAACGTTACCATACGTCCAAAAACTTACTTTACTCACAGATTTTACCCTTTTCTTGGCTCTTATTTACCTATATACAATAAAATAATACTAATATATACCCTATGACTATGATAGGTTGTAGAATATGTGTATTAAATTGGCTTCAAAAACCATCGTATGATGAGTTGATGACACAGAAAACCTATTGACCGTTGTTGTTTAAATATTCATTTATTTGATATATAATATATTATGTTTACTTACTACATATAGTTAGGTATATCTTACTCACCTGCTCACACACATTCACACATCCGCATTGCACACAAAGAGCGGACTTAAACTTCCCACACTTTTCAAGTTAATGTAACATTTAAGTACTTGTAGATATGTTATTTTATTTTTTATTTATTTTGAAGTTTTGAATTGTTCCATACGTCTTGTATATATATACCTGAGGATAGAGGAGCTGTATGCTGAGATACAGGCTAATCACCTTTTCAGCAGCAGATGATATCAATTTGTACAGTGTTAATATAAGCCTACATATTTATTTCCTTCTTGTTCAAGAACAAACTGTGTGAACATGTCATATTATTGGTTGAAAATAAATATTCTTATTCTTATATTAAAACGTGAGCCCGTAGCTTGGGCTTCTATACCACATCGGTATTTTGCTCTCAAAATCGCCATGTCAAATAAATAATACATAATAATCGTAAAGGTAGAAATACCTATTTTAGTCGTTTGGCAAGTCAATATAAAAACGTTCCCACATCGGTTCGCAGAACTAAGAACCAGTCGGCAGTTGTTGTCGGAACAGCGCGGCTGTACCACGCACAGTACGTAGATACAGGATTGTAGCCGACTCAACCCGGTCACATTATCTCGAGACCTCGCTGGAATGCGAACCACCCGCCTCGTTCTCCTTTCACCTCCCCGCGCTCGCCACGGCGCGTCAGTACGGTTAGCACTTTCGTTGCCGATACGCGTCGACTTGTTTTCGTGGTATATTTTTAAACATTCCATTGTTACGTTTGGACTTTTATTGTTATTTTGTTATTGCTGTTACGTTAAAATATTGTTTTTGTTGCAACGTTGGACATTTTTGTTAAGTGTGGACATTTTGGTTTAGTTTGGACATTTTTGTTACTATTTCGTTGCTTTGAAGTGGGACAGTGAAAGTTTTTTCAAATATGGGAAAAACTATTCACAGTGAAGCAAGAAATTTAATCCTGAAAGTTCTCGCTTTCTTTGAATCAGAGAAAGCTAACAAGCAATTCGTAATACCTGTAGATCAAGTTATTAAACGAACCTGTGCTGCAACAGGAATATCAAAATGTACTTTGATGAGAATAAAAAAGGAGGCAAAAGAATTGCGGCATGCGTCACTGCAACATGCTACACCGAGTACGAGTACTAGTCAAGGTTCTAGCAACGATACACGTGAAGAAAAATTGTCAACACCAGGTAAAAAGCGCAAGAAGTACAAAAAAAATCTAAATTGATGATTTTGACATCTGTGCCATACGTAATATTATTAACAGTTTTTATACTGTAAGAAAAAAAATCCCAACATTAAAGAAAATCTTGGCAGTCGCTAAAAGGGATATAAATTTTAAAGGTGAAAGAAGTTACCTTAGAAAAATTTTAATTGACCATTTGGGATATAAATTCAAAAAATGTAAAAATGCCCGTACAATCTTAATACAAAAGCCAGATATAGCCGCGTGGAGGGCTCGCTACCTGCGCCGGATGAAAGAAAACAATGACCTTGGCGCAGATAAAAAACCGGTTACGTTTCTAGACGAAACATGGATTCACTCACACTACACCGTTAATAAATGTTGGCAAAATAGTACTGACAGCAGCGTAAAAAAATTTTTTAACTCCGGCCAGAGATGGATTCTTGTGCATGCTGGGGGAGAAAACGGTTTCATACCAGGCGCAGAATTACTATATAAATGCAAACAGACAACAGGCGACTATCATCATGAGATGGATACGGATAATTTCTTGAAATGGCTCAAAGAAAAGTTGCTACCTAACTTACCGCCGAACGGTATTGTCATCATTGACAATGCACCTTACCATTCAACTCAATCAATAAAGGCACCCACGAGCGCATCACTCAAATCTGTTATGCAAAACTGGTTGCGTGACAATAACGTTCCGTTTGACGAGAATATGACGAAAAAAGAATTGTACCCGATAATTTTAAGGACAAAGCCTCCAAAAAAATACGTCGTCGACGAATTAATGAAAGAGAATGGTCAGGAAATAGTACGTCTGCCACCCTATCACTGTGACTTAAATCCGATTGAATATATCTGGAATCTAGTGAAGCAAAGGGTGGCAGACAAAAATGTTAGCCAGTCAGAAAAAGAAATAGAAAGATTAACAAGAGATGCGATTAATTACATCACACCTTCCGACTGGAAAAAAGAAGTAAATCACGTTGAAAGATTACAACAGGAGTATTGGGAGAAAGACCACCTTGAAGAAGAAAATGTTCGTGAAATAATTATATCCCTAGCAGAAGAGAGTTCGGACAGTGAGATCAGCGATAGCGATAATGAGACAATGACTGGCATCGACCCAATCATATATTCTGAAGAAAATTTTTAGTCTGTAGTTAAAACAAAAAACAAAAAAAAAAACACTTCTTGTACCCACTTAACCAAGATTGTTTCATTTATTTTTCATCATTTTAATCATATCATTATAATAATATTACCTACATTAAATTAATTAACACAATATTTGTTTTGTTGGAAATCTTATTGTTTATAATAATATCCTACTAGAGGATGCTTGTTTTGCGCACCATATCTGAGCGCCGACGCGACGTGACGTCATCGACGCCAGGTCTCGAGATAATGTGACCGGGTTGTAGTTGTGTACCCCTCTCGATGCAGTAGATAAATCAGTCGAGCGGCATGAGCCGCCTTAATTAAAGCCGACGTTTAATTACGAAGTAGAGGAGCACTATGTCCCCCCCCGTCCCTGACCTCCCCTGCCCTCTCTCGCCCTTCAGCTCCACAGACTTCACATCGCATCGCCTCAGTCGAATTCCGCGCACTTCGTTTTTCTATTGTGGCGCTGTCAACAGTTTCATATATTGATATTTGCCAAGTTCTACATGTATAGCAAGGACTTCTTTTAAATCAGTGAAGAACGTTGTACACTATTGCAGCTGTGTATGACTGAAGGAGCTAGCCTCCATAAGCCTCGGCACCCGATTTGATCTCAGTTCTTTTATTGCCGAAGATGACAATCCTGCACTGCCTTTATTCTGAACCCGGCCCCTTTTTCTCATTTACGTTGTTGGTGGGTTCACAACTATATAAATAATATGGCATTTTGAATGACAGGTCGTTATGTGCTTTATTATCGTAGGACACGAAACATTTTAATACTTTTATCGAAGGAAAAGGAAATGAGCCGATTCAGTTCAGTCAGAAATAATGGAATTTTATATTTGATAGAAAGTACGTAGGTTCAGGGGTTGATCTAGACAACAAGACGAAGGGCGAATGTAACAAACGGCGCCCTATCCATCGGGCCCTATTAGAGAATCCAATCCCGCATCAAAATCGCGATCCCGCAAGCCTGCGGGATTAAGATCATCAATCCCGCGGATCCCGCGGGATTTGCGGAATTTATTTTAATTATTATTATTTTTGTTTCATGTAATTCAAAGAAAGAAAATACACACAAATATTTTTAATTATTCTTATCAACATGAAGCAAAGTTATCACTTATATTATAAATTAAATATAATGATGTTTAAGACAATACAATATTCACAATCACAATATTTCACGTTTCATATTTAGATTTTTATTTGAAATAGAACATATTCATTGGTTTTAGAGGCATCGGCATAATATTTTTCGATTTTTTTTTCTTTTGGCTATATCTTTGGAACGGAATGTGGTACACCCTTAAGGGTCGGACCATAGGGTGCAAAAAAAAAGTGAATTTCTTTTTAAATGTAAAAACTTTGACGGCATGTATCTCCTAAACGGTTAGAGTTAGACCCATGTTGATGGGTGTCTAAGAAAAGGTCTCGCCGAGATCTAAGCGCCGGAAATGTCAAAACTTTGGAGGCCTGTATCTCCTAAACGGCTGAAGGTAGACCCATGTTCATGGTACTCTAAGAAAAGAGCTCGACGAGATCTATCTATATCTACTAAAAAAAAACAATAATAATAAAAGAAATTTTTGTGCAAAATTTTCTATCTGCTGCTGTATCTCCCGAACGGCTTAAGCTACTGACTCCGGGTTTAGACTATAATAATTGGTTTGACAGGGGCTACATGGCCAAATTAAAAAAGTTGACATTTGACAGCTTTTGACAGTTTTTTGACACGTCTTAAAAAGTGGTCCAATTTGCATTTAATTCGGTATCAAGGGGTGTGTAGGGTCGCTGATTACGGTACCGTTTTAAAATTTGAAACTTCTTAAGAATTGACAGATTTTTTGACATTTTTTGGATATAAAAAATGCCATGCAATAGCTTTACCGCGGCAGTCCCCGAGTGCCACACGTCTTTTTTTTCAATCCCGCGAACGTGCGGGATCCCGCATGAGTAATCCCGAATTTTTGATCCCGCAGAAAAGGTGCGGGATCCCGCAATAGCGGGATCCCGCGTTTGCGGGATTGGATTCCCTAGGCCCTATATATACATCGCGGCGTGTAATACATGCATTAGGTAACAAGTATGTTCTCTACGTGTGGTGGTCATTTTCTTAATTAAATCTAGAATTGATGAGGTACCTTAAAGTGATTTTGATATATTTATTCATTTAAATGAAATAAGGAATATTTACAAAAAATTAAATTTGCGCTTTCTTAAATGAATTTGAAACTAAAAAAACTTTTATAATTTCTCAGCTCACGTCAGTTAAGAACCAGTTTTGTAGCGACGACGCGGCGTAAGAAATAGCTTCTTTTGTCAAAATCCGGTTACAAACCGCTGCTGGTTTACAATTTGTACTCTTGCCGTTGCTGCATGCAATGCCGCACGGCTCCGGGCCCTCCGGGTGACATCTCAGGTTGGTATGCCGCGGCAATATACCGAGGCGTCCATGGCACCACACGGGAACGATGCGGCACAACGTACTAGTCCATATAGGCATACAAAACATGTAACATGTAGGTTTACTTGTACCAGTGAGTACAGTGAAGATGACACGAGATTAAACCGGTTCGACTCTCGAGGGCAGGAGGACACCAACAATGGGCCAGTTTGTTGATTCAACGTGCGCGCGTGGCTCTCCCGACATTGTTACGCGACTGCGATTAGACGAGAAAAAGCGCGGACCATTACTCGAGAACTCTGCCGAAAGGTTTGGGAACACAAAAACACCCGCATTCGTGCCGGAGGAGCGACGTGCGGCGCGCTTTGAGCCTGCGCCCACGATGGGTCCGCACTGTGGCACAGTTGTGTGACTATTCGGATATACAAACGAGCAAGAACGAGCCATCTAACTAAGGAATACTTGATCAACCTATGTATTTGCATAAGAACCTGAGAAAATATTCGTCCTGAAGAGTTATTATGTGTGTGCAAGTAAATAAAAACGAGAAATATTGAAAATAGTTGGTATTTCTTAAATAAATTTGTATTTTTGTTCCAATATCACATTTCAGATCGATTGGTGTTCCAGTGCAAGTTCCCAGCCACTTACGCTGATATGAACGTTATTTGAATGTCGTTTCTGTCGATATTTGTAGATACTGACTGCAATGCACGCTGATATGAACGTTATTTGAATGTCGTTTGTGTCGATATTTGTAGATACTGACTGCAATGCACGCTGATATGAACGTTATTTGAATGTCGTTTGTGTCGATATTTGTAGATACTGACTGCAATGCACGCTGATATGAACGTTATTTGAATGTCGTTTGTGTCGATATTCGTAGATACTGACTGCAATGCACGCTGATATGAACGTTATTTGAATGTCGTTTCTGTCGATATTTGTAGATACTGACTGCAATGCACGCTGATATGAACGTTATTTGAATGTCGTTTGTGTCGATATTTGTAGATACTGACTGCAATGCACGCTGATATGAACGTTATTTGAATGTCGTTTCTGTCGATATTTGTAGATACTGACTGCAATGCACGCTGATATGAACGTTATTTGAATGTCGTTTGTGTCGATATTTGTAGATACTGACTGCAATGCACGCTGATATGAACGTTATTTGAATGTCGTTTGTGTCGATATTTGTAGATACTGACTGCAATGCACGCTGATATGAACGTTATTTGAATGTCGTTTCTGTCGATATTTGTAGATACTGACTGCAATGCACGCTGATATGAACGTTATTTGAATGTCGTTTGTGTCGATATTTGTAGATACTGACTGCAATGCACGCTGATATGAACGTTATTTGAATGTCGTTTCTGTCGATATTTGTAGATACTGACTGCAATGCACGCTGATATGAACGTTATTTGAATGTCGTTTGTGTCGATATTTGTAGATACTGACTGCAATGCACGCTGATATGAACGTTATTTGAATGTCGTTTGTGTCGATATTTGTAGATACTGACTGCAATGCACGCTGATATGAACGTTATTTGAATGTCGTTTGTGTCGATATTCGTAGATACTGACACATACTGAAGCCTCTCGAGAGTCGCAGTAATGAGTGGACGCTCGACATCATACACACTAATTACAGCCTTGCACCTGTCAACTACAAGACGACCGCTCATCCATTTTATATCAAAAAATATTAATAATTCATGTGGGGAGTTGTTGGATAGGTCATCCAAAAATATTGCGGGTACGTGAAAACCATTTTGTGATTCAGGGATCCATTTGCGAAATATTATAGTGCTAATTTCTGTTAGAGCTAAACGTTTGTTTTTGGATATGTTAAAAATAATAACGAAGTTAAAAGGAAAACTATTACAGCTAAGTAGGCTTTACATGTTAACGAGTAACAGTCGTCCAAATGTGGCTCCGTTTTTAGTCGTTTAATTATATGTTCATAGTATAAACCCTATTGTGACAGACAACTACGGAATCTTACACTGCACTTGACTCGACCGACACGCACTTGGCCGGCGTTTGGTGTTTTGTACGTTTTCTTCAAATTGACAACATTTCATTTTTAAATAGTACTATCTAAAAGTATACTTCAAACGTAAAAATATGAAGAAAGAATAATCTCGATTGGTTAAGTATTTCATTACTTATTCCCATTTAAAAAACTTTTTATTCTTAAGGTCTTAAGTGCAAATGGTTGGCGCTACGTGACTGAGACCTATGCCCCATAGAGAAGTTTGCACTAATTAAAAAAGTCACCTGTCAAACATGACATTTGTCAAAGAAGGAGCGTTGCAAATACAAAAATCATAGTAAGCCGGCTGATATTGACATCGATCGTAGATCTCACATGACTGATATGTGAATCGACCTTCAGCTGCTCAATCAAGTAGCGGTGGGTTTGGGTGTTAGAGGTTGGGAAAGTGGTAAAAAGAAAGTAATAGTACGCCGGCTGAAACTTTTCTCACAGATAGTTGACATCATATTGAGCTGAAAAAAAATCGTCAGCTGACGCACCCGCGGTGGGTCTAGATGGGAGAGGTTGCGAAAGTGGTAAAAAAAAAACTAACGAATCCACGATACAGCTGAAGATTTTTTTTTCCAGCTCAGTATGATGTCAATTATCTGTGAGAAAAGTTTCAGCCGGCGTACTATTACTTTCTTTTTTACCACTTTGGCACCCTCTCACTTCCGCACCCACCGCGGGTGCGTCAGCTGACGATTTTTTTTAAAGTTCAGTATGATGTCAACTATCTCTGAGAAAAGTTTCAGCCGGCGTACCATTACATTTTTTTTGTTACCTCTTCCTCTGCCTCCCACACCCACCACAGGTGCGTCAGCTGACGCTTGGTTCTGTTATGAGCCATTCCAGGTCCATTGAAAAAGATGAAAATCAATCGGCTTAAAATCACTACCTAAAATGCAACGCTACCGCCCGGGCTATCTGTTAAATGTGTCAAGTCAAGTCACGGTATGATTATTACTATGAGGTTTTTTAACGGCCTTGTATTGTTATGCCTTTTTTGTACTATTTATATTTTAAGCACAGAAACCGTTCAATTTTGTGGGCTTTAATAGTAGTTTATGAAACTGGTACATAAAAAGGTTATCAAAAACACGAGTGTTTTAATACCTAGTTATGTATAGTTTCATACACTTCTTTATATAAACTCATGCCTACTAACCTGTTTTCATAATTTTTGTAAATTTGTTGTCAGCCATTTTTGATTATTCTTGTAAAAGCTAGTTCTGAAAGTGTTCGTAATTTCCGTCGTTATTTCTAGAATGTCAGGTGGAGTCAAATATCATTCATCACCATCCCTGTTGTCAGTAATTTTAGGGCAAAATAATTATTTTGACCCATAAAACTACTGTAATTAATAAATACATTTCCTCGAAAACTATGGCGCAACAAACAGTTCATCCATTGACAGACCGAGTCCAACTCGCCGTAAGCTATAGACAATACCTGGCCGAAAATAATTTTGAACTCTAACCTTGCTACTGTTTTGTGCAAAGATATATAATAGTTTTGTGTGTATTGGAGAACATTACATAAAAACCTCATTGGTATTTGATATTAAAGGTCAAACATGGCTGTATGGGCTAAGTTCCCTTTGCCTTCCTAGTTAGTATCAAATGTACTGTAATCTCAGAAAAAGTTTTTTTATAGCATTATGTTGTGCGGAGACCTATACTATAATTTAATTTTTAGAGACGTTCATGAAAAATATTTTTCATTATGCCAGTAGTTTTGAGTTCGTAATGAGGATTTTACGATATGAGGTTAGATAAAATTATTTATGTGCATTTGTACCGAGTAACATGTTAGAATTATTTAGACCGAGACGGGTTAATTTTTGAACGGCCTTTAGACATTCCATCTGGTTTGAATGAACGATTATTATTTTTATTGGTGGCTAAGGTTCCAATGCTTGCAGTCAACCATTGAACGAAATGAACGAAAGTTCAGTATTTTGAAAATAGCCGATTATGAACCAAAACCAACACGAGGTGTTAGAATTTTTGGTGTCTTCTCAGATGACCGCTTGAGAAATGAGTCCTCGCATTCAAACACTTTCAATATCATTGTTTTTAGTATTTAGGGTTCCGTAGTCAATAATGAACCCTTATAGTTTCGCCATATCTGTCTGTCCGTGGCTTAGCTCAGAGACCCTTAGTACAAAATAGCTGTAATTTAGCAAGGGTACGTATTAAGCATGCCGACAAAGTGGTAAAATAAAATTATAAAACATAGAAAAAATATTGTCATGCCTTCCCATACGTAGAGTAGGGATGAATTACTTTTTCTCGTCTATCTAATGGTATGGGGTGTATTATAAACTGAACTAAGTAAACATTCATTTATATTAAATAGAAAACTTTGCTCAAGAATCGCTGTCACCGGGCAGGGTTATACCCAAGACAGTGGCTGCATTGCCGCGGTGAATAGCAAGACTAATTCGTTATATTTATATTTATATATTAATACAGAGTATTAAATGCATCCACCAGACGCGATGCTATCTGTTTTCAGAGCTGTCTAGCGTCGTCGTCGGGCCCCCAATGTCTCTACGCCAAACGGCACAAACATGTAACCCTGACCGAGACCTGCATATTTGGGCCGGCCGCTGCTGTGGCCACCGCGCCAGCTGTGATAGCGGACGCCTGGACGTGAGACGCGGCGAGTGTCTCAGCGCAAGTCGCGGCTATATCCCGCGGAGCGACCATTCTGCCACGGGATGAGCGTCACTCCGTCAGGCCTCTTGCCATCGTCACGTGCGATACCACGATACCATTCGGCTCTACTAGAATAGCCAGCGCGTTGACGGTTGCAAGGGCCCTCCTTATGACGTCATTCAGGCTGCCGTGACGGGACCAGCGGCCGACACTGCGTTGACATCACAGGCTGTGGCGGCGCAATCCAACCGATCGACACTCACGCCGCACTGACAGCGATGACCCCTATTCGTCATTGTTCCAAGTCACAGACAGATGGCGATGGTGAAAGTTGTCCTGTCTAAAAGAGTCACCGGTAGCGACAAGACGAGCACGGCCGGTGAGATCGGCGGCAGTCTCGAGGAGATGCTTCTGGACCTGTTCGCACAGAGGCTCGTCCCAGCATGCAACCGATATATTAAATCCGAATATTGAATTGAAAATTCAATTAAATAATATTTCAGGGTGTCTCAAACACGAAAAAGGAGAGGATTTTTTTCCTGGCATCCGGGATATCATTGCCTAGATGCCATTTTCTTAGAGAAATAGTATTTTTTTAAATGAAATTGTCCAAAGATACGCCAACATGCGGTGGTTATTGACAGTTGCAGGCGCACTCTCGATGCTGTCACAGTCCAAACCGTCTATGTAGAATACTCGTACACCGCAGTTTTTCAATAGAGCTAGATAACTTATAGCCTTACAAAATGTGCCTTTCAATTTCACATTTTTTACCACTGCAGTCACGAATTCCCTTGGACGAATTATTCGTCCAAGAGAAATACTAACAAATAAGGCACTGTACAAGGTACATACCTACATTTACTGACTGCCGCCTGTCTCCCAGAGGGATAGGCAGAGACCAATACAGATTTCCATCTGCTACGAAGGATCGTACCAGGAGGTACACATCTTTCGCCTCTTCCACATCTATCAGTCTAGTGAAGCTCTCCTTGAAGAAGAAGATTGAAGAAGGCTTCAGTATGTCGCCAATCTGGTCAGCATACGTCCTTCTAGGGCGACCCGGTTGAGCTTTGTCTTTCACTTGCACACCATATTCTTTACTCTATCTACAGGTACTTTCATTCATCCTCACCGAATTTATCTATTTATAGTTTATTTATCTATCAACTTATTTATTCATTGAATTATGTAGGTATATACAATATTTTTTTTTTTACTTCTTTTAGTATATGTTTGATTAGGCATTATATTTATTTATGGTCTCTTTTTATTTATAGGAAAAAACCATCGAGAAATGTACTCTGTAAGTTGTTCATCAATATAAAAGCAAGATATGCTGTCAAAGAAAAAAAATATCATAAAAGAGAGCAAATATTACTAGATATTTTCAATAATGTTTATTATCATATTTGCTTAGTATTTTAACTTACTACCTCATTAGATAGGTAGACTAAGATATTTTTTTTTTCTCATGACACAATCTCCTTCTGTCTTTTATATTTGTATCCTTTTATAATATATTGTTTAGTATTATTTTATATAAGTTAAAAAAAACTATAATAGTATTAAGCCATATTCAGAAAAAAAAATACTGATAAAAAAAGACATGATCTTGCTAAGTTTCTTGCCCTTCTTCTTAGCAAGATTAATCGAATGGGCGGATTTAGGCATTATATCGATTTATAGTTTATTTATGTTTTAACTTACTTATTCATTGCATTATGTAGGTATGTATATACAATATTTTTTTTTTTTTACTTATGTTAGTATATATTTGGCTAGGCATTATATTTATTTATGGTCTATTCAGTTTATTTATCAACTTATTTATTAATTGCATTATGTAGGTATAATATATTCATATTCCTTTGTTGCAATTAATTACATGTATGATAATAGGTAATAGTATTATAATTATGTATCAATGTAATTATACCCACAGGGTGTAACAATATCATGCACACAAATAAATTATATAATAATACTTTTATTCCAATAAGTCTTTTTATTTTATGCATGTGTACATATAAGTTTAGTAGCCCAACTTAAATACAGTTTTTTTATATATTTCCCGTATCATATTTATTTCATCATAAAATATTATCTTTATACAGATTAGATTTGACATGTAAAACGTATACTTTATGTATCTATTTTACAAATAAACAATTTGAATTTGAATTTGAATTCATTATCACACACGATTCCTTCGATTTGGAATTTCCGATAGGTTGTGATTATAATCTCACAATGAGATCACAGAAAGCAATATAAGGAAGTATTAGTAAGGGTATGTCAAAGGTATAGTGCTGTAGGGAAACAGCACAGATGCAAAAGATTTATTTATATTGCAGCAAAAATGTATACGTATCCTAGCACACATTATTGACTTGGATAGTTGTAGGCCATACTTTAAACAATATAATATATTAACTTAGACATCAATTTATATTTTAGAGATAAATTTGTAAGAAAATATAAAGACTTTTATAAAAATTAGGAGATACCAGTATATCAATCCGCTCAATAAAACATAAAAATAAATTAATATTGCCGCAATCAAAATTGAAATTACATAGCTCAGGTCCCTATGTAATGTCAATAAAAATCTAGAATCACCTGCCCAATACGGTAAAAAATGAAGAAAAAAACAAAGCGAATTCTTTTAGATAAAACCTTCTGCACATTAGACGAATATTTTAAAGATTTTAACTAACGACGGTCAGCCTCAGCTCCTCTTTCTAAATATTGCTGTGCCCCAGCGGGGTCATATGTGAACTGTAAATCATTTTAAGAACTGATACTGTACATATGAATGCAATAAACGATTGAATATGAATAAGGTTTATTAATCTTACAGAATTATAGTATAAGAAACTTGCAAGTTATTAGTTCTTGCAAAAGCATTAGCAAGATTACAATAGGATTAAAAACACTTGATGAGATCATAATACAACAATTACAAGGACAAATGCTCTTACAAAGTGCGCCCAATTCCACACTTAGAGACGTTTAAAAGCTTACTACGAGTATACGAGTTAAAGAAAGAGGACATTCGTAAGAGAAAATGTTGCAAGTTGGGATATACATAAAAAAAGAAATATAGTAGGTAAAATATCTCCGGCACGATGACTGACAAGAGATGTGTGTTTGTGTGCAGAGAGCGTACCCATGGTGTCTCGCAACCTGCCCGCGTCGTTCTTCAACGCGGCGGCGGTGGCGGGCGCGGGCGCGGGCGGCGGCGCGTGCGGCGTCGAGCTGTACGAGTACGACCCCTGGCACCAGCACTACGGCGGCTACGGCGCCGGCGTGGCGGGCGTGGCCGGCGTGGGCGCGCGCGTGCACGACTACCACAGCGCGCACGGCATGTCGAGCTACGGACCGCTGCTGCTGGGCCGCGGCGTGCACCCGCAGTACAAGCCCGTGGACTGGGGCCACCACCACATGGACCCCAACGTATGCACGCCCTACTCCTACCCCGCCGTGCCCGGTATGTGCACCTTGTTATACATATTGTACCTATCAGCTTGTGGGCCAAGGCTTCGTCTCTTTCATTTTATATGTCTGACCCAATGTCCATGTCCTGAGGGAACTGCTCGTCCACGGAGAACAAACTATAGCCCATGTCCAAGCTAGGGGTCTAACCATTACAACAGTGAAAAAAAGTTCAGTAGCTAATTATGACTATGTCCCTAGGCTTGTTCCCAGGGAAAAAACTTAAGCCTACGTCCAAGTGAAGAATCTAACCATTTCAACAACAATAATTAACAAATTTTTAAGCTTGAGTGAGCACAGGTTCCGTACTTAAAACTTTGTTGCAGAAACCTTTAAAGTATCTTTTAAGTGTGAGAAGGTTGTTTATCCTTAAGACTACGCAAACGCACTCAACGCACAGAAATGTACTAAACAACCCTAATTAGACTCAGGTGATAGTCAAGCGCATTTGTATAACAACTATATCTATTCTGTTATTTGTTTTAATATATTTATCAACATCACATTTATTTACTATGCATGGACTGTAAATATTATAGATTAATTTTATCATATAGTTTACTTTTTGGGTATTTCCATGTGAAATAAATAGACATTTTATTAAATTGTTATCTATGAGTTAATTTTATAAACAAATTCGGTCTACACATCCTAAACTTTCAAAATAAAGTGAAATCAAAAAGTTGACGAAACATTTTCCAAGATTTTACCCAGCTTAAAGTTCTTAGAAATGTTGGGGCACTATACATCATGCCAAAAAAGTCAACCTCAGATTTTTGTTTGACTTTTTCAATCGTGATGATAATTTTGTGACGTTGAGTTGTTTTGGTAATTTTAAACATGCAGCATCTGAATAAAGAATAGATGAACCAAGAGTTACTCATAGCTTTCTGGAATATAATTAGGCAGGATGTTCAAGTGGCCTTCTGGAAACCATTAATAGCGTAAAAAATAAATTAATAGGTTGGGGAAAAACTCCTTTCACAAATAGTATGTATGAACTTATAATAAAATCTCTTTGGCTACACCATTTGTATCTGGCTGGTTTTGGTATTATTAAAAAGTTTAAATTTTAAAAACGATAATTTCAAATTCAAATTAGGTAAAATTTGTGATTTTCATTTGTTTTTCTTACTGTTAAGATGAGTGAATCTAATGAAAAAATTCGATACATTTTAAAATTTTACTACAAAAAAGTTAAAAATGAAACGCAAGCCGCGAAAAAAATTTGTGATGTTTATGGACCTAGTGCAGTGTCTGTAAGAGTAGCACAAATTTGGTTTAAGCGTTTTCAATCCGGAAATTTTGATGTCAAAGATGCACCTTGCTCTAGGCGCCCTATTACGGATAAAATGGATGCCATTTTTGAAAAAGTGGAGCATGATCGGCATAGCAGTAGTTGCGATGTAGCTGAAGAACTGGGGATTGACCACAAAACAGTTTTGGCGCATTTGAAAAAAGCTGAGTACACAAAAAAGCTCGATATTTGGGTGCCTCATGAGCTCACTGAAAGAAATTTAATGAACCGTGCTCTCATTTGTGATTCTTTATTACGACGTAATGAAACCGAACCATTTTGAAAAACCTGATAACTGGTGATGAAAAGTGGATCACGTACGACAAGAACGTGTGAAAAATGTCATGGTCAAAGGCTGGTCAGACTTCACAGACTTTGGCGAAACCCGGGTTATCTCGCAACAAGGTAATGCTGTGTGTATGGTGGGATTGGAAGGGCATTATTCATTATGAGCTGTTACCGCCAGGCAGGACCATCGATTCTGAACTCTACTGCGAACAACTGATGAGATTAAAGCAAGGAGTTGAGAGAAAGCGGCCGGAATTAGTCAACAGAAGGGGTGTGGTTTTTCATCATGATAACGCTAGACCTCACACATCTTTAGCCACTCCGAAAAAATTAAAAGAGTTTGGCTGGGACGTATTAATGCATCTGCCGTATAGTCCTGACCTTGCACCTTCAGATTTCCACTTGTTTCGGTCTCTTCAGAATTCTTTAGGCAGTGTCAAAACCACTTGTCGCGGTTTTTTGATCCGAAGCCCCAGAATTTCCATAGCAACGGGATCATGTCCCTACCTACAAGATGGCAGAAAGTTATCGAACAAAATGGTACCTACGTACTTTACTTAAATGTAAATAAACTTTATTCAAAAATGTTTTGAATGTTCATATAAAATGCGAAGAAACTTTTTCCCCAACCTAATACGTTATAGTGATGCATATAGTGATTTTGATAAAGAGTCTTCTGCTCCTAAGGTATAAGATATACCATCAGAGGATATCTGTCCAGGTGTATTTGTCTTGGTAATAATTATTCCAGAAGGTCAAAAAAGTAATAAAAAGAATACCGGTATGTTGGTGTCTGCCAGACCTGTCTAAATGACGACGAAAGCGATGTTCGCGTTTCTAAAATTGGTTTCTGGACCTGGTGATGGCGCGAAATTGTTCACTTGCGACGAAAATTACATTTCAGATGTCTTGTTTGAAGACATGTTGATGAAGTTGCCTAATTCTTCAATAATAACCAAAGGTGACAGAACATTACTATCAGTTCTTGGAGAATATAGATATCTTCGAAAAAGAATTTAGAAATATAGGTTTAATTCTTTATTTTATGTTTCCATAATGTAAATTTATGTATCTTTTATGTACTTTATGTATCTATTTTACAAATAAACAATTTGAATCTTGAATTATGTTCCAAAATACATGATATACTGATAAAAAATTGTATTAATTTCGTACCCGTAACACCCGTTACAAAACATTGTAACACCCGTTACTCAATGTTTTCACTATGAAAATTCTACGATTCAGTATTATGATCAAACGAACATAAGTACAATGTGAGCAAGTTAACTGTTTATTTAGTGGTACTAAAGAAAATACATGTTTTCTAATTAATTTCGTAGACTTTTTCATATATGTCTGGAGAGCTATTTAGGGTAGGCAAAACAACGAAACGCCCGTTACGCATGGTTTAGGTTTAATATCTTCCCAATTGATTTAATTAAATATTATATTGCAGTGTTGTAAAAGATAATACTTAAAATTGAGCTTCTGTAAGTATTTATTTATGTTTCTTATAAAATATTGCTAAATTTGCTCCATAAAGGTGTACGAATGGTAACACCCGTTACATGGAATGACCCTTTTGTCGTTTCTTATTATTTCAACGTAATAAATTAGTTTGACTTTTTTATATAAGTCCATCCATCCATCCATCAGCCCGTGTTCGTCCACTGCTGGACATAGGCCTTTCCCAAATTTCGCCACTCATGTCGGTCCTCCGTCCTCCTCATCCAGCCGCCCCTCGCAACGTCCTTCAGGTCGTCGGTCCAGCGGGCACGAGGTCGGCCTACACTACGCTTTGCTGTACGTGGTCTCCATTCTAGAGCCTTTCGGCCCCAACGGCCATCATCTCGGCGACAAATATGGCCTGCCCACTGCCACTTCAACTTACTGATTCTGCAGGCTATGTCGGTTACTTTCGATCTCCGACGGAGATATATAAGTACACAAAATTAATCATTAAATTCCTTTCCAAATATTTTCAAGAGAAATATTTTATTTCGTTATTTTGCAACATTGAATTCCAAATAACTAATTTTGTTAACAATATTAAAAATAAAATTAAACTAGTAACATAACTACTAAAAACTATTTAAAAAACTAAAATTAAATAACTTAAAATAAAAATAAAATTCCTTCCTAAAAATATAAATGTATTAAAATTAAACTAAATAAAAAATATTAGCCAGATCGCCGACATCATGTGGAAGGGTACCTAGAAGGCTGGCTGCGTTTCCTCTTTGTATGGCCAGACTAATTCTCTGGCCAAAATACGCGCAGACGTCGACCAGCCGCGCAGCTAGCTCCTTGAAAAGGAGTTTTGCTTTTAATTCCAAATTACTTTTAACTTTAAAAAAAAACTTGACACATCAAATGTAGGCAATTTTTGTATATATGCTTGAAAACCATTTTTTTGCATTTAGAAAATTATGTACACTATGATTTTTAGTGTAATTCAATATTCACGTACAAAATGAATATGCTGTTCTTACGTGCCACATTTCAGCTCAGTTGGCTGAATCATTCTGGAATTGGACGGGACAGAAACTCAATCTTCACTGCAGGATTACATTCATTACATAACTGGCCTTTGCCCACGGCTCCGCCCGCGTTTATTCAATCTTTCTCCGTTTTCGGCTTGGGCGTTATTTTATGAACACCCCTTATAGCCTATGTGATGACAGGGTCAGTACGATGATACCTAATAAAAGAAAACCACATTCAAATCCTTTGAGTGGTTACCAAAATAAATTGGAACATACATACATACAAACAGACAAACAAAAATTAAAAAAATTGTGGTTTTGGCCTTGATGATGTTGATGATGATGTTGAGGTGGGACGCCTGCTGGGCTCAGGCGGATGGTCGGCTCACCACTTGGAGCTATTCCATCCAATTCCCATTGTTTGGAGCTATGGTTATAATATTTTGGCCTTAGTATAATAATAATAACCCATTTCATTTCAAATTTCGTGAAAATATATGTACGGACACGAATTTTTCACTACTTTATTATTAATATAGATGCAACCCTTAAAAGAATATATTCATTTAATAAATCTATATCTAAGAAACGGTTATTTAATTCCGGCCTATTGCTCAAATTACGTAACGGCCGAAGCGAGACAGAGATCGTATAGGCGCGCCGCATTGTTGCGTGATACGCGGCGTCATTGTGCATCGCGGGGCAGGGGGAGCCGAGGGTCTGGGACGGGGGTAAACGATGCCGACGGTTGATGGAACAAAAACTGTAGGTTTAGCGGCGAGTTCAAGGAGCAGCTCCCCACACCCCACTGCCCCCGCGGACGATGGGCGCTCAGGGTTCCGTCTGTCTAATGACGACAATTTAAATTAATTAGAGCCGCGCGCGGTGGAATCGCTGAAAATTAAATAGTTGCATTTCCTTTCTACTTATCCCCCCCCCCCCCCCGACCCCGCGGCGGCGAAAGCTTTGTGTGAAAGCGCTGTCATTATCATGGTTTCCTCTCTTCTTTTTATCTAATTAGTATTTCATTCATCTAACGTTTACATAAAAAGGATAATTAAGTTATTTTTGTCACGAATCTTGCCAAATGACAAATTATAATTGCAGGTGTCTTAATGAGTAGTATTACCGACACAACCCGATCTCAGGACAAACTAGTTCGGCCTAGGCAAAACTAGGTCGGGCCAATAATATATACGACTGGGAAACAAAAACATTTAGCGAATGGGCCCACTACGCTCGAGACCTCTTTATTGTACGAGTACACAAAAAAGTAGATTACAAACACTTACATTCATTTACTGACAATAAACAGGATGAAAATAACCACCATGCTTGAAGGAAAAGTCTCGCAAATATTGATGATAACAAATTTAAACAATAAACCTATCTAAGAAATAAAATCTAAAAATACATTCATTTGAGTACAGGCAGCGGCGAACTCATCTCTCAAAGAGATTTTTTGTAGCAAACCGAATGATAGGAGTGCTTTTAACATATGTATATTAAACCATTGTGTACATGGCTACTACATACTAAAATACTTATATAGGTATAATACATATATATATATATATAATATATTTATATATACATAGTTCTTATACTAAAATATATTACAACCCTAAAGTTCTATACATAACAAACTAGCTATTCGTACACAACGCCAAACTTCTCGCTGCTTTTGACAGTCGCAGATAGAAACCGTCTGGAATCCCATTTGCAACATGAACAAATTTATAAGAGATTTATCAAGTATTTTTAGACAAAAAGGTAACTCAAACTTCAATTTCCATCCTCAGTCAATCTGCTCACTTGAAAACAGGCACTGTCGTGATCAAACTTTCCTTTTTAAAATTTTAGATAACTATTTCGACTCTCCATATCTGATAAGCAGAATAGGATTCAAATGTCAAACTTACAATTCTCGTAAAAGAAACTTGTTCAGCATTCCTTATGCCGGCACAAATTATGTTAAAAACTGATTTTTAATCAGAGCTTGTGATACTTACAATAAGGACTTGAGTGATCTATACATGTTGAATCTTTCGTTGGGCCAATTCAAGAGTGAGGTATATAATTAACATAGTAGGTAATAAGCTTTATTAACTAACTCAATTTTGTAATTATCAATACCTATTACTTTGTAAGGTAATTATGGGCCACAGATGCCTGATAATAAATGATTTGATTTGATAAAAAAATCAAGTATGTAATATATTTAAATTTTCATTTCCCTATTAAGTTTTTTTTATTATTAACTTTTGCAGCCATTTGGTTTCAGTTTTGCATGTTGTGTATTTAACTGTTTTTGGTTAAATTATTAGATATAATATTCTCACTATGTATGTAAGAAATGATAACTGTTTGTTTCACAATAAAGAAACTGAAATGAAATCCGTTCTCAGCGGATGTCTACTCGTACGTCACACCGAGGAGCCTGCAGTGCGCATTGTCCATGTCCCCAGGTCTATTCGTTTGGTCTGGCCGTTGATACTGGTAGAGCAGTCAGTCGTGAGGGTTTTCTTTTATGTCATTATGATCAAGGGCGAGTAAGACTTTTAAAATACACACTTGTTTCACGAGCAGTAATAATGACCAAGCTATAATAATCTGACACTTACGATCTATTAAGCACCATGCATCATTCATCATCATCATCAATTCATCATCATTGGCAGTTCGTTTCCGCTCGCTGCTGGGTGTGCCCTGGGGTTATAAGCTTCCTCTTTTTTACGGCAACAACTCCTGTTGATGAAGACCTGATTGTGAATGGTATTTCACGCAACTGGAAGTACACTACAACTTTTCATGGTGTGCCAGTTTGTATGAAAATGATTACGTAACGTAAAGGGTATAATAACTTTTTCCACGTTGAGTTAGAAGTCAGATTTTATAGCAGCATTATGTGACCGGAGACTTCTAAAGAAGGTATTACTTTAACTTGATATTCCTAAAGGGGCCCGATAAAAAGGACTTATAGGGTTATATTTTTAATTGCCCGTTATTTCAGTTACATCCCTAAAATTAGAAATAAAACTTTGTATATTGGTTTTTAACGGATATAAGTAAATGAGCTCCTATATAGCCTTCGTTATTATTTTTAGTACAGAAATTATTTTTATAATATTTAGCACAAATATATTTATAACTTTAGCGTTTATATTTTCACAGCACTAAAACTCAAACCTAAAAGTGTTTAGAATCTGCTACAATCAATGTTACAATTTCACTTATGATACTAAAAAGTTAGACGAGAAGTCTTTTTTAAAAGTTGTAGTGTTATTGTTGTCGGCATATGTTTAAAGCAAGGTTCCAAGCAAGGTATTCGGGTATTCAGCCTACTCTTAAATACACGAGCACCGTGGATTGGCCGAAAAACCGAGATACGAGTAAGATGAGATTTCACTAGGGATTGCAGTCCTGAAACCCGGCGGATCCGGCATCAATATACGCTTACCGGATCCAGTACCGATATACCGGATCCGGTGCACGAGTACGTACTAGATAAGTGAGGTAGGTATGAGTAAGCAGGTCGCAGGTGTGAATCCTGGCCCGAGGAACATTTTTAAATTCTTGTTTTTGCATTTGCTTCTAATTTATCTTTTCTAGTTTGTAATCCACTCTAATAGTAATGCTTAATTCATATCTTTTTACACAACTAAATTACAATAACCCTAGGAGATTTGTAATAAAACCGTAGGTTTTTGTTGGGTAGCTTTAAAGCTGCTTGAATAGTGTTTAAACACCATAACAATTACCAACTTAGAACATTAATGAACTACCGGCTCTGACAACGTTACAGAGAACTGCCACTGAGGAGAGTTGCAGCTGCTGCAGGCTCTTTAGTTTAGCTCTCGTTTGACAGGGAACACCACTTGTTTACCAACACCAACTTGAACAATACGCGTCCTGTGCATTTTGTACATTTATTGCTATGTAAGGCGGACACGAGAAGGATTGCTGCCCTTAACCGAGTGAGGGTGGAGGGGTCAGCGAGGGACGGGGAGGGGGGAGGGGGGAGGGTTTATTGACAAGGATGACAGTGAGTATGTCACTCTCCCCCCGCGCCCTGACGCAAATCCCCCGCCCTCTCCCTGCACACACTTAGTCGTGTCTGTACATTGAATATTTTCGCGAAATACGATTTAAATGCGATTATTATTTGTCTTATAAAGTTATTCTCATGAAAATAATTGAAATCTGCTTTATTTTCTGTCGAGTGCTATCGACATTGTGCTGTGTTTCCAGTTACAAGCTGCTTTACATTTGGGCTCTTCTATACGAGCACTGACATGCTATACGAAGTACTGCCACAGCTTATATATCGTCACGACATGAATCCCCGAGGGAGTGTCAGAGATGTTCCAGGCATGAACTGTGAAATACAAGTCACTGTCCACACTCGGCACACCCGCGTTTCACCGACGATTATTACGTCCCAACGTGATGGGTGGTGAGCTTATTTGCCCATATATGTAGATCTAGTTTACTAAGGATCTTATAACAACTAGGTATGCCTATTTTGGTATCAGGTGCCAAAGTCAAAATGTTATTATGTAAGTAGGTAACCACTATTTCAGTAGTAACAGTTTTTAATAATAATTTTGGTATTCGGAACATGGCATACTCTTTTATCTATTGAATCAAAATTTAAAGAGATGCCATTTTATAATTTCAATTTTAATTTGAAGCTTTCCTGTAAAGTCATTGTGTAAAGACAATAAAATTGTATATTTTTTATACAATTATACATACATGCATACATTGTTTCTAAATAAGATGGATCTCGGTCTGACATAAATATATTAAGGTAAAAATTAACATAGTCAGCCACAAATATAAGGTGACTTCAATTTATGCAGCCAAACTCACACTAGAGGCTTGGTTAGTGATCAGTAACACGGATCGATAACACTTTCGTAAAATAAATTCTTGACGTCCTATAGTAATTGACTCGGCGCTGGGCTTGCGTTTGGTAAGAAACACGTGAAGAATAATTTACGAATTTCAAAAAAAGGGTTATCGAACCTTGTTACTGAGCACTTACCGAGTCTTCATTAAGAATTTGACTGCATAAATAAAAAAAACCTGATGCTGTTTCACGGACGACGCTCTCTCTAAACTCGCCCGTATGTCGGTGCGTTAGGGTTCACGCATTTTTGTTTGGAACTCAATTATTTCCTAAACTAAGGGTGTCCGCGGGTATGATTCTTGGGAAAAGTGGTTCAGTAGGGTCGCTAGAATATGTGGTTTCATTTAATGGTAGCAATCTATTTACACCCGGTATATACATTGGCAGCGTCACGTGTCGCTTATAAACAGAGTGGTCCCATTTTCCCTGGCGATGGCTTTCCATATTGTTGGTGCGGGGTGCGGGGTGCGGGGGACAGGGGCGGCGACCACTCCCAGCAGTGACCGCGCCCGCCGCCCGCCCCCCCGCTTCCGTCTCGCTCGGACCCGTGGGACAACCTCCGGTATTCCCTCCCACTAATCGCCCAGAACAGAACCAACACGACACGCAATAGTTACAGACGAGCGCTGGGTACGTCTGTGGGTGTCACTCCATTTGTGCTGCTCGGCGTAGATCTGATACAGTATTAATTAAATAAGATTTTATAGACTTTACAAATGTTCGTAAGTTAAATACCATTAAAAGAGCTTATTGTTATAAAATGACTGATTGAAGTTGCACGTAACGTTGAAGTTAACTTCAACTAGTCAATAGAATAATCTAGTCAACTCCGTCACTACTCGTCTATAATTACGTACGTCCCGTGTGAGACAATACTTGAGTACGTTCACAATCAGATAACTGTTTGAAAAAGTGTATTCAAATATAGATAACTTCAACTAGTCAATAGAATAATCTAGTCAACTCCGTCACTACTCGTCTATAATTACGTACGTCCCGTGTGAGACAATACTTGAGTACGTTCACAATCAGATAACTGTTTGAAAAAGTGTATTCAAATATAGATAACTTCAACTAGTCAATAGAATAATCTAGTCAACTCCGTCACTACTCGTCTATAATTACGTACGTCTCGTGTGAGACAATACTTGAGTACGTTCACAATCAGATAACTGTTTGAAAAAGTGTATTCAAATATAGATAACTTCAACTAGTCAATAGAATAATCTAGTCAACTCCGTCACTACTCGTCTATAATTACGTACGTCCCGTGTGAGACAATACTTGAGTACGTTCACAATCAGATAACTGTTTGAAAAAGTGTATTCAAATATAGATAACTTCAACTAGTCAATAGAATAATCTAGTCAACTCCGTCACTACTCGTCTATAATTACGTACGTCCCGTGTGAGACAATACTTGAGTACGTTCACAATCAGATAACTGTTTGAAAAAGTGTATTCAAATATAGATAACTTCAACTAGTCAATAGAATAATCTAGTCAACTCCGTCACTACTCGTCTATAATTACGTACGTCCCGTGTGAGACAATACTTGAGTACGTTCACAATCAGATAACTGTTTGAAAAAGTGTATTCAAATATAGATAACTTCAACTAGTCAATAGAATAATCTAGTCAACTCCGTCACTACTCGTCTATAATTACGTACGTCCCGTGTGAGACAATACTTGAGTACGTTCACAATCAGATAACTGTTTGAAAAAGTGTATTCAAATATAGATAACTTCAACTAGTCAATAGAATAATCTAGTCAACTCCGTCACTACTCGTCTATAATTACGTACGTCCCGTGTGAAACAATACTTGAGTACGTTCACAATCAGATAACTGTTTGAAAAAGTGTATTCAAATATAGATAACTTCAACTAGTCAATAGAATAATCTAGTCAACTCCGTCACTACTCGTCTATAATTACGTACGTCCCGTGTGAGACAATACTTGAGTACGTTCACAATCAGATAACTGTTTGAAAAAGTGTATTCAAATATAGATAACTTCAACTAGTCAATAGAATAATCTAGTCAACTCCGTCACTACTCGTCTATAATTACGTACGTCCCGTGTGAGACAATACTTGAGTACGTTCACAATCAGATAACTGTTTGAAAAAGTGTATTCAAATATAGATAACTTCAACTAGTCAATAGAATAATCTAGTCAACTCCGTCACTACTCGTCTATAATTACGTACGTCCCGTGTGAGACAATACTTGAGTACGTTCACAATCAGATAACTGTTTGAAAAAGTGTATTCAAATATAGATAACTTCAACTAGTCAATAGAATAATCTAGTCAACTCCGTCACTACTCGTCTATAATTACGTACGTCCCGTGTGAGACAATACTTGAGTACGTTCACAATCAGATAACTGTTTGAAAAAGTGTATTCAAATATAGATAACTTCAACTAGTCAATAGAATAATCTAGTCAACTCCGTCACTACTCGTCTATAATTACGTACGTCCCGTGTGAGACAATACTTGAGTACGTTCACAATCAGATAACTGTTTGAAAAAGTGTATTCAAATATAGATAACTTCAACTAGTCAATAGAATAATCTAGTCAACTCCGTCACTACTCGTCTATAATTACGTACGTCCCGTGTGAGACAATACTTGAGTACGTTCACAATCAGATAACTGTTTGAAAAAGTGTATTCAAATATAGACAACTTCAACTAGTCAATAGAATAATCTAGTCAACTCCATCACTACTCGTCTATAATTACGTACGTCCCGTGTGAGACAATACTTGAGTACGTTCACAATCAGATAACTGTTTGAAAAAGTGTATTCAAATATAGATAACTTCAACTAGTCAATAGAATTAATCTAGTCAACTCCGTCACTACTCGTCCACTAGGTGAAATTAAATCAACCGACCAAATTCATACTGGAGACTCGGTTAGTCATCAGGAACAAGGTTTAATGACCTTCCAGGTGAAATTCGAAAAAAAATGTTTTTTACCCGTAGAACCTGCACTAGGAATTGTACTTAAACTAGTCCAAACAGTACGGGAGCAAAAAAAAATATTTTTCGAAATTGGCCAAAAGGATTACTGAACCTAGTTCTTGATCACTAACCGAGTCTCTAGTATGAATTTGGTCGGTTGATTAAATTTCACCCTATATAATTACGTACGTCCCGTGTGAGACAATACTTGAGTACGTTCACAATCAGATAACTGTTTGAAAAAGTGTATTCAAATATAGATCTTCTCAAAATGGCATTTAAAAAACCGGCCAAGTGCGTGTCGGGCCACGCGCAGTGTAGGGTTCCGTAGTTTTTTTATAAGTTGGTCTAGTAAAACAGATCGCGCCAAACTTCTAGTCCCATACATTTAAAAGAACGGCCCATGCATTGTCCTGTTTAGAGGGGATTAAAAGTTTGGCGCGACCTGTACTCGTAAACCTGTAAAGCCTACTTAGCTGTGATAGTTTTTCTTTTAAATTAATTATTTCTACTTCTATGAATTTGTTCACATATTCATAAACAACCGTTTAGCCGGCAGAGGGGGAGGTGAGGGGACACTCCACTCTAACAAAAATTTAAATGGTTTTCATACACCCACAATGTTTCTGAACGACCTATCTAACGATACCCAACACTATGGGATAAGTGAGAAAAAAAGATTCATCTGCCATTTACGTGTATGTAAGGTACCATTAATTTTTTTTTTATGATTTTGTTTTACAGTTTTGTCGGCGTGATTAATATGTATACTCATGCCAAATTACAGCTTTCTAGTACTAATAGTCTTTGAGCTAAGCCGCGGACGGACAGACGGACATGGCGAAACTATAAGGGTTCCTTGTCGGACTACGGAACCCTAAAAAATATCAATCAAATCAATAAAAATATCCACTATAAAATTCGCAAGTAGGCTCAATTCTACGAAATACGCGTCACTTTTTGTTCTATAGATTAATATACTATTTCAAATGTACTTATATGTACCGCAGGGTGCTGACAAAAAGAGACAAGGAAAGGATTAAAGCATTTGAAATGTTGTACTGGAGACGGATGGACAGAATTAGTTGGACAGAGAAAGTCGAGAAAAAAGACGAGAAAGAGAGCCAAGTATGCGTCAAAAGAGAAAAACTAATTATTGAGACAAAGTGAAAAGTAGATATGGACATACCACGAAAGATACGAGTGTGAAACTTACAATTATTGGATAGAAATGAAGGAAAAGTGTGACAGTATCTGATGAATGTTAACATAAGGGTATATAAGTGTGCGGGGTTGCTTGTATTGAAGAGTGTGTATGTGCTTATTTTAAATTCAAAGACAAAACTGAAAAACAATAGCTAATATGGAAACAACAAAAACAAAAAATTAGGAGTGTTACTTTTTTGAGCTCTGCAAGGGTTTTTATACGTAAAAAAGGACAATTATCATCTCAGCGCATATAAATGTTGCAATTTTTCACCCAGGAGTATTTATTATTTAACCTGATACGCAAAGCCTTGCATTCATTATAGAGACTCTTATTCATCGGTAGACTGGTTTCGGTTCACCGGTGAAGCCCAAGTCCTTAGTGGAGATACCTCCTTGCTTACGCTATATAAATTATAAACCTTTATGTACAAATATATTGCGCGTCAAAAAAATAAAAAAAAAATCAAAATATTTATTTTTGCAATATAGATACATTTTTTTTTTTTTTAATTTATTTATGGTAAATACACAGATAACAAAATACAATAACGCCAAACTGTACAACAGTTTGTTGGCGTGATGCGCTCTTTACACTGAAGATTACAGTTTCTTAATTATAAAAACACAAGTTAATAATAGTAAATAATAAAAATTACAATTTCAAAAAGGCTGTTTTTAATTTAATCTTTAAACAAGGAAAATTTATTTTTTCTTTATTTAGTAGAAGAGGCTGGAAGAGCTTATGGTTACAAATTCTTCGTGTCAAGTACTCTCTGGTTCTTTGCCCATAGTAGTTTTTAGCGATAGGCTGTAATAATTTTCCCCTTTTTAGAGATCTTGTTAAATGTCGGTGATTTATTATTGTTTTATATTGTTCACTATAATATGTCTCTAAAGCTATCAAATACCTAACCTTGCTACTGGCCGGCAATATTTTACAAATACCAAATAGCTTAAAATAATCCCGTTTACAGTTTTCTTTGGTTTTATTGTCTACTAGATATTTCATAATTCTTATCTGTAGCTGATGTATGGACTGTAAATATGTTTTAAAAGTCAGGCCGTAACAATTCAAGCCATAGCTCAATAATGAGTCCGCGAGTGCGTGATAAACAATGTACAAGGTGCGCCTATTTAGCACTTTATTTAAATGATAAAATTTCCCCAAGATTGATCTTAGCTTATTGCAAACTAACGTTATATGTAATTTCCAATTAAAATTTGTATCTATTAATAACCCCAAATATTTAAATTTATTTACTAATTCTAGACTATTACACTCACAGTTTACTTTGTTTAGGTGTAGGCAATCGTAGGTGTGACCAATTATTTTTATTGTAGATGGATCAATGTTTTTAGCAGTTATATTGTACGGTGAGTGGATATGCATGCATTTTGTTTTACTTAGGTTTAATATTATCCCGTTGTCATGTGCCCACTTAGTTATTCTCTCAAAATCATCTTGTATATTGTTTATCATGGTCGCAACATGGTTTCCAGCGAAAAGCAGGCACATATCATCAGCGTACATGTATAGTTGGGAGTTATGTACAACGTTCGCGACACTGTTTACGTGCATAATGTACCCGACTGGTCCATACACTGAACCAGTCGGGATAAGTATACTTTCTACAAGTCAAAGTTAATTTACACAATATAATATATCTTTAGAATATAAAAAAAAATATATAAATAAATCTTACGGTCTTTTAGTCAATCCAAAGAAATCTCAAGCCATTATCATTGGAACTAGATACATGACCAATTCCCTTAGTTCATTTAGTGTACCACAGATTTCTTTTAATAACATCCCGATTGCCTACATGAAAACGGTGAAAAATCTAGGGGTTATCTTTGACTGCAATTTATCTTGGTCATCGCACGTTACTGAGATTAGCCGACGTGTCTTTGCTGCTTTCCATTCGCTCAAACGCCTCCAGAAATTCCTCCCCTTCGTAACTAAAGTCACTCTCGCACAGTCTCTTCTTCTACCCCTAATCGATTACGCTGACGTTTGTTTTATAGACGCGAATGAAGAGCTCTTGGGTAAATTGGAAAGGTTGCAGAATCTGGGCATCAGATTCGTGTATGGCTTGCGCAAATACGACCACGTTTCATACTACCGCGCGGAACTTAAATGGCTCCCTATTCGGAAGCGCAGAAATCTCCATACGTTGTGTTGCCTTTTCAATGTCCTCAAGAGTTCAACAGCTCCGGATTATCTTCGTGAGCGCTTCAACTTCCTGTTTAGCAGAGATATCAATAAACCACTCAGGTCGCACACAGTCACACTCCTTAAAACGCCTTCTCACAATACCGGAGCTTTCGCAAATTCGTTCACTGTTAGAGCCATCAGGCTGTGGAATTCTCTTCCGTACACAATCCGAGATTGTCGCACTATCTCCTCTTTTAAAAAGAAACTAAAGGAATACTATTCAGCAAATCCTTAAGCTATCCTAAATATGTTTAATTATTTATTGCTGTATTATCAATTATCATGTATCGTTATGTCATGTTTATATATAGTCAGTTTATATTAGAGTTAGTTATATTAGTATGTATGTTAGATATATTTATATATTTATATATATTTTATACACCTATGTAAGTATTTTAGTATGTAGTACGTACACATATGGTTACCTATTTATTTTTTAAAGCACTCCTATACTCATTCGGTTTGCTATAAAAAATCTCTTTGAGAGATAAGCTCGCCGCTGTACTCAAATTATTGTATCAAATATTTGTAATCTCCTTTTTTTGTGTACAATAAAGAATAAGAATAAGAATAAGAATATAATAATACGGGAAATAAAATATACACCTGCATTAATAAATGATAGTCGTAAGTTTTTAAATAAATAAATAAATAAAAAATAAATAAAATAGGGGAATCTAGGAATAAAAATATTATATATACATAATACAATGAAGAAATAATAAAAACGGGAAATACATACAAAAAATATTAAGGGTGGGCTACTAAAATGTAATAAAGTTATACACTTGCATAAAATATAGAAATATAGGAATAAAAATATTGTATATACATAATGCCTAATCATCCGCACCATTCGATTAGTATTGCTAAGAAGAAGGGCAAGAAACTTAGCAAACATTCGGTCAGCTCGGGAGCCCCTAACAAAGCTGAGACGTAGTACAGTGTCTGTATGGGTGTAGAGTTCAGTCTGTAGGCAGGTTCAGTAACGGATGTTTGTTCCGGCAGGTCTGGAGGCGCAGGTGCAGGACTCCTCCAAGGATCTGTACTGGTTCTGAGAGGGACGCCGTGCTAGCCCCGACGCTAGCCAGCTTTAGCGTGCGCTAGCCCCGACGTTAGCCAGCTCTAGCGTGCGCTAGCCCCGACGTTAGCCTCTAGCGCGCGCTGCTCTGCGTTAGCCGTCCCTGCACACGTCGTGTGACATCGACGTGAGTGTGAGTGGCTTGTGAACTCATTCACTTTGTTCAGTGTAGTGGTGATGTGGCTCGTGTGTGTGTACAGGACAGGGACGCGATGTCAACGTGTGCGTGAAGTGAAGACACTTATACACAGACGTGATAACACCAGGAAGCAAATCATGTAAATAGAAATGGATTTGTTACAAGAACGATACGATGCTGTAAGAATAGATAATGAGCACAAATTTTATAGTGAATATAGAATAAGTATATCCCTAGCTAGGTAGTATTGTTCATAAAGTGAGTTCAGAGATAGTTCTATCCGAAAACCCTGAATTACATATTACATTTAAGTATTAGTACGTATGTATTATAGTTGAATTAGTTTCTGCAACATTTATCTGTCGGGAGCCGAGCCGCAGTTCGGCCTCTCAGAGTCTGCATGAGGCAACATGTAACTGTCGGGAGCCGAGCCGCAGTTCGGCCTCTCAGAGTCTGCATGAGGCAACATGTAACTGTCGGGAGCCGAGCCGCAGTTCGGCCTCTCAGAGTCTGCATGAGGCAACATGTAACTGTCGGGAGCCGAGCCGCAGTTCGGCCTCTCAGAGTCTGCATGAGGCAACATGTAACTGTCGGGAGCCGAGCCGCAGTTCGGCCTCTCAGAGTCTGCATGAGGCAACATGTAACTGTCGGGAGCCGAGCCGCAGTTCGGCCTCTCAGAGTCTGCATGAGGCAACATGTAACTGTCGGGAGCCGAGCCGCAGTTCGGCCTCTCAGAGTCTGCATGAGGCAACATGTAACTGTCGGGAGCCGAGCCACAGTCCAGCCTCTCAGAGTCTGCATGAGGCAACATGTAACTGTCGGGAGCCGAGCCGCAGTTCGGCCTCTCAGAGTCTGCATGAGGCAACATGTAACTGTCGGGAGCCGAGCCGCAGTTCGGCCTCTCAGAGTCTGCATGAGGCAACATGTAACTGTCGGGAGCCGAGCCACAGTCCAGCCTCTCAGAGTCTGCATGAGGCAACATGTAACTGTCGGGAGCCGAGCCGCAGTTCGGCCTCTCAGAGTCTGCATGAGGCAACATGTAACTGTCGGGAGCCGAGCCGCAGTTCGGCCTCTCAGAGTCTGCATGAGGCAACATGTAACTGTCGGGAGCCGAGCCGCAGTTCGGCCTCTCAGAGTCTGCATGAGGCAACATGTAACTGTCGGGAGCCGAGCCGCAGTTCGGCCTCTCAGAGTCTGCATTAGGCAACATGTAACTGTCGGGAGCTGAGCCACAGTCCAGCCTCTCAGAGTCTGCATGAGGCAACATGTAACTGTCGGGAGCCGAGCCGCAGTTCGGCCTCTCAGAGTCTGCATGAAACAACATGTAACTGTCGGGAGCTGAGCCACAGTCCAGCCTCTCAGAGTCTGCATGAGGCAACATGTAATTGTCGGGAGCCGAGCCGCAGTTCGGCCTCTCAGAGTCTGCATGAGGCAACATGTAACTGTCGGGAGCCGAGCCACAGTCCAGCCTCTCAGAGTCTGCATGAGGCAACATGAAACTGTCGGGAGCCGAGCCACAGTCCAGCCTCTCAGAGTCTGCATGAGGCAACATGTAACTGTCGGGAGCCGAGCCGCAGTTCGGCCTCTCAGAGTCTGCATGAGGCAACATGTATCTGTCCGGCGTTTGGCCTCTCAGGATCACTGTTAGTAGATACATACATAAATAAATACTGTTCTGTGATCATTTTCTAGAATATTAGACATATTTAAACTATTTTGTTAAGTTTCGCTTCCTCAAGCGGAAATATCTCAATTTGATGCAATAAAAGACAGTATTTGTTAAAAGACAACGTTGAAACGAGTTTAGGAATATATAAATGAATAGATTTCGTATGTAAATATTAATAATACCTTAGTTACAGACGATGTGATATGCAAGTGTATAGGTAGTACCCAAGTCGACTTGCATTGGAGCACCTACATTGTGCGCAGCTTCTGCAAAAAATATATAAATATATCTTTACTTCGACCTGAAAGTATAAAAAAACATCAATACACATGTTATTTATAAAAACATTGTTTACCCGTTAGCGGATGACACGAGATGCTGAACGATACGAACAACTTGTTAACAGATGGGAATACGCAGTGAAGAGCGCAACGGTTGTTTATCAAACTGTAAAAATGCAAAAATATGTACTCGTTTATGTCATGAAAACCTGTAAAGCTACGTAGTGCCACCACCTTCTCTGATGAATTTGGTAAGAGTTTTACCAAGAACGAAAGCATAGTAAAATGTAAAATACACAAAGGCATAACTAAAGAATTTTTTACTCTTTCCTGGAAAACATAACTGAAATCTGGTGATTGTACTCGTCCATATGAACACTTTTGATTTTGGGAACAAATAAGAAAAAAATTGTTTTGTATAAAAATGAAGTATCTATTAACCGTTAATCTTTTTTTATGATTTTATCGTTAACTCCATGTTAAAGTTATTCTTATGGACGACAACTATTACCAGTTTTATTACTAAAACATCTTATACTTCATGGTGCACAGCGTCAGTTTATATTATGTCCTCCTGAACATATAAGATGGTGGCACTGGTCGAAGTAATTTGAAGTGTGGTCCACTGCAGAACCTTGTCATACTTCTTCATACAAACAGCTAAAGAAGTACCATCTGTTAACTATTACCTTCTCCTGTTTTTATAATATGTTACTGTTATTGTGAGAGGGTCATAATCGTAAGTCATTTCAAGCAACACTAATTAATGATAATAATAGTATTTAAAATTGCACTCTAAGAAAATATTCAGTTACGAGTTGTGTCTGGTCGGGCAGCTGTGTGTTGTGTCTGGACGGGCAGTTGTGTGTCTGGACGGGCAGTTGTGAGAACGATCGCCTGGACCTGCATTGCAAGTGCTCGCGGAATCAAGTCCAAGCTAAATTTTCAAATAGAGATTAGTATTCTAAATTACTTTACTTTTATAATATTTGTTATGAAGAAAAGTTACAGTTTATTTCTCTTATCATAAATATGCCTACCAAGTTCATTGCGGTGGCGTACACATACGCGTTATTGGGCTCCGTAAATGCTATTGCATTAATATATAACTGTAATTCCGATGAAGTATTATTGCAAAGATATTTTGGCACATATAAGGTTTCAGGCTTACACGACCTCTATAAACATTATTAGGAGTACGAGACTGACTGTGTTCAATTTTAATGATGACAGCGGACGTCCCGCGGCGTTGCTTCTACATTATAAAGGGAACCTCTGTGCAAAATTTCAGATTTCTAGCTCTAAGGGTTTGGGCTGGGTGTTGATGAGTCAGTCAGTAAGTGAGTGAATCTGAATTTCTCTAAATATATATAATAATGACAGTGATCCCATGACCACGGCGGATGAAACATGGCCGAAAATTCGGTCAAATATAAACAGTTAACACAGTAGTCCCGAACCCCTAATAAATTTTATTTGAAGATGGTCACTCGCTGCCAACATTTTTGATTATACACTAATTCTTGTACTTTTATTTAACATATATTTATTTTTATTCTTACTTAGGATACCGGTTTCGTATTTTACATCATCGGGCCAACAAATTATTAATTTATTATCTATTTAAAATGACAGAAAGAACCGACAACAAACGTAAAAATAGTACACAAAGCTAATAAAAGTGCAAAATTGAATTATTTGGAAGCCCTAACAATAACTAAAATTATTAATAACGATCCAGACAGTATTTTAAATGACCAATTAGAATTACATTCCTCACCACTTCTGACATATTTTAAATGATGTTATTGGTTAATCCATCAAAAATTTCATATTTAATTGTAGTTTATATTTTATATTGGTTAAAAAAAAAATTAACTCATTTGACTTACTTTTTAGAAGTTTATCCTGACATATGATAGAAAAATGATATTGAAACACAACATATTTATTGCCGTTATTTATAGACTTAACCTTGACGTAGACCCATTTTGAAACGCAAGCTGTGGTGATTCACCTCTGTTTATTTTATATTTGCTTGCTAAAAATGTTTTCTTTTGTTTTCTTTCTATAGTGTTAAATAGATAATAAATTAATAATTTGTTGGCCCGATGATGTGTAATACGAAACCGGTAGCCTAAGTTAGAATAAAAATAAATATATGTTGAATAAAAGTACAAGAATTTGTGTATAATTTATTGAAGATGATATTCCACCAAGAACAAATCAAATCAATCAAATCAAAATATTTATGTTTGCAAAATAGATACTTAAAGTATACTTTCTACAAGTCAAAGTTAATTATAACAATATAATATATCTTTACAATATAAAAAAATATATAATAATACGGGAAATAAAATATACACCTGCATAAAATAGAGGAATCTAGGAATCGAATCCATACAACTCCATACTCTTGGTACTTCTTTATATCGATAAAGAATATACTTATACAAACAAAGTATCTCACGTTACAAAGGTGCCCGAGTGTGACCGTAGGTGGCCCCTCACAGACACAGGAGAACCGACCACTAAGGTTCTACAAGCATTTACTTCTTACAGGCGCAGTGGGGCCATCACATAACGAAAGAGATAAACATATCTGAAGAAGGGCGTATCCGAGTAGGGCGGTGAATTAGATAAGATTGAATAATGCTGTTATTAAATTAATACAATTTTATATTCATTCACACAAGATCGTTTTGGAAAAAATGCTTTGCTGCGGTTTAGGTAATGAGTTTTTATGTTTAAACAGTAATTATTGTCATTTTTGCTTTATTACTTTGGATGGACTGCTATTTTGAACTGAGAAAATGGCCTTCACTTTTTTTATTCATTCAATCTTTCTCTATCACGTTTTGGACTTTGTCATTGTCTTGGTAAAGTCCATCTTTATAACACGTATTTTTTCAAGACCCTTTCTATTATAGTTTGGGAACAAGATGTCTCAAATCTCATCTTCTGCTGGGAGAGTGGTTACAGGCGGTCGCGTATCAGTCATTCGTCGGTTACCGACTTCTGTACATTTTTGCGGAAGTCTCAGAAAGACTGTGCCTTGTTCTTTGTCACTCTTCCAGTTTCAAGGCGAGCGCACTTTATCCTAGGTGTTATCGACGCTATCCACCAGGCGCGCTAATGGCCGAGAGCCAGCACATTATATATAATAATAATAATATCTACCTACAACGTCTTAATTACCCGTAGATTAAATTATAACAAAAAAGCGAAGTAAATTAGTGTTCACACCAAGGCAATAAATGACACAATTAATTTGTTTGTTTAAGTGTACCTTATCAATATAATTCGATTCTAAAAGCTACAGTAAACAAACAATAGCGCCGCCAAGCCGACTCCGTATCCGCACAACTCCGAACCGCCCCCCACCCCCCTCCCTCATCCCCCGGGACGTTACATACGACGTGTACTACGTCAGTCAGAGACGCGCTGTCGCTACGCCGCGCTACGTGAACCACTGGGCGCGGGGCAGTGCTACGCGGTTCGCCGCTACGCACTCGTACTCGTAGCATACAGATCGACGCGCACTGGAGTACCTATACTGCTCCACACCTTTAAGAATTTGGCTGCAAAAATAAGGTCACCTTGTATATCAAAAATATAATGTTTATTTGTAAATCTAAGATCTATTTAAATGAGGTTGTAACGGAATTTATGACCGAAGAACAGAATCCTGGAAGATACTGGATTGTATGTACATTGGACATCTGGTATGATTATTTAAATATACTTACCAAATGTTACGCTTCTAAATATTGTTATAACTGCGCGATTCGGTTTACAATACATGCCAAATATTAGCTCAATTATTTGTGGCTATTGTGCTATACACTGACGAACCGACAGACGGACGGACAGTGAGGATACATGCAGTATCTATATTTTGTATTGTAATATAGTGAGTCTGTTGTCTCACTATTTAGGTTCATTAATATGTATGTAGATTTATTTATGTTATGCTAAAGCGTTGTGAAAATAAAATACAAATGTGGTTAAATAAATAATGAAACCCTTGTAGAGTTAGATAGTGTTAGTGTAAAATACGAATAGATACGATATTATATATAAAATGTATGTATAGATATGTCTATGGGTGTGTGACGAAACTGCAACGTGTGTGAGAGTGACGGCCGCAGGGGTCTCGCTCACACGCGCGTGCGCCGATGTTGCGTGTAGATGTACATAAGTAGATGGACATACCGGAACATTGCAATACGAGCTCATCGCCCGATGTTGCTACAGCCCGAGTAGGTGGCTAATGTAATGAGGGAGACACTTCTATACTGTTCACTAACAATAGACCGCAACACTCCCAATAGTTTTATTACGTTACAACTACGAGTACAACCGAGCGAGGAGCTTCAACCCGACACTACACACACACTATTGTGCAGAATGTAAATAGACAGGTAAAATCTAACCACATGTTATTTCGATCATACTGAACATTTTTCCTCTCGAAACATTATAAAGATAAAGTAAGATAAAAGTAAAAGAAGTTACAAAAAAACGGTGTACAGGTATGGTAAAAACATTCAGCGGTCTATGGTGGGTACGTCAGTGGCTCAGTCGCCAGAGGACTTGCCGTGTAAGCAAGAGGTCGCAGAGCAGGTTTAAATCATCATGTTGTTCATCGAACAAATTTCCTCAAAATATTTGTCTTCTAAAAATTAATTTGTAATTGATCTCTTATAGTTTGTTATGAATAAATAAAAATGAAATGTGACCTCAATAATGTGAAGGAAATCCAAAGTAATAGATCTCGCTACGAGTTATGTGATCTTTTCTTTATTCCTATACTCGTATCTACACTAATGATACATTTTTGGGAACTATTTGATCAAGATGACCCTTTAGTTCTTACATATTTAGAGATCGCTCTCGCTGACGGTAGACCATATTAAGGGTTTGACGTTGCAACGTTGCAAGCAAGTAAAGCTTCTCTAACATATTTAGAGCATTTTGCGCCGAGTGAACATTTCGAATGAACTTAGAAATGTTTAATACCTCCACTACGAGTACATACTGTAAATTTTGAACTGGCACATGTACTTTTTCTTGTAAGAAATAACTTTACATTACTTTGAACTGAAGTTTCTTTGGTAAAGTTGTACAGAATGATAAATAAACGTGTGGTTCCATTGAATGTTGTCTGCATGTGTAGTGATGTATTTATGTACACAGTTCAGCCCTATTACTTAAATTTCATAACATACGAGATATCCTGCGTATATAAGGTGACTTCAATTTATACAGCCAAACTCACACTAGAGGCTTGGTTAGTGATCAGTAACACGGATCGATAACACTTTTTGCTAATTTTGCAAAATAAAATCTTGACGTCCCATAGTAATTAACTCGGGGCTGGGCTTGCTTTTGTAAGGAAAACGAAATGAATAATTTATGAATTTCACAAAAGGGGCCATCGGACCTTGTTACTGAACACTTACCGAGTCTTCAGTAAGATTTTGGATGAATAAATAAAAGTCACCTTATATAAACGTTACTGGCCGATTGAAACATGATTTAGACCAGAAATGCTAGTATTCACATGGTTTGGAGGTCCATGCAGCTCTCTGTTCGGCACCCACTACCTGCTCCGTGACCGGTCTACAGAGCACACGTAGATATAGATACATAATATGTATCTACTGAATCACATTAGCTACTGTTTACAACTGTTTTCACTCAATATATATTATTATGTAAATAAACGTACACTTTCCATTGTAACAGCTTAATGCGGGATGACCAATAATAAATGCAAGAGAATGCCTGTTTAAATAACTCGGAACACTGGTTCTATGTAGATATAAAACACGAACCTGTCTAGAAACAATGCGCAGTGAAAGTCGTAACATTAACCGCTGAAACTGAAGTGTCTGAAAGTGCGTCAAGTATTTGTGTCGCCGCCGCAATAAATATACATCTTTATTGTCTCCGAGAAGCGAACGAGCTATAAAATTGAAAAAGTGCGGCCGCAGGCGATTACACGCACAACCTACATATGTAGTTATATGTATATACATACGGTCACTTTATTGTTGTAATTGTACTAAAGTGCGCATAAACCGCGCCGCCCGCTGTACTTTAGTGTAGATAATTGTCGTCTCGAAAAGTTTGCCAGAATATTGTACCCGCTTTCTATAACCTGTAAACAGACATCGAGCGAGCTCAATAAATATTACTGCAAGTAAACTGACTGAATTTTATTTTTATCCACTAGTTTATGTTAAATGAATTGTATAAGTAAGATACATCTCAAGAGAAGAAGAGCGTGGCGAGTGGCTCGGCGAATGGCGGACAAAAGGAATGTCTTTCAGAAACGTTGTTAATTCTTACAATTTTAAAAGCTCCGGTCATAAAGAGGCAGTTAATCTCGCCGGTACGCGAGTCCGTCAGCCCCGCGCGGTCCAACACTTAGATAAACAATATGTCGTGCGACTGAAATAGCGCCATTAGCTCCACCGATGTTTGTAAACACGCGACACGAGGAAATAGACAAAAACTGTCTAATTGTCACCTCCACCCGCACCCCGCACCCCGCCTGTCCCCGCTACAACAATACAACACGATCTTCTCTATCCATGCCCGACTATCTATCACGAGCGGGACACACGTAAACCGCGACGCTTTTAGCTGCAGCTTATTGAGAGAGAAAATAAACGAAGCACTCGACGCGGCTTGTCAGCGTGCGTTAAATTTGTCACACTCGTTAATTTATACTAATGAATCCTTAATGGCGCCATCAAATTATGCATAACTGACTGAAATAAGCTTTAAAAATGTAACAGAATCTGGATAAAATACATCGTCAAATAGATCGCGTTCAAGTTTACTGTCGTTAGTTGAGTTGACGAATGTGAGGAAGTTAGCAAACGTCATGTCGCTCTCCAGTTTCATATAAATACTGAGTGTGATGTGAGGACGTGGAAGCTCCTCGGAGAGCGGTCACGTCACGTGGAGCCGAGTGACGTCACGCGCCTCCCCTGGGGCCGCGCCGGCTGCTAATTGATACGTAGGTCGGCGATAGAGAGCTCGTTACTGGTTTGTTTACTGCTGCTCCCCGTCCCCGATAGGCGCAGGAGGAAGCGGGTCGCCCCAGGGACCGGCACATTACGTATGCACGCAGCACGCCGCCCGCCGCACGCCGCGGTGACGCGGGGGCGGCTGACGACACGGGGGTTGACAAACATTGTGATATTAAGCGATTAACCGACCTCGGTTCCGAGGATGCCTCCCGAATTTGTAAGTATTTAATACGAATGAGCGGGGGCACGAACAGTAAGAGAATACGCACTAAAGGGAATCAGGTTTTCACGTATACATTGATGTATATGTAATAGCGTAAATACTCATTTTTTATTTACACAAAAACTAATTCAACGCGGTTGAAGCCGCGAGCAAAAGTTAGTATCTAATAAAATTACAAACTTACAAGAACTGTATGTATACAATACAGTATACAATACAGTATATACGATATAGATGATAAATATACCAAATATTATTAAATTAAATGAAATATATAAAAGGTTCTCCTTATTACGTACTATAGACAAATGCCTACGAGAAGCAAAATCATTCACTAAGTATCTTTATTTTAGATCAATATCTCTTGCATGCGGTTCGTTTAATGTTCCAGTATACAAACGTTCGATAATCTTTAATATATTTGATTTAACAGAGACATATAGTACAGGACAAGCAGGAATCGGGATGATTATTTATTATTCAAACCCAAATGTTACTAAAACAACATAAATACTTCACGGACAGATCCGGGCGACGGATCCCGGGCCAGTGCTTTCACATTCAGATTTACTTTTCTATACCGCATTGAAATAATATTAATTTGTTAATTTCGAGTATTTAAAATATATAAATTGATTTATATCATAGTATCAATACATAAAATACTTATATTACTAATACATTATGTCTGAAATAGATGAACAATTCTCACTTATATAATTCAACTAAATCTATATCCAGTTAAATAACTTACGGTTGTATCTACGACACAACCCGCTGCTGTTTCAGTATCGGGGACATCGAACACCAGTTCAGTTGTGCAGATCTACATCAAAGTTTTCTCATACAATACTCATTCTTATACAAGGAAGGTAAGTTATCATTTGCACCCGTGTGTCACAACCTACTTTTCATCACTAATGTGAGGAAATAGAAAAAACTTACAAAATTGTGTATGCAACAACATTTTCAATAAGATAATTTTACTGCCGCCATTTTGTTTTTATGTGACTTTTTCTTCTTTTGTGCAATCGTGTCTTACTGGCCAGTGTGATTGTTTTATATATAGCTATCGTGTAATAGTAGATTGTTATGCAAGGGAAGTGAGCAATTGATCACTTACACCCGTGTGTAATACTCTACTTTTCATCACTAATGCGAGGAAATAAAAAAACTTACAAAATTATAACAAGATGATTAACTGCACCTGATTCAAAAGATTCAAAATGTTCATTTGTTAAATAGATACATAAAGTATACGTTTTACATTTCCAATCTAATCTTTATAAAAATAATATAAAATGATTTAACTCAATGGTATACTACGGGAAATATATAAAAAAAACTGGGCTTAAGTTTGGCCTAATAAAGTTATACATAGGTATGCATAAAATAAAGACTTATTGGAATAAGAATATTATTAAACATAATGCAATTAATAAATAAGTTGATAAATAAACTGTATAGACCATAAATAAATATAATGCCTAATCAAATATATGCTAATACTAACATAGGTAAGAAATTAAAATATGATATATCTACATAATGCAATGAATAAATAAGTTAATAGATAAATGAACTATAAATAGATAATGCCTAAATCCGCCCATTCGATTAATCTTGCTAAGAAGAAGGGCATGAAACTTAGCAAGATCATGTCTTTTCTTATCATTTTTTTAATCATATGGGCTTAACTTAATACTATGACAGCAATAATGCTGTGAAAATAACTAAAGTACACCAATCTAGCAGTATCCTCATCAGTAATTTGCCTCATCCGTCTAACAGCGTATGCGGCTGAACTTAGTCTACCACAAAGGCCTTGTGTGTGGGGACCCCACTGAAGACGAAAGTCTATAGTAATGCCTAAAAACTTCGTTTTGTTGACTAACTCTAGCTTGGACCCCTGCAAAAATAGATCAGCATCTAGTTGAATTACATTTGGTAATGTGAATTTTATACATTTTGTCTTTTTCCCATTTAAAACTAAACTATTCGCAGTAAACCAATCAAGAATCATAGATATAGTTACATTCGTATCATCAAGGATATCTTTATGTCTATTAATTTTAAAAATAAGTGACGTGTCGTCAGCGAATAGCACTATCTCAGATAAGACTTTAACTAAATAAGGAAGATCATAAAGGCCCCAATATGGAGCCCTGCGGGACACCCATTGTAACTAATGCTCCAGTTGACTTTACTCTGTTAATATCTACCTTTTGAATTCGATCACTAAGGTATGACTTTAATAACGCCAAAGATTTGCCCCTAACTCCATAGTGAGCCAATTTGCATAAAAGGGTTTCATGATTAACGCAATCAAAAGCTATAGAGAGGTCACAAAAAACACCGAATGCATCCTGCTTTTCTTCCCAAGCATCAAATATGTACTTGACTAAAGCAACTCCTGCATCCGTAGTTGACCTCCGTCTAGTAAATCCATATTGTTCACAATGAAGCAACTTATTTAAGTTAAAATGAGATAATAAATTGTTTAAAATTATTTTTGAATACTTTTCTCAGAAGTGGTAAAACAGACACTGGTCTATAATTAGAAGGGTCTTCATTGTCACCTGATTTAAAAAGGGGGATCAATTTACTTAACTTCATTGAATCAGAAAGACACCATCATCTAGACATTTATTAAAAATTAAATCCAAATAAGGAGCTATTAAATCAATGACGGAACTTATAACTTTAACAGATAGGCCCGATAAGTCCTCGGTTTTTTTAAATTAAGGGATTTGAATGCCTTTATTGTAGTGAATGAGTTAATATACTTAAAAGCAAATACAGAATCGCACTGTGGCACGTGTTCACTCAACAGATCCTGTGCAAGTAATGAACTTGAATTCAAATCTTTAGTTGTCAAGGAGGGGATGTCAGTAAAGAATTGTTCAAAGGCATTTGCAACTTCATTGTCTCCTGTAACAGTTTCATTGATAATATTCAGCTGAAGTTCATTATTTCGTCTTTTACTCTTACCAGTTTCTGTATTAATGATATTCCATACTTCTTTTATTTGAATATCGGACATTTTAAGTTTTTTATTCAGAAATATGCTTTTTGCTTTTAAACACACCAATTCCAAAAATTCATTATTATTATTATTATAAGATTTTATTTCGTACAATTCATATAAATGTTTTCTGCTTTTATAAATACCTGGTGTCGCCCAGTCACTGAAAGTGATTTTACTAGTGTTTAATTTTTTTTCTATTTAAAGGTATTTTCAAACTCTTTGGAAACTATGTTAAATAAGTCTGTAAAGAGACTATTTGGATCATCTTGGAGACGATTAAATTGTGGTAATCTAGCTACTAAGCTTGCTTTAAAACATTCTACTTTGTGAGATGTAATCGGCCTGCAAAAGGCCTTTTTTGGCAATTGGTTCACACTTTGCATGAAGGATATACTTTGGCCACTGTGATCGGACTGCAAATGGTTGATGACCTTATTGTCTGAATACTCGCAATCACAGAATATATTGTCGAGGCATGTTGCTGTATCCTGAGTAATTCTAGTTGGTTCTAAGAAAACATGAAACAAATTAAACGATTTGAATAAATGAATTCATTTCGAGTTCATAACCGTTTTTTCTAGGTGATCTACGTTAAAATTTCCACTTACTATAACTTTCTTCTTCGAATCAAATAATAATTTTAGCATTTCCTCCATTTTTGATTGAAAAACACTTGTACTTGTCCACTTATTTATATTATTTCCCTTACCGGTTTCGGAAATAATATAAATAACCGGTAAGGGAAATAATATAAATAAGTGGACAAGTACAAGTGTTTTTCAATCAAAAATGGAGGAAATGCTAAAATTATTATTTGATTCGAAGAAGAAAGTTATAGTAAGTGGAAATTTTAACGTAGATCACCTAGAAAAAACGGTTATGAACTCGAAATGAATATAAATAAGGGTTCTAAGAAAACATGAAACAAATTAAACGATTTGAATAAATGAATTCATTTCGAGTTCATAACCGTTTTTTCTAGGTGATCTACGTTAAAATTTCCACTTACTATAACTTTCTTCTTCGAATCAAATAATAATTTTAGCATTTCCTCCATTTTTGATTGAAAAACACTTGTACTTGTCCACTTATTTATATTATTTCCCTTACCGGTTTCGGAAATAATATAAATAACCGGTAAGGGAAATAATATAAATAAGGGTTCTAAGAAAACATGAAACAAATTAAACGATTTGAATAAATGAATTCATTTCGAGTTCATAACCGTTTTTTCTAGGTGATCTACGTTAAAATTTCCACTTACTATAACTTTCTTCTTCGAATCAAATAATAATTTTAGCATTTCCTCCATTTTTGATTGAAAAAAACTTGTACTTGTCCACTTATTTATATTATTTCCCTTACCGGTTTCGGAAATAATATAAATAACCGGTAAGGGAAATAATATAAATAAGTGGACAAGTACAAGTGTTTTTCAATCAAAAATGTATCAAAAGTTCCACCAAGTGCCAACAATCACGAGCATCAACTCCACTTCCTCCATTGTTTTTTCAAAAATATTATAATCTTGTCCCGAGGGTCGGTAGACACAATTATGTATTTACTAATTTCTATGCAAGCTAACTCTACTTGGTGTTCTACAGAAAGTTTAACAATGTCTTTTCTTTCTTTTGTTAATATTATTCTTGACGATAATCATAGAGCCGCCATTCTGCGCGCCTCCGTCGGGAGTCGAAACAAGACTTCATCCACTCCTGCAGCCGAGCTCTCGTCAGACCCTTCAGTTACGTCTGACGCATCACCAATGCCGAACTCTTACCCTCAGTCATCCAAGTATTTGACTGTCGACGAGCCAGCGCCTGCGTCCAAAGAACACTCTACTTTTGTATTTACAGATAGAATTGGCAAAAACCTAGGGCCTTTGTTAGGTAATAAACTAATGTAAAATTGTATCAATATTTGCATGCCAGGTGCATCATTTATACAAATCATGGAACATCTGCAAAAAATAGAATACAATAGTAATGTAAATAACACAATTGCTTTGTTGGTGGGAGACAATATGGATATCACACACAGTGACCTACTAAAATACTTGGAATTGATGTTAAAACTTAGCGTTAAAAAATATACTTTGTGAATTCCCTTACTCTGAATTACAAACGGGGTCACAAAAAGTAATATAAATAATTTAAATACTTGCATGCATAACTTTTCAATTGGTCACAGTGACAAAATTTAAACTGAATACTTTGAGACGAATTCTTACATTTTTGATTTTGTTTTGACGAAAGGTAAATTATACCTGCCACATTATTTTAAGAACATTTTTAACAGGAAACTTTTCAATACCAGTCATTATTGATGGTATATGTAACCATAATAGTTCCTATAATTTTGTTCCTATTGACACAGTTGGTACAAGTAAGTACTAACAAAATTTGTAACAAATTCTTTTTAGCATTTAAGACAACGAGAAAGGTTTTAAGCTGGTACATCAAAATATACAGGGCGGCTTCCTCGGCAAAATACTTTCAATTGAGTTGTTCCTAGAGGAATCAAAAACGGATATTTCATAATATGCAGTTTAATGTTAATAATTTTAATGTTCTTAGCTGTTACAACCGGTTAACGTTACAAAAAGGTGGTGGGGTGTACTGAAACGCCCTATGAAGTCTTTTGTTGCCGGAAGCGCATAATTATAGTTACTTTCAACGAAGAAATAGGTGCGACGACGAGCGAAGCGAGGAGGACCGTGTCAGGTTGACATGTAAGAAAAATTGAGGAGCCGAGCGAAGCGGAGCGGAGCGTGGCGTCGTCCTTTAGTTTTAATAGTAAAATCGCCGTTTTCAATTAGATTGAGTAAGACAAGTGGATTGACTAAAAGGTGGTGGGGTGTACTGAAACGTCCTATGAAGTCTTTTGTTGCCGGAAGCGCATAATTATAGTTACTTTCAACGAAGAAATAGGTGCGACGACGAGCGAAGTGAGGAGGACCGTGTCAGGTTGACATGTAAGAAAAATTGAGGAGCCGAGCGAAGCGGAGCGGAGCGTGGCGTCGTCCTTTAGTTTTAATAGTAAAATCGCCGTTTTCAATTAGATTGAGTAAGACAAGTGGATTGACTAAAAGGTGGTGGGGTGTACTGAAACGCCCTATGAAGTCTTTTGTTGCCGGAAGCGCATAATTATAGTTACTTTCAACGAAGAAATAGGTGCGACGACGAGCGAAGCGAGGAGGACCGTGTCAGGTTGACATGTAAGAAAAATTGAGGAGCCGAGCGAAGCGGAGCGGAGCGTGGCGTCGTCCTTTAGTTTTAATAGTAAAATCGCCGTTTTCAATTAGATTGAGTAAGACAAGTGGATTGACTAAAAGGTGGTGGGGTGTACTGAAACGTCCTATGAAGTCTTTTGTTGCCGGAAGCGCATAATTATAGTTACTTTCAACGAAGAAATAGGTGCGACGACGAGCGAAGCGAGGAGGACCGTGTCAGGTTGACATGTAAGAAAAATTGAGGAGCCGAGCGAAGCGGAGCGGAGCGTGGCGTCGTCCTTTAGTTTTAATAGTAAAATCGCCGTTTTCAATTAGATTGAGTAAGACAAGTGGATTGACTAAAAGGTGGTGGGGTGTACTGAAACGCCCTATGAAGTCTTTTGTTGCCGGAAGCGCATAATTATAGTTACTTTCAACGAAGAAATAGGTGCGACGACGAGCGAAGCGAGGAGGACCGTGTCAGGTTGACATGTAAGAAAAATTGAGGAGCCGAGCGAAGCGGAGCGGAGCGTGGCGTCGTCCTTTAGTTTTAATAGTAAAATCGCCGTTTTCAATTAGATTGAGTAAGACAAGTGGATTGACTAAAAGGTGGTGGGGTGTACTGAAACGCCCTATGAAGTCTTTTGTTGCCGGAAGCGCATAATTATAGTTACTTTCAACGAAGAAATAGGTGCGACGACGAGCGAAGCGAGGAGGACCGTGTTAGGTTGACATGTAAGAAAAATTGAGGAGCCGAGCGAAGCGGAGCGGAGCGTGGCGTCGTCCTTTAGTTTTAATAGTAAAATCGCCGTTTTCAATTAGATTGAGTAAGACAAGTGGATTGACTAAAAGGTGGTGGGGTGTACTGAAACGCCCTATGAAGTCTTTTGTTGCCGGAAGCGCATAATTATAGTTACTTTCAACGAAGAAATAGGTGCGACGACGAGCGAAGCGAGGAGGACCGTGTCAGGTTGACATGTAAGAAAAATTGAGGAGCCGAGCGAAGCGGAGCGGAGCGTGGCGTCGTCCTTTAGTTTTAATAGTAAAATCGCCGTTTTCAATTAGATTGAGTAAGACAAGTGGATTGACTAAAAGGTGGTGGGGTGTACTGAAACGCCCTATGAAGTCTTTTGTTGCCGGAAGCGCATAATTATAGTTACTTTCAACGAAGAAATAGGTGCGACGACGAGCGAAGCGAGGAGGACCGTGTCAGGTTGACATGTAAGAAAAATTGAGGAGCCGAGCGAAGCGGAGCGGAGCGTGGCGTCGTCCTTTAGTTTTAATAGTAAAATCGCCGTTTTCAATTAGATTGAGTAAGACAAGTGGATTGACTAAAAGGTGGTGGGGTGTACTGAAACGTCCTATGAAGTCTTTTGTTGCCGGAAGCGCATAATTATAGTTACTTTCAACGAAGAAATAGGTGCGACGACGAGCGAAGCGAGGAGGACCGTGTCAGGTTGACATGTAAGAAAAATTGAGGAGCCGAGCGAAGCGGAGCGGAGCGTGGCGTCGTCCTTTAGTTTTAATAGTAAAATCGCCGTTTTCAATTAGATTGAGTAAGACAAGTGGATTGACTAAAAGGTGGTGGGGTGTACTGAAACGTCCTATGAAGTCTTTTGTTGCCGGAAGCGCATAATTATAGTTACTTTCAACGAAGAAATAGGTGCGACGACGAGCGAAGCGAGGAGGACCGTGTCAGGTTGACATGTAAGAAAAATTGAGGAGCCGAGCGAAGCGGAGCGGAGCGTGGCGTCGTCCTTTAGTTTTAATAGTAAAATCGCCGTTTTCAATTAGATTGAGTAAGACAAGTGGATTGACTAAAAGGTGGTGGGGTGTACTGAAACGTCCTATGAAGTCTTTTGTTGCCGGAAGCGCATAATTATAGTTACTTTCAACGAAGAAATAGGTGCGACGACGAGCGAAGCGAGGAGGACCGTGTCAGGTTGACATGTAAGAAAAATTGAGGAGCCGAGCGAAGCGGAGCGGAGCGTGGCGTCGTCCTTTAGTTTTAATAGTAAAATCGCCGTTTTCAATTAGATTGAGTAAGACAAGTGGATTGATTAAAAGGTGGTGGGGTGTACTGAAACGCCCTATGAAGTCTTTTGTTGCCGGAAGCGCATAATTATAGTTACTTTCAACGAAGAAATAGGTGCGACGACGAGCGAAGCGAGGAGGACCGTGTCAGGTTGACATGTAAGAAAAATTGAGGAGCCGAGCGAAGCGGAGCGGAGCGTGGCGTCGTCCTTTAGTTTTAATAGTAAAATCGCCGTTTTCAATTAGATTGAGTAAGACAAGTGGATTGACTAAAAGGTGGTGGGGTGTACTGAAACGTCCTATGAAGTCTTTTGTTGCCGGAAGCGCATAATTATAGTTACTTTCAACGAAGAAATAGGTGCGACGACGAGCGAAGCGAGGAGGACCGTGTCAGGTTGACATGTAAGAAAAATTGAGGAGCCGAGCGAAGCGGAGCGGAGCGTGGCGTCGTCCTTTAGTTTTAATAGTAAAATCGCCGTTTTCAATTAGATTGAGTAAGACAAGTGGATTGACTAAAAGGTGGTGGGGTGTACTGAAACGCCCTATGAAGTCTTTTGTTGCCGGAAGCGCATAATTATAGTTACTTTCAACGAAGAAATAGGTGCGACGACGAGCGAAGCGAGGAGGACCGTGTCAGGTTGACATGTAAGAAAAATTGAGGAGCCGAGCGAAGCGGAGCGGAGCGTGGCGTCGTCCTTTAGTTTTAATAGTAAAATCGCCGTTTTCAATTAGATTGAGTAAGACAAGTGGATTGACTAAAAGGTGGTGGGGTGTACTGAAACGTCCTATGAAGTCTTTTGTTGCCGGAAGCGCATAATTATAGTTACTTTCAACGAAGAAATAGGTGCGACGACGAGCGAAGCGAGGAGGACCGTGTCAGGTTGACATGTAAGAAAAATTGAGGAGCCGAGCGAAGCGGAGCGGAGCGTGGCGTCGTCCTTTAGTTTTAATAGTAAAATCGCCGTTTTCAATTAGATTGAGTAAGACAAGTGGATTGACTAAAAGGTGGTGGGGTGTACTGAAACGTCCTATGAAGTCTTTTGTTGCCGGAAGCGCATAATTATAGTTACTTTCAACGAAGAAATAGGTGCGACGACGAGCGAAGCGAGGAGGACCGTGTCAGGTTGACATGTAAGAAAAATTGAGGAGCCGAGCGAAGCGGAGCGGAGCGTGGCGTCGTCCTTTAGTTTTAATAGTAAAATCGCCGTTTTCAATTAGATTGAGTAAGATAAGTGGATTGACTAAAAGGGACCAAGTTTAGCAGATCATGGCAAAACCAAATACTCTTGAGAACAGATGGCTAATTAATTTGGTTTCTAAAACTCTATGGTTCCGGCAAGGGGTGAGGGTCAAGGGGGTCCCCCCCTACGCCCCTCCCCAATGCCCCCACTAAGGAACTAAAAACTAAACTTTTACCGTTACTATAATTATCTGGGTGGGCGGATTTGATATTTAAATATTTTTGAGTTTTGAGCAGAATAATAACTCGAAACTGAGCGAACGGGCTAAAACTCGGGCGGAATGTTGGGCTTGTTTCTGATTATAGACATATATTCTCCTAATTACAGGTGTGAACTTAAAAGGAGGATTCGACTACAAAAATCTGTAACATGTGTTATAAATAATTTTTTTTTTTTTTTTTTGAGATTAATAATATTCATTACAGGTCGTACTTAAGATTAATTAGGTTTTGTTTGGGTTTTGTCATAATCATAATAGGAAGAGGTTACACGATACTGGGTAGCCGTACTAAATAATATACTATGAACACGTACTATTAAGCAGGTATGTCAACGTCATGGACAAAACACATAATAAAACTACAAATGATTAAATTACATTGTTAAAAGAATAACAAAAAGAGCATCATTATTTTTGTTAAATACTCCGATTCAAGGCATGGTTAGTTACTAAAGTAAAATATGCATGATTTCAGTTTCTGGTGCCTGGGCCAATAAGACTGATAAATTAGCTACTTATCGAAATTTAAAGAAATTCGTCTTTATTAATAGAACATAAGGTCTTTTATCACACATAAAAAAACTCGCAGTATCAGAAAAATCCAAATCAGTTATTGGCATAGCATAGGTGGCCAGTTCGGTGGCTAGTTACTGATCGATGTATTTTTTCTTTGCAGACACTAAACAAATCCATCCATCAAAACAAACAAAAACAACAAAATTTTTCTTTATTTCCTTACATTTTCGTTATTATTAAGTTGTGGGTCTCTCCTAGTAAGTTTTGCAAAACCTGTATTAGAAGAGCCCCTCTTTCTTATAAGTGCCATCAAATGGTGCAAGGATAATATCTAATACATCTTTTTACTTATAGCTATTTACAAAAAGAAATATGTTAAATTGACATTTCAGTAATATGCTATCTAAATACTCGTATGAAGATATATTATTGTGATTAGACTGGGCGTGTTAAGTGTGTATCTGTATAGTGTGAGTATTTGATTGTGTTTGGTGGAGATTTTACAGTTCGAATCTAAGCTAGTACAAAATGTTATACTTATTATGAAATTTTACTAAAATATATATATATAGACTATAAAATAATTCATATTCCATAGTTTTAGTGTTACAAAACTTTTTCAGTGTCTTCGTATTTCAGCGATTTTAGCCATGTTGTAAGTTTATTTTTGCATTCATTGTAAGTCATACCATATATGTTTAGAATTCTATTTATTTTGTTGTAGATTGAAATTGACTTTTGACAAAATTGAATAGAAGCAAAGGTTGTATTGTATTTTATAGATTTTATTACTGAGTAGGGGTTACGCTTGTTTAAAATGTTCGTGTCTATAGGTATCTTTTTATGGATCCTTAAGATACATTGGAGAATATATAATTGTCGGACCGTAAGAACATTTGCTTCATTATATAATTCATAGGTACGGAAGGTTTTTTTTTTACGTAAAGCCACTTTTAAGACAGCTCTCTGTGCACGTTCAACTTTGATAAATTTAGTTTTATAGGTGCCACCCCAAACTGACATGCAATATAATAGAATAGACTGCACAAGAGTTTTGTATATGTAAATAATGAGTTCTTTATTAGATAAGTCGCGAAGGTATTTTAAGAGCCAAATTAGTTTCCGTGCTCTATTTGCCACTAGTTCAAGCTGAGAGTACCACGATAGGTTTTTATCAATAATGATCCCGAGATACTTTGTAGACTTGACCTGGTTGATTTTGGAGCAATTGCAGCTTTCAGAATAACATGTGTGAGCCGTAATACTGAAATTTTCATCTGGTTGCATATGGTCACGAATTGAAAACGTTATGTAATTAGTTTTACTTGTGTTAAGAGATAGTAAATGTAGTTTCAACCATTTTATTACTTTATCAAATCCATACTGAGCCTTCTCGAAAACGTCCGACCAGTTATCGTCATGAAAAAGTAAGGCTGTGTCATCCGCATAGGAAAAAACACGTCCATTTGTTAATTTTAAGTTGGTAAGGTCATTGATGTATATTAAAAATAAGGTAGGTCCAAGGACGCTACCTTGCGGAACACCATAATCAGAGGTGAGGACATCCTTACTAAATATTTTATCATCAAGCTTCACTCTTTGTGTGCGGCCATGTAAATAGTCACTGAGTAACATTAAAAATGTTCCTCTAATACCAATTTTGTCCAGCTTTCTCTTTAGAGTGGAAATAGAGACGGTATCAAATGCTTTTTTGAGGTCTAAGAAAATACATAAGGTCTTCTTCTTATTATCTAAATGTTTAGTAATATCCTTTGTTAAGTCCAATATAGCATCCTCAGTACTTATACCTGGACGAAAACCGTACTGAGAATCTGATAGGAGGTTATAAGTATTAAGAAATTTAATGAGCCGATTATTAATTAATTTTTCAATAATTTTTGAAATCACAGGTAGTACCGAAATAGGCCTGTAATTATTGATATCATCTCTATCTCCACTCTTATAGACTGGAAATATAACCGAACGCTTGAGAGCAGTTGGAAATACTCCCTGCTGAAATGATAAAATACTAAGTTTAGTAATTATTGGAACGAGTTCCAATTTGGCTAGTTTAAGAAATTTAGTTGGAATTCCATCCCATCCAGCAGCTGATTCGGTTTTAAGGTTGTTTATAATTGACTCTACTTCATTCGTTTCTGGTTCCAATATACCAATGGAGTTAATTTGGGAAGGCAAGGAATCAAAGTACCTATTATTTTCTATTAAACTTGGATCATTTTCCTCAGCTAACGACTTACCTATAGTATTAAAATAATCGTTTACATATTCTGCCGATTTTGTAGGAGTACTTTTAAGGTTAGCAAGTTCTATATTTGTATTTTTTTGTCCATTTGGATGAGTAAGGTTTTTAATACATTTCCATAAGGATTTATTATTCGCCTTAGATTTTTCCAAGAGATTTCTTTCATACTGTTTCTTTAGTTTTTTTATGAGGTTGTTACAAAAATGACGATATCTGCGATATGTTATCCTAAGAACTTCGTTAGTTTCATCTTTTCGTAATTTCTTTTGTAAATTATTTCTATTTTTTATACATTTTACAATTCCAGAAGTAATCCAGGGTTTAATTATTCTCTTGTTAGAAGGTAATTTAAAAGTTTTTGTGTTTTCTACTAAGCATTCTGTGATCACATTTATTAATCTGTCCGCTAACTCGTTCCAACTCCATAACTAACTCCATCATCCATCCATCAGCCTGTTTCGTCCACTGCTGGACATAGGCCTTTCCAGGATTTCACCACTCTTGGCGGTCCCCCTGGAAGAAATGCCCATACTCACACACGCTGGGCAGGCGGGTTGGTGAGCGCGGTGCCGAAACCCTTGCACCAGTGACGCCGCTGCCCGTCACTAGTCTGTTTTAAGGCCTGGCAATTAGGGATGGATATACCGCCATCCATCGGTCCCAGGCAATGGTGGGCCGCCTGGTTTTGCCTGAGAGCTGTTCTCTTACTCTCCCCCGAATAACTTCGGGAGGATTTGCGAGTAAGATGGTGGTACCTCCACAGTCGAGCTCGGCATCAGCTCTACCACCTAACTAACTAAACAAATGGTCTACTAAAATGTCTAAAAAGCAACAATATGCCAAAGAAGCCATTAAAAATGTCGACAGGTTTGTTTTAAATAAAGAGAGCTCTGAACAACAGGCTGCTTTAAAGTTCGGTGTCCCAAGAAGCATCATTCAATTTAAAGTAAAAATCCTGATATTAAGTTTAAATCTGGGCTTGATCCAGTGCTAACAGAAACTGAAGAAAACATACTGTGCGGCTTCATTAAAGAATTGGCTGAGCGTAGATCTCCGAGAGAAAAAGACGGTATTAAATTATGCGTCCGAAACTTTCTCAAAAAAAAACCAAGACCAAATCCATTTGGAGATGATAAACCAGGAAGTGTGTGGTTGAAAGCGTTTGAATGATGCTTTGAATGGTATTTAATAATTTTATATCACGGAATAGTATAGAATAGAATATAAAATCGATTATTTACAATCACAATCACACACGGTGAAAGTGCTTGGCTATTTTGTCAGGGTCATCAAAATGAGACGGTAGGAAAGATTTGTTTTTAAAACTAGGCAGAATAGATTTGAGTTGTTGCAGATGTTGTTGATGTACCTATAGTTCGCAAAACGTTTTCTTCTCGTGATGCATGGCCACGTTAGTAACCTGTACCTGTACCTACTTGTTGGTTTCACAGTAATTAATATTTACTCATCCCAACCGGGTCCGGTTTTACACCATTATTATAATAAAATAACTAAAAACACATTTTGCATGATATCAAAACTAATTCAACGTGCAATCAATCAAATATGTGTAATCAATTATGAAATTATGTTTGCAACAACGTTTTCTACAAGATAATTTTACTAACTTACCGAGTATTCGGTATCCTCTGTATAACAATCTACTATTTCCATACTTACTAAATAGTGAGTGTAAGGGACACTAGTTCGATTTTCACATTTACTTACCTCCCTGAGTTTGTAAATCGAATTTACCTCTCGCATTTTACTTTCAGAGCATTAGTTATATTGAACCCTGTTCAAATTTAAAGGAGTGATGGAAAACGAGCCATCAGCGGCCGCCAATATTATTATTAAAATTTATATCTGTCGTGTTATCACGGCGCCAATTTCACTATAAAAACGTCGTGTTATTTTAATATGTAATGAGCTTTCGTGACGCTTCCATCCATCAGCCTATTTTGTCCACTGCTGGACATAGGCCTTTCCAAGATTTTGCCACTCTTGGCGGTCCTCCTGGAAGAAATACCCATACTCACACATGCTGGGCAGGTGGCTTGGTGAGTGCAGAGCCGAAACCCTCGCACCAGTGACGCTGCCGCCCGTCACCAGTCTGTTTTATATTTTTCAATGCAAGTGCTCGTAAAGGTCTATTTTATATGCTTCAAAACTCTTGTCAAAGTTAACTTTACCACTCTAGTGTTTTTTTAATTAATTTAGTTAAAGTAGCCATTATTTTCTTTATTCTATTCTTTTCATAGATAGACTTAACGTCTGAGACTTAATTAGACAGAAAAGAGCTACGAATACATCAAACTGAAAGCAGCTTATTTTCTTCAAATTAGCAACTTGCGTGCAAAGAAGAAGAATGCCCATCAAAAGTAACGAAATGAATACTTCATTTTTGCAACCTAAATACACTTAAAGCTCGTTAGAATATATTAAAAAAGTAAAATAATTGAATTTAAAAGAGGAAATACTATACATATATTAAATTAAGTTTTGGGTATAGTATATGTCACAATTAAAACCTGAAAACAGTTAGAACCCGTTTGCTATATAAAAAATACGTGCATTAACTTATTATATACTTAATAAGTTAATAAGTAATAACATAAACTACATTAAAGGTATGATTCATTATGATAATGGTAGCTCACGGAAAAAACTGTAAGTCAAAAAGAATCGTCATAGCGACGAATCTCAATGGTATGACGGTTAAAAACCGACCCATCGTAATAGAGTTAAATTAACCGTCAGCGAGGAAGTTAAAAATGCCTTACGGGTAAGACGTATGGATATAATCTTCTAACCAAGCTTTTCGCCTTAAAGACTAGGTAAAAAACGACTTTCTTACGGTGATAATCGGCGTTGCGTAAGGCGATTTTAGTCTTATGCAAGACAATAAATGATGTATTGACCGGCGATACAACAATTCGGTAAAGCGAAATTTGACGTAAATATGATTATTCTATTCATTGTTAGGTGATATTTCTTGTCACCCACGCCTTATGTTGGACTGTTTGCCTTCTTTACAGACTCATTCTTCTTACCTACTACCATAGACTTAGGATAATCTTAAGTCTTTGCCTACCTACTAATGAAGATTGATGTTCGGTCTATTATTCTTTAAGTCATGATTGTTCCAAATGTCTCCAACTACAGGTTTTTATTTATATACGGGCTTTTTAGGTTTTTCCTTAGTTTATACATCTCCAAGCTCTTTATGGTTCCATTCACCCAAACGACCACTTATTTAGACTGAAGTACAATATTTTTGCACATAGGGTAAACTGAAATACATCGTTCCTTCCTGTTCCATTTATGTAACAATCGATACGTTTATTTTACGTTACCTTTATATCAGCTGTAATCATATTCTGGCGTAGGGACTTCTCGGTTACTAGTAAATCAGTCCGAGTATTTACATTACGTATTATAGCGATGTAGAACTCTTTAAAATAATATTTATATGTATATAGGCATGTTTATGTTGCCATTTAAATTTTTGTCTGTCTTCAGACATGTTTGTTCACAACTTAAACAAATTAAAATAGAATTTCGGTGTGCCGTTCTATTTATCTGAGGAATGTTAATAATTAGTCAAACGGTGACCATATTACTAAAATAATGTTAAATAACCATTCACTGATACTTTAGCAATCTAACTTTTTGTGCTCCATAGGGAATAGAACCCGTGACCACCAAATCAGACTAAAATCCTAGATATTATTTTGATATTTCTACACCATAATATAAATTATTAAATTTATTGATAAATTAAAGGATTACTGTTTTAACTAGTAATACATTTATGATTAATTTTTCATGAATTGTCAGTGTACAAATAATTTTCTTACGAAAATAATTAATTTTCTTTACCACTCAGCCACAGAGGTGATCTTATGTTATTTTTTAGCCATAAGCACCGTTCATTTTGCTAATATGCTATGGGCCCTATGCTTAGTTAAAAATGCTTTACATTATTTAGTTTTTAGCTTAAGTAAGGAAACTGTGTCATTATCCAAAACGTATAACGTTATAAACGTATAACGTATACGTAAGAAGGTATTTAAATTCTTGCCCATAACTGTTTATGATACTTAACTGAAAAAAGAATTGATTGTACCACAAAAGAGAGACTCAAATATTTTTATACCGTACTCGAAATAACACTCTTGAATGAAAAATTCAATTTTGTTATTTTCTTAAGTATCAGCTCTTTAATATCTACAATTTGTTACCCTTATTTTATTTTTATAAAATATTTTTTAATTTATTTTACATGTTGTTTATATTTCTCATTTGTTATCAACTTTTTTTTATTCGGTAAAGTTTTCCTGTAATTGGCTAGTTTTGACCTACGATCGCCATTTTTTTCATATTTTCCGATCTACCAGTTTGTTTTGTTATGTTTGTTTATTATATTTAATAGCTAGCGTTAGTTAGGGGTAAGTATTGACGTCTATCGTACAGAGCTTAGGGGTTCCGTCCGTAGCCGAAGGGACCCTACTACTGAGCCTCCGCTGTCTGTCTGTCTATCTCTCTATCCGTCTGCCATAGAGGTCTACAGCCTCAACCGTAACCAAGGGTCACGAAAAGAAAAAACAAATTAAATTAAAAACATTTTAGCGGTTTGTTTTTTGTAGCCTTGATGTTGCTTTGGCATGTTTGTATATTTTGTTATTTACCATAAGGTTTGCACCTAACTTTTCTTTGGTTCAATATAAGGTTATTTTATTATTATTATTAAAATTTTATCGGAATTCTAAAAACCGACAAAGATCCGGTAAAGTAGTTAGAAAGCAATATCTTAACAAGTATTTTGTCATTTGCAAAATATGCCAATACTTAACGATACAAAAAAATAGCGATGTAACGTTTAGAATGAGAAATAAACAAAGCAAACTGAACAATGAGCTGGGGACACACCGGGGACGTCGAGGAATGTGCCGCCCGCCCCGCTCCCCGCCCGCGTGGGAACCGCTACACTCGGACTGGGATACCTGGTTATCAGTCGCTGGTACTGCGAGAACTTCTGCCCGCTGTACCTAACTCACGTGTCGATGAGTCGGTCGCTGGTACGGAGTTAATCTCATGGATTCATTCAACATCGCATTGTACAAGAAGACAGGTATGTTCGACCCTCACTTACCCCACGGACCCTCTCTTGGCACCACCTTTTTAAGTCTTCGAGAAAGTGATGAATTGGGGAAACTTTGTCTGGTACAAACACATACTCAAATTTATTACATCTTTATACTTATTTCATAGTGGACCTTTGTGCCCGTGCGCAGAACATTTGACACAGCGAGCGGACTCGAGTGACATTGTGTACTTTCCTTTCTTCAATTACAACGCTGGTAATGATGATGTAAATACTTACTCGATATGTGTGATATATACATAGTTAAGTTTGTTTCTAGCTTCAGAGATAGTGAACGAGTAGCTAGCTACATCTGCCACTGCACTGGGCGCTGGCTGCGCGTGCACATGTGTCGGTGCAGTCGACTGCCACTAACGGTTTGTTGTGTAACGCCCACGAGCTTTATGTCGCATCAGCACCGTCGCGCAACGCGCCCCACGTGGCGTGTGAGACGTGGGTGTGTCGCGTCGTCTCGGGTGACAGTGGGGCCGCCGCTAATGAGACAAGCCTAATGAACTTTATAGAGTGTCTGCCATTACTAGCTATTAGCTGTAACAGGGTTCCATGTGGTCTCTGTTTATGGGTTTTTTGTTAAAAATAATCCTAATCCCACACTTGATTTAGGTTAAACGATAAATGAAAAAACATATATTAAATATCTGTGGTAATTGAAAAGGAACCAGACGAACACTTCGATGTCACTTTCAAACTGATGAAACTATCCCGCACTGTATGTGCCGAGCACTTGGACCATATACCGTTTGTCCTGTGGGTATGGAAACCGCATAACACTACAAAGTTTATCACCTACTAATTACTCTACACTATTTAAAACTTAAACATAAATTTAAAATACAATTGAAAAATTTTGACGCAAGAAAAAAATTTAATAAAAAATCTGAAGAAAAACGAATACATGTGTCCTCATTACCAACTTGTGTAACAAAAACGGAAGAACTGCTACGAATAAGAGTTTAATGAACACGTGTGAACTAACACGTGTAGCGAGTAGCAACTAGTGGGTTTAGCGGGTGTAGCGGGTGCGGAAGTAGCCGGTTCATTAACGAACTGGGAACTCCTCCAGCCACCCCACACACACACGCACACCACACACACACGCGCGCCTGTAGTCACACAGCGACGTCTTTGTTCTGCAGCCGCACCCGCGGTCGCGTCATTAGTGCCTTTACCACAACACCTACATACTGCTACCTGCCTGTACGGTGGTTACAATACTTGCTACAAAGACCAATTACTGCGTGCTTTAAATACTGTGCATTCTTGCCGAATGGAAATCTGCCCAAATAGACACCCCAAACTTTTAACGAGAGGTTAATTGCTCGTCAAGTATCGCAATAAAAATATAATTAGTTATTGTCAGAAGTGATACCGCCATTTACAGACGAGCGGCGGTCGTTAGATGGGCGGACCCGAGCGTAGACCAAGGTCTGTCGGCTGGCTGCTGGATTCCTTTTTCATGAAAATATTTCTTAATTGAAACTTAACGCAATTAACGAATATTTTCGCAAATATTTAGATTCGGCCATTAGACAACGCCGCCGTTTCACACTTGCCTCGAGAGGTAACGAGGAAACAGAAATATGTACGAGGTCAGCGAGTACCACGAGCAGCTCGGAGCGCAACCGTGATGCAAGGATTACTAATGTATAACATAAACATAACATAAAAACATTTATTGATGAAATACATGCAAACATAAAGACATCTTTATAAGATTACACAATAACTTATTTACAGTTAATTCAATCAGACAAGATGTACAAAGCTTATTAGTACCCTATACTAGACTTTTTAGGTCCGTACCATAGGGCACCATCAACCTTGGAGCAAATAGTTGTGTGTGTCAAGGCTGCGTGAGTGTAGTGTTGGTGGGCGTAATTTGTGAGTAAATGATTATTTTGAAGTGCATTAAAAAAGTATTCTTATTTATCGAGTGATATTAGTGGTGAGTGTAATGCAGTTTTAGGACTAAGTTGACGTGTTTAACATGGTTAAGTGAAGTTATTATTGTCGTTTACTATAAATATGACTAAAATATGAAATAGTAATAAAAGACAAGGACATAGTTTGTTAGTGGTCCAAAAAATAATAATAATAAAGAAGGTTATAGTAAATGAATAAAACGAGAATAAACCAAATTTTAGGGATTAACTTTTAAGACAAAAAAAAAAACTATCTACTTTATAATTTGGAGGAGGTTTTCGCAAGAGTTATAGTCAAGGGTAAGCAGGTGTTGTAAAAGGGTCTTTTTCAGGGTTGTTCCTTTAAGTTTTGTGAGACGAAGAGTTTTATTTAATTTGTTGTGTATGTATGGGGCCAAGAAAACTTTATGTCGTTGGCCAAAAGATGTCTTCATGAGGGGAACTTCCCACTCGCCAGCTCTTCTGTTTGACCTTTCATTATTGTGTTTTAGAACTGAGATATTACTTGGCTTAGTGATTATCTCCATGATAAAAAGTTTTCTGACGGTCAAGAGTTTGGTTTCCTGGAATAATTGAGTAGTGTCATGAGTAAACGGTTTCTGAAGCATCACTTTCAATACCATTCTTTGAGCTCGTTCTAAAGCGATGAAATGGCTTTTAGCTGCTCCACCCCAGGATGTTATGCAGTAGTTTAATAAGCTCTGGCACAGGGCAAAGTACAATACTCTTAATAGATTCCTCCCCATCAGATTCCTGGCTTTTTTGAAGAAGTACATTAACTTTCTCACTCTACCTGAAAGTTGGGCAATGTGAGGTGCCCAATTTAAATGTTCGTCGATGTTAACTCCAAGATAGCGCATGTAGTTAACTCTTTGGAGTTCTTGACAGGGACAGGTAATTTGGTAACATGTCGATTGACATTCATGGGCTTTTATGACAAGATTCTTTGGAGGCTCTGAGTGACGCGTTATTATGAAGCTGATATATTTAGTCTTCTGAGTATTCAAGGTAAGCAAGTTGTGGTTTAACCATTCCTTTACTAAAGAAAGCCCTTTATTTGCCTTTGAATAAGTGCTCTCCCAGGAATCGTCCGCAAACAGGAGTACAGTGTCATCTGCAAAACAAATGGTTTTACCGTTCGTTTCAAGCTGTGCTAAGGGATCAATGTACACGAGTAACAGGGTCGGCCCGAGAACGCTGCCCTGGGGAACACCAAACTCAATGTTTGATTCTGTGCTTGTATTACCAGAGATTTTTACAACTTGTTTCCTGCCCAGCAGATAACTTTCGAACCATTTTAGAGTCAGTCCTCTGATGCCAATTCCTTCTAGTTTTTTTAAAAGTATTGGTAGAGACACTGTGTCGAACGCTTTAGCGAGATCTAGAAACACCCCAACACAGTGTCTACCCTGATCAAGGTGATTATTAACAAATTCTGTTAAACTGTCAACGGCATGACCTGTAGATTTTTTTGTTTGGAATCCATATTGATTATTGGATATTAGTGAGTTTTTAACAAGAAAATCTGTAACACGTACTTTAATTATTTTCTCCAGGACTTTGGACATCGAGGGTAGCAAGGTAATGGGGCGGTAGTTAGAAATGTCTGTTTCTGGGCCATTCTTAAAAATTGGACAAACAACACCTTTTTTAAAGGATGTGGGATAGGTACCACTGCCTATACTAAGATTAATAATGTGAGTCAGGGGGATGACAATGTGGACTATGGTTTTTTTCAGAAACTCGTTGTTAATGCCGTCCCAACCTGGGGCCCTTCCTGATTTTAGTTTAGTTACGATTCGTTTCACCTCAGTTTCATCTGTGGGCAGTAGAAAAAGTGAGTTTCCAAGAGGGCCACTTTTACTTTTAGTCGTATCCGATTGAAGAAGCTCGTCTTCTGTTTTATTAATTTTGCCAAGTATAGTTGCACTCAAGTCTTTACCGATGTTTGCGAAGTAACTATTGTAACTATTTAGATTGCTTGTTTGGAGTTTTGTTGTTGTTTTTTTTTGGTTTGTGGTGTCAGTTGCTTCCTTTATAATGTTCCAGGTACGCTTTAGGTTGAATTTATTGTCTAATAGCTTTTGCCCGTAATATATGTCTCGAGCTACCTTGGTTGCATGTTTGCATACGTTACGATACCGGTTGTATTTTGTTTTCAGGTCAAAGTTGTTGGGGTTTTTTCTCACTTCTATATGCATTTTGTCTCGTTTAATAATACATTTCAGGAGGGATTCAGTAATCCATGGAGCTAATGTAAGTAGTCTGTGAGAACATTTACGAATTTTTGTATTTTCTTTTAAAATAGTTTGCAATTTTAATACAAGTAAATCAGTCGCTACATTGACGTCTGTTTCGTTAAGTATATCGGTCCAGTCAGAATTGTGAAGGTGGTTGTTGATTGATTGATAATCGATTGTAACTTTTTCTGTTGATGGTTTAATACGTTTTTGTCTCTTGCCATGTAGGCAGGTCAATACTAGTTTATGGTCTGTAGTGGCACAATTACAGGAAAGTGTACAAGTTTGATTTTTTGTTTTCGCGATGACATGGTCTAAGCATGCTTTAAGTCTGGTTGGAATGCGAGACGTAGCAAATAACCCGTGCAGAGCAAGAAGCCCCTCGTACGTAGCTGCTCCCTCGTCGGTACCATCGTCCGCAATATTGATATTTATATCTCCAATTAAAAAAACGTTGTTGATTTTTTTTGCCTTGTCGAGTTCAATGGAAAGGGAAGATATGAATTTGGTAATATTCTTCTCCGATGGGGATCGGTATATACACAAAATAATTGTGTCATTGTTAATTTTTAGATTCAATGCATTTGCATCTTCAATTGTGATTTCTTCCACTGTTGCTTCTAAGTAATTCTTTACGTATATAGCGACTCCATCGCTATGGAACTTGTGAACTGTCGATGTGTACAGCTTATATCCTTGAATATATCTAGGTGTATAGGAATTAGTGTGTAGCCAACACTCGGTCAAAACTATTATGTCTATTGGTATATCAATTCGTTTAAGTAAGCCAAGAAAGTCGTCAAAATTTTCTTTTATGCTTCGTATATTAAAGTTTATGATTTTAAGACCATCGTGCTCTTTAATGTATTTTTTACACTCCTCTACTAATTGAACTTCGTAGTTAACAAATGGTTGCAACTTGTCCACCTCATTGTTCAAAAACGTTATGTCATTCTTGTTCATACAGTAGATAGCAATAAGTATTTGGGTTTGGATAGGATTTATGAATGTAGTAAGTAACTAATGTTTCGGTAATAGGTGTGTTAACGTTTACGTGTACAAAAGAAAGTTTAGTTTTATCCTAATTAGTTATTGTAGCTAATATAAAGACAATATAAAATAAAAATGAAAAAAAAAAAAACTAGAACACTTGATGCAATTAAAATAAATAAAATAAAAAAAAAACGTAAAAACAAAAAGGACTAACACAATTAACGCAGGAAAAACGAAAGTTTCTTATTAAAGGTTAAAGGCTGAAATACTTAATGCGGCAAAAAATACAAGGAAGTGTTCTAATTGTTAATTGGTAACGTTTATGAAGAAACTTCGGTAGTAGGCACTTTCTCCGCACGAGAGTTGCTGAAAACTCGTTCGAGGTCTGTCTCGCTCAGTATTCTTTCAACTTGGGAATTATCGGTTCTACGAACAAGGATCTCTCCCGCGCGCGTCCAGCACCACTTGAAGTTGTTACTTGCTTTCAGCTCTCTTGCCTTGCGGAAAAGGAACCGTCTCCTCTTTGTGAGTCTCTCGTTTACGAAAATCAGGTTATCTTCTTTAAAGTCCAAATCTGAGCTTTTAATGCCACGACGAGATCTGGCTGCTTTTATTACTTCGTCTTTTTTAATTTTTCGAGTAAGACCAATGACTGTGATTCTTGGGGCTGAGGTGTCAGTTCTTTTCCTTCCAACACGTCTGACAGAATCAATATCTCTTTCGTCAATTTTAACTCCAATCTTTGTTCCAATGATCCTGGCTATGTGGATCAAATTTTCTGTGTTTTTTTCCGGAATGCCAGAAATTTCTACTTCCCTGCTTATGCTTTCTTGTTCTCGAAATTCGATCTGTTCTTCAAGTGTATCGATACGCTCACGAAGTTCCAGCTCTATTCCTGCTAGTGAATCAACTCTCTGTTCCAGGCTACCGACACGGTTGTTAAACTCCTTTATCTCATCTCTACATCCTTGTATTTCTTCTCTGGCCTTCTTTAACTCTTCCTTAAACTCCCTAAACTCCGACGTCAATTTAGATATGGAGAATGTAAGTTCTTCGAAGTTTTTGTTTTGTTAACTGTATGGGTTGGGTTGGGCGTAGGAACCTTGCTCTCTTTACCACCAGGGGCCTCAGCTGTCCCGGATTTTACAGGTGTTCCGTCTTCCTTGCGAATTTTAGCCGCGCAGGATGGGCATATGTATTTTCTAGTGACTGTACCAGCTTGAGTAATACAGTTTCTGTGGAATGTTTTGTTGCAGTTTTGTGCAGTGCACTTAACTGCTCCTTCGCTGTTGATAGCCAAGTTGCAGCATGCGCACAGAGCTGACTTGGGATTCATTTGGAGAACAGTATTATTTTGTTGATCACAACTGATTCCTCGAGATACCGACGTTAGATAGGGGGACCACGGAGAAAATTTCAAGTTCGGCAGACAAAAAAAAAAAAAAATTGCAAAAAGATATTCGGTGTCTGGGAATCGATCTCGGGGTTTCTGGTTGACACTAATCCTGATCTCTGCTACTAACCATTAGGCTATTTGTGTGTTGTGACAGAGTGCGAAATTTTCGCTCTGTTGTTGGGGAATGATGTAAAGAAATAAGTGACTGGAGGTGGGTAGATAATGATGTTTGTATCTTACACAAGCACCCACTATATTTTTCACTTTTTAATTAATTCTCACACTATCTATAATACTGGTTTTTAGCGAACTTAAGTCGTAATTCACTGCGATTCAGTCGGTGTAGTGTAAGTTCATAAGTATATTTCAATTATTTTAATAAAACACTTCATAAATGACGAGTAAACTATTTTTAAATCACAAAAAAGCGAGGAGCACTTTTTGCCTTGTACACGACCATCGATATTCATAATATCGACCTAAAGTATGACCTAAAGATTCACGTTTGTACACTCTGCCTGTATCCCTACTACATATAACAAGCACTCCCTGAATGCGGACGTATAGACACCTCGTGTAGAGATGTGAGGCGCGGAGAGAGGCGCGGAGAGAGGCGCGAGGTGTCGACCAGATGCTTATCTGAGCGCGGAATTAACACGTTCGCTGCCCGGAGACGCGAGCAAAACGAGTCGCCCTTTGTTCCCGCTCGCTATCGGGCCCCGCCATCGACAGCGCACTCTGAGATATTTATGTACTCTCGGGCTATACGGACCGGGAGCCGAGCCGCCACTATCTCCAATGGTTTCATAATGTTCTCTAATACGGGTAGTCATTACTCGTACAACTCGGTGTTCCCGGCGAACGAAAAAAACACATGAGCCTTTAACACTGAAGAATGACTCCGCGATAAACTGTGTTGAACACAGGTTAAAATGAGTTTAAAGTTTCGAGAACCACCTACTAAATAAGTACAATATTTCCTATCGGTGATATAAGTAATAAGAGGTAGCGGGGTACATGTCATTTTGTCAACCAATAGGAGGCCCTCATATATTGCCTACGACGAATGTCGCTCTTTTGATCGCTACAGTCCATGATAAATAACAAGAATCGAGTTTAAGTGATCGTACCAATTCAACCTTAGGTATCGGTTACCATCGATAAATACCCAAATTTGTAGAATTCAATTAAATCATTAAACTTAAATTATTGATGTGTTTCTGGAAGATCTTATTGATTCTACACATTCATTAAAACTATTGTCCGTCGTTGTTCGCATATTTACCTATTTATCTTGTCTGAATAGGTATATAAAAGGCAAACCTGACTGACCCATCTATCAACGCACAGCCGAAACTACAGAACGGATTTCGCTGAAATTTGGCATACAGATAGTTGTAATGACGTCGGCATCCGCTTAGAAAGGATTTTGAAAATTCGCCCCCTAAGGGGGTGAACCGAACTCCATGTGGACGAAGTCGCGGTCAAAAGCTGGTTGTAAATATTTATAATTTTTTATCAATCTAAACGCGTATGGGATAGCGTGTTTAGATTGGGCAAAATGGACAAAATCTAAACTAGAAGAGAGAGATGATAGATAGAACTATAGGAATGCCCGGTTTCCTTAATTTATTGAATTCATACTACTTTCTACTTGTAAAATTAATAATATTAGGTATTATTAATTTATTATTATTGAAAAACTGTTATCTACTCAAAACAAAATAAGGGCCACTTGTTATTTTTACATTTCAGTATAATTTAATGCACATAACTAATTGATAAGTAGCAAAACGTGGAACTTACAAACTCTTTGGTACCTATCTAACCTCTTTGATGTTGTGCCTTAGACCAAATGCTGGCCATTAGCAAAAAAAAATAGAATTTGAAATTTTTTTCTGACTTTGTTTCGATTTTCCTTTGAGATTTGTTTCGATTAGCGTCTTTATCTTCTGAAAATTATCGTGATTTTGTTTAGTTATCTTGTCCAAACAACATTTAACGATAAAATGCCACAAGTACGAAGACATATGGACACAATTACTGCAACTAGAGCCGTTACAATGATCCGAGAAAGAAACTCTCAGCGGTGTGTGGGTTTGAACCTAGGTTTTTCTCGAAGAGCTATCCAAAATGCTTGGAATCGCTTCCAAGAGACCGGCAGTGTTGCAAGAAGACCTGGCTCGGATAGAGTTCGCATTACATAAAACTGCTCAGGAGGATCGGTACATCCGGTTAAGTGCCCGCCGAGAACGCACAGTAACGGCTCGTAAGTTACAAAATCGCCTACAGTTGACAACGGGTACTCGTGTCAGTGATCAAACGATCCATAATCGATTGCAGGAAGACCAGCAAACTTCAAAACGACCAGTTGTTCGAATTCCTTTGTCCAGGGCTCAACGTGCAAATCCTTTATGGTTCTCCCGTCAATATTTGGACTGGGGCATAAATCAGTGGGCATGGTGCTTTTCACCGAGGAATGCAAAGTAAAAATTTTCAATGACCATCGGCGTATTAGGGTGTGGAGACAAAGCGGTGAGCGATTTTCGGAAGCCTGCATACACGAAGTTGACCGTTTCGGTGGTCCCAACGTAATGATTTGGGGTGGGATTAGCTTACATGGCAAAACTGAGCTCGCTATTTTAAATGAGGGTTCCGTAACTGCTCAGCGACACATTGAAGAAGTCATCAGGCCTCATGTGGTCCCATTTGCTCAGCGAATGGGTCCTGGATTCATCTTGATGCAAGACAATGCCCGTGCACACACAGCTCAAGCAACCCAGTCTGTACTGAAAGACTCTCACATTCAAGTGTTATCGTGGCCAGCAAGCAGTGCAGACTTAAATTCGATCGAGCACATGTATGGGATCAATTGAAAGGAATTGTTAAATAAAGTGAGCAAGAGGTTTAGAACCAGCAGCAACTGATTGACGCTTTGAAACGTGCCTGGGAAGAGATTCCAGCTGAAAACGTCAGGCATTTGATCGAAAGCATGCATTCCAGGCTACAGGAGTGCATAGCTATGAGAGGAGTGCATAGCTAAGAGAGGAGGGCATACTCGTTATTATCAAACAGAAAAAGAAATCAAAAGTAAAGAATTTTCAAATTTTCAATGAATTTTCGTTGTTTGTGTTTTTATTCTAAATTGTATTTTCTTATGAAAAGTTAAATAAGCATATTTAATGTAATTAATTTAAACGATTACTAGTCTAAACGGTAGAAAAGAACATTGTTTTATGTTTACGGTAATTAAACAATGTATTAATTTTATCATTTTCTTGGTACACCTTAAAAACCTAGTGGCCCTTATTTTGTTTTGACTAGTATATTTTGTGTTATTGTAATTTTCACGAGCGAATAGTTTGAACACAACATGATATGGATTCCGTTGACAGGTGTTTTTGTCAGAAGGCCTATCAATTCTGCACCTAAGTTTTTGGGATAAGTTAACCTAATTCGGATAAAAATGCAATCATATGTATGTTTTATTTATTTATCTCAAATCGCCTCCTTATCAAACGGTAATTAAACCTTTAAAAACATGAACATTGAAAATACTCACCTTATAGTAAAGCCATGTATGACAGGTAAAGCTTCAGGATCCGTTGCCCCATGACCTCAACCCACAAACTACTACTCTGTTGATATTATTGCAAATTTGAATTATAACATCAGAGTAGTTTTTTGCTATGATAGGATTTTGTCAAATATTGTCAACATCAAGTTTCTATGGGTTTCCCTGTAAGTTATTTTTCTCGGAAAGATTATCCAATTCTGCACCTATGTATATAATATTTCGAATTGAACTATTGAAAAAATTATTCAAACTGAAATATTTAAAAATTTGATATGTGTAGAATCAGATAATCTTTCTGGGAATAATACCTTACAGGGGTATAAATTACGAATTTACTTTAATAATAATAATAATCATTACCAATACAAGTCATAATTTTAATTTAATTGAATTATTCGAACAAAGAACCAAATAGGTATGATGGTCAGTTTGATAAAGTTTTAATGCAACAAGTGTAGTTATTTTGGAGCTGGGTTTATCTACATACATCTACACAATTATACAGAGGTAAAATTTGTTAGTTTGTGTATAAGAGGTAATCGCTGGAACTACTAAACCGATTCCAAAAATTCTTTCACAAATAGAAAAGCTATACTGTCGCTCTGTAACTGAAGATATAATTAGTCCCTGTGGACGAGCAGTTCCCTCACGGCATAGCATTAATTACATTTGCGCGGGTATCTCTGGAACTAATGAAACGATATGTCAATTCTTTCACTGTTGTAAGGCTATGACTGTTCACTTGGACACGGGCTGTAGTGAAGTTCCCTGGGGAAATACTCACTGTTACAATGGTTAGATCTTCACTTCAACAAAGGCTATACTTTGTTCCTTGGGTACGGGCAGTTCCCTGAGTGAGGACATGGACATAGGTTCAGAAATATCCATCCATCAGCCTGTTTCGTCCACTGCTGGACATAGGCCTTTCCAGGATTTCGCCACTCTTGGCGGTCCTCCTGGAAGAAATGCCCATACTCACACACACTGGGCAGGCGGGTTGGTGAGCGCGGTGCCGAAACCCTTGCACCAGTGACGCCGCTGCCTGTCACTAGTCTGTTTTATATAAGGCACGGCAATTGGGGATGGATATACCGCCATCCATCGGTCCCAAGCGATGGTGGGCCGCCTGGTTTTGCCTGAGAGCTGTCCTCTTACTCTCCCCCAAATAACATCGGGAGGATTTGCGAGTAAGATGGTGATACCTCCACAGTCGAGCCCGGCATCAGCTCTACCACCTTTCTTAATCAGAAATATAAAATGTTTTTATAGGAGAACCAAAGCTCAAAGTCAAATTACATTCTATAAAATTATGGGTCCGAAAAATATTAACGGACTAGATAGATCCAGAAACTAATAAACACGACCGAAGCCACAGGCAAAAACTAATAATGTATGGTGGCGTCAGTCGGGAGGCAGTGAGGGGTGGGGCGCGGGGCGGGCGAGGGGCGGGACGCACAGCCTCCGACATGAGACTCCCGACGCGCTACACTCTGTTGTATGTTGTGGGGGGCTGTATCGGACCATACTATTATCATATATCTGTACAATAATAATAATATGTATGTATATGTTGTCCACCTCTGTGGTGTAATAGCTGGAATGTGTCGGCCACTACCCGGGGGTCAGGGGCTCAAGTCGCGCACATTGTGTCGGTCTGCGCGCTTTGTAAGGAATATAAGGTGTCCGCGCTGCATGCCCCACCCGTGCCTCGTTGTACTCGTACACTGAGACACTCTAGCGTATGTAGGTTCCATCACAAGGAAGTAGTCGTGAGTAAGCAGTATGTCAGCTGAAGCTCAGTGCCCGGTCACTGGCGGGTCCTCCACTAGAGCACAACAGTCGCCGTGCACACAGAAGGATAACTGTAAGATAAACTTTCTTAATAATAAGAGTGTTTAATTGCTTAATAATTAGATTCTACACTGACGGACACATAAACTGCATCAAAGAACAGTATGACGTTCAAACAAAAATATTGATCGAATATGCAAACTTTTTAGATTTCTTTGATTGGCAAAGTAGAGATAGGTTCAAAACAATAAAAAAAAACAATTGAAAGGTCTCGAAACAAATGACTATCAAGCCATAACAAGAAAATTTATGCGTATTCTAAGACAAAAGTATTACTACAGAGTATTGTTTTAAAATTTAATTTTATAAGTTCAATTTTTCATTGCTAATTGAATTATCATTTCCAATTCAATAACAGTCTTGTATTGCTTATTTTAACAAAAGTTTTCTCGTTTTAATATGGACACATCGACCGAGAAGGCCGCACAAATTGTGGCATTGGTGCAGCAGCGCATAGACCAACGATCTATTGCCATATAGTTAAATGTAAACCAGTCTACGGTTTCTCGAGTATACAGAAGATTCATGGAAACAGGTTCTTTCAAAAGAAGACGTGGAGCCAGCAGAACACGAGTAACTACACCTCGTGATGACAGGTTTACTGTGACAACTTCCTTGCGATATTGTTTTTTAATGTCCATTAACATCAAACAACAGCTGAATGAAGTGCGTGGAGTAGCCCCAAGTACACGAACCATAAGAAGAAGACTGAAGGAGCGTGATATCACCCCTTTCAGACCAGCAAATGGTCCAAAGTTATCTGCAGCTCATAGACAAGCTCGCTTAACATTTGCACGTGAACACGTTAATTGGAATGAACAACAATGGGCTTCCGTATTGTTCACTGATGAGTGTAGGACATGTTTGTATGGTGCAGACGGTCGCAAAAGAGTCTATCGTCGACGTGGGGAGCGATATTCTCAATGTTGCATTGACGAGCGTATTCCTTTTGGAGGCGGATCGTGTATGGTCTGGGGAGGCATATCGATGGATGGGCGAACGGAACTTGTATTCATCGACATGGTCCCTCAGGCTGATGGTAGTCACGGTTTAACGTCACATCGCTATGTAATGGAGATTTAAGATGCTCATGTGGTGCCTTACAGTGGATTTGTAGGCGAAAACTTCATTCTTATGCAAGACAACGCTCGACCGCCCGCCGCCGCACATGTTCAACAATATTTGGCTGAGGTTGGGATACGCACCATGAATTGGCCAGCACGCAGCCCAGACCTAAATCCTATTGAGCATGTGTAGTACAATTTAAAAAGAGCGATATTTGCAAGAAATCCAGTACCCACAACAGTAGTGGAGCTTAGATTAGCAATAACGGAAGAATGGGAAAATATTCCGCAGGACCTTTTTAAAACTCTCATCAGGTCTATGCGAAACCGATTAGAATCGGTAATAATGGCACGAGGAGGTAATACACGGTATTAATGTAAATAAAAACCTTACATTTTATTTTATTTTTGTTGTTTGACCCGTTTTCAAATTAAACAGATATTTGTTCCATCCACTGTTTTATTTAAAAAAGTAAATAGCTAGCCTGTTTTAATAAGCAAACTGAAGCTACTCTCAGGGCACCACCTTTTTTTGTTACGTTATGAACCAATCTTTGCTCTTCCAGTCAGGTAAATCTATGAAGTTTGCACATTCGACAAATATTTTTGTTTGGAAGTCATCCTGTACTTTGATGCAGTTTATGTGTCCGTCAGTGTAGTTAGTTACAAACTAGTATCTCTCATTGTCAGTACAGTATAGGTACAGTAGACACGGCATGTAGTGTTTCACCGGGTATGTGTTACGCTGGATAAACGTGAAATGTAGGATTTAAATACAATACAATAATAAAAAGGAGGATTGGACTACTTGGTCATCGTCTTTGTTTAATATTCTATTTTTTTGCAGTTCTGGAAGGGTTACAAGATTTTTATGTAGTAAGTACTTGAAGCACGTAAGCTATTTGCCTCGTGCTATTTGTGTCTCGACACGTCTTATTCTGGTTTCAATTTAAATCACATAAATGTTATTATTAGTTCTTACTATTCCCTTGCGCCTCTCTCGGGAAAGGCCACAACTCGTACCGATTGTTTTTACGTAATTACTACTACAGAAGGGTTTGCCCTATTTATTACATGTGATCGTAGTGGTAGACCTATGCATTGCTAAATATTATAAATAGATGTATATATTTACATGCAGGTCAGTCAATGTTTTGAGGAAGACATTTTCCCGAACGCGGCGGTGACGGAGACGAATGACGTCACACAGAAGGGTGCGGTGGCAGGGGGAGGGCACCCTACATATTGTAGCCCTTTCACTTGACTCCGCGACTCAATCCCTCGGCTACACGGCAGCCGCTACGCCGTAATCGCTCTGCTACGACGTAGCGCGTAGATGCGTATGTAGCACCGTTCTCTGTGCGCTACAAGAGCTAGATCTATAAAACGTAATAATATAATGAATGTTAATTATTTTGAAGGAAGGTACAAAAATAAGTAGATTCTATAGTTCCTGTAAGAATCAGAAACCCGTTTTTGTTCGTTCCCATCACAAACATTTATTTTTAGTAATCAGTCTTTAACACGTTTGTATGAGAGAGTCAGCGCAGTGGAGATATGGTAGACCCTCCAACCTCCCCCCCCTCCCTCCGCCCCTAGCATTCTTGCGCCGTGAAGGACGGAGGGTCCCTGTATACCTCCACAAAGCCTGCCGCCTGCATCTCTCTCTATATTTTAAGCTAAACATTTAGTTGTAAACATATTTTGAGAAGAACTTCTGAAGGAAAAGTAACAAAATATTTAAAAAAACATATGAACGTCACAGTCCACTCTTGTACATCCACGTTTTACTGACGGTTATGAGCAGCGTAGTGGCTGTTGATTTGAGCCTTATCGCCGTACTTTGGGCCCAAATATGGAGCCACGGCTTAAGGCACAATATGTCCATCGCACAATGAAAGAGATAAACATATCAGCAACAGTGCACGGCCGAGTAGTGCGGTTAATCAAGAAAAGGTTGTATATTGCTGATTTTAGTGAATAATTTTTGATGTAAATTCAGAAGAGAGCGTTTTAAAAAAAACGCGTTGTTATATTTTAGGTCAGCCATATTTGATATAATTTGATATAACCTAATTCAATTTTATTTACTTGCGATTTTGACTTGTATGTGATATAATTTTTATTTTTAGTAATTATAATAATAATATTTATTTATTTGCGTAAAGGAACTTAGAATTAATACAATCAAAAAAGGATCTTACGGCTAGTAGAAATGTTTTGACTAAACTATACTACGAAAAGTAGTCTGTATTTTAGGCACAAAGTGTACAGAACATAAAGAAGACTTAAAATAACAAATTGTAAGCTTAAAAATTAAATAAATGTCCGAAATAAAAGTAGAAATCAATTAAATATAAAACCTTAAGAATAATTGAAATATTACACTTACGATAAAATTCAACTATAACATAATAATTATATCTAATTTACCACTGAGAGTAGGTTTTCCGTCCCATCGTAGAACAGACATTGTAACAATTCAGAGACTCGATTTTTACATTTAAAGCTAGTGAGGTCATATAACTCAATTATTTTATTTATTTTATTGTACAGGTACGGGCCTAAATATAAAAAGAATATTAGCGCGAAAGCGTGTACGGCGCGTGTTTGAGCACAAACTATGTCCTTGCGTCTTTTGTTAGTAATTTCCGGGTTGTAAGACTTGTAAGCGGTGGATTTGTGCTGCATTAGGACTATTTTCAGAATGAATAGTTGGCGGACGGTTAGTACTTTTCAAGACTGATACAGTTTTCTAGTTGGGAAGTAAAATGGTCGAAAAGACGAAACCTTCAGTACCGTTCGTTGTGCTCGTTCAAGGGTTAGTAGAGTGGTCTTAGCAGCTCCGCCCCATGATGAAATGCAGTATGTTAGAATGGATTGACATAAGGCTGAGTATAATTGATTCAGCAATTTCTTGTTGGCGAAGCCTCGTAGGTTTTTAAAAACAAAAATAAGTTTGCGGACTCTGGAAGCAAGTAGGTCTACCTGTTGTCGAAAGGTATGATTTGAATCGACCATTATGCCTGAATTATATTCTAATTTATTTTATAACGATGTTTGGCAAAGATGGAAATCGGCTGCTATTGCCCCTGCATGCTTTAAGATAGCTTCATGCCGAACCTTTCATTTTATTTTCCATATGTATTTTATTTTAAATCCTGTGTATTACTTTGAAAACAAATACATTTTTATTGTATTATACCGGGTGTAAAAGCACAGTCAAGAATCCTTCAAGGGTGTGTTAGTATGATCGGTAAAGATATATTTTTTGATACTGGGATCTCTAAATAAAATACCAGTACCTCATAATAAGACGATTTTCTTTACTCAATATACACTAATCGCGTGGATACCCTCACGGTCGCTGGCCCCTCGGATGAGGGGTGCGGGTTGCGGGGTGCTATTAGGTGTGTGGGGAGGCCGGTGAGCTGCGTAGCCATAGCTTAGAAAAAAGATGGAATTTTTGGTGAAAATTCAAGGTATATATTTTTTTCTCGTAATGACATCAGAATCGTGTATACTTTCATACCCTAAAGGGATTCCTGACTTTGCATTTGCACCCTGTATATGAACCGGTTATCTCTGAACCAGTAACACGGATCGATAACACTTTTTGCTAATCTCGCAAAATAAATGTCATCACCCGGGGTTGAAAGAATAATTTACGATATTCACGAAAAGGGTCATCGAATCTTGTTACTGAGCACTTATCAGGTATTTAGTAAGAATTTAGGTGCATACATTAAAGTCACACTTATTTACAGAAATCCTGATTCACTCATTCTCTGACTGACTCATCAACACCCACCCAGCACAAATCCTTACACCTAGAAATTTAAAATTTTGCACAGAGGTTTCCTTTATAATGTAGACAAGGAACAAGGCCGGAATTTTCGAAATTCCTACGGGAACCGAGAGAAACGGGGTCCACGCAAGCAACGCGACAAATATAATAATATTATAAAAACACACAAAGTACAAGTTTTTAATCACCAAAGTCCAATATAAACATAACATCTAACAACATTTAAATAACGAGCGCTTCTTAACTTATCTAAGAAGAAATAAATCATAATTAATTGAAATATAAATATGTCCTCCGAGACAGATCACTTGATGAGTGATACGAATGACGATTATAACGAGATCTAATAATAACAATGAGTTCCCCGCCCTCGTCCCGCTCCCCGCAAGCGCGCACTTCCGGATCCGATCCGGACAGACAACATGACGGTCGTGGTGTAGCGTTGGTTTACTGCGTGATATTGAGCTCTACGTACCTGACGTAACCAGTCTAATAAATGCCTCTCACAGTAACTAGCCGATCTGCCTTTCTGTCCCGTGAATGTAATAAGTGGTGTGTGAGGTGCGGGAGGGGGAGAAGGGCCAGCGGGGCTCGCTTATTGTCACGTAGACACATAACTCACGTGCCGCAATGTATCCGGCCCCCGCTTTAATTACACTAACGTTATTTATGCCGGAGGTGTCACCTCGCACTACATCATCTGCACTAGCGCGCCGACCCGGCTTCACCTGCCTCCCCCCCCCCCCCGCCTCCCTCTGACACGCCACTACACGCTCAGGAAGAGGAAGGACAAACAAAAACTGAAGTAAATCATATTGTGACAGTTGCCGGCACAACGTTGTCGTTAGTTAGACGTTGCTGCTGGGAATTAATTTAAAGATGAAAAGAAAATTATGAGGATCAATTTATTTTGTACGTGTGTAGTGTAGACTTGATAGAGATGGGATCCTTTAATTTATAAATAAATAAGCATTTAAAATAAGAGTGATGATCAGTTTGTACTCAGGAAAACTAAAAGAAATAGCCTATAAAGTACGATTATACGAGATAGATAGGGTCCTCTATTAGGTACTATTAGATATTTTTCTAAAATCATTTTTAATTTTGTTTTTTTTATATCTGGTCGTACTTTAATCCTTGAATGTAGCACTAAAATGAATTACTATAGTTAGATAAAAAGGTGATAAAAACTGAGTTGCAATACCGAGTTTGAACGCAAATCTGAATCGGATTTAATTTTTATATGCGTGCAAAATATTATAGATGGCGCTAAATTATACATAAAAAAACTGGCCAAGTGCGTGTCGGGCCACGCGCAGTGTAGGGTTCCGTAGTTGCCCAGTACATGTTATAAATTGGTCTACTAATACAGATCGCGCCAAACTTCTAGTCCGCTCGGAAGTTGCTGTCCCGAAGAACGGTGTTTAGAGGGGACTAATAGTTTGGCGCGACCTGTACTCGTAAACTGTAAAGCCTACTTAGCTGTGATAGTTTTCCTTTTCCTAACTTCGTTACATATACCACTTCTGTGAATTTTTCCACATATTCATAAACAACCTTTTAGCCGGCAGGGGGGGACACTTGATTCTAACAAAAATTAGCACTTTAAAGCTTAATATTTCGCCACCGGATCCGTAAATAAAAAGTAATTTTCACACACCCATAATCTTTTTAAACTACCTATCCAACGATACCCGCACACTATGGGGTAGACGAGGAAAAAAAATCATCCCCCATATACCGGGTATGGTAGGAAGCCTTAAAAAAAATCAAGATTTTTTTTACCATTTTGTCGCCGTGATTAGTATGTATGCCTATACCAAATTACAGTTTCTAGTACTAATAGTCTCTGAGCTAAGCCGCGGACAGACGGACATGGTGAAACTATAAGGGTTCCTTGTCGGACTTTGGAAACCTAAAAATTAAACGACTTGAGACATATCAATAGGTTTTACATTTAGTAATTTAACATAGATTAGAGTAAATAGTATTTCTACCCTCCGTGCTAGTAAAACTGTAATAAGGCAGGGTAGCATAGCATTCCCGTCCTCTATATGTATTATACTGTTTGTGGTGGTAGTGGAAATCGTATGCCATCAAAAACAAAACTTGTAAAAAAAACCAAGTCTCGCAACTTAGTTCTTCTACCGTAAAAAGTTGTGAGATCCATGTAATACCAAGTAGGTTAATTTATTCAGTCCCTACTTAAGGGACCTTCTGTCTTAAGTTATTACATAATTAGCTAACCTAACAACATCTTATAGTGACCATATCAATATCAAAAATATTTTATGTTTTAAATAAAAAGATTGACTCGGCCTTAATTTGCCTGAAGATGTTTTTAAACGAAACCGGTCGCTAACAGAGGAGAAATAAACACAGTGGAACTAGTAAAAGTATTGTTACAGCATTTAGATAAAATCCATCCGTATAAATCGGCCCGGTTCGTCTACTGCTGGACACAGGCCTTTCCAAGATTTCGCCACTCTTAGTGGTCTTTCTGGAAGAAGTGCCCCATCTATACTCACACACGCTAAGCAGGCGGGTAGGAGAGCGCGGTGCCGGCACCGTCTGTTGTATATAAGAATATACCGCCATCAGTCGGCCCCGAGCATGGTGGGTGAGCCACCTGGTTGTACCTGTTTGAGAGCCGTCCTCTTACTCTCCCCTCCCCGATTAGCTTTTGTTTATCTTCTTACTTGCCTTTTTACTAGCCTTCTTTGAGTTGATTTGATGTTAAGCAGGCTACGCTCTATTATTATATACTTTATTTTCTACAATTAGATTCTATTTCGAGTTCGGGATCGGTAAATAGATTATTATTAATTACAAAAGTCGTAATTAGTTGCAGAGTTCCGGTGTAGTGACTATCGTCACGTACCATTGAGTGATAGAATCAACAAGACGCCCGGCAGAGAGCGCGATAATCTCTGGTAATCCGGCAGTAGTAGTGCGGAGAAGCGGCGCTGTCGTCGCGGCTTAGCACGGGATCACCGCGACATCTGCGCGCGCGCCGCTCTACACACTCGTTCGCAGGATTAACTCCTAGTTGTCGCTAAGCCGGTACGTGCCGCGGGTGAGGGTTCAGACAAGGTTAACTAAACGTTGCTCTCACCCTTCTGATCACTTTAAATATTACGGAACTCTTTTCTGAACGTCGCTATCTCTATATAAAGTTGTATTCGTTGACTTTCCTTTATATAGCCAAATTTATACTGGGGACTCGGTAAGTGGTCACGACCAAGGCTCAATAACCCTTTTTGAAGGTTTCAAACAATAGTAGATATCACCCTAGCCACGGAGACGGCCTCGAAGCTGGTTACCGATTGGCATGTGTCTGAGGAACCCTCCTTCTCAGACCACAGGCGTATCTGCTATAACTTAGGTGTCCACATAAATAGACCCCTGCCCAGACGTAACCCGAGGAAAACGGACATCGACAGGTACAGGGTCTACTGAAAGAAGAACTGCAAAGGATAAACTTTCAGGATATGAGGAGATCGGCTAGCAACATCGAAGCTAATGTCAAAAACCTACCAAACAGCATCAACACATGCTATCAGAAGGCTTGCCCACTAACGACACCACCCAGCGGAAGCTCAAAATGTCAATGGCGGGGACCTGAACTCGAACGGCTCCGGCACAAGTCTAGGTGCTTATTCAACAGAGCTATGAACACGAGAAACGAGGATGACTGGGACAAATACAGAGAAGCCCAACACTTCTACAAAAAGCGCATCAGGGTTAGGAGATGCGAATCTTGGCGCCGTTTCTGCGAAAACATTGAATCAAACAATGAAGCTGCCAGGGTACGCAAGGTCCTATCGAACGACCAAGACCGCAACCTAGGCTCGCTTAAGAAATCAGACGATACATTTACAAACACAGAGAAAGAGACCTGCGAAGTACTACTCGAAACTCACTTTCCAGGTTGCAGCATCTCAGAAGAACGCGACTGGAAGGAACGACCGAGTAGATCTCCGAATGAACAGGACTGGAAAACAGCCGAGACTGTGGTCGACAAGGACAAGACCATCTGGGCCATCATACTACAGGACTGGAGAGAAGTCAAAGTAATATTCTTGCCTAAGCCGGGTAGAAGTGATTACACTCAAGCGAAATCCTTTAGACCCATTAGTCTCACATCCTTTCTTCTTAAAACTCTAGAAAGGCTCTGTGATAGGTATATCAGAGATGGGACCCTAAAGAGGAAATCGCTACACCCGAACCAACATGCCTACAGTTCAGGCAAATCAACAGAGTCGGCTCTGTACAGCGTAGTGAAAAGAATCGAGAACACCCTGACTGCTAAAGAGTCAACCCTAGGTACCTTTATCGATATAGAGGGGGCCTTTGACAAAAGTAGATTCATAAATATCAACCACGCTCTTCTCAAGTATGACGTCGAACCAACACTACGCGGGTGGTTAGACAACATGCTTAAGTTGAGAGCTGTACAACTAGACGTGAATGGCACCACCAGAGCGGTGGTAGGCAAGGGCTGCCCACAAGGAGGCGTCCTATCACCTCTGCTCTGGATCATCGTAGCGGATGATTTGATCCGACGGCTTAACGATAAGAGCTATCATACAATAGGCTATGCCGACGACCTGGCTATTCACTCTGTGAACTAATGCAGGGTGCTCTCAAGGTTGTTGAAAAATGGTGCGAGGAGTACCAACTAACAGTGAACCCGAATTAGACAGAACTAGTACTGTTTACCAATAAAAGAAAGCTGGTGAACATGAGACCTCCGAAACTCTTCGGCACTGAACTAACCCTATCAACTGAAGTCAAATACCTAGGAATGTTACTTGACAACAAGCTGAACTGGACTAAACATATGAACAACAAATTGAAAAAGGGGACCATAGCACTATGGCAGTGTAAACGCATGATGGGCAAGAAATGGGGACTACGCCCAAACATAATGCTATGGCTATATAAAGCAGTGATAAGACCAATGGTCTCGTACGGTGCCGTCGTCTGGTGGCCTAGGATGGACGTCGGCTACGTACAGAAAGACCTAGAAAAGTTTCAACGGCTTGCTAGTATGCTTACCACAAGTTGCATGCGCACCACCGCAACCGCGGCCCTCGAGATAATTTTGGACATCCCACCGCTGCATCTGTTCATACAACAGGAGGCAGCGGCTGCGGCGTTCAGACTCAGGGCAGCTAGATAGTGGAAAAGCGACGACATAGCACCACACACGCGCATCCTTGAGCTGGCCGTGTCCCAACAGCCACTAATGGACGCGCCGTGTGATAGAATCCCAAAAATGCACATCTTCAATAGACAGTACAATGTCCAACTCTTTGAGGAGCCAACGGACCACTCTAATATCCATGAGATAAGGATATATACCTAACAGATGGGTCCAAAACGAAAGAGGGTACTGGGGCCGGAGCGTACTCAGCTGAACTTAATATTAACAAATCAACAGCCTTAAGTAAGTATAACACGACTTTCCAAGCGGAATGCGTCGGTATAATCCTGGCTTCAAGCGCGGTGCTCAGCAGAGAAGCTAAAGGCCTCAACATTCGCATAATTTCTGACAGCACTGCGGTACTCCGGGCCCTAAGCAGGACTACGGTAAACTCTGGGCTCATACTACAATGTTTAAACCAACTGGAAGAGGTAAGCCGACACAATAAAGTAACCCTCGAGTGGATAAATGGGGCACAGCGGATCGCTGGGTAACGACGCGGCTGATGAACTGGCAAAGAAAGGCGCAAAACAAAAACCGGTAGGTGTTGAACCACTGGTACCCTTGCCTTTTAACCAGATAAGAACATGGCTGCGGGAGAGAACCAGCACTCAACATGCTGAACAATGGGTAAGCGTGACAACCTGCAGGCAGACGAAAGAGGTGTTACCCACCGTGAACCGTCGCCTGACGAAGAAACTGCTACGACTTAATAGAACCAACCTTCGCATGATGGTAGGGCTTATTACAGGACATAGCAACCTTAACAGACATTTCTATATTATAGGTCTAACAGACAGCCCTCTGTGCAGAGCCTGCATGGGGGCCGAAGAAACGCCGACTCACGTGACTATAGACTGCGTAGGTGTCAGCACACAACGGGCCAAGATCCGCGGTGAACCGGGGACGCTCCGCCAGTCCTGTGGCAACCTAGGCCGCCTCTTGGGATTCTGGCGTGAGCTGGGCTGGCTAGAATAGCCAGTCCCACTATTTCCACGCACAAAGGTCTAAATGAGAGACTAGGTGCGGAAACCGAGCCCACCAAGAAGAAGAAGAAGAAGAACCCTTTTTGCAAAATACGAAAAAGAGTTTTTGTCTCTCTATACTTATTTAGGAACAACGACCTCTATACCCCACTCATATTAAACATTTCACCTCAGAATGAGGGATAATAAGCTGGAAACTCGTATACTACCTTCATTTTGGCGTTCTAAAAGTTGTCTGAAAAGTCTCATAAAATCTCGTGTCCGCGTCGTAAGTTATTCAAGGTAAAAGGTCTCAAAAATCGGGTTTTCGCGATTATCTATAGGTAGGTTTCTATAGCTCCAATGAGTTTCTAGCTTATTATCTTTGATTCCGAGGTTGACCGAGGTGAACCTTGGTCCTGAGCACTTACCGAGTCTCTAGTATGAATTTGACTGCATAAACGAAAGTCACCTTATGTATCTAATGCGCGGTCTTTCTGTTGCTACGATACTAACACATAATACCTATGTTGATAATAATCAACTCAAACGCGTTATGCTACCAACAAAATGTATGGAAGACCCTGTCCGGCCAAACTAAATATACGGGATTCTATACAGGGCCCATAGCATATCAGAAACACCATATACCTGGCACGAAATTAGTATACAGACAGAGTCCTCACCCAGATTAATAAATAATACGTGACACTTACATAAATCCAGTAAATTATTGACTGCGTCAAAATACCTCCAGAAGTCCAAAATCTGGGGTCCTCTCTCTCTGCTGCTTGGCCGTCTCGTTGCTCCAGTGCTGGCCGGTATTAAGGAGGGGAACTACAAGGCAGGGATCAGCAGGAAATCAAGGAAATGTGGCCACGAATGCTGCTTACGTGTCACCAACTGACGCAATCATCAAAGTCTTTTCCTGGAATTAGCCCGGCTTCTACGAGCACAATTCCCCAACACGGTTTCACTAGAAGACCTTATTTTATACACACATGTCCCTGAAGCAGGAATCTCTAAAAACCTTTCAGACGACCTTTTATTTCACAATCCAACCGGGAGCAAAAATTAACAAGTCATTTCTGTCAAAAATCATAGACAAGAAGCGCAAAATTAAAAACAAACAAAATGCCACCGCTAGCGGTCTACAAAAAATAGATTAGCACACTGTGAACGAAGCGCGTTCAATTTGAGTGTTGCGCGAACAACCTATACATCTAGACGGCTATTTCGCCAAGCGCAAAAATATTTGCTACGGCAGATTTCGGGTGATTTTACAAGGGATTTTCTACTTTCGCAATTTCTGCGCTCGCGCCAGAATTGCCCGCCTGCTCGTAATTTTTATTCTACTATCTGTTTTTTACAAGTAAGCAGTAGGAGAGAAAATTTGTGCTACAATAAATAACTCATAGTATACTATGCTTACTATAGTACATACATACCTGTCTACGAGTCTATGACGGCGACGCGCTGCTGCACAAAACTACAACCAAGAGAAATTAGCAATAGTAGTCGCAATGAGAGAAGATTTATATGTAGTTTACAAACGAAAAGCATCTTTATTTATGAGTTATTTATCAGTTTTAAGTTATAATTAACGTGCCGACGGTTCGCTTTAGAGAAGTCGGCTGGTATCTATCCACTCGTCGTTTCATCTCTAAGCAGCGAGATTCTCGTGAATTCCTGGTGACTGTTGTCTAATGTCTCTGATATGTGGTCTGCCGGCTGCGGACAGAATTCCTTCGTCTTCGAAAACAGCTCGCGTAGCGGAGGAATGTGCGGGGTGCGGAGCGGGCAACGCGGGGCATCGTTACCGCGGAATGCGCATCTAATAGCAATAATAGCGTAAATAAGCCAAGAGAGTTAACATAAATAGTGCACCGATATACCACCGCGCCGCCGCCGTCTCACCTCACCACCCCGCGGACCCCGCGACGACGGTTCACAAAAACCGCGGCTCGCAGCCGACACACGTCCCGCTCCCAACGACCACGCATACTTCTCCGAATCATTTTGGTGTTTTTTTAAGTGAGCGATGTTCGCAATGTGTTTGAAGTGGGCCCGCCGCCCGCCCCTCCCGCTGCCCGCTGTCCACCCCCCCACTGTCGGGTATTTGCTGATTTTGCTCTAATGTGTGTCGGCATGTCTGTGATGCCAGTTAGTTACTTAACTACCAACCACAACACAAAAATGTTCATTGTATTCATATCAGAAAGTACATGACTGGCATATATCGCGCTTTACTTGGTAATTTATCAAAGTAAATCAAAATATTATAATATAAGTAGTCAAGTTACTATACGTATATACTACTCTGCTGCGTACCGTCACTGGGAACAGTCCCGTCCACACACTGACCGCCTTGTTTCTGAATAAATTTCAGTCTTCTTCCAGTAATACCGTGCATAGATATAAAAGCTTTACGACCCACTGGTAATTCATAAGTTTCTTCGCCAATCATATTTATAATATTTTGCGAAAATTTTGCGATCGCCGGAATGTGAGCTATGGGTCTATAGAACGTTGAGAATAGTTATTGGATCGTGTCCGCTAATGAAGCTGGAATGTGACGTACAATTAAGTGCTAATAACAGCTGAAAATGTTACATTTTGTATCGCGTGTTTAGGCGTACTAAATACATCACACACGAGTAGTAGTGCTGTGCAACGACACCGCCGCCATCTCTGTGAATGAGTAGTCCACGCCGCCGCTACGCCGCCCGCCCCGCTGCTCGCCCGCCCGCCACGCGACGCTCCGCCGCCCGCGCCTTCGCACGCCGGTCTGCTATCGTTGTACAATATTTCAGTAGCACTGCATCGCCTGCATACCATTCCACAATAAATCTTAGTTGAAGCGCACTCGTACGAGTACCTCAGCTCAGCTACACGAGACGGCGCACGCGCAGGACACTCGGGACGACAGGCTCACTACCACGGACTCGCTCCTAGTGAAGTAACTACCACGAGCGTTACACTGCGAGCCTAACATTAATTTTTAGAAATTATTTTGATATAAAATTCAATCATAAAAAATAGATATTTCTGTATAATTGACATATGATGATTCATATTTAAAAAAAAACTACTCGTAGACAAAGCTCAATGTGAACAGAAACAAATATTCGGCTTGGAAGGCTCAGCGTAGGTGCTAAAGCTACTGAAGGGATCGATCTCAGGACTGTTGAGCTGACGATTATACCCTAACTACTAAACACCTTTGCTAAATGATAACATAAATCAATGTTATGACGTATATGTAACGTGATTACACGAATGTCAACCTAGCATATTGCAGCTACTGTTTCCTTCGAGGAACAAATAATAGTCAATTAGCAAATAAAAATAATGTATTTACAGGGAGGGCCGAATATTGAATCCAGAACGGACTAAAACCTTTTTTGTATAAGATCTAAACTTAAAAATCCAATAACTGTGCATAAGGCATCAGCTTAGAACTCGACCTGTGACAAAATTGTTCGAGGAAAAGAGACCTAAAAATACAACCGCTTCAAAATTCAAAGTGATAATTCTTCCAGGTCTTTCTTTTTTGAACTGATGATTATTTATGACTAGGACGGATGATTAATTTCTTATATAGATTTTATAACATGGGGTTTAATTTTTATAAATTCTATGACAGATGTCAAAGTGACAGATGATTTAACGATAAGAAACTGTATAAATAAAAATAGACGTAATTTCTAAGATATTAAAAAAAACATCTAAACCTTTTGACACATGTCACAAAATAAGTATAAAAAATAAATCATCTGTCACTTTGACATCTGTCTGTACGTCAGAACGTCCTTCTGTCAGAAGGTAGAAGTATTATTAACTTGATAGTAACCTATGTACAAGAAAAGTGGTCAAAATGGGAAATTTAAGTTGTCAAATTGCCAAAGTAGGCTAAAGTAGGCAAGTGGTCCATTCGGGAAAGTGGACCATCTGTACCGGAAGGTTGTATTCATATCGTCAAGCTTCAGTATTTGATTGTCTGTTCACCCAAACATGAAGTGTCATCTACAACAAGTAGGAGTCGTTTGCAATAAAGCATGGCAGGTCAGGCCATGACGTTGATATAAAATAAATAGTGATTGAGTTGTATTGTTCTCGGATACTATACTGCAAACACAAATCGAAGGTTTATTTTCAAAGCGTAAAATGACGGCGCATTCTTTGTTATGTCTTCCGGAGAGTAGCGTTCGACCTCATGCATGAACCATGACGCTGCAGCTGTTCGACAGACGGACAGTCGCGGCAGGACTGCAGGACTTGCCGCCACTATGATGCGATGTCGCGATGGATTTGTCACCATCGAGTGCCGCATACCGTGCACGCCGCGCGCGCCTCTCTCTGTCACTCCGCCGGCCTGTGCCATATCGTCGCGATATTGTCACGCTCTCGCTTAGTGTCCTGTGACGTCAACAGCGGACATGAAAGGTGCAATATTTAGGTAGCGTTTTGAGTTATTGCATGCAATAATTAGCATATCATGTCGTAGTTATGAAGATTTACCGGTCGCGCGCGAGTGTACGTGCGTGCGGTAGGATCGGATCAGGGCGTGCGGCGGAGCGGACGGCGGCGGCGGCGCGGGCGCAGAGCTCGCTCTGATTTACGAGTGCAGGGCAGCGGCTACACATTAGCAACGCGATGCGGCCGGCTCGCTATAAATAGCGGCAACGAACGACACTGTACCTTTGTGTATAATCCGGGAGTAAGTCGCGCTCTACGAGATCGTTCCTCTACAAATAAAGCTCAATAAATCCGCTCCGGAATGCCACTTTTGTTTCACCGAACGACGTTCTTAATCTCTCGAGAACAATTGAGCCCATTTGGTGATCCACTTATTTTAAGAAATGCGGTGATAGTCTGATGCGAGTATGTGGATCGCGCCGCCACGTGTCTTTCTAACACGCATTTGTTTTAAAAGTATTGTTTTTACGTGTGTAGCAGATGGTGAAGTGCGCAGAAAGGGTATGATATTACAAGTGTAGGATGGCGAAGTGCACAGACAGGCATTGCGAAGATAAACACGAAGTTGCACGAAATAAAAGACGCACTTGGTTGCACTGACAAATTCTTTACGGATTGTTAAAATAATTATGTGTTTTACTAAAATATTAAATATGATTGACAAATTAGTTTTTACTTTTTAGTACAGTTGCACCGAACAAGGAGGATGCCGCGGGAAGACGATAAGACGGTAAGGCGGATGTCTGCAATAAACATGTGTCAGTATGACAGATAAAGTAAGGTTGATCTACATAACTTAACGTTGCCCCGTAAAGTATAGATACTTTTAACAATGTAAACTTCATAATTTTTCATAGACTGAATGAATCACCACCAAGTCAGCTGATTTAAGAAAACGAACATCGTTTTGAGAGTTGGGAAGTTGCATTCGCGCAACAACGTAAGTTTCAACTCATTGTTGTGCGAGTACTGACTACGATTCTCGCTCTCTTTACGAAGGAAGAGTTCTGGCCCAAGAGTGTCGCATTGCGGTGGATAGCCGACATTCCTCCACCACAGAAGATATATCAATGTGTTTACTGTGCCTCCACTTCCACAAGAGGGCAGCACTTCTTCGCACTTGATAGTCGTAATATTAACTCGCCGTTTTAGAGTATTTATAATATGGGCTCTTAGTGGGCTGAAATAAACAACTTCATTATTTATTATCATTGTAGAAGTTAAAGAAGTTCGAGAGATAAGTAATCTTGACAATTGAATTATTGTGCGTGAAGCATCTTATTTAAAAGGGCGAATTCCTCATACATTCATTACATTAACAACGACAGAAGCGAAAAGAGAGGGGCGCGCGGCGCGGTGCGGGGCGCGGTCTCGCTCTTTGTCTTCATTTTAGACATTGCTTTATTATGGAGCGCCTCATAAATTTACTTATTTGTTATTTTCTTAGCTCAGTTAACTCTGTCCACCTGTATTAATATGTACACGACCAAAGTCTAACGACCAAAGAAATTATAAATTTTCGTACAAGTTGATATTTACCTACTTATTAAACATTAAATAGTTCTGATGTTCTTAAAATGTTGTTCAGGCTGATTCTATAAACGCTGCATGATGCTATAACGACAACAATGTGGGGTTCTTGCGGCGGCGGCGGCGGCGGCGGGCGGAGCCGGGCGCTATACGTCTCTGTACTGACATGTTTACGATCCCAACTCCTGCGAACACAAGCACACAGACACACACACACACGCACACACACACAATCGCAGTGCAGTTCGCACTGCACCCGAACGGGAACAAATAAATTAATCTAAATGGAGGAAATGTCCCCTCACCTACTGTTCTGTCTTTCACTTACTATTGTTTAATGTGAACAGCGAGTAGCGAGTAGCGAGCCCAGTGCAGTGAAGCTAGGGTTTCTGTGAATCGAAGCGTCGACGCTATAAAGCTATCAGCCAGGAGTAATGACAATATTAAATCACAGATAATGGATGTGTGGAAGCGTGTAATGGCAGGAACACAGCTGCTTTGTATCTGATGTAATACAGAACGCGATATGACAAAGTTACGACTCCACACTGCCAGTGTAAGGTACCGAGCGAACAATGGATCATTATACTAACTGAAGCAATACATTCATGCAGGCAAAGAATACACACTTATTCAAAATACCCAACTAATTTAATTTTTATTCAAAATGGTGTAATAAAAGACACACCTTTGCAAATGATTTATTAATTGATGGATGCACCTGTACCGTCTTCTGTAAGAAATGCTCCTTATTCTAAAACTATAAATATTGAAGGGCACATTATTTTGAGAAATTAACCGAAGATGAGCCATTTGTTTATGAAGCAAAAGTTATTTTACTTAAAACTGAAGCTTTGATAGTCGACGTGAACTAATTAGTGGGCAAGTGCGAGTCTGACTCATGTTTTAGTTTGCAATCTCTATCATAAATTATAACCGAGAAACGTGGTTTTGTTACGCATAGCTTCATTGTTACTGCTTGTTGCCTTTGGTTTTGAATGAAAGTGTTATTGGTCTTCTTTGCATTCTGCGTAATTCCATTGGCATGGAACCATCTTGTTACTAAGTTTATTGCTAACTCTGTTTTTTTTTATAACGAGACTTGGTTTTTAATTTATCGTTCATACCAACTTGCGTGTCATCGGCAAAAAGCGTTACATAGGCCAATTTTTAAAATATAAGTATGCTCATAACTTAATTTAAATTATTGTATTTGTTTTAAATCTAATTATTAGGACAAGTAATAAATAAGTGTATATTAGGTATATTCTGTGTGTATAATATATTACAGAAATACGGCTCCCTAATATTTACTTACTAGCTTTTGCCTGCGGCTCCGCCCGCGTTTTATTCGGTTTAACGACATGCTTTTTTCCGAGATAAAAAGTAGCCTATGTGTTAAGTTAGGGTATAAGCTATATCCATTCCAAATTTCATCCAAATCCGACCAGCCCTTTCAGCGTGAAAGAGTAACAAACACACACACATACACACACACACCCACATACACACATACACACATACACAGACACACACACTTTCGCATTTATAATATTAGTGTGGTGTGATGTGAAGTGTGATAGTGTGATTATGTCAACTTCATCGCTCCTCCTCGCTTCGTTCGTCGTCGCGACCTATCCCTAGCGGTCGAACAAAATTTAAACTAAGGAAGCCGCTAACGGTTTCCTAGTCACTTTTATTTCGAAAACGAAATTTAGTCACAAATAGCTGTATAAGCTCGATCATGCGTGTGTAAGGTATTGATCAGTAGGGGGCCGTCCGTATATTACGTCATTTGAAATTAGGGGGGATCTGAGGTGCAATTGTGGAAGACAATCGTATTCAAACTGATTGTCACATGGCTTTTCGGCTAAGGAAATTAGAAATCGTACATTTGTGGCTGTCAAATGAATACTATTGTCTTGTGTTGTTAATAACAACCAAAAACGTACGGTTTAAATTGTCAAACGGCCGAATAGCCATATGACAATCAGTTTGAATACTATTGTTTGTTTGAATTTTTCATTACTTATACCATTTTTCATCCAAAGTCCACAAACTACAATAGATTTCTCTTTACATTTACCAAAGTCATGTCCCTACAAAATAAATAATATTTTTCTAAGTCCCTACAATAGTTTTTTTCTGAACCAACCACACTCGCCTAATCTACAGGGCTGCGAGGGTCACTTCAGATACAAATTTAGTCTACATTCGTGCCCGACGTCTCAGTAGAGGTGTTGGAAATCATGGTGTCCCCCACGGCGTCAATGCAAATATACAAAAATTCTTCAGGCGTTTAACGTGTTAAATGTTGCTACTTATATAATATATATAATTACATACATATATCCACGCCAGTCTTTCAAAGGGGTAGGTAAAGAATACAGATTGCAATCTGCTACTATCATGACATGACACACCTCTTCCACATCCGTCAATCTAGCAATGTAAGTGTCGCTAATTTCGTGGAGAGATAGACCCCAGCTCCAGCTACTGAATAATCCTTTGTGATGACGAAGTGACAGACTCCAGTAACTAGGTAGTAGTCCACCGTACTGGAGTGAGGGTCGCTACGTCCGTCACCGCGCGACGCGACACAATCAGCCGCGGCCGCCACTGCTACGTAAATCTCGCCCCGTCCCGCTCCCACCGCACCGCAACCCGCCGACGACGTCATCCTTGGCTACGTATTGTTTGTTACGTAGTCGTCGCGACGCGAGACGCGGACCTACGACTCGCCAGCACTAAGCGAATGACGAATTAGCTCAGGGATATTTCAACAATGGAAGGAATATTTCACATCAATATACCAGTGCAATTTCTGTGACGAAATGATATTTAATTTGCCCAAAAATTATTAACAAACTAGCTTTTGCCCGCGGCTCCACCTGCGTCGAAGAGATTTTCGTGGAAATAAGAAAAACAAAAGAATATGATTTTTTGAAGGACTATGTGCAACGGTCACCATGTTTTACCAAAGTTCTAATAAAGACCAATAAATAAGCCCAAACTCGAAGGGTCTGCTGCTGTCCGTTGAGGAGATCCCGTACCTACCTCCCACAGTCCCGTCATTAGATCCTGGTCACCATGTTCTACAAAAATACTCATCAATACCGATCAAATAAACTTAAACTTGAAAGATCTCCTAAAAAAATCATTTACCAGTGGATGATTGAAACCCCGACGATGAGACTACATACGACTACGCAAGGCGTACATACCACACAATTAACTAAAAATCTTATTGAGTGCTTAATAGTACATTACGATACGAGAGCGATGAAACGTTTTCTGACGAGTGTGAGTTTCACTCACTTTTCAATCACACGAGTCGATAAAAAGTTTCTCGCACGAGTATCGTATAATATTTTATAGCAAAAGTGCGGAAAATGCCGACTTTACGCAAGCGTAGCGTGCGTAAAGTGGTCATTTTACGCACGGTGTGCTATAAAGAATTTTTAAAGTCAGTCCAGTAGTTCTAGATATTACCCATTAGATGCAAACAAACAACCAAATCTTTCTTCTTTATATAATAGTGTAGGCAAACTTTAACGTGAGTAGATTTGAACCATACTGCGTCAAATTCGATATTTTGAAACATGGAGCGCCATCTAGTGTATTAAAATAAAAACAATTTCAACGCCAGCTTACAAACAATTTCAACGCTAGCTTACTGAGCCGTTTTCCAGGAGAGCTTCCCTGAGATGGCGTTTTCTAAGCACTTGAAAATAAAAATATTTTGGTTATTGGTATTTGCGTAGTCAAGAAATATAATTTCAGCTTTAATATTTTTTTTACAAAAGGAAATATTTTTTCTAAAAATTAAATAAAAGAATAAAAAATAAAAAGTGAAAACAAATTTTACCAGACGGGGTTTGAACCCGCGACGATCGACGATCGACGGTGGCAAATCTTCCATATGTCTCACTAAAATTCTCATTGCGCTGCTCCCTTTTGTCATAGCGTGATGATACATAGCTTTAAACCTTCCCGAAGAAATGATTTATCTTTCAGTGAAAACTGCATCAAAATCCATTGATTGGTTCTCAAGTTATAAGCGAACGAACAGACAGATGGACAGACAGACGGACAGACAGACAGACAGACAGACGTTGTATTTTATATGTGTAGAGAAGAAGAAGATTATAGTAAACTGCATGCTACAGCGTGATAGAGCTTACCACTATCTTACTCGCAAACCGCCTGAACTTATTCAGGTGGGGGGGGGGGGGGGACTGAGAGGAAAGCTCTCAAACAGGCACAATCAAGTGGCCCACCATGCAGGGACCTTATGGCAAAATATTAATCCCTAATTGCTGAACCCTTGGAGGAGAAAACCAACTGGAGTGGAGCCGTGCACTAATTTCTATGCAAAAAAGTCTGTCATTTTCGGTGGTGGACGAGGCAGCGTCGCGATGCACGCACACTAAAAAATACTCAAACACTAGCATACACTATACGCACACTATCACATTCATTCACAGGGAAATATATCGTTTTTATATTACCGGTATGACCGCCGGGCTCATACCTTTGGCAGAGGGGTTCGCCTGTTGGTGGCCCGTCCAGTTGGTTTGTTCGTCCGAGGCTGAACCTTATATAAGGTCCTACAATTCAAAGTGAAAAAAATCTAACAGACGATAGAGTATCCCCAATAGACCAGCCTCCAATGAAAAAAAAATTATTGCGCGAACTTTTTTTTTCACCTTCCCATAGAAATTTTGTCAGCTGATTGAACCACTTTGTACAGGGAAGTGAAAAAATTATTTGATAAAACATTTTTTATAGCACACCGTGCGTAAAATATTATACGAAACTCGTGCGAGAAACTTTTTCTCGACTCGTCAGAAAACATTTCATCGCTCTCGTATCGTAATGTACTATTTTTCTTGATTGTTATTACGAGGGGGCGTTTTTAAGTTCGCGGAATCGGGGGTAAGACGTGGAAATAAAAATACAAGTTTATTTTTCCTTTTCAATATATTCACCTGCAACCCTAATACATTTTTCAGATCTTTCAATTAGCTTATGTATACCCTCGAAAAAAAATGTTTTTTCTTTGTCTGAAAAATAAGCTGAAACTGCTTCCTTCACTTCTTCATCGCTTGAGAACTTCTTCCCCCGAAGTCCTTTTTTCATTTTTGGAAAGAGATAATAATCACTGGGAGCCAGGTCAGGACTGTAGGGTGGATGAACCAAAATATCGAAGCCCACCTTATGCAGGGAAGCCAACGCAACACGGCTCTTGTGCACAGGCGCGTTGTCGTGCAGAAGGAGGACACCTTTGGTTAATTTTCCCCTTCTTTTTGCCTTGATTGCTTCCTTTAATCGCTCTAAGATTGAAGCGTAGTATTCTCCGGTTATGGAAACACCTTTATCTTTATAATCTATCAACATTTTCCGGAGTGGTTACCTCGATCGAGCGTCCTGGCCGAGGATCATCTTCAAGTGAGGCCCTGCCTTTCTTAAAAAGGGTATGCCACTTATAAACCATGGTTTTACCGGGGCAAGACTCCCCGTAAACGGATGACATCTCTTCTAGTATGGTTTGAACCGATTTACCTTGCTTGGTAAGGAACTTTATGACAGCGCGGTGCTCGATTTTCTTTATTTTTACAATGTTCTTCCCAACTGAGTTGTTTGATCGACGATAATTCAAATAGTAATGGCCCGATTAAAACAAAACATTCTATTTATACTAATAATGAGCTACTTAACCAGTTACGACTAAGGAAAGTACCCTCATTTATTAATTACCTACCCATTCCGCGAATATAAAAATGCACCCTCGTATATTAGTAAACGATACATAATCTACCTACCCTATACAAACGAGCCACATCGCTGCCGCTGTGGCGAGAGTGTCGACCAGTTTGGCCATCACGGCCTATCGTGCCAACGTAGCGCTGGCCGGCTATCACGCCACGCCACACTGAACTACGTCATTCGGCGGGCCCTTGCCAGCGCCGCTGTGCCAGCAATTTCAGAGCCAAACGGCCTGGCACGCGACGATGGCAGGAGGCCTGACGGAATGACGCTCGTTCCGTGGAAAAATGGGCGGCCGCTGGTATGGGACGCCACTTGCGCCGATACAGTGGCACCGTCTCACTTACCAGCGACCGCTGCCAAGGCTGGCGCGGCGGCTATAAAAGTGGAAGGCACGAAGAGGTGAAAATACACAGCGTTGGGACAAAATTACCACTTTGTTCCCTTCGCTGTGGAAACCCTCGGGCCGTGGGGGCCAGAAGCGCGACGCCTCTTTAAGGAGATATCGTCGCGCCTGGTCGATGCTTGGGGGGATCTAAGGGCTGGATCCTATTACGGCCATAGATTAAGCCTCGCGATCCAGCGAGGCAATGCCGCCAGCCTGTTGGGTACCCTGCCGGGTGACGGCAGCGATCCGGCTTCAATTTTTTACTTAGTTTAGGTACCTATCCTGTGTTTTATTTAAGGTAGGTATTGTTTTTCTGTTTTTTTATATATTTATTTTGGTAGTTAGTTTTATTTATAGATAATTTGTTATTTAAGTTTTAGATAATTCCCTAGAATTATTTCCACTTATTATTGTAGGACCTTATATACAACAGATTGGTGACAGGCAGCGGCGTTATTGGTGAGAAGGTCTTGTTGCGTGAGATTGGCATTTTTCAGGAGAATCGTAAGTCGATGAGTTTCGTGATATTTATAAACGGGAACGTATTGTAGGACGGGAAAATCGAACTATACTTATTTTTGAACTGTAAAAAATATCCTCTTTTAATAACCACACTCTTTGAGTAACGCTTAGTTACCAACTGTTTGAGAAACAATAATATCTTATCTTCTTTGCCAACGAAACATTTTTCTTTTTCGAAAACTGGTTGCGAAATCCAGTCGCCATGGTAGCTGGAGGGGCTTCCACTGCAGGTAGTTGTTATAAGACCTTTGGATGTTTTTTAGGGTTCCGTAGTCCAACCATTATAGTTTCGCCATGTCCGTCTGTCCGCGTTATTTGTATCAAAATCATTTTTCGATTTAGGGGTCCGTTGGCGAAATATTTAGCTAATGTTGTTAGAGTCAAGCTTGCCCCCCCTTCCCCCTCGCTGGCTAAGCGGTTCTTTATGGATATGTAAAAAAATTCACAGAAGTAGTATATGAAATGAATGAAATGAAATGAAAATATTTATTTCGTAAAATACATACATAAGGTATACTTTCTACAGGTCAAAGTTAATATTTACAAAAACAAAAGAATATGAAAAAATAATAATACGGGAAATACATAACAAGAAATATTTAGGTTGGGCTACTAAAATGTAAGAAAAAAAATATATAATGAATTTAAAGGGAAAACTACCCCAGCTGAGTAGGCTTTACAGGTTTACGAGTACAAGTCGAGCCAAACTTTTAGTCTCCTCTAAACACGACAATGATAAGAAGTTTGGCGCGACCTGTATAAGTAGACTGACTTATAAAATGTACCGGGCAACTACAGAACCCTACACTGCGCGTGGCCCGACGTTTTGAGAACCATTGATTGTATAGGTATTAATCTAACAGTCCCCAGTGCTTACAGAGCGGTGAGCGGCTCAGTGAGCTGAGAGCTCCACTGCGACCGACCCGACCGTCGACCCCGCTCTCACTACATCCACTGCTCACTGCACTCGCCGATTCACCACTCTTCATTACCTCCTACAGGCTGAATTATGTATAACTCACTTATCATATTTCATTGTTTGAGATTATTTCAATTTTACACTTATCTGGTTCAGTGAAGTATGTATGAATGTAATGAAGTAATAGTTTTTTGTAAAATAATGTTAAAATGAATACTCTGTTCTAAGTCCGCATACGTGTATTGTGACAAGCCACTACGAGACCTTACACTGCGCATGGGCCGACACGCACTTGGCCGGTTTGTATAAAGGATATGTGGCGTTTGCAAAAGTCACTGTTACTCCATGCAGAACGACCCGCAGTGCGAGAGGGACGGATTCTGGAAAAAATGCAAAATATCGGTTTAAAATTAATATAAAAGTAACTAAAATAGTTGTCAAAATTTCAAATCCACAAAATTTAGATATTGTTAAAATATATCAAATAAAATATCGTTCAGGTTTGTATGTCATTCCTATTTCTCATACATTGAAAAAAAGTATAGAAGAAGACCTCATTTCAATAATTATTTCTATCGAGCGAAAGTTCTGCAATCGCGTTTCTGTATTCAAGAAAACTAAAAAAGGTACCCATATTTATATACTAATTTATCAAATCAGTGGTTTCTTCTGAAAAACAGGTAAACAACTTCAAAAAGCGTCGATTTTACCGAAATAACGCCTCAATTAATTAAGGACCTGTTTGGGTCATTCTATCAGTTGGCATTCATTATACATAGTTATTCAAATTCAAATAACTAGCTTTTGCCCGCGGCTCCGCCCGCGTCGAAGAGATTTTCGTGGAAATAAGGAAAACAAAAGAATATGATTTTTGAACGACTATATGCAACGGTCACCATGTTTTACCAAAGTGCTAATAAAGACCAATCAAATAAGCCCAAACTCGAAGGGTCTGCTGTTGTCCGTTAAGGAGATCCTGTACCCATCTTCCAGTCCCATCATCAGACCCTGGTCACCATGTTTTACCAAAGAGCCAAGAAATGTGACAGGATCGTTGTAGATGGAAATCTGTAGTCAGATTAAACTCATACAGTTTTCTCGTATGGGAAAAAATCAATACATAAACCTGGCTGTAATCACTTTTTCAAGCTAAATATTAGCAAGACGTGTGTCCGGATCGTTGTAGATGTAAATCTGTAGTCAAATTAAACTAATATAGTTTTCTCGTATGGGAAAAAATCAATACATAAACCTGGCTGTAATCACTTTTTCAAGCTAAATATTAGCAAGAGGTGTGTCCGGATCGTTGTAGATGTAAATCTGTAGTCAAATTAAACTAATATAGTTTTCTCGTATGGGAAAAAATCAATACATAAACCTGGCTGTAATCACTTTTTCAAGCTAAATATTAGCACGAGGTGTGTCCGGATCGTTGTAGATGTAAATCTGTAGTCAAATTAAACTAATATAGTTTTCCCGTATGGAAACAAATCATTACCTAAACCATAGTATTTAATGTATTTATGCTTAAACCTGGCTGTAGTTACTTTTTCAAGCTTAATATTAGCAAGAGGTGTGTCAGGATCGTTGTAGATAGAAATCTTTAGTCAGATTAAACTGATACAGTTTCCTCGTATGGAAAAACAACCGGTTTCATCAGGTATAACTAACCATTTGGTCAAGGAACGCCGATAAAGCAGCTAAGCAGCGTTTTTTCTCCCGACATGGTTCACAAATATTGAATTTTCAAACTGAAAACTTACTTTTATTAAAATAAAATATAGCCTATGTTACACAGCAATAGTATAGCTTTTTATAAAAGAAAGAATTTTTAGAATCGGTTCAGTAGTTCCAAAGTTTACCTCAAACATACAAACAAACAAATCTTCCCTCTTTATATAATAGTGAAGATGTAGATGTAGATTAAAGTAATATAACAGATTCACATCTAACCATTACAATAATATGTTCTTAAACTAAAGCACTTACTTTCATATTTCTCTGTAACATTCCTCTACAAACATCCATCAGATAACTCATTCCATCCACAACAATATCACACTTTGGTGCTTCAGCGAGCAGGGAGTAGAACATCTCGTGCGCTCGCGCGACGGTCGAGTACCGGTAAAGGTTAGTGCGTGAACATGGCGCCGCGAACAACGGATGACTCCGTGCCCTGCCATACCTATCGGGTACAAACAGTTTTAAAATTCTCTGGACTAGATCTACGCAATCGATCTTGTTTCGAATTATGCTAAGATAAACTTTGCCAGCGCTAAGTTTCTTCTGAGCTCAATTGACTCATAACCCAAATGACCTTAGAGGAACCGAGTTGGGTACATAAAAGGGTAGTATTTATGGTTTTTCTTATATAAATACATATCTTAAAAAGCGTTTTTGGACTTGCTCTAACATGATTAATATAATTTTCCAACAGTAAAGGCCAAGATATAGTTGGATACTATATACGGTAATGGTAAATTTAAGTAGATTTGACAACGCTAGTTATGACAGACGACGAACTGACACGTCCATATCAGTTATATTCAAACAGCATTGCACAAACAGTTTATCCGGTCGAGAAAGCATCAAATTTTAGTTATACATTAATGACCCGCATGAGTTCCCTTGCTGCTCCATATCGGCGAAATGTAAAGAGAATGATTTGCATGCGCACGCGACGATTAGCGAACAATCTACAGTTGTGCATATGTAATGCGCAATGAATAGTAAACAGAAGTTTTTGCTCGCGACCCGCATCCGCCGCGATGTTCGGTAAATTCGCGTGCGTTCGTGAATCGTTCATTACGTAAATTATCTATGCGGTTTACTAATTGCTCCTCATTACTGGTGGTTTTTGTGTATCAATAACATATAATTAGAGCTATTAGAGCAGTTTACTGTGATATATTATCCTAATTATCTATAAATAAATCATGCAATGCTCATACATTTTGTGGAATAAACAAACTCGTAGTCATGTAGAAATAACAAATATTAGCAAAACTCCTGCATCCGAATAATTCGATTTCAAGAAACAAAGATTTTCGATTTCATACTTTACGACCTGCCGAGAAAATTCAAGTTGTCCGACTTGCGACGACAGATGAGCGAGTACTATCATCCGTCTGCACGTTATAGTGTACTCTAGCACTAGGCTCTTGTATCTTGTAGGGTGAACGCAACGAACCACTAGACATATTATTACTCCACCCCACCTCAAAACCCGATTGCGGTTGGTTGTGACTGTATCTTACTTACGGTTTTGTCAAAATATACATAATTTATCAAACAATTCCTTTCAGTACAAGTTTGTGGAATGATGTTCCTCTATCTATAACAAGAGCACCTTCCCTCAGACTTCAGACAGGTTACTACCTCTCACTCTCACTCTAAACGCTAAACTACTCGTATATGGACACGCGGGAGCCAGGAGCCAGGCCGGGACCGGTGCACCAGCCGTGTGACGTGTGTTACATATTACACGAACCATTTCGAGCTACTTTCAGTACAAGTTTGTGGAATGATGTTCCTCTATCTATAACAAGAGCACCTTCCCTCAGACTTCAGACAGGTTACTACCTCTCACTCTCACTCTAAACGCTAAACTACTCGTATATGGACACGCGGGAGCCAGGAGCCAGGCCGGGACCGGTGCACCAGCCGTGTGACGTGTGTTACATATTACACGAACCATTTCGAGCTACTTTCGACCCCCTTATGACTCATTTCCTATTGGACCACTATTTTACATACCTACCACCTGTAAGGTTTGGGCAAGTACCCAAAATCCTAAACTGAGTTAAGCACGTCTAAAATCACTATTTTTATCACTGACTGACTCACTCATATAAAGCTCAAACTACTCCCAGGGGACTGAGAAACTTAAAATTTCAGATAACGGTAGGTTATTGAATGTATACAAAGGAATTATATTTCAATATTTTATTATTATTTTAATATTTTTTATAATGTTGAGATTGTGAGGTTGAGTGGTCGGATCCTTGTTAAACTTTAGGATGCGTTCAAGATAAATAAATATACCTATGGAAACGTGTAATGATGACGCCACTGAAGGTCAAATGAAAAACATCACTTTCTATAATTTAATAATGGATGTGCACGCTTGTTTTTAAATCTGCAAGCTATTCCTCGAAACGGTTCTCGAATCGTAAAGGCCAGGCCAAGGCATTTATACTGTGACTTTTAAAAAGCTGTGTTACAAAATCCCCGAGAATATTTTAAAGGGTTTATTCAACGACATCCAACTGTTTTTGTAATATAAAATTATGTTTTCTCTGTTAGTCTACACCCCAAGTATTGGTAACTTTAGATAGGTACCTATTAATCCTTATCTGTTTGAAGACTATGCTCCAGATCTTCTAGATGTTGGACTGATTACAAGGGTACTATAACACACTTTTCATTTAAAGACCATGGCAGTAAAATCGGTCTTGTTGGAAATTCGTAACCATAAAAAGTTTACTTGGGATTCCAAATATCTCCCACACCCTCAGTTCTAGAAAAGACATTAAAGTGATTTGCATGAGGGTCATTGAGGGTACTCGCGTCCATACCCACACGCACACCTCGTGTCTGTCTGTGTGTGTACGTGTAGCGGCGAGGGGCGGAGCGAGCGGCAGCCCCGCCCCTCGCCGCGCGGCGGCACAAAGGCACCGACATGATCCTGTTGTAGTGTAGCCCGAGTACTGCCCTGTATTACCGTAGCCGCTACAGCCCCCCCGCCCCCCCGCCCCCCGCACACTGACAAGTGCGCCTGCGTCGATAGTGCTGGGTGTGTACGGGGCCGGCTCAGTGCAAGCCCATTCTAATAATTAGGATCTAAAAACATGGACGTAGCCTGCAACTTTAATTTGTCATCTTTTTATTTATTTACTAGCTTTTGCCCGCGGCTTCGCCCGCGTGTTATTCGGTTTAACGACATGCTTTTTTCCGGGATAAGAAGTAGCCTATGTTTTAAGTTAGGATATAAGCTAAAAACACATTATGTACAAGGCAGCACTTATTGCTAATACCAAATCTTTTAGGTAACCTTAGAGTGAAAGAAATCGAGTCCATTAAGAGAAATGATGAGATCTTATCGCGAGAAATACCTAGTAGAATATAATAGACAAGTGAGCAATCATTATTGTCCGAAAGCTCGGCTCGGCTCCGGCCATCTTTGACTAGAAATTCTGCTTTGGCCACAATTGAGACGAAACTTTCACCTAATGCTGAGCAAATGATGTTTTTGTACTGCTTAGCCTTGCTCGACCCCCACTTTCCCTCAATATCCTGGACATATCTACAGACTTCCTTGCGAAGGTTACTTCCAGCTCTAAACTTACCTGGTTATACCTGGGTGACTTTATGGAATATGGTATTCGTCGGCCTCGGCCTCAGTTCGGTATTAGACTTGTAGCTCCTGGACCAGCGTGGGTGGGTTCAGGGAATGGGGGACAGTGGTCCCGCACCCGCAGGCTCCGTAGCGGTCCGAAACTATCTCCTCTACTCTCCAGGATAGTATCTAAAGTATTTTTAGTGTTTCGTTGGGTAATTTGAGTTTGTAGTTACTTGTATTTTACTTTTATTTATCATTGTGTATTTTATTTATTAATGTGGTGTACATTCTCACTGACTTATAATACTAGTTTGACAAATGTTGAGTATACTACCTGTTGAAGATGCATGTTGGTGAATATTTAGTTCCTTTAATTAATGTATCTAATAATGCGCGTTCTGTTGGTTCACCTTAGTTTAATACATGACTCATACAAACATCATTCATACACTAATATTGTTAACCAATCCTTTTCTGAAGGTACCTTCCCTGACGCTCTTAAAATTGCATTAGTAAAACCTATTCACAAAAAACCGGCCAAGTGCGGGTCGGGCCACGCGCAGTGTAGGGTTCCGTAGTTGCCCAGTACATTTTATAAGTTGGTCTACTAATACAGATCGCGCCAAACTTCTAGTCCCATACATTAAGAAGAACGGCCCATACATTATTGTATTTATAAGGGACTAAAAGTTTGGCGTGACCTTTACTCGTAAACCTGTGAAGCCTACTTAGCTGTGATAGTTTTCCTTTTAACTTCATTATATATTCTACTTTTGTGAATTTTTCCACATACACATAATTAACCATTTAGCCGGCAGGGGGGGACACTTGAGTCTAACAATAATTAGCACTTTAAAGCCTAATATTTCGCCAACGGATCCCTAAATCGAAAAATGGTTTTCATACACCCATAATATTTTTGAACGACCTGTCCAACGATACCCCACACTATGGAATAGACGAGAAAACAAATATTCATCCCCAATTTACGCGTATGGGAAAAAAATCGAGATTTTTTTACTGTTTTTTCGGCATAATTAATCTTTATATACTCATACCATATTATAGCTTTCTAGTACTAATAGTCTCCGAGCTAAGCTGCGGACAGACGGACGGACATGGCGAAACTATAAGGGTTCCATGTCGGACTACGGAACCCTAAAAAGGGAAAAATTGAGATCCCCTACCGTCATATTGCTCAATTAACTACTATATCGAAAATATTTGAAACAGCCATGGTTGTGAGAAAGTTAAATTAATAAAAATATTCACATATTCTGTAATTCTCAACATGGATTTCGAAAACATCACTCAAAAACACTAGCTGTTTATAGGTATATGCAAAGGATCTTAGATACTATAAATAACCAGAGATATACTGTTGGACTATTGCTTGATATGACAGAGTCAACTAATTCCATAAGACGAGAATTAGGGGAGCTACATACATACAGCAGGTTTATGTTCTACCTCAAGCATAGAACACAATATTTCAAAATCGAAAATACTAACTTTTGAACCAGAGAATTACAACATATGAGGTCGGACTTAACAACGCTATCCCGTCCCATATACCTATAGGTTGTATTTTATTTGTCATTTATATATGTAAATGACCCACCAACAGTACTAAATGAACAATGCATGCTATTTGCCGATGAGGATTCCAGTTTATTGACCTGTTCGGAAGCTGAAGGTAAAACTAAATGAAACTTTAAACATAATAGGAGAGTGGCTAGACTAGAATATACTTAAGCCTAATTTTGATTAAAAAAAAATAATACGATTCCGGCCTCACCAAAGAACAACTTTAAAAATAAATTAAGAATGTTGGACTTGTTACTAACCAAACTGGACCACACTATGGTCTGATGAATAAACGTATATTATTAGACATTCATATAAAACGAAAATGTGACATGCAATAAATAAATGATAATAATGTAAATATGAACATGGAAACTTTATATGCATGTAGATATACAAATATGAGTATATGTATATATACCCTTTTTACTAATACCAATAAGGTTTAGAGAGAACATTTCATTACTTTCAAATAATATTGACATCATTATTTACAAAAAAAACAGCTCCTAATAAATTGAATACTGCATGGTTGCATTCCGTCCCATAATGGCAAAATAAAGAAAGGGCTTCACACTAATAATGATTCAAGTCGTACTTACACATCTACAAAATGTAGTTTCGGTAGAGAGCACTTTATTGTAAACTCTGTCGTGTCGTTATATCTCCCCGAGGTGCGCTTAAATATCAGAGTCTGGTTAACATTTCCTTTCACAATCATTTCCATCGAAGTTCTACTTAAAGTGACTGGATTCCAATTAGATACCTAAATTAGCGGCTCTCGGCGGATAGCTGCGGCCAATTACCGGGGAAAAAACATTTCGAATTCACTAATTGCGCTTCGCCCGAGATATTTAGACATAAGTGGAGGCAGAGCGAGGCGCGGCCGCTAGTCGTCGTCTCAAACCGGACGGTTCTAGGAACTGCCCGCGAGTTGACTCTCGTCTCGATACTTGCTGGTTTGTGACTCGTTCTGCTCCAACAAAATACCAACAGAAAACGCTTACAAGCGTTCTTGTCCAACTCGAATAAAATAGCTCACATCTGTCGCACATTCTAAGGATATTAACGTGACAACGAACGATATCGATACATGTAGCGCTTGATCAAATACAGAATGTGAGCCGACATGAAACCCGGTGTGTAGTGGAGGTATGTCGACCAGCAGTGTGCTCATAGCGTCACATGTAGCGCTTGATCAAATACAGAATGTGAGCCGACATGAAACCCGGTGTGTAGTGGAGGTATGTCGACCAGCAGTGTGCTCATAGCGTCACATGTAGCGCTTGATCAAATACAGAATGTGAGCCGACATGAAACCCGGTGTGTAGTGGAGGTATGTCGACCAGCAGTGTGCTCATAGCGTCACATGTAGCGCTTGATCAAATACAGAATGTGAGCCGACATGAAACCCGGTGTGTAGTGGAGGTATGTCGACCAGCAGTGTGCTCATAGCGTCACATGTAGCGCTTGATCAAATACAGAATGTGAGCCGACATGAAACCCGGTGTGTAGTGGAGGTATGTCGACCAGCAGTGTGCTCATAGCGTCACATGTAGCGCTTGATCAAATACAGAATGTGAGCCGACATGAAACCCGGTGTGTAGTGGAGGTATGTCGACCAGCAGTGTGCTCATAGCGTCACATGTAGCGCTTGATCAAATACAGAATGTGAGCCGACATGAAACCCGGTGTGTAGTGGAGGTATGTCGACCAGCAGTGTGCTCATAGCGTCACATGTAGCGCTTGATCAAATACAGAATGTGAGCCGACATGAAACCCGGTGTGTAGTGGAGGTATGTCGACCAGCAGTGTGCTCATAGCGTCACATGTAGCGCTTGATCAAATACAGAATGTGAGCCGACATGAAACCCGGTGTGTAGTGGAGGTATGTCGACCAGCAGTGTGCTCATAGCGTCACATGTAGCGCTTGATCAAATACAGAATGTGAGCCGACATGAAACCCGGTGTGTAGTGGAGGTATGTCGACCAGCAGTGTGCTCATAGCGTCACATGTAGCGCTTGATCAAATACAGAATGTGAGCCGACATGAAACCCGGTGTGTAGTGGAGGTATGTCGACCAGCAGTGTGCTCATAGCGTCACATGTAGCGCTTGATCAAATACAGAATGTGAGCCGACATGAAACCCGGTGTGTAGTGGAGGTATGTCGACCAGCAGTGTGCTCATAGCGTCACATGTAGCGCTTGATCAAATACAGAATGTGAGCCGACATGAAACCCGGTGTGTAGTGGAGGTATGTCGACCAGCAGTGTGCTCATAGCGTCACATGTAGCGCTTGATCAAATACAGAATGTGAGCCGACATGAAACCCGGTGTGTAGTGGAGGTATGTCGACCAGCAGTGTGCTCATAGCGTCACATGTAGCGCTTGATCAAATACAGAATGTGAGCCGACATGAAACCCGGTGTGTAGTGGAGGTATGTCGACCAGCAGTGTGCTCATAGCGTCACATGTAGCGCTTGATCAAATACAGAATGTGAGCCGACATGAAACCCGGTGTGTAGTGGAGGTATGTCGACCAGCAGTGTGCTCATAGCGTCACATGTAGCGCTTGATCAAATACAGAATGTGAGCCGACATGAAACCCGGTGTGTAGTGGAGGTATGTCGACCAGCAGTGTGCTCATAGCGTCACATGTAGCGCTTGATCAAATACAGAATGTGAGCCGACATGAAACCCGGTGTGTAGTGGAGGTATGTCGACCAGCAGTGTGCTCATAGCGTCACATGTAGCGCTTGATCAAATACAGAATGTGAGCCGACATGAAACCCGGTGTGTAGTGGAGGTATGTCGACCAGCAGTGTGCTCATAGCGTCACATGTAGCGCTTGATCAAATACAGAATGTGAGCCGACATGAAACCCGGTGTGTAGTGGAGGTATGTCGACCAGCAGTGTGCTCATAGCGTCACATGTAGCGCTTGATCAAATACAGAATGTGAGCCGACATGAAACCCGGTGTGTAGTGGAGGTATGTCGACCAGCAGTGTGCTCATAGCGTCACATGTAGCGCTTGATCAAATACAGAATGTGAGCCGACATGAAACCCGGTGTGTAGTGGAGGTATGTCGACCAGCAGTGTGCTCATAGCGTCACATGTAGCGCTTGATCAAATACAGAATGTGAGCCGACATGAAACCCGGTGTGTAGTGGAGGTATGTCGACCAGCAGTGTGCTCATAGCGTCACATGTAGCGCTTGATCAAATACAGAATGTGAGCCGACATGAAACCCGGTGTGTAGTGGAGGTATGTCGACCAGCAGTGTGCTCATAGCGTCACATGTAGCGCTTGATCAAATACAGAATGTGAGCCGACATGAAACCCGGTGTGTAGTGGAGGTATGTCGACCAGCAGTGTGCTCATAGCGTCACATGTAGCGCTTGATCAAATACAGAATGTGAGCCGACATGAAACCCGGTGTGTAGTGGAGGTATGTCGACCAGCAGTGTGCTCATAGCGTCACATGTAGCGCTTGATCAAATACAGAATGTGAGCCGACATGAAACCCGGTGTGTAGTGGAGGTATGTCGACCAGCAGTGTGCTCATAGCGTCACATGTAGCGCTTGATCAAATACAGAATGTGAGCCGACATGAAACCCGGTGTGTAGTGGAGGTATGTCGACCAGCAGTGTGCTCATAGCGTCACATGTAGCGCTTGATCAAATACAGAATGTGAGCCGACATGAAACCCGGTGTGTAGTGGAGGTATGTCGACCAGCAGTGTGCTCATAGCGTCACATGTAGCGCTTGATCAAATACAGAATGTGAGCCGACATGAAACCCGGTGTGTAGTGGAGGTATGTCGACCAGCAGTGTGCTCATAGCGTCACATGTAGCGCTTGATCAAATACAGAATGTGAGCCGACATGAAACCCGGTGTGTAGTGGAGGTATGTCGACCAGCAGTGTGCTCATAGCGTCACATGTAGCGCTTGATCAAATACAGAATGTGAGCCGACATGAAACCCGGTGTGTAGTGGAGGTATGTCGACCAGCAGTGTGCTCATAGCGTCACATGTAGCGCTTGATCAAATACAGAATGTGAGCCGACATGAAACCCGGTGTGTAGTGGAGGTATGTCGACCAGCAGTGTGCTCATAGCGTCACATGTAGCGCTTGATCAAATACAGAATGTGAGCCGACATGAAACCCGGTGTGTAGTGGAGGTATGTCGACCAGCAGTGTGCTCATAGCGTCACATGTAGCGCTTGATCAAATACAGAATGTGAGCCGACATGAAACCCGGTGTGTAGTGGAGGTATGTCGACCAGCAGTGTGCTCATAGCGTCACATGTAGCGCTTGATCAAATACAGAATGTGAGCCGACATGAAACCCGGTGTGTAGTGGAGGTATGTCGACCAGCAGTGTGCTCATAGCGTCACATGTAGCGCTTGATCAAATACAGAATGTGAGCCGACATGAAACCCGGTGTGTAGTGGAGGTATGTCGACCAGCAGTGTGCTCATAGCGTCACATGTAGCGCTTGATCAAATACAGAATGTGAGCCGACATGAAACCCGGTGTGTAGTGGAGGTATGTCGACCAGCAGTGTGCTCATAGCGTCACATGTAGCGCTTGATCAAATACAGAATGTGAGCCGACATGAAACCCGGTGTGTAGTGGAGGTATGTCGACCAGCAGTGTGCTCATAGCGTCACATGTAGCGCTTGATCAAATACAGAATGTGAGCCGACATGAAACCCGGTGTGTAGTGGAGGTATGTCGACCAGCAGTGTGCTCATAGCGTCACATGTAGCGCTTGATCAAATACAGAATGTGAGCCGACATGAAACCCGGTGTGTAGTGGAGGTATGTCGACCAGCAGTGTGCTCATAGCGTCACATGTAGCGCTTGATCAAATACAGAATGTGAGCCGACATGAAACCCGGTGTGTAGTGGAGGTATGTCGACCAGCAGTGTGCTCATAGCGTCACATGTAGCGCTTGATCAAATACAGAATGTGAGCCGACATGAAACCCGGTGTGTAGTGGAGGTATGTCGACCAGCAGTGTGCTCATAGCGTCACATGTAGCGCTTGATCAAATACAGAATGTGAGCCGACATGAAACCCGGTGTGTAGTGGAGGTATGTCGACCAGCAGTGTGCTCATAGCGTCACATGTAGCGCTTGATCAAATACAGAATGTGAGCCGACATGAAACCCGGTGTGTAGTGGAGGTATGTCGACCAGCAGTGTGCTCATAGCGTCACATGTAGCGCTTGATCAAATACAGAATGTGAGCCGACATGAAACCCGGTGTGTAGTGGAGGTATGTCGACCAGCAGTGTGCTCATAGCGTCACATGTAGCGCTTGATCAAATACAGAATGTGAGCCGACATGAAACCCGGTGTGTAGTGGAGGTATGTCGACCAGCAGTGTGCTCATAGCGTCACATGTAGCGCTTGATCAAATACAGAATGTGAGCCGACATGAAACCCGGTGTGTAGTGGAGGTATGTCGACCAGCAGTGTGCTCATAGCGTCACATGTAGCGCTTGATCAAATACAGAATGTGAGCCGACATGAAACCCGGTGTGTAGTGGAGGTATGTCGACCAGCAGTGTGCTCATAGCGTCACATGTAGCGCTTGATCAAATACAGAATGTGAGCCGACATGAAACCCGGTGTGTAGTGGAGGTATGTCGACCAGCAGTGTGCTCATAGCGTCACATGTAGCGCTTGATCAAATACAGAATGTGAGCCGACATGAAACCCGGTGTGTAGTGGAGGTATGTCGACCAGCAGTGTGCTCATAGCGTCGTCAGTCGTGAGTCGTGCCCATATCGTACTGATGATCTGCGCAAATATCGGGAAATCTGTAAAAACTAAAGGGGTCCACAAAGGTCTTCGCACAATTTGTTAGAAGTCTATCGTACGTTTTTATTTTATACTAAACGGTATTGTCGATCATTTCATGGAATTATCAATTCTACAATATGGCCACCACATAACAACGTGACGAGGGAAAGGTTATGCTCCGAACATCTGTTGCTCTCATTGAGAATGTTTACCGACGCAACGCGAGGTGTGACTTATATCGTCAAAAATGAATCAGCAGACAATTAATTTAAGATCGCAGAGTATTTGGCTGTAGTAGTAGGTAGGTAGATGCGGGGCGAGAGCGGGGTGCGGGCGGCGGCGGAATGCGCGGAATGTACGCGATTCGGAACGAGCATGTTTGTTACACTTTACACGCTGGATGCCACCGGCGCGGGCGCGGCGAGGTACTGTAATTAATTTATTTGATGCGGTCCGGTGTCGCGGGGATTTGTTCAAACACTTCACGATGATGGAGCAGTTCGTGTGACGTCACACGACGCCCTCCGCCGCGCCGGCGCCGTATTCTCGATAACTTCATGTTGGGTTAATATCGACATAAGCTGAGAAAAACAAATAACGAGTATGTCCGATTTTCAATCTAAACTAAATGTTAAGTAATTCACAAACATTCCCGGAGCGCGATGGATATATTGGATATCTCAAGCAAGAATGCGCCCGCACGTAGATATCCGTAGAGCACTGCTCGTAGACCAGCTACGAGATATGTAGCGCTACAATGGATTATTAGAAATTAAGCTCTGTACAACAAAAATTTGTATATGTACTACATTTTTCCATTTTGATGTAGTGAATGTAGGTTTATTGCGTGTTTCAGGTAATAAGAGTTGATAGGTATTATTTGCTTGGGTATAGGTATAGCTCAACATGAACGCGTATCGTGATAATGATTGTTGCTCTATCAGGAAGCTATTCTCTCTTTGTAGCACGGTCCACACGTGTGATGACGTTGAAGCCGAGACCAGAAGCTGGTGTTATCAAGAGGTAGAAGTTTTTTTTTTGTAGAATCTAGCCTTTGCCCGCAGCTCCGCTCGCGTTTATTCAATATTTGCCCCGTTTTCGGCTTGGGCGTTATTTTATGAACACCCCTTGTAGCCTATGTGTTAACCAGGGTCACTACGTTAATAATAAAAAAAGCTCATCCAAATCTGTTGAGTGGTTCTTGAGTTAAAACTCTTTTTATTTATTTACTCTTTATTTTTAGTAAGTACCTATATAGATTGAAGTTGAGCTAGAATATTGTTACTATACAAATAAGCACAACAAGGTTTACCAGTGCAGTGTAGCTTAATCTGTTGATTATCAAAGGAAAGTAAATAAGCCTTATAAACAATTATATTAATATATACTTACATCAGTGGTTCTTCTGTTTAGATAGAAATTAACCAGGCAAACAAGAACGCAGGGAATACAATAGCCTAAACATTGGCGGTATAAATTTAACATTCAAGGTAACATGTAGTTGAATTATTCTTTCAGCTGGACAAGATAGTCGCAACGGTGACTTAGGTTTTTGACATTATGCATTAATTTTTTGCTTTTGGCTGTAAAACAAAGTTGGTAGTCGCTGATTAGCATAGTATTCTCATATTCTCGAATTTGTTTACTTCAGAAGTAGTGCGGTGCGAGTGAGCTTAATTTTGGATATTTTACATTATTATCTGTGGGTGTCTTTTTTTAATATATTCTATCATAATAGTCCGGCGGTTGCCAATCCACGGCCCGCGGGCCTCATACGGCCTCAAGGCCTTCTTATTGCGGCCAGTGACTAAAGGCTTTTCATTTATTTGAATGTAGCTCCATCACTTTATTCATATAAACCTAACTTGCTCCTCGCTCGTTCGCCTTAATAATGCTAAGTCTATGCTATGTCAACGCAGCTGAGACAGCTTAGTAACACAGATACAAGTATTTGCTACCTGGACAGTGCAAACCACAGACAAGAGCTCTTGGGTTTTGGTGATTCCGACTCTAAAATTATTGTTAACTTAGAAACTGTATCTATAGGTGTAAAAATCACTTGGCAGGGATTACTTTAAAACCCGTCGCATTTACAAGGAATTTCTATTGATGTAGGAGTTATCCAAACAAAAATTACTTTTTAGATAAGACAGCTTGCAGGTTCAGTACGTGCTAATTCTATACAGTTTTTCGTCATCAAAATCAAAGGCGGCGTAAACGAGTGCGGCCCGGCGTAATTGTATTTTGCATTATGTGGCCCTTTTCTGCTAAAAGGTTGCCGACACCTGCAGACCCATGACAAATTATGAAAATTCAGTTGAAGGATTCTTTAACACTGCTAAAATTAATTAAGTGAATATGGACCTGGTATAAGTCTTAAATTAACATTATATCATTACGGTATATAAAATCAGAAAAGTAAATCTGGACGTGAGGAGCTCTGAACCGGTTTAATTTGCTATCTCCTTGCGATAGATAAACCGGCAAGTGTTTATAATATAGAAAGTTATTTCTATCGCAGTTGGATATACACTCGTAAGTCTTCTTCAAGGCTAGTTTAAGCTGTAGTAACAACACAAGCAGCATCTACGGTACTTGAGTGACATACACGAAGAGATAATGCTAGAGATGACAGTCCGAGGTAGTACGTGATCCTCCCTCGAGACAAGGTTGCATCAGTACCAGGCTTGAGTCGACCAATGTCTAATGCGACCGGACAGGGGCTCGCGAGGGGCGTGCCGGGGGGCGAGGGGCGCGGGGCGGGCACTAATTGCGCCGGCGCACGTTTTTGCCCGCCTCGCCGCGCCGCAATCTGTATGCGTCCCCAGTAGCCCCGCGCCGCGTTCGCTCTGCTCTTCCACGAACGCAATTACCGCATCCGCTCCGCCATCTTGCGTGTTGTACCTCCTGCATGCCGCCCGGTGACAATGCGCCCACACAACAATATGCTGCCCGCCCGGTATAGACCAATTAACAGCAATTAACATAAATTGTACGAGCATGGCTCGGTAGCAGGGCGGTCACTCATCGATCACAGCGGAGGCTCGGGTCGGCAGATGTTGAAAGTAAAGTTAGGAAATACAGCTACGCAATAAATGCAGTAGTAAAGTTATTATTTGAAGGACATTATTATTTCGATTTTACTTTTTTACGGTAATTAAAGCGAGCACCTACTTGTAAATAGGTGAGTGGGTAACGAGCACTTAAAATACCGCGAGCTGTCATAAATTACTAGATTTACAGTTTTGCAAGATAATAAAACAGTTAAATAATCACGTAACAAAAAATAACAGCGGCTGAACTAAGCCAAGTACATTCCGAGGATGCAATTAAAAGTTTTATTGTGCTGCCCCCCCGCCCTCTAGTCCCGCAGCCCCGCGCCTCAGCCCCGCCGCGAGCTTTAACTACCTAATTAGTTTCGACTTCTTATTAAGTGGAGAGTTCGATAACGTTTAATGGATTAAATAGTGGCCCTCGATACCTGCATGTTTGTTTTTACGAGGTGCGAGAGCGACCGCGCTACCACCTGCTGCCGAGCGACTGTCGCCTCTACTGCGCTCGACACAAGAGTCTCTCTGAGTCGGTAAGGGCCGCTCTCGGCGGACGTTTAGAGCGGCCTTTAGTATTCGCGATAAGATAACACAAAGGTGCCGCAGTTCGTGGAGACGACCCGACGCACACACACACACACACACACACACGCGTGGGAGATCAGATCAGTGTCACGTGATGACGGCGACACTTCGACTACCGTCACAGCTCCTTATCTGCGCATCAACACCCAAGTGAAGTGAAGTGGGCAGCGCTAGACGACACGACTACTGATTAACCCTTTATAGTCACAGTGCACTTTTTGTTTTTTGATTTACAACTTCCAAACTTGATCATAGTAATAAATATACAGGTTGATAATAAACCCCCTAGCTTTATTGCAATCCATGAATCAGAATCACTAATAGAACACAGAATCGTAAAAAAAAACGTTTTATTTTTCATATTTTTTATTGGGATTAATTCCCATGTTTCAAATGAATGGCCAATCTACGGGACACGACATGTGCCTGGCAATAGACAGTACAGATCCCGGCGGTAAATAATGTACATAGGCTTCGCCTTCGTAGACCGTCTCTGTCAACGGTGTATTAGTGCTTCGTGCGATAGAGATGACACTACGATACGATGTGCAATATTTACTATACGTATGTACGTACGTCCATCCCCGCAACGGCCAGTCGCCAGCGTACACGCATCACGAGTGCACGTGTGCATACGCAAATTTTTTCTCCAGAGAATAAATTCAGTGAAACGTGCTGGACTCTGAGAGAAAAGGACTGCATTTCGAACAATTGTTAAAGTAGGTACAGCTGATGTTAGTAAATGCTTAACGATTTTACTTGCTACTTGCCGCTTATAATTTATTATTCCTTTTCAATGATTTTTAATGTTTATTGCGATCTAAACAGCGGAGTGTAGGTAAGGAGAAACTATGGAAAAAAGATGTAAAAAAAAATTCGTTTGGTATCCGCCCTGGATGTAGCCTTCTTATCGATACTCTGACGATGGGAGCTAGCTAATCATTGGCGTAACGAGGGTTTGTTTGAACTTATGAAGTCATCAACAAGTATCTGTTCTTGATTATGTGATCTTAATAAGGTAAATAGAGATAAAACACCATACAAATACATAAAAACCAAAATAACGCCTAAAACGTGAATTTGTGAGGGGGGGCAGACGGTACTCTGGGGAGGGCTGTGCCTCCCTAGCCCCTACCTAGTTACGCGTGACATGCGACATGTAATATAATATGACAACGCTATTTGGTTTTTGTAGAAAAACTTTGACGGTCGATATTTTTTTAAAATTATGAACCATCACTAAAGTAAGGTTTAATTACCGTTTCTATGATCACACACAGTGGCGGTCCGAGGGACTCACAGGGGTTATGTCATGAAGGGTTACGAACATTTCAAATTATTATCTTCCCACTAACGTCTAAGTCAAAAATATTCAAAATAACGTCATTGAAAAGTAATTGAAACGGTGCAAACCAAATTTGAAAATCCCGTGAAATATTAGTGCCAACGCAGACGTTGCAGTTGGTGGCACGGTGGCACCGCGGCAAGATGACCCTCCCAAAATCTTGAGTTGCGAAGTAACTGAAAAACTGAAAACTTCACACAATCACAGTCCAGCCAGAGTACTGTCTCAACTGCATGTACTCTACAAAAGAGAAGACGAAAGATTTGTAGGTTTAACAGGATACAGGTTTGAAGTATTTGAGGGTATTATTAGACGTGGTAAATGGCCGTACATTAGTCACTTATAATTGAACTGATTTGACTAAGGATAGCTGTGGTTCATACAAAGTGGTATCAAAGGAACGTACAAAGCGAGTAGTATTTGGTTGCTATACGTAAGTAAACGTCGGTATAAATTAAGGCTATGTAAACGAAAGTCACCTTATATTCTTCAAAATGTATGTACCGCTGACAGTCAAAAGAAAGTGCTATGATTCATAAAGTGTGCAGTGATATACAAATCCACTAGAAAGGTTCCTTCGCTTCGTTCCGATATACTTACCTGTGTAAGATATCGACTTTATTGTGACTACTATTATCATTATATCACTTTCATGAGGCTCGGTTCTTCACATTCGTAATTAAATCACAAGAAAAATTTATTTCAAATTTTAATTTATCATAGAACGTGATACCGCTAAAAATTATGATAATGAGATCAACAAAACCTTAGGGCTATATGTGGATTACATTCTAGAAATACATGTAAGCCTCATTTTAGGGAGTTAAAGATTCTTTCGCTACCATGTGTGTATATTTACGAGGCTGCATTATTTGTGAAAACAAACCCTGAATTATTTCAGAAGGTTTCTCAGAAACACGATAGGCAGCTACGCAATATAAATAGACTTTACATCGAAAAGAGCTACACAACCTTAATACAAAAAAGCATAGTACGCCTAGGACCCAAAATATGTATTAAATTGCCTGAAGATATAAAAAACCTCGAGCTGATATATTTTAAATACAAACTATGGACATACCTTGTTGAAAAATGTTATTATACTATTTCTGAATTTCTTGACATAATTTAAATTATTTTTATTCAATTTATTTAATTCTGACATTTGTAAGACATTTTGTGAGTTTATAATTTTAATGGCATCAATATTATGATGTGACATGGGATTTTATTGTTAATGTATTGCAAATATAAATTGTGTAATTATAGTGTATCGTGTAACTTTTGATTCATGAATTTTTGTACGCCTTTTAGGCAAAACATAGAGCACTGGAATATATATTTGTGATCTACGCATGTAAACCTATGTTTTACAAATAAATTATTTGATTGATTGATTGAATTTCTCAAAAACAGCTAAAGTTTACGTATCACAAATAACTTACTATACAACGTGAAATTTAAGTCATTTTGTTAAAGAAAACTGATGATAGTTCTCGTCCATATGAACAACTTTTACTATGGAGCCAACCCTGAAATCATGAAAAAAATATCAGCTGTTCCATAGAAAAGTTAAATAGCTACTCGACCCAAATGTATGAAACTGATATATTTTTCGCGATTTCGGGGTTGGCTTCATAGTAAAAGTTGTTCATATGGACGCCAGTTTCACCAGTTTTTGTTAACCAAATGACTTTAATTTCACGTTGTATATGTACAGGGACTGAACTTTCATAAATATTATAGCTTTAACATACATGATTAGACTTGCCATAGTAGGCTTAAATTTAAGCTCTTTTTAAATTTATAAATATGACAAATTCAATCGCATAGAAAAAAAAGTTTTTGCATGTAGTAAGAGAGAATTTTATACACTACACTACCCTTTGTCCGTAGCTTTGCCCGCGTTCAGTGAATCTTTGCCCCGTTTTCGGCTTGGGCGTTATTTTATGAACATCCCCTATAGCTTATGTGTTGACCAGGGTCACTACAATGATAATAAAACAAAAAAACACATCCAAACCCGTTCAGTGGTTGCAGAGTTAAAGCGTTCATTAAATCGTTGTCCCGTTTCTGGATTAAGCGTTATTTTATGAACATCTCTTATAGCCTATGTGTTGACCAGGTCACTAAAATGATAATTAAAAAAAACGCATCCAAATCTGTTTTGTGGTTTTCGAGTTATAAAAGCGTTTATTCAATCTTCGCCCCGTTTCTGGCTTGGGCTATATTTTATGAACACTTCTTATATCCCATGTGTTCAACACGGTTACTACGATGATAATTAAAAATAACCGCATCCAAATTCGTTGAGTGGTTCTCGAGTTATAAAAGCGTTTATTACATTTTTCCCCGTTTCCGGTTTGGGCGTTATTTTATGAACACCCCTTATAACCTATGTGTTAACCAGGTCACTAAGATCATAATAACAAAACTGCATTCAAATCAGTTGACGTGTTCTTGAGTTAAAATGGAACAGACAGACAAAAATTCCAAAAATTGTTGTTTCGGCCTCAGTACAGTACCAATAACCCATTTCATTTAAAATTTCGCGGAAATATTCAATGTACAGACACGACTTTCTTACTACTGTAGATTGCTTCTAGTTTTGCGCATTTCAGTCACAAATAATCAAAATCGATACTGAACTTAAAATAAAGATTCAAAAATCACCTGTTTACTTGTTTGGTTAGGCATTGTATTTATTCATGGTCTATTTAGTTTATTTGTCAACTTGTTTATTCATTGCATTATGAATGTATATATAATTTTTTTTTTTATATATTTATTAATAGCTTTTGCCCGCGGCTCCGCCCGCGTGTTATTCGGTTTAACGAAATTCTTTTTCCGGGATAAAAAGTAGCTTAAGAGGGTACTTATAAGCTATATCCATTCTAAATTTCATCCAAAACCGTTCAGCCGTTTCAGCGTGAAAGAGTAACAAACATACACACATTTGCATTTACAATATTAGTGTGTAAAATCATGCAGGTGTATAATTTTAGTAGCCCAGCTTATTTCCCGTACTATATTTGTTTCATAATATTCAATATTTTTATAAAAATTTCATTTGACCTGTAAAAAGTATACTTTTTGTATTTATTTTACAAATAAATTATTTTATTTTATTTAATTTCATTTTACGTAAGGGCACCACGTCCACAGCGCGTACGCAACAACTCTACTCAAGAGATAAACATTACGATTGTTTCACAAGGGAGTAAAATTATGTATTAATGCCGAGAACGGAATATTCAATCCAGAGTCCAGTGATGAAAGATTCAATATATACCGTCTAAAATAAATTTTATTTTTTATTTTCTTACTCTATTTTCACTTAATTAATAAATAGAAACGCTTAAAAATAGAACCAGTATATCGTCCCGAGTTTACGACTTGTATCACGACGAGTGATTTAAACATCTGATACAAACATGCAGTCATGAAGCATGTAAACAAACTTAAGAACGGAAAATGTTCTTTTCTAACAGCTTTTTTATAAAATTTACTATTGAATAGTTATTAAAGAACTCGGAATAGAAGAGCTTGTACCTATGACTCCATTGATGGATTTGGAATAAGCGGAAGAGATGTGTGAAGATCGTCCATCCATTCATCAGCCCGTGTTCGTCCATTACTGGTCGGCATTTCCCAAATTTCGCCACTCATGTCGGTCCTCCGTCCTCCTCATCCAGCCGCCACCCACAACGTCTTTCAGGTCGTCGGTCCAGCTGGCACTAGGTCGGCCTACACTACGCTTTGCTGTACGTGGTCTCCATTCGGCCCCAACGGCCATCATGTCCGCGACAAATATGGCCTGCCCACTGCCATTTCAACTTACTGATTCTGCAGGCTATGTCGGTTACTTTAGATCTCCGACGGATCTCCTCATTTCGGATTCTATCCATCAGAGATACCCCAAGCATAGCCCGCTCCATAGCTCGCTGAGCGACCTTAAATCGGTGAAGATAACAAATGGCAATATGTGGCCCTGTTTTTGTTTTAACCTAGAATGTAATTTCTTATTTTTGTCTTCCATACACAGCACTGAGGCCTTGTAAAAGAAAATTGTACACCCCTCATTAGGGGATATTGAGGTCTCTTGCTGTATGGAGGCCAAACTTGCTTGGTCGATGGCTTGCCCGAATGAAGATCCTCCGGAAAAACCCGCCATCCAAAGGCAGTGGGACGAACCCATTTGTAAAAAAACACAAATTGAACTAATTTCTTCTGGTCCTTCTGACATCGACCGAGCTCGTCTCACTGCCGTCACAACACGTGAGTCGGGCTACTGGCTACAGGCTCTGCCGTCGTCCAACATCGGAACCCTGTTGGACGACAACTCGTTCAAAGTGGCCATTGCACTGCGCCTTGGCTCGGCTTTAACTCACCCACATCGTTGCCCCTGCGGCCACGATGTTGACAACCTGGGACACCACGGGCTGTCTTGTCGATTGAGTGCGGGTCGGCGCTCTCGCCATGCGGCCCTGAATGATATCATCCGAAGGGCTCTTGCTACCGTCAACGTGCCTGCTATTATGGAACCAAAAGGCATTGCACGTGATGATGGCAGGAGACCCGACGGTATGACTTTAATACCGTGGAGACAGGGGAGGCCGCTAGTGTGGGATGCGACCTGCGTCGATACGCTGGCGCCCTCCCACGTCTCCCAATCCATCAGGGCCGCTGGCGTGGCCGCCCAAACTGCTGAAAACTCCAAACGGCGCAAATATGCGTCCTTAGGAAGCTTTTATATGTTTGAGCCGTTTGGGGTTGAAACTTTCGGCCCGTGGGGTCCCAGCGCCAAAAAACTAGTAAAAAATCTATCAGTTCTTTTAGTGGAAACATCGGGTGACCAGAGGGCTGGCGCATTCCTCGGCCAACGTATAAGTTTGTCCATTCAAAGAGGAAATGTGGCCAACGTTCTGGGTATCATGCCGCAGGGGTCAATTTTAGATGAGGTATATTTTTTGTAGTTATTTTTAAGTGTGTAATTTATATTGTGAGGTAATTTAAGTTTAGAATAAGTTTTTGTTTTTTATGTTTTAAGTTATTGTAATTATTATTATAACATGTCTAAATAAACATTAATATTACATTCCAATTTAAATCCTGTGTCAACTACATAACACAGTACGCCGCGCGCTTGGCCTATTATTTTAAATTGAAACCAGTATGGCCCTTGCTATGTACACATATAGTAAACGCCATCCACTATATTACGAGTAGGATCAGTTACGCTGCGGGTCACTGCGAGAGCTCTAGATGTAAACAAGATTCTAACTCGACTGCCATACGTTATGTTACAAATAGCTCAGCGCTTGGAATGCCACCATTTCCTCGAGTTACCAAATACAGGGGTCAGCCAATTAATTGAAACAAAGGAAACAAAACAATTGACAAAACTTATTGTAGCCATTTCGATAAAATATAATAGTGGAAGTTTGTAAATCGTCGAAGGAATAAGGAAGTAATTGAGGGTCTCCTCCCGAGCGGAACTGTATTTGTCGGCGGGAATCCTCCGGGGTTCACGAGTCGCGACGGAACCTTATAGCGGCAGGGAGGCGCCCTGCCCACGATCAGACGCGGAGCTACTGGCAACCACTACTACGACAGACATTAGGTAACATCATATATGAATGGGTAACATCCCAAGTAGCATTGTACTCCATTTAAGAGTACACATTTAGTTCCCAGGTGTACTTGAAGCATTATTACAGTTCACTCGTGATGTATAAGCTGCATTATTGCGATTAATTACACCTATACCTGTCTAAGGGACTTATAGGAGTGTAGAGTTATACTGTTATACGATTGTTGGTGTTATAATACTCTAACAAATTGTTATAATACTCAGCCATCTGACTAAGAGCATTATAGGAGGGTAGAGATACGCCAACCGCTGTTTAACGGCCTACTTGTACGATGTTACAGAGCTAGCATTTTAATTGAACACATTTGGTCATTTATAAAGCCAAAGGCTGTTATGTTTACTTGTTTTAGACTGTTATACAGCTGAGAGCTGTAGTAGGACTTGTTTGTGATCATTAAAATAACCTTTTTTTACTGCTGTACAGAAGTGTTTAAATGGTTCACATGTGCACTGTAGGCTGTTAAAAAGACTACATGTGTTGTCTATTAACATCAATAGCAGTTTATTTGTCCACAAGTACTACTCTTATTGGCTGTAAGCTGAACATGAATGTGAATGTGATATTCTATTACACTTATCCCACAAGCTGCGTGTTATTACGTCTCGTGCAAAAAATTGTGAAAATGAATAAAATCCTGGAAAATAAGAGCGAGAACCGGTGGAATAAAAAGAAAAATTGCAAAAGAATATTCGCAAATTTATACAGAAGCATAAATAAATAACATAAATACTCTGAGACCAAACTGTGTGTCTCACACGAAAACAAAAAGTGATTTTTGTTAGTTTGTTACAACATTTTTACTTTAGGTACTCATACTTGACTTAGTACCTGGGCTAGGCGATTTAACGGACAATAATTATTATTGCGGATCTCTAAAATTTCAGTATATTAAAAGAATTAAACGATGACACAAGTGACCGGAACTACATCTTAAAGCTGTACACAAGTTCACATTAGAATAAGTTTATAGACATTGGCTCTGTAGTGGTGCAAATGTGGGACTTTAAATAGAAAACAGCATTCTAACAGAACACATGTGAACCTATATACGCTTCACCGCATTAAATTGGAGTTATAAAAGTTCACATAGCCGTATTTCATTTCCACCATTTTGTTCTAACCTAAAATATTTACCAAATAAATCTCCAAAATTATCATGCAGATTTATCACAAAATACGTAGATAGAGCGATTGAGTTTTGGTTTCATGTTATAATTAATTACCGTAGCATAATTATAATGCCAATATAATATCAAACACTGAAAATTGTAGATTTCCTCTCAGCCAGTTTTAAATATTTTAAAATGAATATCGCGTTTTTACAGAGGCGCGTGAATATTTTAGCTGTAAATATGTATATATTTCACGATAAAGTTACATTCCCATGGCATTAACATTATTAAGTATTTAAAACAGGTACTACCTCGTGTTATAATACATTTTTATCCTTGATCCGCCGGAGTTTGGTTTCTGATGGCACACACAAAATCAACTATGAGGATAATAATTAATAATAAAATAAAGAAATAATTAAGGACACACGTGAACTTTAGGTAGCACTGGAGTAATTTTGTGGGATCTTATAACTGTGAAGGCTGTGTATTTAGCCACTTGTTACTCTTTATTACACTCATATACTTAGTATGGTTCACACTGCGTCCCATATAGTGCCGTAAGTCAGCCTTAAGTCCGATGTTACTACTTAAACAGCTATTATAATGCTATTATACTGCTAATGTACAGCCATAGTGAACTTAAGGCTGTCTAATTTGTGCCCAAACTGGTTCTATAAGAGCATTATAGCAAGCTATACAGCTCTTATACAGCTAACTTACACAGCTTTTGGAGTACATGTGAACGACTAGACAGCTTATATAGAACCCCGAATGCTACTTGGGATCTAATGTTTAAATTTTATGATTACACCTACATATAATCAAATTAGTAAATTCAGAAAAAAACAGAAAAAGAACAATATAAAACTTGGTTCTTTAATATAGAAGAATCAAGTACAGATTTAGTTTTTTTAAACATTAAGTAAGTTTAAGAAAGAAACGCGTTCGGGAGGCCGAGAGCGCGCGAGTCTGGCTGGAGAGTCCCGAGTCCCGAGTCGCGAGCCCGATCTGTGAGACCGTGGTCTATAACACGAGCGTGGTATGTATGTATTTCGTGGTATTGTACTTCACCAAGTGGCTGGACTGTAGGTTCCTTGTATGACATCCGCAGCAAAGAGTTTGTAGGAAATTCCCACGGGATCTTGAGAACCGGAACACACGCGAGCATCGCTGCGGACGTTCGCTAGTAACACTCCGCCGCCAGATCAGTCGCTGTATGTAGAGTACCTTCAGTACGTAGCATATTGCGTAGATACTTGGACTCAGCCTCCAAAGTTTAAAGTAGGTAAGATTGCCGAGATGGGTTGTCTTGGCGACGGCGCGGCCACTGGCAGATAACATCTCGTATCGAGCTATACATAAACCAATGAAGGGGTCTTGTTTTTGCGTATTATCTTCGGCATCATCCTTGTCTCTAGTCGTATACAGCGACCGACGGAGCTTGGCACGCGTAACAATATACTAACTGAAACTGAGTATCTACGGCATCACTATAGTATTCTGTGATAGTACTACAGGTACTCGTTGCATGCTACCTTACTGATTGGCTTTTTAATTTTTACGTTTTGGAGAGTTTTGGGATTTCATCAAATACTAAAAACCCTTTGCTGTTTCAAAAATCAAAACACTGAATTATATTTTATTCTGCACTCATTCTTCAGTACAATTACAAATACGACTAGTACTGACTGGAACATTGCAGATAGTAAACGAGAAGAATATTCAAACAAATCAGATAGTGGATTGATACATTTTTATTGTTTCCTGACCGAATCTACATAAATGCGATGGCGATTCATCTAGCATTTTTTGAATAACTATTGTAGAAATGGAAATTTCTAACGGTTTTCTTTAACTTTCTGCGAAATAACGCACACCTCTCCTTGTCTGAGAATCTATTAACTAGGCTATGTCCCTGATTAGATCATAGCTCGTGGTTCTATGTGTTTGTTTTGAAAATTACAAAGATTTTGTCATTGCACTAATGTTAACCGGGCGCTATGACTAGTCCATGCTTATAGTATACGAGTAGTCCATGCTTATAGTATACGAGTAGTCCATGCTTATAGTCTTGAAATGAATGAAATCAAACTGAAATGATACATTTAATTTCTTCATTAACTTATATTGATTCGTCTCTAAAATGTTTAAAACGAATGATGTCCCAAAAAGACGCAGACAGCTTGTACATTCAACGATCAAAGTTAGTCAGTGCGTGCAGGTGCAGTTTCCTTGGTTGTGTCTGAGGTTGATATCATCTAAATCGAGTATAATTCGGTCGTGTCGAACCTGAACGGTGACTCGCGCGTCTTTTGTTTGTCCGCCCGCTGCCGTCCACTACCCGAGCATGCCCGCTGACCGCCCCGCACGCTGCACGCCGCGCCGCCGCCCGCCAGGCGGTCTCAGCGCGGCGCGGCGGCTGAGGTTCACTTCGATTAATTAGCGGGGGTCGAGTGTCACCGCAGCGCCGCGGGGAGCGGGCGGGAGGAATGCGCGATGGTATCGCCGGGAGCCAATCGATTAATCAATTATTAAACGTCATTATTTATTCCTCGTGTGGAGGCGCCACCGCACGCCGCCCCCCGCCGCACCCCAGCCCCCTGGCTCCTGGCTGTGCAGCGTCATGCTACCCCGAAGGCCAGCGGCGGCGACAGCCGACAGACCTATAAATTTGACTACAACATCGAAGGTTGATCGCTTAACTATGATAAAGACGTAATTTACTTATGTATACTCTAAAAATATCCGTCCGTTTGATTCGATAGTACATCTATCATAAATTAGTGTAGCATCGATAACGGCGCGGCGGTGCGGCGGCGACGCGGCGGCGGGGCATTAATCTCACTCCGCCGGGTGCTAAATAACCGCGGCGACAGGCTACGATTATAAAACTGCGGTAATAATATATCGGTATAAAATTAACATAATTGTTCTCTTAATTTGAGTCATGTCTTTAAAATTCCTCGGTAGCTGACTTGTGAGCCGGGCGGATACTCAAACTTCTAATTCGTATGATAATGTGAATTCCGTATCGACGTCGGAGCGGGGCGAGGCTAGGGGCAGGGGGCGGGCGGTGCGTCACCGAGCAACGACAACCTCGTTCCTGGAACCGCTCAGTGAGGAGCCGAGCGGGCACATTACAGAGCTGATATCGGCCGCTATCATCTCGAGGACAATAACAATCGAGGAATGCCGCCATCTGCCGGCACCCGCCGCGACACACACGCACCGGCCCTAATAAACATATTACCTGCTTCCCGGTGCCGAGAGACCCTTGCAGCGCCCGCCACAAGGGTGATATTCCCTCGTGTCGCGGGTACAGTGGGCAGCGCGGGACATTTCGCGGCACGCAACCTCTCACACGTCAGTCTCTTGTGAAGCCTGCCGAACCGCACTCCTCGCGATATCTGGATTACTGCATAGATCTGCAGAAATCACTGCAAAATGCTACATATAGTGCCTTGAACTTAATCTTAAGAAGTCCGGTTTTAAGTAACAAGGAAAACTAAATTATAATTCGTTAAGTGATTGTAAATGATGTACTGGCCATCCAGTCACTAGTTCACTATTTAGCGTGATGGCACGGCTCGCAAGAAGACTTTGCTGTTAATAAAATGAAAACCGGACCGAAAACCGAAAGATAGACGTTCCATTCTATTCACATATACCTATATATGTGTGTAGAGAACAAAAACTTTAAAACACGTTTTCCAATAATTGCCCTTGAAAGTCGTCAAGTACATCCAAAGCTCAAATCAAAAGTAGATCATGCATGACATAAGGCAGTGTAAATTAATCACGTGAACCAAGTTTTATAATGATTGTGTTGTTGTTGGGTTGTCTAACAGTTGTTTGAAATACATTTATTATTGTGTAACAACTGCATAACAGTATCAGGACTTAGGGACCCCGGCGGGGGGGACAGCGGGGCCCGCGGCGGGGGGCGGCCTCGGGCGCAGATTACACAAGATTAATATAGACCCATCCATTATGCAACAGTAACACGATAATAAATACAACAATGTCCCAAGGACAAACACTTCAAGGGCGAGGTTTCCGGAAATTCTTCATGAATGTTGGTCTGCTGGTCTGAAGGAGTTCGTTACATACTATCTGAATATATTCTACGGAGTTAATTATTTATGCACCGTGCGAATTAACTTAGTTTAAATAACAGGTATGGTTCCCATTTAGAACGATTTGCACGAACACTGCATTAAAAGCAGTGCAATTAATTACCAAAGACAAATGCACAAGTTTAATTACGTTGAGCTTTACAAGAGCTTCTGCGGAGTCCGCAACCGAGTCAAAGTGAAACCGACGAGCCGCGCTCGGGGACCTGAGTAATGTGTGTCTGTAGCGGTCTGAGCACGCCGCCGCCGCCCCGCCGCCCCGCCGCCCCGCCGCCCCGCCGCCCCGCCTCCCCGCCGCCGTTCGCAGACCAAAAGGCGACATTTTTTGCGAAGAGTCGTCGGCGCAGCTTTGTATCCTCTCCCCGCCCCGCACCGCGGCATGCCTCGTCCCCCGCAACCCGCCCTCGTGCTGCTCCAAGGACTTACTTAATTAATACAACTGGACCGACTACGACTCCGACTCGGGGGCAAACAAATTTGCCTGCCCCTACCGCCCCGCGAGCCCTCGCGTCCACCTCACCCCCGGATCGAGACATTTAATTAAATTTATCGAGCTTATCTCTCGACATCTCGCCGCTCGATGGGAACCGAACGCGAAAGTTCACGAGGATTTTTTAAATTCTGAAATCCTGTGAGAACTTACCGTCTCGCCATCGACGGGAATAAATTGAAACGCGGCGCGGATAAATCACTCGGAAAATGGATACGACGTTGGAAGTAAAGCGATATCTGCCTCGAGGAGCCGGACAGCTCCACAATTGAACAAATTGTTATAAAAACGAGGTCCGGCCGACATCAAAGTGTCTTCCCTCCCGCACTCGAACGGTTCATTCAATTGTTCCGGAACCGAGCTCCGCCGCTCTCGGAGCTCACTTTGTAAACAACTAATTAAATGCTAAAAACATTCTTGCAGTCCTTTTATGAAAAGGTTGCAGAAAAACAACGTGTAATTGGACCGTTCATCTGAATCGCGTAGAGGCTCGTAGCGCACGTAGCGACGCACGGTGTCTACGAACTTTCGTAGGCCCTTCCGCGTTTACGACTACAAACGAATTAGTTCAATTAATTTATCCCGTTGCAATGGCGATCACATTGAATGTTGCCACAGTCGTGAGGTAAACAGCTTCAGTTGAGAGATGATTGAGCATAAACCGCCAGTCTCGTCTCGTCATACTCTGTGCTGTAACCTCCCGAGACAAATGATGACGTGAGTCGGTCGCCGCCGCTCGAGGCTCCGGACGGGCAGTTGGACACGGAGATGGATGTCTGCTCGGGGAGATAAAGATCTGGTCGTTATTAGTGTTTTATAGTGAGGTCGGCTCGGTTCCCAGGCTGGGGGCTGCAGGCTGTAGGCTGCTCCGGGCTGCGCCGCGGGGCGTCACGCTGACAACATTCGTCTTACTTGTCACCACCACCGGCACCGGCACATGGATGGATGGTGAACCTGTATCTACTTCTTTCCAGTCCGTAGATAATGATTTCTGGTGCAATAGGTCTGTCGCAAAACGAAAGAGATAAACATATCTGAAAAAGTGCGCGTCCGAGTATTGAGGGTGAATCAAGAAAGGGTTGGATAATGCTGTTTTTTGTTGAATAAAATTTAATGAAAATCAACACGAGACCGTTTTTATAAATCGCAATTCTATGTTTTAGATAATAATTATATATGTTTACAACAGTCATTATTCTTATTTTTACTTTATTAGTTTGGACGGAATACAGTTTTTAACTGAAAAAATAACCAATTAAATTTATATCACTGCGGTATAGAAAATCAGAAAAGTAAATCTGGACGTGAGGAGCTCTGAACCGGGATTCGAACCCGGGACCTGTCGCTTACCGGGCGATTGCTCTACCAACTGAGCTACCCAGTTCTCAACATGACCTGTGAATTTACGCTTGTGCTTTCCCATACCGCAACGATAATGTATAGGTACTCACTTAGTAGTGAGCTTTCACTATGCAACTTTTTTCAATGTAGTGATTTTTTTATGTCAAATTTCAGGCTATTATACTATCGTCTTGGAAAAGGCCTTCTTCGTTACATGATATATTTTTCAGACCCCTATCTATTTTAGTATAGAAGATCTACAGCTTTATAATCTAATTTTTTTCTATTGAAATTGTTCTGGTGACCCAGAAAACTAAATTTCTCAAAATAACAAATGCTGTCGCTAACACCACGTGACGATTTACTGTGCTACGAGTACTATGGTGATACCAATACTTCGTCTACATCAAAGATATAATTTTTTTATAGTTTTAAACGTGGAAATATATTCATACTTAGCCCACTAAGTACTCGTAATAAACAATAACCCATAAAATATTGCAAAAATTATTTTTAATAAATATATATAATTTAGCTATATAAAGCCTTTAGTTTCCTTTAACTTGTATTAATAATAAAAAAATATTAATTTTCGAGATATATTTCGGCCTACTATCTGATGCCGGCCCCATAGTGGGCCGAAATATATTTCGAAAATTAATATTTTTTTATTATTAATACAAGTTAAAAAAAAATATTTTTGCGTCATTTCGATTTCTAAAACATAGACTAGAAGATTCACAGGACAACAGTGTTTTTGTTGTTTAAATATTTTTTTGTTAATCTAATACAAAATTTTATGCCAAATCCGAACTCAAACATTTGTGAAATCAACTTTAAATATTGGAATTTTACGTGTTCTAAATATTTCTGATGAGATTTTGCATTTATAACCATGAAATGAAATGACATTTATGTTATAGATTTATTTTTATTGGTCCTGTGGTCCGAAGAGGAACCCTTATAGTTCCGCCATGTCTTTCTGTCCGTCCGTCTGTCCGCGGCTTAGCTCAGAGACTATTAGAACTATGATTAAAACTTGCGATTGTCGGCACTTGGTGATACTTCGATAACATCATGATGAATAACAACACTTGTACTCGTTTCACAATAATTGTATACTATTAATCCCAACTGGTTTCGGTATTACACCATTGTCAACAACACTTGTCTTCGTTTCACAATAATTGTATAATATTAACCCCAACCGGTTTCGGTATTATACCATTGTCAACAACACTTGTACTCGTTTCACAATAATTGTATACTATTAATCCCAACTGGTTTCGGTATTACACCATTGTCAACAACACTTGTCTTCGTTTCACAATAATTGTATAATATTAACCCCAACCGGTTTCGGTATTACACCATTGTCAACAACACTTGTACTCGTTTCACAATAATTGTATAATATTAACCCCAACCGGTTTCGGTATTACACCATTGTCAACAACACTTGTACTCGTTTCACAATAATTGTATACTATTAATCCCAACTGGTTTCGGTATTACACCATTGTCAACAACACTTGTACTCGTTTCACAATAATTGTATACTATTAATCCCAACTGATTTCAGTATTACACCATTGTCAACAACACTTGTCTTCGTTTCACAATAATTGTATAATATTAACCCCAATCGGTTTCGGTATTACACCATTGTCAACAACACTTGTACTCGTTTCACAATAATTGTATAATATTAACCCCAACCGGTTTCGGTATTACACCATTGTCAACAACACTTGTACTCGTTTCACAATAATTGTATAATATTAACCCCAACCGGTTTCGGTATTACACCATTGTCAACAACACTTGTACTCGTTTCACAATAATTGTATAATATTAAACCCAACCGGTTTCGGTATTACACCATTGTCAACAACACTTGTACTCGTTTCACAATAATTGTATAATATTAACCCCAACCGGTTTCGGTATTACACCATTGTCAACAACACTTGTACTCGTTTCACAATAATTGTATAATATTAACCCCAACCGGTTTCGGTATTACACCATTGTCAACAACACTTGTACTCGTTTCACAATAATTGTATAATATTAACCCCAACCGGTTTCGGTATTACACCATTGTCAACAACACTTGTACTCGTTTTACAATAATTGTATAATATTAACCCCAACCGGTTTCGGTATTACACCATTGTCAACAACACTTGTACTCGTTTCACAATAATTGTATAATATTAACCCCAACCGGTTTCGGTATTACACCATTGTCAGCAACACTTGTACTAGTTTCACAATAATTGTATAATATTAACCCCAACCGGTTTCGGTATTACACCATTGTCAACAACACTTGTACTCGTTTCACAATAATTGTATAATATTAACCCCAACCGGTTTCGGTATTACACCATTGTCAACAACACTTGTACTCGTTTCACAATAATTGTATAATATTAACCCCAACCGGTTTCGGTATTACACCATTGTCAACAACACTTGTACTCGTTTCACAATAATTGTATAATATTAACCCCAACCGGTTTCGGTATTACACCATTATCGAGCTAACACATTTTGCAGCAGGATATATATGTATTATTATTGTAATTAAAAAGAATATGAGGTTAGCCCTTTTTTTTCAAAATAAACAATATTTTTCTTATTCTGTTCATACGAAGGTTTTTCTACGAAAATGTTTTGTTAAATTAAAAAAAAACCTTTTTACTTAAAATTGAAAAGCACTATTGAGGAGAAGTACACATTAATGACAATTAAAGCCGGAAAGTAATTGTTCTATGCGTGGAGAACCACCAAAAGTAGTAATTAATAACTAATAATACCATACGACTGTTCAAACATCAACCTGTCTTAGACAAATATTACGAGCCGATAGAGAAAATCTGACTTCCAATTGACCGAGTTACTACAAGAATATTAAAACGATTTGGGCAAACATATTTCATATGACCAATAAAAATTGTTCTTGTTGGGCTGTGTTATTATTTGATGATTTTTATAGAAACCGGTGAGGTATTTTTTTATGTTGGTCTTATGTTAATTTTACATACTACTTGACCAAGTCAATTAGAAGAATGAGACAATCAATAACCGCCTCTATCAAATTATATTAAACCAAAACCATGCACCATTCATCTAGTTCACTTGGTTAGGTAGGTAGTATTTTTCAATTTGTGTAATACTTATTTCTTTCAACACTGTACATAATTTTCTGGCCGTTACCTTGTTTAACATAACCAAGGCCTTAAATTTTCCTTCAGGGAACAGCAACCATTTTCAAAAATATGAATCGGAATTATTTAAACTACAGATATCGTGCTGCAGATACCGCGTGTCCTTTACAGCCGAGGATCACTACATTCACTACACACAGTAAGGAGACTAATAAAATACAATGAAGTCCTTGGTGTGTGGTACTATACTTACTCATAGAGTGGAATGTCACGCAGAAAGAGCAATAAGTGAGCATCATTCGTTTGACAATTAGAGGTAACGTCACAATACGGCAGCATCACGCCGCGACCCTGGGAGGGTGGGTAGAGAGCGCATGCACATTCATGTCTCCGCGAGATTAACGGATGCTCGAGAAGGGTGCGGGGCGCGGGGATGTTGTACATGATATGCATAAGCTATAAGCCTTAGAATATACGATTTTATATCAATTTTGTACATCCTTTTTATTACACTTGACTATAAATGTCGATTAATGTTATAGTAGTTAAGTTAGTCAATATCTGTCGCCGACGTGATGACCGTTGGGGCTGAAAGGCGTTAGAATGGAGACCATATACACCAAAGCGTATCGCTGGACCGACGATATGAAAGACGTTGTGAGTGGCGGCTGGATGAGGAGGACGGAGGACCTCCAGGAGTGGCCAAATATTGGAGAGGCCTATGTTTAGCAGTGGTCAAAGACATGCTGGATGGTAGTCAAGGAAAGAGAAGTGTGAAGGTAGCTCGGGTGGTAGATTACGGGACCATTAATCAGAAAGTTAAAGTTCAATCCCCACCTGGACACTAAATTTATACATTTTAAAATAGTAGCCAAGCATAACCATTATGAGTGCTGCAGACTTCTGCACAGCCTCTCTGCTATCGTGAATATTGTGGCAGCTGAGAATCAGAATAACTTATTTGTTCCACTTTTGATTTCAGAGAACATTTTGTTTTTAGCCATAGAAAAGAGCTAGATAGCTTCAGCGATATCATACATTGCCCGCGGCGGAACAAATCAAATCAAATCAAAATATTTATTTTGTAAAATAGATACATAAAGTATACTTTCTACAAGTCAAAGTCAATCTGTACAATAAATTTCTTTTAAATAAAAAAATAAAAAATAATAATATGTATATACTAATAAGGGAAATACATACAAAAAATATTTAGGTTGGGCTACTAAAATTTAATTATACACCTACATAAAATAGAGAAATCTAGGAATAAAAATATTATTATAAATAAATAAATAAATTATATATAAATGATGCAACGAACAAACAAGTTGATAAATAAATACGGGAAATACATCCAAAAAATATTAAGGTTGGGCTACTAAAATGTAATAAAGTTATAAACCTGCATAAAATAAAGAAATATAGGAAAAAAATATTATATATACATAATGCCTAACCATCCGCACCATTCGATTAGTATTGCTAAGAAGAAGGGCAAGAAACTTAGCAAACATTATTTTTTTTTCATTTGTAACATAAACTTAATCTATACAATTTTCTTATACCTAGGCAAATATAAAACCATAGGAATTATGTCCAAGAGAAAAAAAAATTGATCTTAGTCAATCCGTCTTACATTGTCTATTACCTTTTACAACAAAGTCAGTTTACATATTAATTAACTATAAAGAGCTTAAGATTAGCCTTTAGAGGAATCAAACATTTCGTATTAAAATTTGCTAATTATAACTGGAAATAAATATATATAATTTAGCTATATAAAGCCTTTAGTTTCCTTTAACTTGTATTAATAATAAAAAAATATTAATTTTCGAAATATATTTCGGCCCACTATGGGGCCGGCATCAGTCGAATACTTCAATTATAACTTATAATTTTTAACGGTTGGAGTTTGTTGGACTATTTGTTATTTTATATGTTTGCGCAGGGTTTTGTTAGTTCATATATTTAGATCGGCTGATCAAATTTTAATAATGTTATTGACAAAAGCTAGAGCCATCTCATATGTTTATCATCTATTATGATTAGATATTGTTTCAGGCTGCTAGTTGAACAATATTTCATTATCTTTGAATATTTTCGCAACAGTAAATAATTTGGCCAAGTGCGAGTTGGACTTGCGCACATATGGTTCCGTACCAGCACATTAAACGGGTATCTTTTGCCAAAGTACAACAATATACTCATCAAGGCGACAAAAAACAAAGCGCCAAAGTTATTGCGCCTGAGAAACCATTCTGCTTCCTCTGAATAAGGAACTCTTATTTTCATGTTTAACTTTAGAGTTTGTATCACAATTTGACTCCATTTAACTAAAGCTTGTACGTATCACCGTCTATTAAGATAGATAAATAACTCTTTTATGAAAATCTGGTTTCTTTTTTTTTAAATTATATGCCATAGCATAGAGATTCGTTAATTGTAGGTCATGTGGTATGTGTATACGCCATAGCTTATAGCTCTATTTCTCTACGTGAACTAATGTTTGTAAACAACTTTATAACCTAAAAGTGATGACAATATAATGTTCAAAAGCATTTTTTTGTCTATAAATACATAAATTTTAGTTTAAACCAATAACTCACGAACTTACTTACCTACAATAAAATTTGAAAGATTCAGTTTTTTAAAAATATAGGTATTTCGTCACTTCTAGGTCATAAAGTTGTTTACAAACATTATTTCACGTGGAGAAATAGAGTTATAGTAACAAGTATTTATGTAAAAATTTCAACTGGCTATCTCTTACGGTTGAAGCTGTAGACCCCTGTGAGTGACAGACGGACAGACAGACAGACATCGCCACTATCCACAGTCTAATAAAGAGAGCGGTCAGAACTATTTATTTACGTATTTGTTCAGGTTATTACACTTCATTAAATTAGTTCTGGCATAATAATAATGCTATATTTGTACAAATAAAACACATTTTGAAAGTTTAAATAATTAATGTAAGAATATCAAATCATTTTTTTTAAGCATAGGTACATCATTATGTTTATTTATTTTGTAAGCACATTAGAGCAATTTCTAATTAATGTAATTACTCAATACGACTTAAGATTATTTACATCTGGCACATAATATTTAATTTTATTTTCTACAAAAACAAAAATTACGACATCAAAAACAAGTTATAAGAAAAAACTTATTTAAAATCTATATAATCTATATATAAATACATAATAATAAATCTGAAGCTGCTTTCGGCAAAGCAATTTTTCTACTAGGTTTTGTCTGGTACTAGGACTAAGAAATTAGTCTGTTATAAAAGGATCAGAATTGATAAAAAGTCGGTTTAACAGATCTGTATTTTTATAGCGACATCCATAGCTTTTGAACACCCTAAATATTTTAAGGGTGCATTATTACAAACTAGAAAAGATCAATTAGAAACAAATTTCTATAATTGTAGTGAAGTCATCGCTAACTGTCTGTTTCCTAAGAACAAGGCGTGAAATCACATAACGCCCTCGTGAGCGTTCAGTATGTGCCATACTAGCCAGTAATCGAATAATTACAAAAAGTCATTATTTCCCTTATCTAAGACTCTTAATATTTTAGTTTCTTGCTTTGTTTTGATTTTTGTATTTTTTGGTACGAAAGGAATATTTCTTTAGAAGCTTTTAAATTCACAAAGCTCTTTAGGAGATAATACCGATGTTCTGTAAATTTTGCCTCCAAAGGTAGAGATAACATTTCGTCTTCATTAACTTCACAAAATCTTTTATTTAAATCGTCAGATTTGTTTAATAGTGCATAAGCAGTAGAACAGTGAACTCTAGTCAAATCGGCTAATCAAAGTAGGTTTTGATCGCTTGCTACAATCGGAAAAGTCTTTTGTTTTCCGCCCGCCCTAGAAGATCTCACTTTGCATCCACATGTCACTTCGCGGTAAATCACATGTCACTACTTCATTTTGCCAACCCGAGTGTTTACCAATAAGTCTTTTCTTTGATCTTGTAGATTGTTTTCAAAACGCAGATTCGTCTGCCAATATTATTAACATTCATGTTTTTTTACAGTTATCATTTTCAACGTCAGAGATAGTCAAGCTTCAAATTAATTTCAAATACGTTCTAGTAAAAACATGCCACAGAAGTAAAATAACAAAGACTGTAGACAGATTTTCCCTTAATTCCTGTTTCGTAGCAGTGCTATAAAATTACTACGAAAGCGTAGAGGCTTAATGAAACACACAGACGCAGGTGAACGTATCTGAAACTATGTATTTTCCAAAGCTTAAAAGGATATCTTTTCTTATGTTTCACGTGAATAACATCAGTAAGCATCGAAAAAACTTAGCCCAATGCAAAAACAAGTACAAAAACAATTTTAATGAAGCATTGTACATAAATGCTACGAGTGAAAATATAAATAAATTATAGTATTAAAAACGCAATAGATCAATAAAAAAATAAAACATACCATTTTCTTAAATTCCGTTGCCAAATAACTGACACAGATCAAATCAAATCAAAATATTTATTTTGCAAAATGGATAGATAAAGTATACTCTCTACAAGACAAAGTTAATTTTAACAATATATATCTTTAGAATATAAAAAATATATAATAATACGGGAAATAAAATAAACATCTGCATAAAATAGAGGAACCTAGGAATAAAATATTATAAATACATAATGCAATGAACAAATGTGTTGAAAAATGAACTATATAAACCATACCTAAAAATAATGCCTAACCATCCGCACCATTCGATTAGTATAGTATTCAATTGTATTTGTGTGACATAATCATTTGGCTGAAAAACAGATTGGTGATGGGTAGCGGCGTCATTGGTGCGAGGGTTTCGGCACCGGGCTCACCGACCCGTTTGCCCAGCGTGTGTGAGTATGGACGTTTTTTCCAGGAGGACCGCCAAGAGTGGCGAAATTTGGGAAAGGCCTATGTCCAGCAGTGGACGAAGACGGGCTGATGGATGGAATCACATTAGCGGTTTTGCAGAAAGCACTAATACTATAATATATTGCATAGCAATAATTAAATATGGTGTTACGTACTATGCGTTTCAAATGCTATTAGGACAGGACCCTGTGCCTGTGTGTGTTAACACATCTCATTCTCTCACGCAATTCCGTAAACATTGCTAACGCACACAGACATCAAGACACAAGGCCCTATCCTGATAGCATCTGAAACGGCTAGTGATTCGGTAAGAATTAGGCCAATATTTACTCTAATTTCAGTCTCATTTTCCTAACTGCTGAGTATGAAATTATAGCAATCCATGCTTTATTGGGATTTTTAAGAGTCCTGTGCTAAAAGAGAAAAAGAAAACCTTTATGTTAAGACTCCGTTGTTAACCTGTCCATCTGTACGTTGTTTTTGTCACAGCTTCATAATAAAAAAATGCTTCAACCAGGGGTTTTTTTATTTTTATTTTGCGATGCACTTACAGATTTGATATTTTTCACGATTCCGGAGTAGATAACAATGAAATAATCATTTTTACGATGACGTTAACCAAGCACAAAATATATGAATACAATTTTAAGACAAAACACATGTAAAATAATTCATATTAACAGGAAAGACCACGGGAATACAAAAATAAATGGCAAATAATTCCAAATGGCTAGTGTATATGTATGATTAATTCTAAATCGCGGAATAATGTTTGATACGTCATAATTAAATTCACTTGAACCTGTTTCACAGGTTTATTTCAACATAATGAATTGTATCAATTTATTTTATTTTATTATTTTCTTCTCCTTCTCTATACATATAAAATACAACGTCTGTCTGTCTGTCTGTCTATTCGTTCGCTTATAACTTGAGACCACTCAATGGATTTTGATACAGTTTTCACTGAAAGATAAAACATTTCTTCGGGAAGGTTTAAAGGTATGTATCATCACGCTATGATAAAAGGGAGCAGCGCAATGAGAATTTTGTCTACACTATTATATAAAGAAGAATGATTTGTTTGTTTGTTTGTTTGCATTTATTGGGCAATAACTAGAACTACTGAACTGACTATAAAAATGCTTTAAGAGCCCGGTCCGCGACGACGACAACTTTGATCAAGATTCAAAATTCAAAGATTCAAATTGTTTATTTGTAAAAGTATACGGTATAAAGTATACGTTTTACATGTCAAATCTAATCTCTAATCAAATACAATATGTTAAATATTTCTCTGGCCTTTATCGCGATGTTTTTAGAAAAACTAGGGACATACACCACTTCATATTGCCGTCTTAATAAAGGCCTAGAATTCATTTGATTGAATTGTTTCTCTTTTGCGAGTTATTTTATTACTAACAAGCCCGCTCCGAATAACGTTATTCATAATATCTAAGTATCGAAATAACGCGCAAAGGGGAAACAATTGAATCAAATAAATTTTAGGTTTTCATTTGGACGACCAATATGGACTTGTGTATGTCCCTGATTTTTACAAAAAATCGCGGCAATGACAAGAAAAATAATTAAAATAATGCTTCGCATCAAACAGACGAAAAATACGGAGCGGCCTCTTAAGCACTCAATAAGATTTTTAGTTAATCATGTGGTATGTACGCCTTGCGTACTCGTATGTAGTCTCATCGTCGGGGTTTCAATCATCCACTGGTAAATGTTTTTTTTAGGAGACCTCTCAAGTTTAAGTTTATTTGATCGGTATTGATGAGTATTTTCATAGAACATGGTGACCAGGATCTAATGACGGGACTGGGAGGTGGGTACGGGATCTCCTCAACGGACAGCAGCAGACCCTTCGAGTTTGGGCTTATTTGATTGGTATTTATTAGCACTTTGGTAAAACATGGTGACCGTTGCATATTGTCGTTCAAAAATCATATTCTTTTGTTTTCCTTATTTCCACGAAAATCTCTTCGACGCGGGCGGAGGCGCGGGCAAAAGCTAGTAAGAAAATAAAAAAAAATAAAAAAAAAATAAAAACACATATATTGCCAAAAAACACAGAAAAAAGGAATGACACAGTACATACATCACCGCTTAATTATACAAAAAATAGTTTAATAGTAGGTACATACACAACAGAAAAATTATAAAAAATAGCTTTTAGGCAAACGGAGATTATTCAGTTTTAATGCTGGACCGTTAGACGGTTCACAGCGCTGTTTTCCAATAAACCCCGGCTCTTTAGTTGCTGTGCAGAGCATGAGTTACGAGTGGGTAGGTGCTTTTTAAGCTACAATTGTTGAAAATTTATACAAAAAAAATAAAGCAAAATCGTGTACATAACTCATTATATGTTGCAAGGGTGAGTGAGTTAAAAACCTATGAGGGTTTGTGTTTGTGTATTTGTGCGAGAAAGAGGGAGGTGGTGTGGGAGGGTGTGTGTGTATGTGTGAGAGAGAGAGATTAATTATGTAATGAGGATTGCTCATTTGTGTTTTAATAAAATACAACTTTATTCATTTGGTACACAATTTTGTGAGGGTGCTTCAAATTTTCGCTCTGCTTTTGCCGTTGTAGAAGTGTTTTTTTATACTTAATTTTAAAGGTAAATAGACTTATTTTTGTGCGTAGTGGAGGTGGTAGGTTATTCCAAATTTTAGAAGCGGCGTATTTGAAACATCCTTCATAGCCCTTGGTCGAATGTTTAGGGATGAAAAGAAGATTTTGTGCTTTTGATCGCGTATTACTATTAAGTTTATCGTTTCACCACCCTAGTTTCTCAAATAAATATTCAGGATTTTTCCCCCAGAGAATCTTTTTCGTGATACATGCCATGTGCAGCTCTCGTCTCGCTTTCATGTTTAGTAATTAAGGGTGAGGGTGAAAAAATAGATTTTGTATCAGAGGCAAAATTCTTGGGTGTATACATAGATGAACATATGAACTGGAAAAAACACATAAAAAATCTGGAAAGTAAACTAAGTAGCTTTTCCTATGCCTTGAGAACTCTTACTTATGTAGCTACTAAACAAGCTGTACTGCAGGCATACTTTGCTTTCTTCCAATCAAGGGTGCTTTATGGCTTGGCTGTATGGGGTGGTAGTACAGATGCTAAAAGGATATTTACACTACAGAAACGCTGTATAAGAATCATAGAAGGTCTTAATTCTGACATGGAATCTTGCCGAAATTCATTTGTGATCTTACAGATTCACACTATAACGGCACTTTACATAATTGAGCTTTGTAAGCTCATCCGGAGATATCCAAATAAATTTCCTATTCGACCACCAGGCTACAGTGACCGTTTAAATGAGCGTTATGAAAATAATCTCAAGTCACATAATACTAGAACAGCAACGTATAGTAAAGCAACAAAAATGGCTGCAATAAAAATATAAAACTCACTGCCTGATAAAATAAAAATTCTTAATGATAATAATTTTTACTGCGAATTGAAAAGGTATTTGTTAAGGATCTCCCCATATGGCCTCAAGGAATTTTATGACTATAAGCTATAAATACTGTATGACTATTAAATTATTGTAATATACTTAGCATTAAAGTAGTGTTGAAATTGGAGTTGACATTTCTTATAATTTTTGTAAATATGGCTAAAATTGTAATGTATTGTTTTCTTAATTCTTATTATTTAGATCTTTGAGAAATTGCATGAAATAGTATAATTGTTGCTACACCCTGTGGGTAGAATTACATTGAGACTTACCTTGTATTCATTACCATCTATACAATAACATGTAATTCATTGCAAGTAATAAATTGAATGAATTGAATTGAATTGAGTATACCATGATGATTCAAGTAGGGAGTAATATGGGCACGTTTGGGAACTCTGAAACAGAATCTTGCACAGGCATTTTGTAACCTCTGTATCGCCTGCTCAGTTTTAGCATACAGGCGTGGACCGTAGACTGCACTGCAATAGATAAGTGGTGAGAGTATGAGTAGCTCGGTCACTAGTACACGAATATTTTCGGACATGTAATTCCTAAAGCTATATAATACTTTAAGCTTAAAAAAGCTACTCTAATTTTATCTGAAACATGTTTAACATACCTCAATTCACCGTCCATGATCAAACCTAAATTTCTTGCTTCTGTGATTAGTACGTAGGCTTAGAATTATTTTAGCAACTTCTTCTTCAGTGGTTTGATCGAAGATAAAGGAGCTGGAAGTATTTTTTCTGTTTTTATATTGAGAAAATATATTTACGTTAGAATTATGATTGATAGGCAAATTAAGAAAGTGTTTATTTATAGTATCCGGATCATTTAGATTGTCTGGAATAGATGCTACACAAGGGTTCGCAAGAAATGATGTTTTTTTTTAATGTTTCCACATGACTTTAGGATTACGTTTATTTTAATTAATAAAATGATTAAAGTAACCTGATTTTTCTTTCTCTATTGTAGATGTAACAAAGTTTTTGAGACTTTTGTAGTAGTTCATAGCAGATTCTTTTTTTGTAACATGGGCCTTATGCAGAGCTTTATCACGAAGTGACATCATGAGTTTAACCGAATCTGTAATCCAAGGTTTTGATATAAAATAAAATATATAATAAATAATACTGCCGACAGGTTATGGTTAACACATAATTCTAAAGGGATTTATGGCATAACACTGTTGATACGACGAGCCTCAAACAATGAATAAAAGACAAACCACTATACTCGTATGTACATAATAATACTAATAAGGTACGAGCAAAGATATAAAACCTCATTGGGTACGAGTATCTATGAGAGAAACGCTATTTGATACCGTTACTCTTGATTACTCTGATATCTTGCTTGCTCCAAATTGATATTTGAGCAATTTCTGATGTTTGAGCAACAGCTGAAAATCCAAAGTCACATAAATAAAACGACGAGTCACTTGACGGCATGGTTTCATCAAGAGGGTCCTTCAGGTCGTCGGTCCAGCGGGCACGAGGTCAGCCTACACTACGCTTTGCTGTACGTGGTCTCCATTCTAACGCCTTTCAGCCCCAACGGCCATCATGTCGGCGACAAATAGGGCCTGCCCATTGCCACTTCAATTTACTGATTCTGCAGGCTATGTCGGTTACTTTCGATCTCCGATTGATCTCCTCATTTCGATTTTATATCCATCAAAGCATAGCCCGCTCCATAGCTCGCTGAGCGACCTTAAATCGGTGGATCAGGCCCTTTGTAAGAGACCACGTCTCAGCGCCATACGTCATCACAGGAAGGATGCACTGTACATCTTACTGCAGTTATATTTGGGGCGCTAAACACAAGAAGCTTCGGCAGGCGAGATGATAGTCGCAACTGCGCCCCGGCATCAAACCATCCCCCAGCGTGCTCCCCGCTTGGCCTCGCTGATGTCTGTCTACGTGACGTGAAGAGCGTTTCATTAATATAATAGGAGTCGCGGCTCCATTACACGCTCCGTCGGGCGCGCTGATGTGATTAATGTTACTTGTCGAACACTCGTCAAGCGCCGCTCGCGCTCCTTGCAGGATATCCACCTACTTATCACATCATTCATTCTTTTAATTTTGTAGACGCACCAGCGAATGAAAGTTCATGTCACTCGCCGCACGTGCAGGAGTATCGCGAATTAATCACGTCGCACCCGCTGCGTCACACTTCACTACAGACAAGTGCACTAAACAGATTAGCTGATCCGTGTGTGCTCGCGCGATTACACTAATAGTGGGGTCTCCAGCTCCACGCGCCGACCCCGGCACGGACCATATTCATTTGGTTTTATGACATCCGAAATTGCTCTCAATAAATTGTTATTCGGAAGGGTGTGCGGGGTGAAGCGTGCAGACGGGGGGGAGCCCCACACACGTGCGGCGCGTTATTAAACTTTTCATTACCGTCCCGGACAATGCGGGATGAAGCGGCCGGTGATGTGGACCTGACCTGACCCTGCACTTGTCCCGGGGAGCGGGGAGCGCGGGGCGGGGAGCGGACAAGGGACGGAATGTTGATGAAAACGGACGGCATTCAAGTACCAGCCCTCTCTATCACTTGAGATGCAATCATTTTTCATTTGGAGAGATAAAATTGGAATAGATTTGTGTAGGTAATTGATAGGGTGGTGTGCCCTTTCGCAATAACAATAAATCAAACTTATGCTCATCCGTGCACACTCCACCTTTATTCAAAATTATATTGCGACTACAAAAAGGACATTCCATGAAAATAAACCGACTGAACTTCTGAGTAAAGATTGCAGAAACTACCACATATTTATAGTTTTTTTTCCATTTTATGCGATAACGAATTTCTTGCTCACTTCACACGTCTCGACTTTATATCATGTGATCATTTCAAGTGGTTGTCCACTTATTTTTAGTCGATACTTCATGGTTACATTACATCTCGTCTACTTATTTATGTCAAATGATTGGTGTAAATTGTTTATTTGTTTATTTATTATCTACTTGAAATAAAACCCTAATTCATGTTTAGATTCGCAATTAAATTTTATTTGCTCGAATTAGACGCAAATAGATATCATGAATGAAGCATCCTTCTGACGCCGCCCCACCCCGGTGGTGCACTTGTTCAAGTAGCGGGTCCGAGCGCAGGCGAGGGATCATGTCTAATTCGCTGTACACACCATTATTTGATTTTTAATTCGCGTCGAGCAGCCGGAATGTGCTTATTGACTCAGTCTAGTGTGTGATGTGTGAGAGGGTGTGTGTGCGTGTGTGCGTGTGTGCGTGTGACCTCTGCAGCTGCATGTGTGCGCGCGTCGATACCACGAATGTAACTCGCTTCCTGTCTTTCCTTGTTGCTGCTTGCTGCTATTTATATTTTGTAATGTAATTCGTCGGAAGGCACGAGAAGAATGTTAAATGTAATGCTGGGTACGTAGGTAATATTTCCTCACACAGGGACGTGGCGTGGCGGATGGTTGCGCAACATGCGTGGAATTGTCGCGTCGAAGGCGAGGGCGGGGGCGGGAGCGAGTGTGGGGGCGCGGGGGTAGAGGGTGACAGGTCGCGCGAGTGATATCGCCTTTTATTAGTTTTTTCGCGGCGACGAGCTCCGGAGCGGATCGGCCGCATATTTGCTTTGATGATGCGAGCCTGCAATATGTAGAGAACAGCCACCGCCCTTCGCTTTCATGTTGTCATTGTTTTCCCCTTCGGCACACACTCGTTCCTTTCATCTACCTATTAATACTGAGAATACTTTAAATTTCAATTGAAAATATAAAGTGGGTCGCTGTATAAATTAATTCTCGTAAATACTTTCCGGGCGTTTCAGTCGGAACTCGGAATGTTACAAATGGAATTTCACAAATGCTTTCATTACCGATGTTATTTGGCAAATTTCAGTATGACCGTCGCATATTTCAAACTGAGTGATGAGCGGCGGGCGGCGGGGCGGGCGGCGGCGTGTGAGCACGGGCGGGTACAAGTGCGGACACAATGGCATTGTTGGTGACGCGTGAGAGAGCAGGATCTCGTGATAAGTAAACATCTATATGTGTACTTTCAACATTCATTCCTGAAAGAACGTAAAGAAGCCGCCGCTCGTGGAGTGTACGTTAATAATACTTTCCGCGTACAATTAGCGTCTGCGGCGGCGCGTGGATAAATCACGGCGCGTGGGAACACTCGCTGCTCAGACATTCTAATCGTTTCTCGATATCCCCACAGAGAAGCCGCTTCCGAGAACTGAACACAACGACAACATATCTTTAGAAAATCGTTAATCACCCCCTCTCCCGACTCGCTATCGAATGCCGACGGACGGACGGACTAGTTTCCGCGAACATTGTGAGCCAACACAACAGCCACATCGAACGACGTCCTCCTCGCTTCGACACGAGCTAATGACTTCAGCTACCTATAAATCTGTCCCACAATGAGCTACAGTTCGTTGCTCTCCGCTAAATATGTTAATCCGGTCTTTGTGGAGATTATTCGGTACAAACGACCGGCGCGATCTGAAATTTCGTGTATAATGAATTGAGCAAAAACAAGTGTTTAACAATAGAGTTAATGTGTATAATGAATCTCCGGAATGCGTCGTGCGCTAAATAACGCGCCGCGCTGCGTCATGCGTCATGCGTGATGCCGCTCCGTGGTTCTCTATTTGTGCACGGCTACCGATCCCCGATCCACAGCTGGAAATACTTCACAAAATGTCAATTGATGTACGAGTATCCGCGTCGCTAGCCGACACAATCGACCGCTAATCGACCAAGATATTAACATCTACGAGCATCCACTCACTCGTACGGATATAACAAACAAATGTGGCACGACGTGAATCTCTGGGGGCTGTAAGGGGGGTTTCTGATCGTTAACACACACCCGTACACCCACGTTTCGCTGACGATTATTACGTTCCAGCCTGATGCATGTGATGGGTGGTGAGCTTGGAGTATTATACTCTGAGGTGGTGAGCCCTATCACATTACTGTCGCGCTTCGGGTACAGATCGGATCCACAGAGTAACGTGCCCTGCGTGCCAATCACGCAGAAGGACCGAACAAAATGTGCTCTTCGGGATTTGAACCCGCGACATCTGGATGACCACAGAGGCGGTAATGAGAGACAATACATGAAACACCCTACTGTTCAGTAAACTTTAGTATTACTGCATGAAACTAAGCGTCTGAGTGCTCGCAGTACAAGTAAGTATTTGTACAGTAGGACTGTTCCGTAAGGAGAGGCAACGAAGGAAGGTGACCTTGCCTCCGCCAGTCAGTTGAATGATGAGTGGACGACAGCTTGCTGTGCACCGACACACACCCACACACACGTACACGTATCTGTGTGGAGGTAGAGGAGCCGCTGGCGCTCGCCCACAATGCGCGTTTGAAGTGTTTGTGCGTCCATTGAGTGCGGTAATTATAGCAGCGCCCGCGCCGATTGATTTACAGCACAACTCGTTATTTATGCGCGTTTAATTAAAGTATCAGGCGGAACCGTCGCGTCGATAGTTGGCAGTGGTCGATACACTCGCCAGCATCGAGGAGCCATCGATCACTCATGCCTCACTCGGCGACACGAGCTGCTGCTGGCTCCACCGCACCGAGCTCTCCACTGTGAAGTGGTTCATCAGGCGATGGACCAGATCACCGGCTCTCGCCCATTTCGAGTCACGAGTTTGTAATAGTTGTCGCGTTTAATCTAAAACTACAAACAGCTTTGAGTTACTACTTCGTTATACTTCAATGGTAAACGTAGAGGCGAATGCTGCGTTTAGGCAAACAAGAATACCAGAATCAACTAACTAGCAATTCTAACAAATACCTATTCTTAATATTACCACGGTGTTGAATCAATGAGATGTAATATCGTAAGTGCCGACATTTGAGTATGATATAAAGACTGACATAAGAAGTTTTAAAAACATGAGTTTGTAAAATTGTTTTGCACAATAAAATGCTGAAATATTACTTTAGTCCCTGGCTGTTTCCGATAAATCTGCTTGCGTCTATTTATAATATTATAATATAGCAGACAGACAATTTACCCGCGGCTCCGCCCGCGTCGAAGAGATTTTCGTGGAAATAAGGAAAACAAAAGAATATGATTTTAATTATCAATTAATTAAAATAATATGATTTTTTGAACGACTATGTGCAACGGTCACCATGTTTTACCAAAGCGCTAATAAACACCAATTAAATAAGCCCAAACTCGAAGGGTCTGCTGTTGTCCGTTGAGGATATCCCGTACCCACTTTCCAGTCTCATTATCAGACCCTGGTCACCATGTTTTACCAAAGTGCTAGTAAAGACCAATCAAATAAGACTCGAACTCTGTATTCGTTGAGGAGATCCCGTACCATAACTTCTAATTACTACCAGTAGAAAAGTAAATTCCAAAAATCTTTAAATGACGATAACTTTTTTTTCCAAGATCCGATTTTAATGAAATAAAGTTATTATTCTATTCCAAATTAAGCCTTGTACAGCTGTGGAAAATACATGAAAATCCGTTCAGTTTTGACAGAAAAGAATTCTAAAAATCGTTGATTTGTGTTCTATTTCTCTTCTTTAGTCACCCCCTTTCTATTTCTATTACTTTTCTTCAATGTACAGACACATGATTTCTACTGTTTTATTATTAGTAACTATTATTGATAACAAATTATTAAATTTTAATAATTCAACAAATAAACAAATCGAAATATTAATACATACCTATTTAAATGAAAAATCCTAAAAATAATAGCGTTATCCAAATTGCTGCTTCGCGGCAAGGTGCACAGTATGTTGCTGACATTATACATACATATTATATTAGCCTTGCACTACCCTGTTTTCGGATTGGCCGTTATTTTATCAATAAACTTTATAGCCCATAGGCTATGCATATATAGACCAGAGTCACTACACTACCAAACATTAATAATGTTTTTACACTGTGACTATACTATGTTATTAAAGAAAATGGCATCAAAATCCCTGAGTGGTTCTCGGGTTTAAATTGAACATAGTTAATACTTGATACAGACAGATACAAGTATATGTTATTTAAACTATGAAAGAAACCTTTCAGGGCACTTGGTCCATATCATCAAAATGACAAATATATTAAATAAATATGTCTATATGTTACACACTTGGCGATTTATGGATCGCAGAGATAACACATTAAATATATATCATTGCGGTTTAGAAAATCAGAAAATTTCAAAGCTCCTCGCGTCCAGATTTACTTTTCTGATTTTCTTTCTATACCGCAATGATATACATTTATTTTTGTATAATTATATTATTTTACAATTAAACCAACAACAACAACCCGTCCGGGATGCACATTGTGATGATATACTGGATAGAAAGTAACCCTCTAGCTCTAAAAAAGGAAACTGTTCTAGGTATGTCCGAAGTAAAATATACATATTTTTTTTACACTTGCGATTGTCGGCTCTTGATAAAACATAGACAGCATCTTGATTATTCAGAAAAACCATTGTACACTTTTTTAATTTAATTAAATACAGTTTTCCAACCGGTTTCGGAAATTAATACATCTTCAGGGGATACTTTAGGTCTTAATATAATTTACGATCCATTAACGAACATCGTTTGTCAACAAATATTGTGAGAAAGTGAAATTGAGAAAGTTTTCTCATAATATTTGTTGACAAACTGTGTTCGTTAATAGATCGTAAATAATAATAAGACCTATGTATCCCCTGAAGATGGCTTTATCTCCGAAACCGGTTGGAAAACTGTATTAAATTAAATCTTCTTCTTCTTCTTCTTATCGTGTGGGCTGCAAGACCTATCGGCCCGACAAGCCCTGGTGTCAGAGATTTTAAACCGTCTCGCGGCCTCTGACGTGGTTTATGTAACGACCACTCTACTGGAAAGTGGCCGGGACCAACGGCTTAACGTGCCTTCCGAAGCACGGAATCATCTTACTCTTCGGACAATCAGGTGATTCAAGCCTGCAATGTCCTAACCAAACTAAGAACAATCCACAAAGTAACTTTCCACTATGTGTGTTCCCCGCGGGAATTGAACCCACCACCACGGGTTTAATTAAATTAAATGAAACAAGTGTACAATGGTTTTTGTGAATAATCAAGATATACATGTTTTGTTACTTTTGTCATGATCCATAATTTAAAAAAAGATATGGACCGTCAAAGGAAGCAACGAATACTCCGGCGACAGAGACGACGATCTACAAAACCTATGTGTATGATAGCCTATGTACCGCCGGGAATAGTAGGGTCTATTGTCACGTCGTGTAGGTTGGCCACACAACCAAAATTAGGAAACAAAAAAAAATAGAAAAAAATATTTTCATTTTTACGGTTTTGTGTTCTATTAGTGATTCTGATTAATAGATTTCAATAAAGGTAGAGAGTTCATTATCAAACTGTATTACGTTTATTTTATTTATTTAGTCTGAGTTCTTGAAATCGTGCATCTATGAAAGAAACCAGGCAACAACAAAATATTACTTCTAATTAGTCTTGCTTTGTGTGAGTATACTACCATTATTTTAATTAATTACTTATTAACGCAAACTCTTTCCTCCTTTTTATCTGTCGGCTCCGGTGTTACTATGGAGAGTTTCCACTTTACAAGTAAGTATGCCAAGTTTGTCCATTATGTAATGGATCTAAAATTAGATAAGGTTACGAAAATGGTGTTGTAATGGTGGCCATTGTTGTTTGTTTATTACTAGTATATATCATGTGCCTCTCTCCGCTATAAATGTAGCGCGTTGAGGCGGGCCACTACGGAGAAAATGTAAACTATAAGTTCTATAAGAGATGGTGAAATATGTGCTGAAACAGTCTCGTCATCGATTGTCGCGAAAATAAAAACTGCACTTGACTACCTCAGTCGGAAAGCGAACCTGCTCGTTTTACAAAAACAAGTAACCTGTATTATATAGCATCAATATAATTGATAGTGTTGTAAGTAAAGATTAAGTCTAGCAAAGAAAGAAACCATTTACCTTAAATCATAATAAATGTGTTAATGTGAAATGTGTGCACCAGTCTGTGCGAAATAACAACAAGTTAGCGGCATCGTCCCTGAATAAACTATACGACCATCCCAGGTATTATTGTTTTGGAAATAACGTCGGAACAAATTGAGAAAAAGAAATTATCCAAAAGCAAAGTCACTGAATAATGACGAAGCGCTTCGAGTGAACAGCTTCATAGTCAGAGGGAAATGTTCCGAAAAAGAGGGAAATTGAGCGTCAGCGGGCTCTCAGTTAGCGTCGTTCTCCGCAAATATTGTGCGAAGAGTGTGAACATTACACCCCCACCCACCCCGCCTCCCCCGGGCCCGCACTGCCGCTAACGGAACAAATTGAGTGTATTGAGTACCGCGCGTTGAGGGCACTAGCTACCGCCCGTGGCTCTGTGCGATCTTTTACACTCACTGAACTACACATTCTTCAAATTAATTGATTTTATTTTTTAAACGACTCTTATGTTCGCGTGATCTGTTGTGGGTATTTACATCGAGCAGTAACATGAAATTACAAATCACACCACAGAAAGTTAATAAAATCGTTTTCCTTACTGTTTCTTTAAATTATGTTTTGTACTCAGAACAAACTGAGGTTTCGTAACAATCAATGCCAAAGTCGATTGGTTTTGTTTGGTGTCTGTGCTAATGTTGTCTTTGACTCTAAAAGTATTATACGACCAAGAATCTGTGCTAATGTTGTCTTTGACTCTAAAAGTATTATACGACCAAGAATCTGTGCTAATGTTGTCTTTGACTCTAAAAGTATCATACGACCAAGAATCTGTGCTAATGTTGTCTTTGACTCTAAAAGTATTATACGACCAAGAATCTGTGCTAATGTTGTCTTTGACTCTAAAAGTATTATACGACCAAGAATCTGTGCTAATGTTGTCTTTGACTCTAAAAGTATTATACGACCAAGAATCTGTGCTAATGTTGTCTTTGACTCTAAAAGTACTATACGACCAAGAATCTGTGCTAATGTTGTCTTTGACTCTAAAAGTATTATACGACCAAGAATCTGTGCTAATGTTGTCTTTGACTCTAAAAGTATTATACGACCAAGAATCTGTGCTAATGTTGTCTTTGACTCTAAAAGTATCATACGACCAAGAATCTGTGCTAATGTTGTCTTTGACTCTAAAAGTATTATACGACCAAGAATCTGTGCTAATGTTGTCTTTGACTCTAAAAGTATTATACGACCAAGAATCTGTGCTAATGTTGTCTTTGACTCTAAAAGTATCATACGACCAAGAATATGTGCTAATGTTGTCTTTGACTCTAAAAGTATTATACGACCAAGAATCTGTGCTAATGTTGTCTTTGACTCTAAAAGTGTTATACGACCAATAATCTGTGCTAATGTTGTATTTGACTCCAAAAGTATTATCCATCTATCCATCCATCAGCTTGTTTAGTCCACTGCTGGACATAGGATTTTCCAGGATTTCGCCACTCTTGGCGGTCCTCCTGGAACAAATGCAAATGCCCATACTCACACACGCTGGTTGTGGTGGGTTGGTGAGCGCGGCACCGAAACCTTTGCATCAGTGACGCTACTACCCGTCACCAGTCTGTTCTATACCGGGTGTAAATAGACTGCTATCATTAAACGAAACCACATGTTCCACTGACCCTACTGAACCACTTGTCCCAAGAATCATACCCATATATCATACATATTTGGGATATAAATGAGTTCCAAACAAAAATGCGTGAACCCTAACGCACCGACATACGGGCGAGTTTCGAGAGAGCGTCGTCTGTGAAACAGCTGTTCCGGTGCAGCGTTTTAAAATAGACCTTCCTCCTACGAGATAAAGTCTTTGAGTTACAGTTGAATATATTTTTCGTTTTTTTAGTTTTTTTAGTGTTTTAATTAGAGTTTAACGCAATCGTCTGGGACCCACATGAGGCTAAATACAAGCTCATGGTGGAGAAGGTCCAACGTAAATTCGCACGCTACTTGTATAAGAGAATGTATGGGTATTATCCGTACTTATTTCCGTCTATGTTCGTAACGGGAATGGTAGGGATAGACACCCTAGAGATGAGACGCAAGCTGGCACTACTAGTGCACTATTATCTGCTGTTACACAACAAAGTGGACTACCCAACTGCCCTCGAGGGTTGCGCGCTGGCGGTGCCGGACTGGTACACGATGCTACGGTCATGCTGTCTTCTCGCGATGGGCTTAGTTCCCACACAGCATGCTCGGTTTGCACCCGCTCACAATGCGTGCACTCTTATAAATAAGTTGGTCAATCAGTATCCTCACCTAGATAATATATATTTAATGTGTCTCTGTCCAAATTCGTATCATATATTCGTAGTTTTTATTAAGCAGTCTTTTTATATTTTTGCATTTATTGTATATATGGTTAATATGTGTTACTTAACTTAGCTTACGACTTAGTTTAAGAACTGTTAGTAGGTTAAGAAACTGAAAATAAATAAATAAATAAATAAAATAAAATAAAAATAAATAAATAAATGACGCCACCGAAGCCATTCTAAAAATAATTAAGGTGCCTTTCCCCCTTTTAACACCTACGAGTATATATCTACTCCCTTATTTATTTAGTATATATAAAAACTATGTTTGTACAGTTATAATTTAAATAAATAAATTATATATAAACTTAATAACTAAACTTTATATAAATAAACTAAATAACTAAACTTTAAATATTATATAAACTTAAATAACTAAAACAAAGTGTTCTAAAATATTAGAAGACTCCAGCATGTGTGTAAATATAAGATGTAATAAACATAAATAAAAATTATGTAAATATATAATTTATTTATTTAAATTATAACTGTACATACATAGTTTTTATTTCACTTTGTTTTAGTTATTTAAGTTTTGGTTTATGTCATTAGACTTGAATTATTTAAAGACTAACAGTTAATAATTGCTGTACATTCTATGTTGCTGTATGAGAAATTAGCCCACCTGGGAACTTTTACTGGCAATCAAAGATTAGACTCGCGCGTAACAAGTCTGACTTAGTGCGTAGTCTGTTGCTAATATTTAATTGTACCAAATGCTTAAATGTATATTATATTTTTCTAAATATTTTCTAGTTTGTCATAGTACTGTACAATAAACTTTGTTTTGTGCTCTATTATGTGCTCTATGTCTGTGTGCGAATATTTTTGTATACCTAACTACATGTTAGTATTGTTTGTGTATCAATGTACTTTGAGAAAATAAATGTTTTTGTATTTTGTATTTTTGTATTTTTTATTGCACAAAAAGGCGGATTTAATGCGTAAAAATCACCGTTTTCAGTATTTGTTGTTTATATGTGGCACATATACACATATATGTATGTAGTGATGCCTAAATGTGATGTTTAATTTTAATTTCTTATTTTTCTAATGTTTTTATGTTTTTATTTGTTAATATAATTCTTTAAGTTTTTTGTTTTTGTGTAGCGCAAAAGTTTTGACTGTAATGCAGTAGAAAATGTTCAAAATAAATAAATAAATAATATAACAAATTAGTTCAGTTATTGAGATAGATCTCGTAACAAACATTTTCTATAACTGGCAACTTTGATGGCCCGCCATTCCCTTAATTTTTAAGAAAGAAAATAATGAAAAATATTTGGCTTCTACTCAAATAATTTTAACCAATAACGACTACGTGGCGAGGTAAAAACGTTTTATTTCGTCTTCTTTTTCATGTAAATAATTTGATTTTTAACTCAATATTCGGTTTTGGGTCAACAACAACATTCTAAATATCACGTTTGTAACTTATGTATTCTGTGTGCAACATGCTCGTACATACAATACAGTGACATACAGACGGACAGACAGCAGAGTGACATTAATAGGGCTGTCTCTGCTCTCTGGCCGTGGAACCCTAAAACAGTTAATACAATTTATTTTGTGTTGGAATAAAAGTTACTTCTTAGGGTTCCGTAGTCCGACAAGGAACTGTATTTTCGCCATGTCCGTCTGTCCGCGGCTTAGCTCAGAGGCTATTGGTACTAGAAAACTGTAATTTGGTATGGGTATACATCATTAATCACGCTCATAAAACGGTAGAAAGAAATCTCAAAAACATTTTTTTTAGGGCATCTCCCATACACGTAAAGTGGGGATGTTATTTTTTTCTCGTCTATCCCAGAGTGTGGGGTATCGTTAGATAGGGAGTTTTAAAACCATTTCTGAATGGTTTTCATTTGTGTGAAAACCATTTTTCGATGTAGGGATCCTTTGGCGAAATATTAACCTTTAAAGTGCTAATTTTTGTTAGAGTCGAGTGTCCCCCCCTGCCGGCTAAAAGGTTGTTTATAAACATGTGGAAAAATTCACAGAAGTAGTATCACACTAATATTATAAATGCAAAAGTTTGTGTGTGTGTGTGTGTATCTTTGTTACTCTTTCACGCTGAAACGGCTCGACGGATTTGAACAAAATTTAGAATGGATATAGCTTATACCCTAATTTAACGCATCGGCTACTTTTTATCCCGGAAAAAAGCATGTCATTAAACCGAATAACACGCGGGCGGAGCCGCGGACAAAAGCTAGTATATAATAAAGTTAAAAGGAAAACTATCACAGCCAAGTAGGCTTTACAGTTTACACAGGTTTACGAGCGGACTAGAAGTTTGGCGCGATCTATATTAGTAGACCAACTTGTAAAATGTATTTGGTAACTACGGAACCCTACACTGCGCGTGGTCCGACACGCACTTGGCCGGTTTCTTATGATTAAATACCGCATACTCTTAGTTTTCCCAAAAGTAGCTGTATAGTAGGTCTACGAGAAAAGGTAAGTAAATTAAAACCACTTTTTCCTATAATTTATTAATTTATTTGGTCAATAAGGTTTATGATTATGTTTTTATTTCGAAATCGATCGCTTTGGAATACTCTGAAAACAAGAGGTCGCAGGTTCGAATCCTGGCCCGAGGAATCTTTTAAAATTCTTGTCGTTACCATCCATCCATCCATCAGCCTGTTTCGTCCACTGCTGGACATAGGCCTTTCCAGAATTTCACCACTCTTGTCTTTACATTTGTTTCTAATTTATCTTTCATACTTAGTAAAAACATGTTATTATAATTCGCTTTTTTTACTTTCCAAAAGGGCCCCAAGTTCTTGTGTGCCCAAGGGCCCCAGCCTAGTCACAGACCTCAGATTAAGGAACCCAACAGACATGTAGGTAAATACATACGTCTGTGGTTCACCTAAACGTACTCGTTAATCCATAGAGATATAAATTTCATTTCCTCTAAACTCTTTATTGTTGTCTAGGAAAATTTATAGGCGTAAATATTAATACAAAATGGTAAACGTATGATATTATTTTCAATTTAAATTTGTAGAGTAAAATAAATTAATAAACATGTGAATATTAAAGCTACCATAACACTAAATTACAAGATTAAATAACTTGATAACTTCCATACGTTATCTAAAATGAAATGTTCCTGTTTTAACTTAATAATGTACCAAAGTTTGGGCATGTGGATTTTCTTATAGCTTGATTAAATCATGTATCTTGAGTTTTCTAATGAGGGGTTTTTGCAACATTGGCTTAAGGCACCTGATAATAAATTACAAATAAACCCTGTTGTCCGATAAATACTAAAATTTACTTCGAACAATAAACACTAGTTGGTGCATAAGCATCTAGTACAATGTTACTATCGTACGTACAGTAGGTATCACGTACTGCGGAACTGGGGCGGGCGGTATTCTCCGCACGGAAACTGCCATCTCGAGGGTGGTGCCGGGGGTTGGGGGGGGATGTCTCGATGAGTGATCTGATCGTGTGCGTACACTCTCGGGTACCCGCGCTCCCATCAGACAGCGCAGCATCAGCCTCTGCGCTGGGGCTGATGTTTATATGAACTTATCTACGGCGATGTTCATCTCTATAGCTGAGCATTTGGAAGGCCGTTACACAACTTAAGGCTCCAGGGTTGCATATTATAAATATTTTTATGACTTTATATTGTAGTTATAAGTACAATAGACACATTACGACTTAAATAAAGTCATTTATTTCATTTAAAGTTTATCTTTTATATTGTTTAGTTAAGTTTTTTAGAATGTATTAAAATTTTAGTATAATTTTATTACATAGAAAAAGTAACCACAAATAACAAATATTTGTTTATTTTGAGTTTAGGAATTTCTGTTATGTTGTACGGTTAGAAACAAGAACCATAATGTTTTCAATAACTTTTACATAAATGGCTAGCTAAAATACTCAGACATCTTTTCCATCCATCCATCCATCAGCCTGTTTCGTCCACTGCTGGACATAGGCCTTTCCAGGAGTTCACCACTCTTGGCGGTCCTCCTGGACGAAATGCCCATACTCACACACGCTGGGCAGGCGGGTTGGTGAGCGCGGTGCCGAAACCCTTCCACTAGTGACGCCGCTGCCCGTCACCAGTCTGATTTATATAAGGCCCGGCAATTGGGGATGGATATACCGCCATCCATCGGTCCCAGGCAATGGTGTGCCGCCTGGTTTGGCCTGAGAGCTGCTCTCTTACTCTCCCCCGAATAACTTCGGGAGGATTTCCAAGTAAGATGGTGGTACCTCCACAGTCGAGCCCGGCATTAGCTCTACCACCTAAAAGACATCTTTTAACATGAATAAATATATATTTTTCTAAAATTTAAGATCATGACTACACCTGGGTGTTTTCGATACATGGACGGCATTGCACGGCTACATATTCCCTGGTTTTATGAAAATTATTGATTTTAGGGTTGACTGAATGACCGATTTATCTAAAACTACCCAGTCAATATACGCGGATCTTGTAGTCTGGCACGTTTATAGGTTTAGTTTGACTCACTAGCAGCTGGAGTTGTGCAGTTGACTTGATCAACTAGCACTGGCGGTCCAAGGGGTCACAGGAGTCATGACCCCCCCCCCCCCAAATCATTCACGTCAATTCGAAAAATCCCCAAAATTTTGACGGTTTACGAACATTTCAAAAAAATATTGAAAATAACTTTATTAAACTAATTCAAACGGTGCACGGACGTTAGTGGTGGCGGTCGCATGCGCTATAATAATAAAAGGTTTCCATTTGTTTTGTAATAGAAATTTCTTACATTATTAAAAAAAATATATATATTTGTTTCACCTGTTCTACTGTTAAAGTTGGCTTCTTGAACTGTACTTGGAATAATATGACTGCGACCGCGCCCAACTGGCAGTCTTCATTCTTTCTCTTGCCAGTTTCATGCAGTTGCCAAGGAGGAGCCAAGTCTTCTCTTAGTACCTGAAGTAGTAAAAAAAGAAGAAGCCAGGTTCCCTCCTAGTAATTCAATAAATCAAGTTTTCTCTTAGTAAAGTAGTAAAAAGAGAAACGATAACATCAATATTTTATTAAAAAAAACTCTTTGATTTACTATATTTGGAACAGTTTGGAATCAAATGTTCGAGTAATTAATTACTAATGTTGACACTTGATGGACAAGGACATTGGAATTGCTTGGCAATGATATCATGTCTTGGTAGTTGGCGAGTCCGCTTGCTATTTGTTCAGTATTTATAGATCTACCACCATCATACATGCATCAACAAATCAGTGCCGTGACGTCTCCCGCTCACATGCATCAAGATATTCCACGCGCAAAGCGAGACGAATTCCAGGTCAATATTCTCCATCGAAGCAACAATTTCACGCTATGATACCCATGCTCTGAACGAGTGCCGACGAGGGGCGGAGTGGGCGGGGGGAGCCGCCCACCGCCCGGGGCGAGGGGAGCGCGGGGAGATAATGGGCTTTATTGCTCGAGGGGAACTGATTTGGGGAATTATAGAGACAAAAGATGGAAAGGGTGATTTTATTTATACATTTACTTTATAAACCGTAGGTTAATGTCGATCAATGGAAAGTCATCTTGAAATAAATCGGCGCCGTTGATATACGAGTATAGCTCAATGTTGTCAATCAAGAAGTGATGTTGATGACGCCGTATGGAACCGGTCTCGGTGAGCGAGGACTCAGCGCCTCCGACTAAAGCAAACCGAGCGACTACACAATGACAACTTACGGTTGTAGGTATAATATGTACCCGCATTCTTCTACCTTATAGAAGAACGCTTCGGAAAATACAAACTAGGTAAGGAACTTCTTTATCTAATTAATATAAAATATATGACGAAACAACTATGAACCTTTCACAATTTCGAGCACACATAAAGGTTTTTAATTACAATTTAGCGAGAATGCGCTGAATGGATGGATGAACGGAGAATGCGCCTCCAGTCGATGTAATTTATCGACGTATCGACGTTAATTCCATTTACATGTCAATAAAATGTAAATATCCGTTAATTATTGCGTTTTAATTCAGTATCAGATATTTTTCGCTGTCATTTACACATTCAGTTGGCACAATGTGTCCAATAGAAATGCAAATACATTCCTGGGGACGTTTGCGTCGACAGTTGTGACGAGTTATTATTCAGTTATTCGCGAATGGGTCGTTTTTCCCGACGGGACTCAGCGTGTGGCCGCCGACGCTCAACGCCCCGCTACCGCTCGCTCGCTGCACGCTGCGGTCACCGCTACACTTGCTACATATTCATGTCACTTTCTCTGGAGAGCTTGTAAGAAGCTACATCGATCGAGTCGGCTCGCGATGACATAATAGGGTTCCGTGGCTATCTGTTTGTGTAAATTTGCGATCCCAGAGTTGACAAAAACTATAACACCGTGTACTGTGGTATGTATTTACCATATATGACGCCAGTAAAGTGTTGAGCAGGTAGGCGATGTACGTGAAATCGTCGTCGGGGCGAGTAGGGAACAAACCTGTTGCAGTGAATAATAAAAAGTTATTGAAAACACAAAATGTGACAGCGGTATATACATACTTAAGTATTTATTTGTTCGCGAAGGTCAGAGATAAGGAAACTGAAATATTCATTGCGCGCAAGCAATTGTTTTCCGGAAGCCTTTAATTTTCCGTGCGGGCTGATGATAGCTCGTGAGGTTCACGAGATCTTGACCCGATTGTGGGCAGCTGTCCTCCATTGTATGTAGATCACCCCCGCCCGCCGCCGCCGCGCCGCCGCCACCACCTCTCTACGCAAAAACGACCAGCTGACCGTTGCATTTACTGCAGTAGGTAAGGTAGCATATGGTACAGTTTCATGTAGCATCATCACACAGAGAGACCTTGGCAATCCCAACAGTGACAATGACCTTACCTACTGCCAATACTGTCCGTAATAAACAAATACAATCAACTCATGCGTCCTGGAGGTCGCTGGTCTCCGTCCACCTATATGTGCAACATTTGTATAATATACGAGGACAATACGGGCTCCTGGCAATGTGCTGCGAGAATGTACATTTACTTAAAGAGACACTTAGTATAATCATAGTAATACACAGAGTATTTATATACGTCATCAAATAGATCAATGATTATCTGGACGATAAGTAGGCATGGTGTTGTAATGTAACGTACCTAGTGATCTTTGTTGAATCAATAGTTAATACACTGGACGCTTAGGACATCGATTCAAGATTCAAATTGTTCATTTGTAAAATAGATACATAAAGTATACGTTTTACATGCCAAATCTAATCTGTATCGATATCATTAGTCGATATAATTATTCTTCGGATGGTACAGGAAGTGATTATGAAATTTTTACTGAAAATACTGTTATGGAAATTTTTGTAGTTTTTTGAGATATTGTATTTTTTTAGTTTTGTCAACTTAAATAGAGTTAACTGCAATGAAATGATTAATAAAACACTGATTGTGGCTTAAACTAATAAACAAGATAAACATGTTCAAAGCGAAATGATAATAAAAAACAGTTAATACAGTACGAAGGTGTTTATTTATTTGATAATGCACAACAACAACAGCAATAATAACGTTTTCCGTATCTTCAAGATATATTTTCTCGATGATTGTAACTCTTGTGTTAAATTTAAAATAAACACAATGTACTTTGTTATTTGTTAGAAATATTCCGATTCAGTATGCTAAATTGTTCAAACCCGAGAGTACGTTTGGCGGAACACCCCCTTTACACTAGTGCTGTAATTAGTTATTTATGTCGAAAAGTTTGTGAGTAGGTAAACACGCCATAATGAAGGTACGAGTAGACAAATATATATGTTTCTGTCATGTCATAACTCGTGCATGGGACATGATTAAGTTGCTCCTGTTTTGTATTTTTATTCCTTTACTTAAATAATTAAAAGTACTAGTTGCAACTCGACAAGTAGTACAACGTTAAGTTTGGATAAACATTATAAAAATATATATTTCAAATAATTCTTGCTTCTCTTCTTACAACACTAATTGAATGGGCAGCGTTAAACATACATTATTTATTTACCGTAATACTTATGCACAAATAAACTTTTTGATTTATTGATTGATTGATTGTTTATTTATTATCAACTTTGTATTAATTGTATTTTAAATTACTTTTTTATACAAGTTCCTAAAATTCAAGATAAAAAAATAAGAAGTACTTGAGTATCCCTGTTAGGGATATCAAGCTCCTATATAAGTCTTGCACCTCACTCATAGTGCTGTTAAAAAGTCAGGCTTCCAAACTAAATGCGGAAAAAAGTTATTGCCCTTTACGTAATCAGTTTCACATAAATCGGTCACCATGAAAACCTATAGAGTACTTAGTAGACTAAGAAACTTCAAATTCTGTTCACAATTAGGTATTATAGTACACGTTTAGGAAAAAATTGAAAATTATCGATTATTCCAGAAGAAATTACTGATCAACTTAACCAGACCCTTTTGATACATAGAGATCTAGGATCGTAAGTGTTCAGTTAAGTTGGTCGTTAGTAACACTCGTAACGGGATGTACGGGACCCTCGCGGCACAAGTCCAACTCGCACTTGACCGGTTTTGTTATACTCGTACAAGGACAACAGTAGCAGAGATAGCCTCGGCAAACCTGAACCAGACGTCAGTAGAATGCACATTCCGCGTTGAATAACAGAGAATATCAATAGAGTAGGGCACTCCCAGCCGACAGACTCCATACCGGTAGTCATGTAAACAATACATTACAATTAATGAATAGATTTATGGCAGCACACCTGCTGCTGCCCGGTTCTTGCGTGAGCCACATCTATCACGTCATCCGCGCGCCTGTCACCACGCCGCGCCGTATCGACCCTGGCTGCAGGTCGCTGTGTGGCGAGGGTCAGTCAGCGGGCGCAGGTGCTGGACGGTCAGTCCTCAGGAGCGAGTGAGTGACGTATCGATGTCACCGGCGGGTTTCAGCCAGTTGGGAACACTATTGTGACCTCACACTCATATTAAAATCAGAATTGGAATGCGTTTTTTTAATTATCATCGTAGTGACCCTGGTCAACACACAGGCTATATGACCTTGGCTACAAGGTGTGTTTATAAAATAACGCCCAAGCCGGAAACTGGGCACAGACTGAATAAATGCAAGCGCAGCCGCGGGCAAAGGCTAGTTAAAAACAAATAAATTGAGCAAGTGTTTGAGGTGTATGGTTGAATAGTTTTACTGTCTTTTTATCTCAGCTCTAACCAGCATATTATTTTATATTTTCATGAAATATATTACACAAAATAAAAATTAACTTTTCATAAAACCCAACTGCTATACATTTAAGGGAAAAAAACAAAATTCAAAAGGTTTATTTGTAAAATAGATACATAAAGATAAAGTATACTTTTTACAGGTCAAAAATAAATCAAAGTGACAATAATTATTACATAATGTGTCGTGTTGTGTTCCTAAAACCTGGGCTTGAGAATGAGTTACTGTGTATCCCAGCCCAGGAGATTGGATAACAATAACCTAACATGAAAGGCAAAGCTGATATAAGCAGAAAAATTAATACTTGAGATCTAGTAAGTGATCGGTCAAAATATCAAACCAATAAAAAATTTAGCAGTTTTACACCACGTCGAACTCTTTTTTTCTGTGTAACGAGCTCTCAACTTGAACAAATTCAGTTGGGTCCTAAACAAACCGGACTTAAAGGAAAGTTTAAGGTCTTGATTGCTATGGACCTGCGTGCCGTGCGCAATCTAGTCATCTACCTCGCGAAGATCTCCATCTAGCGTCGGCAGGTAGAGGGGGGGCTTGGGGGCCAATTCAGGAATTCGAAATTGTATTTTCAAATACATTTTATATATATTTTTACGAAAATAGCGGTACCAAAAATCACTTAACCCATCCCACGAACCCATCCAGTTGGAATCTGAAAATAAATACAGACCCATATAAACACTAACTTAAGCAGCCTTGGGGGTTTGAATTTGTAATCACGATGAAAAACGTTACTCTAAATTTTCTTGCTTATAATTATAATTTATAATATAACAACATAACTAAGGGAACTTCGATCCAACTTTCACCTATTTTACCTCTCCATCTCCCTACCCCCTCTTTATACGAGCCCCAATGCAAAAGAGTTCGTCTAGTACCAAATATTACAAGTGCCTAGTAGTAAAAGTAAAATTTAGATTATTAATGAAGTTTATTTAAAGTGACAAAATAATTTTCTATTTAAATAAAATATAATTAATTCTTCGGGAACCATCTATGCATTAAACTTCGTCCATCACATTCAACGGCGCAAAATAGTTCGTCTACCACTTAGTGGTGTCACCTTTAGCATCAATCACGGCCTTAATTCTTCGTTGCATCGTTGCTACCAATTCTTCACATTCTTGTGAAGTTATTGAGTGCCAGACAGATTTAATTTTCTCTTTCAATTCACTTTTAGACCTTGCTGGATACTTGCGCAGCATTTTGTTCATTTTCCACCACAGGGTTTCAATAGGTGACAAATCTAGACTACTGGACGGCCACTTCATTGTAGGGATCTGATTACGGTTAAACCAAGCCTTGGTTGTCCTCGCAGTGTGACAGGATGCACCATCTTGTTGAAAGGTGTAGGCATTACGATGTTTCAACGCTGGAATCGAGGGCATGAGACTTTTTTCCAGAATGTTTTGATACTCTACTGCATTAACAGTTCCTTGTACAAAATGTAGATGACCCAGACCTTGTGCTGACATGCAGCCCCATATCATCACCGATCCAGGAAACTTCACTTTTCTTTTGATACAATCGGTATGGAATGCTTCATCTTTATTTCTGATAATTTTTTTCCGTACATCACCGATCGTCATCTCAAATTTGGATTCATCACTCCATATTATTTCACGCCACTGGTCTGCCGTCCAATTTACATGATCTTTAGCGAATTTCAGCCTTTTCTTTTTCTGGAGACGCGTGAGTAAAGGTTTTTCTTTAGCAGTATAAAATCCATAGCCCAATCGTTTTACGACCCTCTTGCAGGTATCGACAGATATATCTTTGTAAATCATCTCTCTCCACTTCAAGGTCAGTCCTCCTGCACGGGCACGACGATTATTTTTAATAATTTTCTTTAAAACTCGATTTTCAGCTTCACTTGTGATTCGCGGCCGACCAGGTATTTTCAAACATTTAACCGTGCCATTTTTCCTGCAATGTTCGATAATGGTCTGAACTGTCGATCTTGGTAGGGATAAGTCCTTGGCTATTTGGTAAGCAGATTCGCCATTATTGTTGCTACGAATAATTATTTTTCGTACTTCGTCAGCGATAGGTTTCCCGCGAGCCATTTTGTTTGAAAATGATGATAAAATTCTATGAAATACGGTTTTTATATGTTTGAAAATGACAGTGACGTATCATGTGACGCATGGTTTCTATTTTCAATTCAAATTTAACTTATTTTTCAATTAAAACAGACAGTGTTGAGACAAAGACGAACTATTTTGCATCGATTAAGAACTAGACGAACTATTTTGAGTTAGACGAAGCAAATCAAAGTGCCATAAATACATAATTTAGGTAAAAGATGTTTTTATTTAAAATTGCCTGATTAACAACTACCTATATAGGGTGGAGAATTTCACCCCATTCACATTATTTTTTCATAGACCTTTTTTATAAAAATATAGTGAAGTTGTAAACAGACAACCTTTGCAATATATGACTAGACGAACTCTTTTGCATTGGGGCTTGTAGGACAAATTAACAAACGAAACTTTCTTCTGATGTTTGGACCCTAGCCCTAAACCTTATCGGAATGCCCCCCCCCCCCCCCCCCAAGGAAACTCTGGATCCGCCCTTCGATCTCGCCACATGATCGTAACCCAAGGAGTGAGGTCAAACAAATAAGGTATTATAGAAAGAGTTCAACAAGTTGCAAAACTTGATATTGATGTGATTAGTGCGACTTGTGTCGTCCGACAGGTCCAGGGCCAGCTCGAGGGTGCGGCGCAGCAGGCGAGTGGCGATTTGAAAACAATAGAGTTCCGGTTCCGGCGGCGCGGCGACATGCGCGCGCGCAGACCACGTGGCGCCTGCACCTGACCACCACTGCCTCCTCCCCCGCGCCCCCTCGCAACGACGCTACAATCACTCGCGCAAAAACATACACTGCCAAATGCAATTGAAAACTGGAGAGCTCGCAAAAAGCAAGCAACAAAATAATCCATCGCTCGCCGAATGATCGATGAACCGTAGCGTAGCACGATGACTTTGACTTTTGTCTCCGCGATCGGAGACATGCCAGCCTTCACTGCGCTGGCTGACAGCAATCAATAAAATTGCTTGACCTAAAACTTTGCTACACAGACTCTTAAGAGGATAGTTCCCACAGAACGGTGGTTTATTCTTCCCAGCTCAAAGGATCTAGTAGGGAGGTACCGTTGCAAATACAAAAGTCATAGTAAGCCGGCTGATATTGACATTGATCGCAGATCTCACATGACTGATGTGTGAATCGACCGTCTGCTACTCAAGTAGCGATGGGTTTGGGAGTTAGAGGCTGAGAAAATGATAAAAAAAAGAAAAAAAGTGATAGTACGCCGGCTGAAACTTTTAGATAGTTGACAACACACTGAGCTGAAAAAAAATTGTCAGCTGACGCACTCGCGGTGGGTCTGGATGTGAGAGGTTGCGAAAGTGGTAAAAAAAAGACGAACGAATCCACGATGCAGCGGACGATTTTTTTTTCAGCTCAGTATGATGTAAACTATGCAGCTCAGTATGGAATATATTTTATTTATTTATTTATTTATTTACTGAAAAAAGTTAGTAATACAAAAACTTAAATAGACCTAACCTAGGGTTAGTAGAATACAAAAATATACAACGGTTTGGACTTATACTATAGGCAGGATCCGACCGAATAAAAACATTGTACATTATGTATAACCAACATGTACGTTGCACATATTATTGCGAATGTAAGTGCTCCGATACTACAGTTCTCCGTAACACGGAAGCACTATGAAGTTATTTTTCGCCAGAAGGCGCCCAGTGCACAAAGTTCGTAGAGTAATTCAATTTATTTTTGTGGTGTAAGCCGAATATATATATATATATATATACACATATATAGATACGTACATATATTTGTATGATATCTACTATCTGTGAGAAAAGTATCAGCCAGCGTACTATCACTTTTTTTTACCACTTTCGCAGCCTCTCACATCCACACCCACCGCGGGTGCGTTAGCTGACGCTTGGTTATCTGTTATTAGCCATTCCAGATCTATTGAAAAAGATGGAAATCAATCGGCTTAAAATCACTATCTAAAATGCAACACTACCGCCCGGGCTATAGCTATACTACATAAAAAAAGGAAAATCGGTCAAGTGCGAGTCTGACTCGCATACCTATGGTTCCGTAATCCGACAGTTTTGGGAACAGTCAGGAAGAAGGTATTTAAAATCTTGCCCATAACTGTTTATGACAACTAAAAAAAGAATTGATTGTACCACTTTTTTGGTGTACCACCAAAGAGAGACTCAAATATTTTTATACCGTACTCGAAATAAAACTCGTGGATGAAAAATTCAATTTTGTCATTTTGCTATCGTGAATTTCTCACTCGCTATATTTTTCCTGTAATCTTTACGTAATCCCGAATAGCCATGATTTATTTCATATTTTTCGGTTTATTAGTTTCAGAAATAAAGGGGGGACATGCATTTTTCGTGGTTTTTCAAAGATTTCTCGAAATCAGTGCCAGTAAATATCGTTTTTATAATCAGCTCCTAAATATCTACAATTTAATACCCATATTGTATTTTATAAAATATATTTTTCTATATTTCTCATTTGTTATCAACTTTTTTTAATCGCTATAGTTTTCCTGTAATTGTCCTGTTATGTTATGTATGACCTATGATCGTCATTTTTTTCATATTTTTCAGTCCACCAGGTTCGGAAATAAGGGGGGGGGAACCATGCATTTTTTCTGTGGTTTTTCAAATATTTTTCGGAATCGGTGCCAGTAAATACAGTATAAAAGTATATATTTTTACAATTAGCTCTTTAATGTCTACAATTTGATACCCATATTGTATTTTTAAGAATTTATTTCTCTCACTTTTGTATTGGAAATATTTCGAACAGTTAAAATTGTATTTTGTACCGTGCCATGTAGGCAAGTGAATGCTATTTTTGTGGAAAATTTCAAGTCTTTATCTTTAACGGTGCTAAAGTTATGAGGCTGCGACATACGAACGGACGGATGGACGGACAACGGAGTCTCACCATAAAGATTCCTTTTTTACCTTTTAGGTACTACGGAACCGTAAAAATTATATCTTTTAAGAACACACTCTTACTGTAACAACATTTTCTGAAGTAATTTCAATATTGACAAAAACAAACCAAAGATGGCTCTGATAAAAGTTTTCATATCGAGATTTTACAATATTTGAGCAAAAACTCATGCATAATATAATACATACCACATTTAATTACTCTAACACGAATAGATATTTCATACGTTTGTTTTATAAAGTAATGGTTCTCTTCTGCGCTGAAGGATTTCCGAAACACCTACATGAATCCACATAGGTGTGTCAAAGGTGTTCCAGGTATGATTTGTGAATACAGGTTACAGTCCACATTACTGACGATTATTACGTCACCAACGTTGTGGGTGGTGGGCCCTATACGAGTACATCCCCGTTATCGATCACAGATGGACCCACAGCCCAACGAACGTGAAGGATTTCCGAAACACCTACATGAATCCCCATTGGGGTGTCAAAGGTGTTCCAGGTATGATTTGTGAATACAGGTTACAGTCCACATTACTGACGATTATTACGTCACCAACGTTATGGGTGGTGGGCCCTATACGAGTACATCCCCGTTATCGATCACAGATGGACCTACAGCCCAACGAACGTGAAGGATTTCCGAAACACCTACATGAATCCCCATTGGGGTGTCAAAGGTGTTCCAGGTATGATTTGTGAATACAGGTTACAGTCCACATTACTGACGATTATTACGTCACCAACGTTATGGGTGGTGGGCCCTATACGAGTACATCCCCTTTATCGATCACAGATGGACCCACAGCCCAACGAACGTGAAGGATTTCCGAAACACCTACATGAATCCACATAGGTGTGTCAAAGGTGTTCCAGGTATGATTTGTGAATACAGGTTACAGTCCACATTACTGACGATTATTACGTCACCAACGTTATGGGTGGTGGGCCCTATACGAGTACATCCCCGTTATCGATCACAGATGGACCCACAGCCCAACGAACGTGAAGGATTTCCGAAACACCTACATGAATCCCCATTGGGGTGTCAAAGGTGTTCCAGGTATGATTTGTGAATACAGGTTACAGTCCACATTACTGACGATTATTACGTCACCAACGTTATGGGTGGTGGGCCCTATACGAGTACATCCCCGTTATCGATCACAGATGGACCCACAGCCCAACGAACGTGAAGGATTTCCGAAACACCTACATGAATCCCCATTGGGGTGTCAAAGGTGTTCCAGGTATGATTTGTGAATACAGGTTACAGTCCACATTACTGACGATTATTACGTCACCAACGTTATGGGTGGTGGGCCCTATACGAGTACATCCCCTTTATCGATCACAGATGGACCCACAGCCCAACGAACGTGAAGGATTTCCGAAACACCTACATGAATCCCCATTGGGGTGTCAAAGGTGTTCCAGGTATGATTTGTGAATACAGGTTACAGTCCACATTACTGACGATTATTACGTCACCAACGTTATGGGTGGTGGGCCCTATACGAGTACATCCCCGTTATCGATCACAGATGGACCCACAGCCCAACGAACGTGAAGGATTTCCGAAACACCTACATGAATCCCCATTGGGGTGTCAAAGGTGTTCCAGGTATGATTTGTGAATACAGGTTACAGTCCACATTACTGACGATTATTACGTCACCAACGTTATGGGTGGTGGGCCCTATACGAGTACATCCCCGTTATCGATCACAGATGGACCCACAGCCCAACGAACGTGAAGGATTTCCGAAACACCTACATGAATCCCCATTGGGGTGTCAAAGGTGTTCCAGGTATGATTTGTGAATACAGGTTACAATACAATACAATACAATACAATATAACTTTATTTGCACACCACAAAGAAGGAAACAAAAATAATATAAATTACAATAGCCAAATAACGTAGGTACAATCAGGCGGCCTTATCGCTTATAGCGATCTCTTCCAGACAACCTTTGGGTAGAATCTGGTTTAAAAGGAGATTGATGAATAGGCGGTGCACTAATTTTAAAATAATATTTAAATATACTATACAAAATCTACATTAATAAATTAAAAAAAAAAAAAATTATGTATTATAGATAAATAACATGAATGAATAAATATATACATACATACATATATTACATAAATAATAAATAAACTTTAAGAGGAATGTAGATAGTTCAGTGGTCAGAGTGAGAGGTAGTGTTCTTTTACCAGTCTCTTAAAGACTGGTAGGGAAGGTGCTCTTCTTATAGATAGAGGAAGATCATTCCACAAACGGACGGCTTGTACTGAAAAGGAATTGTCATAGAAGGTCGATGAATGTATTGGGGTAGCCAGGAGTAGATTTTGAGAGGACCGTAAGATACGGTCATGAGTACCATGAAGAAACTGAAAGCGAGCTTTGAGATATGATGGGGTGGCAGGATTATTTAATACAGAATACAAAAGAGACAGAATATGAGAATTGCGACGACGACGAATAGGAAGCCAATTAAGACGCGAACGAAATTCAGAAATGTGATCGAATTTACGAATACCAAAAATGAACCTAATACAGAAATTCTGAAGAAGTTCGAGTTTATCAAGTTGGACCTGAGTAAGATCGAGGTAACAAATATCTGCGTAATCGAGAATCGGTAGTAACAAGGAATGTGCAAGCGCAATTTTAGTAGCAGTCGGGAGGAAATTTCGAAGCCTTCTCAGAGCTCCTGCAGCCGCAAAAAGTTTTCTGCTAACTTCATTTATTTGGGGGTCCCATGACAGGCAACTATCTAATAGGAGACCTAAATTTTTTACTTTGTTGCTGTATGGTATTATAGTCCCATCAAATACAATAGTAGGAACTGTTTGCCAGTCAATCCTATCGGTGAACCAAGGACTTCCGATGATAATGACTTGCGTCTTGGAGGGATTGATTTTTAAACCATATTCGTTGCTCCAGACAGATATTTTTGATAGATCGGTATTTGTCGTAGCTATGGCTACTGGAAGATCTTCTAATTTGGCCTGAGTGTAAATTTGGAGATCATCTGCGTAAAGGTGGTAGGACGAAGAAATAAACTGAGATATATTATTAATAAATATAGCGAAGAGAAGAGGAGATAGGACGCCACCTTGAGGAACACCGGCAGTAGTGTCGCACCATTCAGAAAAGGTATCATCAATGCGGATACGTTGCCGGCGCCCCTGTAGATAACTACGAAACCAGTCAATCACCGTTGGAGATATGTTAAGAGAACGTAGCAGACCCAGTAGGATTTCAAAGTGAACTGTATTAAATGCGTTAGAAAAGTCAAGTAGGGTCAGAACTGTGAGTTGTCCATCATCCATTCCTTTGCGTATATCATCAGTAATTTTTAGAAGGGCCGTAGCGGTACTATGACCAGGGCGGAAACCTGACTGATGAGGATTCAGAAGGTTGTTTTTGTTCAAAAAAACACTTAACTGATGATGGACAGCACGTTCAAGGACCTTGGAAAGAAACGAAAGGATAGAAATAGGACGATACTCAGAAAAAGTAGTGGGATTTGCTTTTTTAGCTAAGGGAGTCACTTGAGCATCTTTCCATAAGTTAGTTACAGTCCACATTACTGACGATTATTACGTCACCAACGTTATGGGTGGTGGGCCCTATACGAGTACATCCCCGTTATCGATCACAGATGGACCCACAGCCCAACGAACGTGAAGGATTTCCGAAACACCTACATGAATCCCCATTGGGGTGTCAAAGGTGTTCCAGGTATGATTTGTGAATACAGGTTACAGTCCACATTACTGACGATTATTACGTCACCAACGTTGTGGGTGGTGGGCCCTATACGAGTACATCCCCTTTATCGATCACAGATGGACCCACAGCCCAACGAACGTACCTTCCGAGGCACGCAGACCGGACACAAATTAATGTACACCGCGGGCATTGAACCCGCGACCTCTGGGTGAGCAGGAAAATTTCAAATTATTAACAATTTCATTCTAGAAATTACAGAAAAATAAATAGTTGCAAATTTATAATAAGTTTACTACTTACCTACTTCAATCAAATAATAATGCTTCGTCATGTTATCATTGTTATTAACCTTCATTAAAAAAAGGTTCCTTTGTAGTATGTTCTATTTTAAAGTATAAAAAATAGCACGCCGCTTTTAAATTAAACCTGTCAAGTGTGAATAGGACCTGCGCCCTGAGGGTTGCGTACATTATACTGTTATTTCACGTATTTATGAGGGCCCATCCAACACAACTTGACCCTCACGATACATTCAACTCTATGGGTTCAAAGGTTCTAATCTAATTATGTTGTCCAATAATAATTGCTTAAATAGATTCAATATAAGTAATTTTTAATTTTTCCTACACGTGTGCTGTAGAAGACCTACGGTAGGTTCAAGTATATTGTGAATGATATTTAGAGTTTTTAAGTCAACTGTACGTGCCCTATAGGATTCCATGGTAAGCCAGTTTGTTTGAAATTGATTACGTATAGGACAATAACTTGACCCTCACGATACATTCAACTCTATGGGTACAAAGGTTCTAATCTAATTATGTTGTCCAATAATAATTGCTTAAATAGATTCAATATAAGTAATTTTTGATTTTTCCTACACGTGTGCTGTAGAAGACCTACGGTAGGTTCAAGTATATTGTGAATGATATTTAGAGTTTTTAAGTCAACTGTACGTGCCCTATAGGATTCCATGGTAAGCCAGTTTGTTTGAAATTGATTACGTATAGGACAATAACTTGACCCTCACGATACATTCAACTCTATGGGTTCAAAGGTTCTAATCTAATTATGTTGTCCAATAATAATTGCTTAAATAGATTCAATATAAGTAATTTTTGATTTTACCTACACGTGTGCTGTAGAAGACCTACGGTAGGTTCAAGTATATTGTGAATGATATTTAGAGTTTTTAAGTCAACTGTACGTGCCCTATAGGATTCCATGGTAAGCCAGTTTGTTTGAAATTGATTACGTATAGGACAATAACTTGACCCTCACGATACATTCAACTCTATGTGTTCAAAGGTTCTAATCTAATTATGTTGTCCAATAATAATTGCTTAAATAGATTCAATATAAGTAATTTTTAATTTTTCCTACACGTGTGCTGTAGAAGACCTACGGTAGGTTCAAGTATATTGTGAATGATATTTAGAGTTTTTAAGTCAACTGTACGTGCCCTATAGGATTCCATGGTAAGCCAGTTTGTTTGAAATTGATTACGTATAGGACAATAACTTGACCCTCACGATACATTCAACTCTATGTGTTCAAAGGTTCTAATCTAATTATGTTGTCCAATAATAATTGCTTAAATAGATTCAATATAAGTAATTTTTAATTTTTCCTACACGTGTGCTGTAGAAGACCTACGGTAGGTTCAAGTATATTGTGAATGATATTTAGAGTTTTTAAGTCAACTGTACGTGCCCTATAGGATTCCATGGTAAGCCAGTTTGTTTGAAATTGATTACGTATAGGACAATAACTTGACCCTCACGATACATTCAACTCTATGTGTTCAAAGGTTCTAATCTAATTATGTTGTCCAATAATAATTGCTTAAATAGATTCAATATAAGTAATTTTTAATTTTTCCTACACGTGTGCTGTAGAAGACCTACGGTAGGTTCAAGTATATTGTGAATGATATTTAGAGTTTTTAAGTCAACTGTACGTGCCCTATAGGATTCCATGGTAAGCCAGTTTGTTTGAAATTGATTACGTATAGGACAATAACTTGATTTTTAAACAGCATGATCACATGGGGCCGTAGATTTCTGCCAGAACAAGGGTCTCGACCGACGACGCGACGGACAACATAATGAAAAATGGAAAACAAGCACAATCTTCATACTAAAATTACTCGTTTGAGTTTGAAATAACAAATTAACAATAAAACATGTCACTATGAATGTTCTAAATATATTTATGATAATTAAAATTAAACAATTAATATCCCCTTTCTTAAAACTAAGTCATTGGGTCAGCTTCTGAATTAAGAAAATCTCGTTAATCGGATACTTAAGCAAAGAATCAGCCAATTACAGCACTGTATTTCAAGTTAAACACCACTTTACTTGAAATTCTCATCTGTGAAATTGGGGGTCCGTCCATTAGCGGGTCCTGAATCTCACCTTTTGCTATAAGTGAGTCGCGATTCAAGTATGTTTGGGAACCACTGCTCTACGAGTTCAGTTTTTTTATTCTGATGTACAGAACCATAACAAAGGTCAAATGCTTAAAGACTATTGCCCTAAGGGTTTCGTACTGTTAAGAATTAAATAATTTGAAGAAAAAGTGCAAACTTAGGTACCAAAATAAACAGAAAAATTTAATTAGGCTAGTGTTATTCCATCATTAAAAATTCATGATTTTAGGTTTTATGATCTAAAGGATGATCTCCCTTCGTACTTCCATGATTTAAGTATAAAGCCAATAAGGTGGCGGTGATGAGATGAAACTTGCGAAGAGTTGGTGCTGCACCTGCCTCTGTAGGACACGACACGTTGTGTATGGAGCAGTACGGACAGACGGACAGGAGGCAATAATTCATGTAATTCAGAAGGTAAACAACGAGCGCAATAAAGAATACGATAAGTAATTATAATTCCGTCGGCGCCGCGGTGTCCCCCCCCCCCGCCCTGCCCCCTGTCCCTGCATCTGCACACGACTCGCTAATTTATGTCAAGCGGTGAATTGAAACGCACCAGAGTTACACTAAAATGGCTATCTTTATGTGGCGAGTGGAACCCGGAGCCCGGAGCTGGCCGGGTCTATAAACCGACTATCGGCTCGCGACGACGACGATCAATGACGTCCACTTTTTGTGTGGCCGTACCCGCCACCCGCCACCCGCCACCCGCCACCCGCCACCACGAGCCTTATCGACATCTCCAACATAAAAACCTTCGTGAATTATCCAAAATATTTTATGAATACATCTCTTAATTAAATTATAAAATAATTGTTGTCATTTAAAATTGCTGTAAATGTTCATGTATTTATATATTAACTCGTTTGCAGAGCAGTCGTTTTTTCTAGAATAGATTTTATTGAGTTGAAACGGTACGTACCATATAAGCAGCAGTATAAATATTCAAGAGGTGGTGGCACACACAAGGTGTACTAGACTCCTACATACATATGGACAAGTTCGACATCACGCTAATAATCTCCTCCCCCCGCGCCGCCCCCCGCAATCCCTGGATGCGAACTCGTCTAATGAAGAGAGAGGATTAACTTCTGGCAAGTTTGTCGGAGCCTCACACTCGAGCACTCCAAATCTACTCTCGTAGACACATGCTCTTGTAATATGACACAATTAATTCGTTTTCAGATTACAATAATTAATCGTATGAAGAAAATTAACCATTTGAAGAAAACACAACGACGATAGTCACTGAAACTCTATGAAACATTGCGTGTTTTTTATTAGTAATAAAATAAATGATACAGAATTGTTAAGTAATTTGTTTTATGTCTTCTAATAAAGTGACTACCATTGAGAAGTTGATAGTGTAAGAAGTCGAGGACTTTATTTTGAAGATAAAGTGAAAAGAAAGATTCTGGAAGGACAGACTCCCATCTGGTCACATCTTCAAATCTCCGCACTGGCACGTCGATGTTTTAGACGTCAGGATATAAGGTTCATCGTTATCTGATACATAGCTTTTGATATTTGTTCTACGATCAGCTCAGTCGTATCTAAGAATAGAAGGCCTTCGACAATATGCAGCTGTTCTACTTTTCGCTCACAATACCATAGCAATACAAATAAAAACAGGTCCTGGGACATTTCTTCGATAGTAGTAATTTTCCCACCGGTAGCTCGGTACCAACTCGTAATTATCGTGAACGCTACTCGAGCAGTCTCCGAAGTGAACTCGAGTGTACAACCCGACCGCGCGCCCACTGTTCCCCGACTGCCTCTCCCGAGCACTTCTGAATACTTCAGATGGTAACAGTTTTAATGAAAATTTTAAATTAAGTTAATGTTTCAGGGAGCGAGGCGGGAGAGGGGGGGACTAAGGGATGTACTCCTTCTTACAATATCTGCTTAATTGAGAATGACGTGGATAGACAGTGTTCCAGCTAACCCTCCAGCAGTACCTGCTTCATTAGAATTGAATGTTTATATTTTGTTTTTATCAATAACTAGCTTTTCCCGGTGGTTTCTCCCGGGTTGTTTAGTTTTTGGGTAATCTTATCGAATCTGTTATTTCAATTTATTCTTGACTTTGACTTTTGGTTTTCCTGAAAATAATTTTATATGTCTTATCCTACGCCTATGTCCCTAAGGAACTACCCGTTCCCAGGGAACAAACAGCCTATGTCAAATTCAATCAATCAATCATTTATTGGTAAAAAATCTTTACAGGTCATTGGTTTAGTATGTCATCATTTATCACATTATATAATATTATATTTCATACTTATTACTATCTACTATATTAGATACGTACTTAATGTACAAGTGATTGTATTATAATTATAAATTAATTAATTTAATATATTTATAATTTTCAGATCATATTGTTATGTCAATTTATCTGCTTCCATTGAATAAAATTTACGTGGTGGTCGTTTGCCATCCTCTTACATCAACTGAGCTTGTTATATTCGCAGTAACTTGGGTCAACGCGATTTTGTTAAAAAAAATTAAAGAGTCTGACCACTAAAACAATGAGAGTCAGTAAGTTTCAATAGTCATTGTACTTGAAAACTCCACCCCAGGGAACAAACTACCAAAGTGAAGAGTCTAACTATTGCAACAGTAAAAGATTGTTTTTATCGATTAGGGAAATGCAGTGGCTTACCGTAACAACAGTGAAAGAATCTTCAAAATCCGTTCAAATTATTGGCTTAATTAATAGCCATATCCGTAGCTAGGGTATTGCCCTTACTGAGGGAATAAACTATAGTCGTTGTTCAAATAGAGATCTAACCACAGCAGAATAATATTTAAAATCGGTTCTGTGGTTATAACGACCGTGTCCCTAGAGAACTTCCAAATCGGTTCAGTGATTCCAGAGATTACCCATTGCATATAAACAAATTTAACCTTTTTATATAATAGTGTAGATTTGAAAAAGTTTAATCACACTCACACTAATATTATAAATGCAAAAGTTTGTGGGTGTGTGTGTATGTTTGTTACTCTTTCACACTGAAACGGCTAGACGGATTTGGATGAAATTTAGAATGGATATAGCTTATACCCTAACTTAACACATAGGCTACTTTTTATCCCGAAAAAAAGCATGTCGTTAAATTTACATCTGTATTGCACGAAAATATCATGCGAGTAAGTGTACGGTCGGCAAAATTAACACCCACAACCTTGTATTAGGTCACAACTTTAACCTTCTTTAACCACTCTTAGGTCAGAATTAAAAACAGTCAACGAAACGTCAAATTTTCAATAGTTTGGAGTTGAGTTTCCATGAAATTATTTGTTGACCAGGGTCACTACGATGACAATAAAAAAATCGCATCAAATTCTGTTGAGCGGTTCTCGAGTTAACACGGAACATACATACGTTACAGACAGACAGACAGACGAAAATTCTTAAAATAGTAGTTTTGGCTTCAGTTCAATATTAATAACTCAAAGCCATTAAAATTCTGAAAAAATATTCATTGTACTATGTATTATTTACTACGTTATCATTAATTTTATACCTACATATACCTAACCTATAAATATGACAGGTGCTGCCACGTTAGAAAAAAAAATTCATGCTTTATGAAATATATTTCAGTTAAATGTCAATAAATAGCAATGAACTGTTTTCAAATAATAAAGTTTTAATAGATAACGTCTTCAACGAGCTGAAATTTCAACGCGGCCCGTAATTTTCTCGTTTTAACGGCATGTTCAAGAAATCAAAGTACGTGCAGTATACATGGCGCAAAGAGTTGTATCTTGGAAAAAATTGCATGATTTTTAAAGTCCGAGGGGTAAAGTAAGATTTTTTGAAAAATTTATCCAAATAGGTAAATGGTTTACGTACGAATGACTGCCATCTTGACTCAGATAAAGGGTTATTTTAGTTATTCGACCTTGTATGTGTCTTATAGGACATGCATGACATTTAATAAACTGTTTACATAATTATGATTATTATATTAACACTTAAATCTAATATCAATTATATCAGTACTAAAGCCAGTCATATACAAATTAAATTAAAATAATAAAACAAAACATAATAAATAAGTTTAAAATTTATACAATTAATTAAATAATTCAAGATTCAAAATATTTATTGCGTGCTATAATGTAAGTACATAGTATTAACAGAGGTAGTACAGGTGTGGAAAAAAACATTATAGCGCCCTGCAAGGGCATAGCAAAGGTTTACTTATAACTAAATACGTACCTAATGTTAAATTGTGTACAGCTTGATATTAGTTGATAACTTTTCCATAATATATTGTTATACTATTGAATTAAAATTTTAGAATAAATTTTTAGAATATTCTAAAGACATATTATATTGTGTAAATTAACTTTGACTTGTAGAAAGTATACTTAATGTATCTATTTTGCAAAAATAAATATTTTGATTTTGATTTTGAATAATATTATTGTTTTAAACAAATTGAATTGTAACTAGTGATTCAGTATATAATTAGTGACATTTTTATCTTATTACAATTTTTGGGTATATTATTAGTAGTATTTGCAATTTACCAAAACGTGTCTCATATAAATTATTAGGTACTTAATTATCTGAATGGGTTATTCTACATGTTAAGCTATTTATATATTATATTCCTATAACATTGCTTGATTACATTTATTTAACATCAAAAAACTCCTGCAGCGTGTAAAAGCATTTTTCAGACAGTTACTCTTTTAACCATTTTTTTAAATTTATGAATATCGCTCATGTCTCTCATTTCCTTAGGGATATTATTATAGACTTTTGTACACATTGAAAATGGACCGGAAGATACAATTTTCAATTTTGTAAGAAGAGGGGGATAATACAAGTTTATCATTTAAATATTCATCCACAGAGTAATACAATAACCTTTCTCAGACACAAACATTTTAATTTTGTTTATATACACACTATCACTATTTATGTTCTTAATATTCTTTGGCAGCTTGTTATATACCTTTATTGTCACCTGTTGGGTATTATCGCTGAGAGCCTTAAGCCGTGAAGTTGGAAGCACCTAGTGATCCTTGTGCCTATAGAAGCGGCTTATTGTTTCTGATTTTTTAGTAAAAAGGTAAGCTTGCTTACGTGCAAATATACACAATTCCAGTATGTACAATGATGGCAGAGTTAATATTTTTTTGAAAAATGGTTTACAGCTCTGTATCCGTGCTATTTTTGCTATTATTCTTAAGCAGCTTTTTTGGGATATGAAGAGCTTCTCAAATTCCTTACTATTTCCCCACAGTATTATACCATACTTCAGCCAAGCGTAGGCGTAGCCGTAGTAGGCAGTTATCGCAGTCGCCGAGTCAGTTGACTTTTATTTCGCGTAGTGCGTATTTAAGTTGGTTCATTTTTTTATGAATTTGTCCAACATGGTCTTTCCAGTTAATGTATGTATCAATATCAATCCCCAAAAGTCTGAAAGTTTTTACAACTTCTATGACACAGCCATTATAGTCAAGTTTTAGGTTTAATTGTTTTTTTTGGTAAGGGTGGAAAGGAATAATTTTGGTTTTATTGAGGTTAATTAATGAGGTTTACGTAATTTACATGCAGTTCAGCTGTGTAACTTTGTACAAGCTGAGTAACTTTATACAAATTCATGTATAGAGCATGTCACAAAAACGCAAATGTCTCGTTTCTCCATACTTTTAGATATTCATGGTTTTGATACAGCTTCTATTTCGGTGAAATCCTTAACATTTAACTTGATTTCATTAATTGAACATCACGGATTCATGGAAATAACACCGGGCCAAGTTCAGTATAGACCTGCCATTCACCTTTACCACAGACTTATAATAAAGTAGCAGACCTAACATTAATAATAAACGCATAGAGTCGCCGCGTGTCAATTTTAGCTCAGTGAACATCGGGCTCTTTTAAATATAAATATTGCTTGTTTCCAAACAAAATATATACTAGAGATTAGTTTAGGAATTAACAAATATGTTCCAAGCATAAGCCAGTCAAAACAACCCATTTATACGTTTCTTCGTACCAAGAAGCCTAAATGTAGCTTATTTTTTGTGTGGAAACTTGCCACGCTATTTAATCCTTATGTTTGGTTTGCTACTTAGTAATAATTATATCTCTGTGTTAAATAAACGTTGTCTATGAAATGAAAACTTTGCTATTTAAGGGGTAACGTTTCGAGCTCAGTGCAAAGTGCATAACATAAGTTTGTTTACCTTATTTTAAAATAAAATGTATAAAATAAAATAGTTTCATCTTATTTTGCGACTATTGTTGAATAATTATCAGGGGTTTTTAGCAGAATTGCGTCATTTTATACATTACCTTGTAAATGAATGGGTATACAAACTTAAAACACGCTTTTAAGTTTGTATGCTCATTCATTTACAACGTAATACATAAAATTACAAAATTTTGGTAGAAAAGCCTAATTGACACTAAACGATGGTCGCGACATGCCATATATCACATTTTTTTAGTACTTTTTATGCAATAGTGTGAAAAACAATCTTAAGTTGTGCATTTTGCACCGAGCTCGAAACGTTCCCCCTTAAAAACATTAAAAACGTATCCACGAAAAAGCCATTGAGCTATTTATATGTAAATAAACTTTATTCATATTCATATTATTGTCCTATTTAATGTGATGTCAATTATACGGTTTTCATTTTTAAGCTCGAATTTTGATCACAATTATGATAAGTTTGGTCATAGCAATCTCCGCTATTTCCGGTTATTTGCCGGATATTATGAAAATAAAAATTTTCTTTATTTCTGTAATGACCATTTCGGTATAAAAAATATTTTCGGAATTCGCAATTAGTAAAAACATTAAATTCATATAAAAAAGGGAAGTTATGAAATAAAAAGTAAAGAATGTTCCGAGATGCGCAATGCGTTCACAAATACCCGTCAGTACTTAGATGTACAAATATTTAAGAGTGGTATTCAAATGGTGGCGTAATAAAACCTACAACGCTTTAAACTCGTAGAAAAATGCGTGTTTATATCCCTATTTAGTAATTAAACTGCCGCAGAAGTAATTCTCTGAAGGCTCAGTCAGTTCCCGGAGCGGCTTCATTGACGTTCAGTATGAGCAGTAAACACGAACCGTCGCTACTTGTTAATTGTAAACTTGTTAGAAAATATTATATATAACAGACCAAGTTGCATCGCATGACATTGTGAGAGGCTTCTTACTTCTCGTTTGCGTAAAAATAATTCAAGTTTTATAGATACTTTAAGAACAGGTTAAGAATAAATAACACATTGCAGCTTTTATTTTATTATAAATAAATAATTCATGGAAAAGTGCATGTAATGGTCGTCCGGCACGGTCTTAGACGATCCTCAGGGCGAAGGTATTTCATTAATTTGTTCATTTATCAGTAGGCGCACAATGCGCATAGAGGATAGGCAGTAGGCAGGCAGGTAATGTAGAACAAGGAAGAGTGTCCCGCGCCATCTGTAGAGCGGTATAAGGTGCACATTACGTACAACGTGTCGGTCACACAGCGGACTGCCTTGTCCCACCAGGGAAAGATCTACTGACCGACTTTTAACTCTTACTAGTGGAACGGAAAGCGGGTCACAGTAATTGTCTTCGATAGTACATGTATTAAATAATAACAGTGCCTGCGCCAGTCCCTTCTCATACATAAAACATCTCGAGCGCTGCGTCACTGACGCTGACAGCTGGATCATGAAAAAGGTTCATATTTGAGTTGTTTATCGATCGATTTGTCCTCATTATACACCTAGCTCTCTATTGTACATGTCTACTGTGAGGGTCACTTTGCGAATCAATCTTTATTTCAATTTATGTAACAGTCCACAGTTTCAATGTGATTGATGAATGTGTTTTTAATGAACAAGTAATGGTATTGTCATAAACCCCGGCAATAAAAGAAGTAAGCGCGAGAATTAAACTAAAATAACAAGCTCAGGGAAATAAAAATAAAAATAAAATAGGCACTTAAGTACGTTTAAACGGTCGCACCGTACATTCCTGCGTTAATTAGGTGATAAATTTATTGTATGAAGTGTCGATTTTCGATAAATTTTACGATCGGCTGCAAGAAACCTACCCACGGTGAAGTTTTTCGAAATATTTCAGTATAATTTGTCCCTCGTTAAAATGTTAAAACATACGAGTGTGTTATCTGAGTCCGCTGCCAACTCGACAACGTCTAAATCACTCGATATCAGCCGGAGGACGACCACATATAGGTAGGTAGAGGGTAGTGCGTCACCCCGTGCCCGCAGATAACACTAAATGACACATTTTCATTTTTATTGCGTGCCACGCCATATTATTCCTTATTTACGAGTGTGTGCAAACACGAGCGACGCAATGATTAATGACCCTTAGCGAGCTAACTTACGAGATTCATGAGTTTTACTTTTAATAGCGGCGCTCGTTATGCTAGGAACGTACGCAGTAATTGCTCCTGAATTTGCAAATTCCAGCATTCGAAGCGTTTCATTTGTATTCGTACCGAGAGAGACACTGTGGGAAACCATAGTAGTATCAAGAGAAACTTTAGAGAGCGACTGCTGGCGCCATCTACGGGCGGCTCCACGCATCTGGAAAACTCCACTATTGGTGGCACGCTTGAAGCAAACCAGAGAAGGCGAAGTGAATGAAGTATGTACGTCAAATATTATTATATGTATTCGTACCGAGAGAGACACTGTGGGAAACCATAGTAGTATCATGAGAAACTTTAGAGAGCGACTGCTGGCGCCATCTACGGGCGGCTCCACGCATCTGGAAAACTCCACTATTGGTGGCCGCTTGAAGCAAACCAGAGAAGGCGAAGTGAATGAAGTATGTACACAAATATAATTATATGTATTCGTACCGAGAGAGACACTGTGGGAAACCATAGTAGTATCATGAGAAACTTTAGAGAGCGACTGCTGGCGCCATCTACGGGCGGCTCCACGCATCTGGAAAACTCCACTATGGGCAGCACGCTTGAAGCAAACCAGAGAAGGCGAAGTGAATGAAATATGTACATCAAATATAATTATATGTACTTATCGGCGCTCTCATGGTCTTTGTGATCCTATACCATAATCATAGGGAATACGCCAACTTCTAGATATAACACATGTTTCAGGAAGAAATAAATTGGCAAAAGTACTATTTCGGTACCATCGATCATTAAATTATAGTATAATTATTTTTAACTTTATAGTGACTGTCTGCTGTTACATTTGAAGTGTATTTTACATCAGTATTTTGTTAAAAGTTCATTTTATTTTATATTTTTAGTGTTAGTAGATAAGGTCCTACAATAATAAGTGAACATCATTCTAGGGTAGATCATGTGTCGTTAACTGATCAAATTCCAAAAGAAGAAAAATTGTTTTGCACAAATAACTTATGCCCTTCCTACTTCCTAGTACAAAGTGGTTGAATCAGGTGACAAAATTTCTTTGGAAAGGTAAAAAAAGTACGCGCAAAATAATTTTTTTTCAATCGATACCTACTCTATCATCTATTCATTTTTTTCACATTGAATTGTATGACCTTACATAAAAGAAAATATATAGATATAGAAAAGAAGAAAATATATAGAAAGTAATACGGTATAAAAAAGCAGAAGAAAAGTAAATCTGAATGCGATTAGCATGCGAGCCCGGGCCCTTTCGCTAACCACTCGCTTGAATACACTAGCGTCCTTTAGACGTATATATCGTTGCGAAATGAAAACACATGAGTAAATTCGCAGGTTGTGTTGAGAACTAGATAGCTCAGTTGGTAAAGCAATGTTTTGTTTTTATCAAATTATTTATTATAATGTTCACATAGTTAGCAATCAGCCAAGTGACCAGCTTCTGAGAGAGTAACAAGGCGAAAATAATAGCGTAAATATGATAAAGTGGGTAAATACCAAGTTTGCATTATTTCTGAAAATAGACCAGATGACGCAATAGAATATAAGATCCAGCAGCGGCAAAATACCTTCAATTCACATTTCCATTTTTAGGGCTCCGTAGCTTACGAGAATTTATAGGGTATTGTCCGTTGACCTAGAACTATGAAATTTGGCAAGTAATACCGTCTTAAACTACAAGTACTTATAGGGAAAAATCTGAAAACTATACATAATATACAATCATAAGAAATAGTCTTTAACGGAACCCTCGGTGGACGAGTCCGACTCGCACTCGTCTGGTTTAACGGATGGCTTCGCGGACCACTTCGGGTGCTTCCAAGGACCACCAGTAGTCTGCGGACCCCCGGTTAAGAACCACTGTTCTAGATGGACAGAGGGTAGAATGAATTCCCCTAAGAGGGTAAAACAGAATCTCTACAAAAAATGCACAGCACAATATTGATCTCCTTGCCTTTGAATAAAAAGCGTGCAATAAATGAGTTTAACAATTTTGTGGACATCGCTTTATAATATTTAGGTTTTCACAAGAAAATCACAATTATCAAAAAAACACTTCTACTATTCCACGAAGTGATGTTGGTGACATTGATTGCTCTGATGTAAACTATTTGTATCATATTAAGATCAATTAAGTATAAATGTCCGTCTGTCGCGATCCCTTTCTCGGGCGGGCCCCGTTAGTTAACGAGCATCAAGTTGAAACTAACACCTCCTACAGAAGTCTACGGAACAATGGTGCTGCTAAGAAATCAGGCTTCTAACTTAACTTATTAGTTAACAATTTCTGTTCCTTTTATTTTTTGGGGTTCCGTACCTCAAAATCAAAAAATGGAACCCCTTTACGATCCCTTTGTTATCTGTCTGTCTGCTGTCAAAACCTTTTTACTTAGGCCCCGTTAAAGATATAAAAATCAGGTTTTTATTTCAATACAAATTGGCTCACTTTGAAAGCATAAAGGATACTTAGGAACCGTTTCAAAACGTGCGATGGTAGTGCGAAATTTTTCTCGTTTAATAGAAAGAGATAGAGCTAAATACAATAAAAAGAGAGAACATCTGGTTCTGAAACGCTTGCAAGTGATTCCAGTGAGAAAAACGTTTTAGAACGAGTCTGGTTGACAAACGTCAGCCTCAAATCTAATTCAAGGCCGGGAAACTAAAATTGCCTTTTGCAGTCACAAAAAAACAGATTAATGAGCTCTTACGAGCCCAATGCAACGTTCACAATGATAATTTTCACCTTTAACCCTTTACTTTTAAAGTTTTGAATTTTGTTCAAAACCCGGCAAAACTCGGAAGTGACAACTGTCAGGCGAACTTTAACGGTATCCAGACAGCGTTAGAATTCGCACTACCCAGTGTGATTTTAGCATCACTCGGAAGCGTTTCAAAACACTTCCGTGAAACTGTCAGGTAACAGTTCGGTTACCCTCGGTTAAACTCGGGTCAATTTTTGAACGCTCTAGGGTGAAATTCGCATCACTCTGTGTGAGATTCACTCAATTCGAAACGGAACTAGTGAAGCTTGACATCCCGTACTATAAGGTCATATCGCACAAGTCTAGGGAAATATTTGAAAATTACAGATATTTAATTATCTATTAAATATGCAAACTTGATTAGACCCTTTGTATACAATGGAGTCTATTAGGTTAATGAAGAATAAGTGAACCTACGAGTATAAACACTTTGTTGCACAGGAAATCAAAATGAAAATATAAAATACAGAAGGTAAGGACGGACCTATTTCTCAAAGAAATTTCTTCCAGTCAACCGATGGCATTGGGAAAACGAAAATTAAACAAATTATTTGGTTTCGTACTCCTAAGTGTCGAGTTAGTTAGATCTTCAATAACTGCTAGTGGAATACGCGGAACCCTCAGGACACTAGTTGTACTTGCACATGACCAGTTTATTAATGACATTTTTGCTAAATATTCTTAATTTTTTAGGGTTCCCTACCCGAAGGGTTCCAAATGGGATCCTATTACTGAGCTTCCGCTGTCTGCCCGTTCGTCTGTCACAGTGGTCTAAAGCCGTATCCGTAGTTGGTAGAAAGTTGAAATTTTCACAGAATACTTGTTACTATGGCCTTCTTATTGTACATACTCTAGACTTAACCAGTAAAATTAGGGTTCCGTACCCGAAGGGTGCCAAATGGGATCCTATTACTGAGATTCCGCTGTCTGCCCGTTCGTCTGTCACAGTGGTCTAAAGCCGTATCCGTAGTTGGTAGAAAGTTGAAATTTTCACAGAATACTTGTTACTATGGCCTTCTTATTGTACATACTCTAGACTTAACTAGTAAAATTAGGATTCCGTACTCAGAGGGTGCCGAATCCATTTCAGGACCTTGTTTTTTTGTTGCTGTAGCATCTATGTTTTTCATATGTATGATTTTAGGCTTCCGTACCCGTATAGTGTGGTGGTACGGAACCATTTGTGTGTGAATCTGACTCGCACTTGGCTTGAACACTGGATAGGTAAAACGATTTTGATCCAGCATGCATTGTCGAACCAACGTCGCGTTGTTTGGTCTAACATAACTTTGAGCCAGCGTTCTTCGAGAGTTGCCAGTCGATCGATCGACTCTATGTTGTAATTTCGAGAAGAAGGGTAAGAAACTTAGCAAGATCATGTCTTTTCTTATAAGTGATATTAGTTTTTGAGTTTTAAAACGATTTTGATCCAGCGTGCATTGTCGAACCAACGTCGCGTTCTTTGGTCTAACATAACTTCGAGCCAGCGTTCTTCGAGAGTTGCCAGTCGATCGATCGACTCTATGTTGTAATTTCGAGAAGAAGGGTAAGAAACTTAGCAAGATCATGTCTTTTCTTATAAGTGATATTAGTTTTTGAGTTTTAAAACGATTTTGATCCAGCGTGCATTGTCGAACCAACGTCGCGTTGTTTGGTCTAACATAACTTTGAGCCAGCGTTCTTCGAGAGTTGCCAGTCGATCGATCGACTCTATGTTGTAATTTCGAGAAGAAGGGTAAGAAACTTAGCAAGATCATGTCTTTTCTTATAAGTGATATTAGTTTTTGAGTTTTAAAACGATTTTGATCCAGCGTGCATTGTCGAACCAACGTCGCGTTCTTTGGTCTAACATAACTTCGAGCCAGCGTTCTTCGAGAGTTGCCAGTCGATCGATCGACTCTATGTTGTAATTTCGAGAAGAAGGGTAAGAAACTTAGCAAGATCATGTCTTTTCTTATAAGTGATATTAGTTTTTGAGTTTTAAAACGATTTTGATTCAGCGTGCATTGTCGAACCAACGTCGCGTTCTTTGGTCTAACATAACTTCGAGCCAGCGTTCTTCGAGAGTTGCCAGTCGATCGATCGACTCTATGTTGTAATTTCGAGAAGAAGGGTAAGAAACTTAGCAAGATCATGTCTTTTCTTATAAGTGATATTAGTTTTTGAGTTTTAAAACGATTTTGATCCAGCGTGCATTGTCGAACCAACGTCGCGTTCTTTGGTCTAACATAACTTTGAGCCAGCGTTCTTCGAGAGTTGCCAGTCGATCGATCGACTCTATGTTGTAATTTCGAGAAGAAGGGTAAGAAACTTAGCAAGATCATGTCTTTTCTTATAAGTGATATTAGTTTTTGAGTTTTAAAACGATTTTGATTCAGCGTGCATTGTCGAACCAACGTCGCGTTCTTTGGTCTAACATAACTTTGAGCCAGCGTTCTTCGAGAGTTGCCAGTCGATCGATCGACTCTATGTTGTAATTTCGAGAAGAAGGGTAAGAAACTTAGCAAGATCATGTCTTTTCTTATAAGTGATATTAGTTTTTGAGTTTTAAAACGATTTTGATCCAGCGTGCATTGTCGAACCAACGTCGCGTTCTTTGGTCTAACATAACTTCGAGCCAGCGTTCTTCGAGAGTTGCCAGTCGATCGATCGACTCTATGTTGTAATTTCGAGAAGAAGGGTAAGAAACTTAGCAAGATCATGTCTTTTCTTATAAGTGATATTAGTTTTTGAGTTTTAAAACGATTTTGATCCAGCGTGCATTGTCGAACCAACGTCGCGTTCTTTGGTCTAACATAACTTCGAGCCAGCGTTCTTCGAGAGTTGCCAGTCGATCGATCGACTCTATGTTGTAATTTCGAGAAGAAGGGTAAGAAACTTAGCAAGATCATGTCTTTTCTTATAAGTGATATTAGTTTTTGAGTTTTAAAACGATTTTGATCCAGCGTGCATTGTCGAACCAACGTCGCGTTCTTTGGTCTAACATAACTTCGAGCCAGCGTTCTTCGAGAGTTGCCAGTCGATCGATCGACTCTATGTTGTAATTTCGAGAAGAAGGGTAAGAAACTTAGCAAGATCATGTCTTTTCTTAAAAGTGATATTAGTTTTTGAGTTTTAAAACGATTTTGATCCAGCGTGCATTGTCGAACCAACGTCGCGTTCTTTGGTCTAACATAACTTCGAGCCAGCGTTCTTCGAGAGTTGCCAGTCGATCGATCGACTCTATGTTGTAATTTCGAGAAGAAGGGTAAGAAACTTAGCAAGATCATGTCTTTTCTTATAAGTGATATTAGTTTTTGAGTTTTAAAACGATTTTGATCCAGCGTGCATTGTCGAACCAACGTCGCGTTCTTTGGTCTAACATAACTTCGAGCCAGCGTTCTTCGAGAGTTGCCAGTCGATCGATCGACTCTATGTTGTAATTTCGAGAAGAAGGGTAAGAAACTTAGCAAGATCATGTCTTTTCTTATAAGTGATATTAGTTTTTGAGTTTTAAAACGATTTTGATCCAGCGTGCATTGTCGAACCAACGTCGCGTTCTTTGGTCTAACATAACTTCGAGCCAGCGTTCTTCGAGAGTTGCCAGTCGATCGATCGACTCTATGTTGTAATTTCGAGAAGAAGGGTAAGAAACTTAGCAAGATCATGTCTTTTCTTATAAGTGATATTAGTTTTTGAGTTTTAAAACGATTTTGATCCAGCGTGCATTGTCGAACCAACGTCGCGTTCTTTGGTCTAACATAACTTCGAGCCAGCGTTCTTCGAGAGTTGCCAGTCGATCGATCGACTCTATGTTGTAATTTCGAGAAGAAGGGTAAGAAACTTAGCAAGATCATGTCTTTTCTTATAAGTGATATTAGTTTTTGAGTTTTAAAACGATTTTGATCCAGCGTGCATTGTCGAACCAACGTCGCGTTCTTTGGTCTAACATAACTTCGAGCCAGCGTTCTTCGAGAGTTGCCAGTCGATCGATCGACTCTATGTTGTAATTTCGAGAAGAAGGGTAAGAAACTTAGCAAGATCATGTCTTTTCTTATAAGTGATATTAGTTTTTGAGTTTTAAAACGATTTTGATCCAGCGTGCATTGTCGAACCAACGTCGCGTTCTTTGGTCTAACATAACTTCGAGCCAGCGTTCTTCGAGAGTTGCCAGTCGATCGATCGACTCTATGTTGTAATTTCGAGAAGAAGGGTAAGAAACTTAGCAAGATCATGTCTTTTCTTATAAGTGACATTAGTTTTTGAGTTTTAAAACTATTTATTTCTGTGAAAAGTTAGAAAGTGTGATAAGAGGAGTCAGGATCATCAGGTCAAAAGTTTCCTTTCCTATTAAAATATTGTCAAGAAACTAAATCATCTCTTGATCCTATTAATTGATAATGTAAACATGTTTTGTAGATTCCATTACATTTGTATTGTCCACCTACTTACCTGGCTGGGTGACAGGTTTACTAGAAACATAATAAGAATACTTGTTTATTACTGATACACCTTTATCTACCTACGAACCACCAGTACAATACGTGTAAACAGTTGAGCGTGCCCGCAAAGGTTTCATCAGACTTTGTTCTTATTGGCACATGTCACTGTTACTGCGGGGTGAGTGCACACAGCTGACCACTCGGACCGACCGGAGTAATTAGTAGCCGCGGGGTCCGGTCCGTCCGCAGCAGGCCCGGTCCGAGTCCGGCCACCCACCGAGCCACGCTAGATTCCACGCCCGCCGCGTTTTTTACAGCCTAATTAAGCTAATTTATCGAGACAATCAGATAAATTATAGTCGTTGGCGCGGCGGTAACTGCCCGGTTTATGAGCGGTATTAAATAGTTGGGTTTAGGTGTGCTACCGCGCTACACCGGGCCCTCTGCGGGTCCGTGGGTACCTGCGCCGCGCCGCGCTGATGCCCCAATGAATAAACGGAGATCTCGTCCGATAACAGGAGAGCGGTCTCGAATGGAGGCAACAAATTAAATCGACCGCTCTAACGACACGCTCACCTTACCCGGCTACTTACCGCATTCTTGTGTCCCGAGTTCCCTAAACAATAAAGTACAATCACTTGGAAGTATTCCTTGGTTCGTGTAGGTGCTTCATTTCATTCATTTGTTTATTGAGAAAATAAAGAGGAAATCGGTTGTATCCATGGATTGTATGAACGACAAGGCTCGTCTGACTAACGATTTATACATATTTTATTTTATGTTATTTTGTTTGGACCACTTATAGTTAGCCTTTGCCCGCGGCTCCGCCCGCGTTTATTTAATCTCTGCTCTGTCCCGTTCTCGGATTGCACTTATATATACTCGTAGTTGCCACAAACTGTGAAGTGAACCTGCATGTTCTATTGTCCTGCGGCGCATTGTGCCCTTGTGTATAAACATACTATATCCGTAACGTAAAAATACTTTCTGCACATTGTAAATCTTTTGAAATTTGAGAATAATGATTATAGCCCGGGCGATAGCGTTGCATTTTAGGTAGTGATTTTACGCCGATAGATTGCCATCTTTTTCAATAGATCTGAAAGGACTAATAAGAGAACCAAGCGTCAGCTGACGCACCCGCGGTGGGTTTAGGCGTGGGAGGTTGCGAAAGTGGTAAAAAAAAGCCAGCAGAAACTTTTCTCACAGATAGTTGACATCATACTGAGCTGAAAAAAAATAGTCAGCTGCATCGTGGGGGGGGGGGGGGGGATGATGCGTCAGCTACTCGCATGAAATAGTAAAAAAAAAACATAGGTACAATAAAGTAATACATAGTACGCCGCATGAAATTTGACTAGATGATTCTTTAAATAATTAAAAGTACAAAAACGGGCAGGGGAGCCGTGATTCATTTCTTTTCAAATGGCCCTACACTACATCTTAGTATCGCCAAAAGATCATTTTTTTGCACAGCATTTTCACCAAAGACTTGAACCTTAAAAATTCAACATGGTCCTTTTTGGAGTCGGGCGCGACACGGTAAAGGAGTCGCCGATGTTATTGGGGGCACTATGAAAAGAAGAGAGAAATGTGTGCTTTGGAGGGATCAAGACAAGTTTGACATTTTAAAGGATACAATGGTAGAAATTGCAAAAGTACCTGCGTTCCTACCTCCCAGCGTTGAAGTCCACTAAATAATTTCGACAGCTGAGTTTTTGTGAACCGCTTAGACGTCTATGCTCGTGTTACTCACCTGAGAAATGCCTGAGAACCATAATTTGAAACCTAAAATAAGCAGAGATTCTTGAATGAGATGATAGTAATGACGAAATGTATCTTGAAGAACTCATTGATTTGGTCTTAAAGGGGGTTATCCCGATTTTGTCTCTTTTCAAATTAATGTTTAACCAATGAATAGCGATGATTAAATATTATAAAAAATATATGTCATATTTCACTCTTTGGTCTTAATATTACGACCGTTCGATAAACGATTACTTACATTTTCCTCGATCCAATTAAATCGCAAATATGGGCCTAAACTATGATCTAAATATCATTTCATTTGAGCTACATAAGTTTTGGACAATAAAACTTCCATCCATCAGCCTGTTTCGTCCACTGCTGGACATAGGGCTTTTCAGAATTCGCCACTCTTGGCGGTCCTCCTGGAAGAAATGCCCATACTCACATACGCTGGGTAGGCGGGTTGGTGAGCGCGGTGCTGAAACCCTTGCACCAGTGACGCCGCTGCCCGTCACCAGTCTGTTTTATATAAGGCTCGACAATTGGGGATGGATAAACCGCCATCCATCGGTCCCAGGCAATGGTGGGCCGCCTGGTTTTGCCTATGAGCCAGCTGAAACTTACTCTCTTGTTCTTGAAACTTATTCTCTTACTCTCCCCCGAATAACTTCGGGAGGATTTGCGTCCACAGTCGAGCCCGGCATCAGCTCTACCACCTAGGGGTATAAAACTTAGGTATAGCAAAATAAACGTCGTGAAAAATGTCAAAACGGCCGGCACACCCATCCCTCTAATTCCAAAATAATATAAAAACACCTCGAAAGCGCGAGTTTTATGAGCGACACGCTTCCGTTAAGCAGGATAAACATGTGTAAAATGAAAGCGTTGGAGCGGGACAGATTTCTCTGGCTTTAAATACTGAATTCCTTCTCACAATACCGGAGCTTTCGGAAATTCGTTCACTGTTAGAGCCATCAGGCTGTGGAATTCTCTTCCGCACACAATCCGAGATTGTCGCACTATCTCCTCTTTTAAAAAGAAACTAAAGGAATACTATTCGGCAAATCCTTAAGCTATCCTAAATATGTTTAATTATTTATTGCTGTATTATCAATTATTATGTATCGTTATGTTCATTATACTTATATATCCATTTTATATGTATAGGTATATAGTCATGTTTATATATAGTCAGCTTATATTAAAGTTAGTTATATTAGTATGTACTCGTATGTTAGATATATTTTAGTGGCATATATATATATATATACACACCTATGTAAGTATTTTAGTATGTAGTAGTCATGTAGTACGTACACATAATGGTTACCTATTTATTTTTTAAAGCACTCCTATACCCATTCGGTTTGCTATAAAAAATCTCTTTGAGAGATAAGCTCGCCGCTGTACTCAAATTAATGTATCAAATATTTGTAATCTCCTTTTTTGTGTACAGTGGAGCCCACATCAAGCTATACACATTGAGTATAAGCTGACCTCTCATTATACAGGAAGCCTATACAATGAGAGGTCAGCTTATACTGAAAGTGTTTAGCTTGATGTGGGCTCCACTGTACAATAAAGAATAAGAATAAGAATTCCTTTATTTATTATTATTTATTCTCTTCCCGACCTCTCCCTGGCCGACGACGCGGTTCGCTTGCGGAATCGTGTTGCTTGGGAAAAGGAAGGACTGGCTGCTCCACCGAGGCCATCATCCTGACCTCTCCTCGGCCGACGCGGTTCGCACCCCGAATGCGTGTTGCTAAGAACGGAAAGGATTGGCAGTCCCAGTAGGAGAACCTTCAGTTCCAACCCCTCCGGAACGCCGAGCTGTGTGGCGGCTATCCGTAAGGCAGTAGCCACAGATTCACCGCGCTTAGTTCATATACATATATGAATAAATCATCTTTCTTTGTTAGAGTCTGTCAAGCCAATCTTGTCTAGAACTAAGGGGTAAAATGTTCATATAGCAACAAAAAATAAACAATGTCACCTGTCATTAAACTTGTCTTTGGCTTTCTTGTTGATTTTATTTACGACTTAAATAAACTAAATTTGGTGATCATCATGCCTAAACTGTGCCCAGCGATGTGAAGTGCATGCTGTTTAAGATGTGCTACGACAAAGAGCAATCAAGGTTCCAGCGTTATGAAAATGAAATAATGCAATCTTTGGAAACGATGTCAGTGGTATTTGGTATGTTAGGTTTGACCAAGTATGATACCTTTTTTTCTATTTGGTTACTATTTCCTAGAAGGTAATTTTATAAAAAAAAAATATTGTACTGGCAGCAACACTAATAAAGATCTTATGATCGCTATCCAAATTTAACAAAAACTGGAATGTGGTTTTTCCAAAACTGAAGTTGAATAAAGTGTTTCTGTTTTTTAAAGCAGGAATGACCCATATAGCCCGGGGGCGTATCTACGCCCGGGATGTACCGTTGCAAATACAAAAGTCATAGTAAGCCGGCTGATATTGCCATCGATCGTAGATCTCACATGACTGATGTGTGAATCGACCGTCAGCTGCTCAAGTAGCGGTGGGTGTGGGTGTGAGAGATTGCGAAAGTGGTACAAAAAAAGTGATAGTACGCCGGCTGAAACTTTTCTAACAGATAGTTGACATCATACTGAGCTGAAAAAAAAATCGTCAGCTGACGCACCCGCGGTGGGTTTGGAAGTGAGAGGTTGCGAAAGTGGTAAAAAAAAGTATATAATAGTACGCCGGATGAAACTTTTCTCACAAATAGTTGACATCATACCGAGCTGAAAAAAAAATTGTATGCGTTGCCATAACTCGCTTGACAGACTCTGTCCCGTTGTTTGCCTTCATACAGTTTCCCAAACGTAGGTCCCTCAGTTAGGGCTTAAGCTAGGAACTCTAACAAGAGATCTTTGGCCAGGCTTGAGTCTCATGCTGAAAGACCCAACTACGTTATATCGGTGCCCAACTTAATAACCCACGTGTAAATTATTCCTAACGTAAAATACAATTTACATTTATTTTATCATCATTGTTTGGGAAACCTAAAGCAAGCAGACATACTAACCTCTTCCCGGCCGACGTAGGTTCGTACGCCAAACGCGTGTTGCTAGGAAAGGGAAGGGCTAAACATACTTAGCTGAAATCAACCTACCTACATATTTTATACATCCTAGATGCCTATGTACAGATATACAGATGTAAGATCAGTAACTTGGCCAAATGTGATCGCTATGGTGGACGGGAGCTTACGTTATGCACCTCAGTTAGTAACCCTAGTTCTTTTAGAGTAGTAACGGATGAGACTGACCTAACCTGACCCTGACAAATATTCTAAGAATCCCAAGTCCTAGATTTCCCGTTAACCTAAGCAAATCAGTGTTAATTTAATTGTTAAGAGTTCACTAAAGGGTATAGTTTCTTCTACGAGGGTATAGTTTTGGCTTAACTCAATATTATGTACAACTAGATGATTACACAATTTATAAATTAGTTATCGAGAATTAGGGTTCTGTAGGACTGCAGAAAACCTTATGAGATTTATATTATTCTATGTACTAGATATTTAAGAATGTGACTTTCCTTTTAATAATAGTGTTAAAAATATGTATAAAGCAGAACGCCATAGAGAAAAAGAGGTCGATTGCCAAAAAATGTCTTTGACTTGACTTTTGTAAAACTAATTCCTATTTTTATTTTGGTAAATAAATAGTTCAAAAATGTGCTAATCGTTTTGGATAAATAAACCCTGCCATCCTTCATACTTCCAACGATCTAACGAACCTACCTACTTAACATCAAATACGGGAGTTGGTGGGAACCAACCAATTCTCAAAACATGGCGACCGTGACTGTAGCTTCTCCGACCGGAGATAGTGATCAAGGAAGTGAATTGGTAGCGATCAAGCAGGAGCGCAAGGTAATCCGAACATTTTTCACCAAGAACGCCAATTTGTTGGAATCCATGATGGCGACACCAACTAGTAATCCGAATGACATAACATCGCAATATATAAAAATTCACGAACTACAAAATCAACTCGTCGACTTAGACAAAGAAATAAGAGTAATTTTGCGAAGCGGCGACGAAGAGAGTCTCGTGAAAGACATGGAGAGCGCGATGGAATATCGAAGTAAGTGGATTAAACTAGATACAGCCTACAAGAGTCGTGAGACAATAAAAACAGTAGACATTTCTACCAAGAAGTCATTCAAGCTTCCTCGGTTAGAATTCATACAATTTGATGGGAATATCAAGAATTGGTTAGCTTTCTGGGGCCAATTCTCGAAGATTGACAAAGATCCCCTCATCGACATAACTGATAAGTATCAGTATCTGCTACAAGCAACAAAAGAGGACTCAGAAGTGCGAAGATTAGTAGAAACCTTTACACCGATAGCATACAAAGAGTGCTTAGAACAGGTTTAAAATAGATATGCACGATAAGAGTTACTTATTCAAGTCTATGTCAGAGAACTACTGGCAATGGTCAACCAAAACACCACAGCAATCACACCATTGTTTGATAAATTAAGTGCACATCTAAGGGCACTAGAAAGCCTAGGAGTCACAAAAGACAAGTTCGCTGCCTTTCTTCTACCTATGATTGAGAGCGCTATACCGCAAGATATTTTAAAGATCTGGGAGAGAACAAGAAATGAGAAAGGTAACTCTACTATTGAATTATCTGAACTACTAAAGTTCTTGAAAAATGAAGTAGAGAGTGAGCAGAGAATAACAATGGCAAAAACATTAGAACAAGAAAAGACAGTACCTACAATGATTGAACCAACAGCCAACTGTCTTTTGACAAATATGAATGTTAAAAACAATTGCTTATGGTGTGACAAAAATAATCACACAAGTTTGGAATGCTACAAGTTGCAGAAGAGGTCCATAGAAGAAAGAAGAGAATGTATAAAGAAGAAGAAAGCTTGCGCAGTGTGTTTAAAGAAAGGGCACCATGCCAAAGTATGCAAAGCATATGTGAAGTGCATTGTATGTGGACGGCGTCATACAGTTGTGCTTTGTACTGGCAAGAAGGATGAAGCAAATGAGGAGCCTGAAAATATCTCAACAACTGCAGCCAACCTCTCCGCAGCACAAAAGCAGAAGCAAGGTCTGACGCTTCTTCAGACCCTAACTGTCATCATCAGCAACGGTGACAAGCAGGCAACGGTGCGTGCAATGTATGACAATAGGGCGCAGCGCTCGTATATAAAAGAAGATGTCGCACGCCAGCTTGGAATACCAGAAGTCGGTAAAGAAAGCTTATCACATACACTTTTTGGTGGTGTAGAAATGTCTTCGAAACAATATAAGGTATATGAATTAACTGTTGCAAGTGTAGATAAAACATTTTCTTTCCAATTATCAGCATTGGGACAGTCATGCATCTGTCATAGTATTCCTAAATACTCTAAAGACCTCACATACCTACTCACCAAACACAATATTACACTCACAGACAGCAATCAGACTTCTGATGATATAGGGCTGCTTATTGGTGCTGATTATTCAGGTTTGGTTCTAACAGGTGATATGGTCAAACTACAAGACTCATTGGTTGCGATAAAAACCAAGCTTGGGTGGACCTTACAAGGAAAGATTACAGGTTCATCGAGCTCACACATGCAAGCAACTCATGTGGCAATGTTTTGTTCTTCAGAAATTTCTAATTTTTGGTCTTTGGAAACTCTAGGTATCAGAGACCCAATCGAGTCCAAGACTAAGCAGGAGAACGAACTGGAGGTGCTGGCGACATTTGAGGAGAATGTGAAGATCAACAAAGAGGGCCGCTACGAGGTGCATCTGCCATGGAAGGTAGGTCATGATGAATTATTGAACAACTATGATTTAGCCACACGACGTTTAGAGTCTGTAACTAAAAAGTTAGAGACAACCGGGATGTATGAGGCCTATGATAAAGTGTTCACTGACTGGCATGACCAGGGCATTATTCAGGTTGTACGGAACCCCGAAGAGGAACGACAGACCTCGCATTACTTACCCCATAGACCAGTTATCAAGGAGAGTAGTCTCACTACTCCTATTCGACCTGTGTTTGACGCTTCAGCGAAAGATAGGCAGGGAAAATCCGTGAACTTATGCCTCGATAAGGGCATTAATTTCCTAGATAAAATACCTAAATTATTGAATGGGTTTAGAAAGGGAGAGATAGGAATTACTGCTGATATAGCAAAAGCGTTCTTACAAATTTCAGTCACACCAGCTGACAGAGATATGTTAAGATTTTTGTGGTGGGACAGAGAAGGTGAAATTATTACTTACCGTCATTGTAGAGTGGTGTTTGGTTTGACATCGAGTCCGTTCTTGCTCTCGGCTACGATTCAACATCATCTGAACCAGGTAAGAGGAGACCTAAAAGGATCTGCGGAGTTATTAGCAACTTCATTCTATGTGGACAATTTGCTTACTAGCTTAGACACAGAAGAAGCTGTCCAGAAGTTTGAGGCAGAGGCTAAAGAGATAATGAGTCAGGCAAAGTTTGACCTCAGGCAGTGGGTGATGTCTCCTTTACCCAATCAAAAGTGTGAAGATGTGGTGAATGTATTAGGTCTTGAATGGCAAACTTCAGAAGACCAGCTGAGCTGTGACATGAATGACTTTCCACCACCATGCGAGTTAGGTAAGGTAACCAAAAGAAATTTACTATCAATAACTCAGAGGATTTACGATCCAATAGGGTTTACTTCAGCTGTAACGTTAACGCCGCGATTAATCCTACAAGAAACGTGGCGTCGAAAGCTAGACTGGGATGCAGAGCTACCGAATGACCTGAAAAAGAAATTTATGAGTTGGTACGAATCATTGCATTTCTTAAGAGACTGTAAAATACCTAGAAGGCTCACTACAAGCCCATTTAACGAAAGCAAATTACAATTACACATGTTTTGCGATGCTAGCAGGGATGGTTATGCAGCATGTGTGTATTTGAGAGCTGAAAATATGGGCAAGGTTTCAGTTAGAATGATTTCAGCAAAATCTCGAATTGCACCTACTGAAAAAATAACAATTCCACGTTTAGAATTGCTAGCTGCTCTGATTGGATCTAGATTACTAGCAGAAGCACGCAGGGACCTTAAACTGAATTGTGAAGAGCGCTGCTGGACTGATTCAGGAGTAGCATTGTGCTGGATTAAGAGAGAGTTAATATGGAACACTTATGTAGGAAACAGGGTCAAAGAAATAAGAGAAAATACTAACGTAGACAATTGGTTTCACATTCCAGGCACAGCCAATTGGGCAGATCTAGCTTCACGAGGCTGCGACGCGGCATACTTACACTCTTCTCGCTGGGTAGAGGGTCCATCTTGGTTATCCTTACCGCCAGAGGAATGGCCGAATTCACCCCTTGTCGTAGATGAAATGGAAGCGAAACGCGAACGAAAAAAGTCTGCAATATGTAGTACCAATATCTGCTCAGGTGAAGGTATGACAAGCCAACTTGACTATTTTTCTAAATATACGAAGATTATACGAGAAGTAGCGTGGATATTAAGGTTCGCACACAAAGCCCGTCATCTTACGAAGATACAGGGAGAGCTAAGCTATGAAGAGTATGAAGAAAGTGAAAAGAGAATCATAAAGATAATACAGACAGAAAACAGAGACTACATAGAAAAGAGAGTCCAAGGTCTTACACACTTTTATGATGAAAAAGATATATTAAGAATAAAAACAAAACTTTTACTTACCGACATTCCAGAGAGTACGAAGTATCCGGCTGTAGTTCCAGCGACGAGTTTTATTACACGAAGATTAGTGGAGCAGCGTCACGCCCAACTACAACACGCAGGCCTGAACACGGTGATGGCAGACTTACGCAGCAAGTATTGGATAATAGGCGCGAGACAACTGGTAAAATCGATTATATCACGTTGTGACGTATGCAAGCGTCATAGAGCTAAACCGATACAAGCGCCTACGGCGCCGCTACCCGTCGAACGTACACAGTGTTCTGCTCCATTCGAAATCACAGGAGTTGACCTGGCTGGCCCGCTATATTTACGTGACGGAAGAAAATGCTGGATTGTACTGTACACTTGCGCAGTATACCGAGCTGTACATCTGGAACTGACTCAGTCACTCTCGACCGAAGCATTTTTAATGACCCTGCGCCGCTTCATAGCACGTCGTGGTCGAGTAAATGTGATGATGAGTGACAACGGTACCAATTTTATTGGTACAAAGAACTTCCTTTCTGAGTTAGACTGGGAGGAGATTCGGAGAGTATCCACGATCCAGCGCATCAAATGGAAACTGAATGCACCGAAGGCTGCTTGGTGGGGTGGTTTTTGGGAACGATTAATCAGAATATTAAAGGATCTCTTGAAAAGGGTACTAGGAAAATCGTCAGTCACCTATGAAGAATTAGAAACGATTCTCTGTGAATGTGAAGCCACACTGAATGGACGTCCTTTGACTTACATTGAAGATGATAAAACTCATTCACTGGAGCCATTAAAACCATCACATTTTTTACAACCTATTACCCAAACAGATGTCACAGACATAGACGAAATAGACGCGAAAAGTCTAAACAAGAGATTACGTTATATACAGAAGTTAAGAGAAGATTTCAGACAAAGATTTAAGACCGAGTATCTGACTACTTTAGTACAGAAAGGAAAGGAGAGGAAAGACGAACTAAAATTAGGTGAAGTGGTCTTAATCGAAACTGAAGACAAGAGAATTAAGTGGCCGATAGGTATCATTGTAGATATAATTTCAGGTCGAGATGGCGTTGAGAGAACGGCGCGGGTGAAAACTTCATCAGGATATAAGGTACGTCCTTTCCAACGATTGTATAAACTTGAAGTTTCCGACCCTGACGTCGAGATTCCTCAGGAAAAAGTTGGTCGTGTGGAGAAGATTACTCAGGTAACTAGGAAAACGACAGTTACTTTGCCTATGCAGGCAGAGCGGGAAAATGAAAACCCTGTGGAGCAGACAACCCGTTCAGGACGTGTTTCTAAAATGCCAAGTAGGTATCTGTTGTAATTTGTTCATTTTTACTTACTCAAACACATACCTACCGTACTCAAAAGCACGTGTATTTACTTAAAAACACAATTTTGATTGAAAACTTATTTGTTAATTTAACTCGTTACATTACTGTCTCACTTTTGAAAAGAAATATATAAAGACAAGTGTATGCATCTGAAATAAATATAATATTACTATTTAACTAAATTTAGTTGATAAAATGGTAGAACGTGATTCTAAATTCACGATATATCTTAGATTTAAAACAGACAAGTTATCGTTGTTATTAAAAGAGCGATTAAGAGTTAAAAGAATTATGAGTATGACCTGTTGTATTTAAAATGCTATGATATCATAATATTGTTTTTTGTGCCTATATCATTCTTCTCGGGTGTAGAGGATGTTAAAAATATGTATAAAGCAGAACGCCATAGAGAAAAAGAGGTCGATTGCCAAAAAATGTCTTTGACTTGACTTTTGTAAAACTAATTCCTATTTTTATTTTGGTAAATAAATAGTTCAAAAATGTGCTAATCGTTTTGGATAAATAAACCCTGCCATCCTTCATACTTCCAACGATCTAACGAACCTACCTACTTAACATCAAATACGGGAGTTGGTGGGAACCAACCAATTCTCAAAAAATAGTAACGAAACTTTGATCTATTAAATAGTTCCAAGGTTTCTTCTCATAAAACAATATAAGTCTGATAAAATTCAATTGTTTGTTTATCCTACTCTAATAAAAGTACCTACTACTTGGTAAGAAATCTTAGTTGATTGTAAGTTGGAACTGTAATCTAAATGTACTGCAGTTAAAGTCATAATAATCTGGTGGAGTATAATTATTGAAACAGAGTAGTTGTAGAGTATTTCACTTTCTCGAAATACATTATTCTTAGTATATCAGGAAATCAGTTGATCTGTTGCTGCTTGTTGAAAATCCGCACCTACATGATTCCGTCACCAGACTGAATCCTCCTGAAAGATGTAGGAGATGAAGTACATAAATGTACTTGAATATTAGAATGTATTGTACATCATAGTAAGTACTAATTTTGTGGGACAAAATCCTGCCCGTTTAATTACAACCAATCTGGAAACGCCTGAAAAAGCTTTAAGCTTTTGTAAAGTTGATTGAAGATATATTATTATGTATGAATGTAACTATCATAGTTATTTTACTTTATATTAGAGGAACATCTAAAGCATTGACTTTATGCGGGCTCGAGCTCGATGAAATCATGACGGCCCGACTACGCCGCACGAACTGTCTAACGGAGGGACTTCTCAACACGATGGAGGTCTACCTTAGACAACGCCTCCTCGAACTCGCCGCCCAAGAACCCCCAACGGTAGATGCAGCCCACCGCATCTCCACTGACACCCAGCTGGCGTCATCCCTGCCGCTAACTCTGCCTCAAAGGGAGAGGACGAAGAGGGCGCTTGACACTAGCAGCCCAAGGATCGAGAGAACGGAGAAGCGAGTCTGCGACGCGCCTTCCCCCGTGCCCTCCTCCTACGCCGCCGCTGCCGCAGCAACGCCCGCCTCCACCGCGTGCAGCCCTGGGATGGGAAGAGCGGCATACCCGACCGCCCACGCCTTGGGTACCGAAAGCCGCGCGCCGCCGCGCCGCGCGTCGCGCGCCCCCACACCACTGCGCGCGCTCGCGCACCGGGCCACCGAGCCGCCAAACGCCGCGCCTCCAACAGCCGCGATGCCCGCCGGTGCGACGTCCTCCGCCGCGACGTTCTCCGTTGCGACGCCTTCCGTGGCGACGCCTCCTGTCAAGACGCCCTCTGCCGTGACGCTGACACCTTCCGTCACGACGCCGACGCACCCCGTCGCGACGTCAACCGTCGCGACTCCCTCCGTCGCGACGCCCTACATCGCGAAGCCCTCCGTCGCGACGCCTTCAGTAGCGATGCCTATCGACGCGACAGCACCTGCTGTTACGCTGCCCGTGGACGCGCTGCCCGCGTCCACGCCACCAGCCGCCACGCCGCCCACCGCCACGCCTGCCGCCACCGCACCGCAAGCAGCTCCCAGCCCAGCAGCCGCTGGAACACTGCCCGCCCCCACCAAAAAGCTGCGATACCCTCCGATGATAGTGGAGGTACTGCCCAACTGGCGCTATCACCTCCATCAGATAGCGCAACACATTGGGCGTATTCCAAACGCGCGCGCCTATCTTGGTACTTCTAACTGTATTGGGATCTAGTGTGGACAACGTGTTCTTCCAAAAAAGTGGCGGGGGTGAATCAGTCTCTCTGCAGTTTTTTTCTACATCTTTCAATCACGAAAAGCTATCTTTTCCTGCATTTGTATTATTTGTGCACGCCTTTTCCGGTTGCGACACTACTTCGACCCTTTTCTGGCGCGGAAAGATGAAGTTGTTGGGCGCACTGCAAAAATATCCACGGTTGGTTGATGTAGCTACCATTTTTCTGCAGCGGATGCCACTCACGAAGAAATTGCCGCTGCTGGAAATAAACTTCTTGTGGCTCTGTATGGAGGAGGAGTCACTGGCAATCTTCACACTCTCCGTTACGTTTTCGTGCGATCAGCTGCCAACGCCAAGGTCCATCTGGCTTGTCTGCCCCAACTGAAGAGGCTGCAACCCAACATGCATATCGAACATACCACCAGGTTCAGAAGTGGTTGGGGGTAGACAAAGAACCAACCAACTGGGGCTGGACCAGTAACCAGCAGGGGTTGTTAGCCGTGACTTCCACAAAGGATCCAGCTCTGTTCGGGCCAGCCGTACATTTTTGTTATGTTTACAGTTTTACCTAAATTGCGTCAGTACTGGTCCGTCGTTACCGTGCGCGACACCTACTCATCGTCATATCATTTATATCATAGTTATCAGTTAAAATAAATCAATATTAATTCCAGAACTCTTTTTTTATCATTTATATCTTAACCGTGTGGAACTGGACCACACTCCTTTTGGTCCTTCGAGCTTATCGGACCGGCGGCGGGGCCAGCAATCGCGAATTCAGTGAACTTTCCGGAACACGTATTTGTGTGGCCTAAATAGTTCCTGTGACTATCAGTTCAATATCAAGAACAATATCATATCAATTTATCAGTGACTATAATCAATAAAACTATTAATTATCAAAAACTTGAACTATCAGTGAAAATCTATCAAAGTGCAGTGAATCATTGGATTTATATCAAATCGGGTCAGACAGAACCGATTGTTGCCGGCAGGACTTCAAGAAAGAGTCATCAAACTCTCCTAAAATTCATATCATGCAAGTGCCACAAGTTGTATGCATGGAAATAGCAAAGATTTGATTATTATTATTATACTTAGTTATATTTTATTAATAAATTAAGAATATTGTTACACACTATGGGTAAAATTACATTGAACCATAATTATGTACATATAACATCTAAAACTGACATGTAATTTAATGCAATAAATAAATTGATTGATTGATTGAAGGGTGCACTGGACGAGGCTGCACGTGCCAGAAAGCAGGGCTAAAGTGCTCTGTTCTTTGTTATTTTTGTCGGGCCAAGTCATGCCAAAATGTATCACCAATTGAAATAGACGACTACGACTCCGACAACGAAGAATATAGCGACGAATCTTTAACTTTGGAGATGTTGTCTCAACAAGAGATTTTTCAACAAGATGATCAACCGGGGACCCTCAGAAAAATATAAAATGTGTTTTTTTTTTACTATTTAATATTATAATAAATGTCAATAGAAAACTAATTCTGGCATTTTCTTACGCTTAATGCCCACAATTTCACGTTTTAAGTGTTTAGGTTAGGCCTATATCTTAAAAATTATATTTACTTGAACTTTTTTTAAACTATTGTTAGAGGACTGTGCTGAAACTTAGTTTCTTACAATTTTTCTTGTTATCAATGAGCGGTTGTGCTGATATTTGGTTGAAAACAAAAGCAAAACTTTCAACTTTCATTATTTTTGAAAAAAATCCAATTCAGAAGATATGAAACATACGAAGCCGCGGGTAGGCTTAAATTGTCACAAAGGACATCATTCATTTTGGGCTAAATCTTAAAGTGCCGGCCAAACAAAAATAATGTTATATTTCGTTATAACATGTAATTATATATATTTGTTACTATGAGACCAAACCTGTTGGGTCATTCTCTGCTTTATTAAATGAGTTCGAAAAATCGACATTTTATTTTGGGCTAAATCTGAAAATGCCAGTCAAACAAAATTAATGTTTTACTTCGTTAAAATATGTAATTATATTTATTTGTTACTATGAGACCACTCTCAAATCCTCCCGAAGTTATTTGGGGGAGAGTAAGAGATCAGCTCTCAGGCAAAACCAGGCAGCCCACCATTGCCTGTGACCGATGGATGGCGGTATATCCATCCCTAATTGCCAGGCCTTAAAACAGACTAGTGATGGGCAGCGGCGTCACTGGTGCAAGGGTTTTGGCACCGCGCTCACCAACCCGCCTGCCCAGCGACGTATGGGCATTTCTTCCAGGGGGACCACCAAGAGTGGCGTAATCCTGGAAAGGCCTATGTCCAGCAGTGGACGAAACAGGCTGATGGATGGATGGATGGATGAGACCAAAGCTGTAGAGTCATTCTCTGCTATGTTAAATGAGTTCGAAATATATATAGGTATATTTTATTTTGGGCTAAATCTGAAAGTGCCGGCCAAACAAAAGTGATGTTGTATTTCGTTAGAATATGTAATTATATTTATTTGTTACTATGAGACCAAAGCTGTAGGGTCATTCTCTGCTTCATTATGTGAGCTCGAAATCGATATTATATGCTCTTTATAAAGGCGTATGAGTGATGTAATAAAATGAATTGTTTTAGTGTAGAAAAACATAATCACGGTGATAATAATACAGGTCTCTAGAATATAAGTACATTGCACTATTTATAAATAAATTGAAATATTACTTTGAGTAACAAACAAATCAGTGTCTCAAACAGCGATTATGCATAAACAATGCTAATTATACCTTGGGATTTGTTTTTTTTTAACTGACGCAACCAACCTTGCTACAGGTGAGATAGAAATACAAGCGCTACCATGGGAGGGAGAAAATTAGAAAATGTGCCCAGCCTCAATAATAATCGATACAAGAAAACGATACTTGCAGCAGTATTAACAAAAATTAGGACTGGAGATTCCAATGCAAGATTAGCCTCAATATTCAAAATGTGGTAGAGCTTATGGTGGTCCCTAGGTGGTAGAGCTGATGCCGGGCTCGACTGTGGAGGTACCACCATCTTACTCGCAAATCCTCCCGAAGTTATTCGGGGGAGAGTAAGAGAACAGCTCTCAGGCAAAACCAGGCGGCCCACCGTTGCCTGGGACCGATGGATGGTGGTATATCCATCCCCAATTGCCGGGCCTTATATAAATTAGACTGGTGACGGGCAGCGGCGCCACTGGTGCAAGGGTTTCGGCACCGCGCTCACCAACCCGCCTGCCCAGCGTGTGTGAGTATGGGCATTTCTTCCAGGAGGACCGCCAAGAGTGGCAAAATCCTGGAAAGGCCTATGTCCAGCAGTGGACGAAACAGGCTGATGGATGGATGGATTCAAAATGTCCGAATGAACTTTTCGAAGAAGTTGAAGCAAGGTCGTGAAGCACTGCTTGCGGACTATGTGCCGTCCCGAGTTGGTTTCGACCACATGACCCGTGAGGAAGTGGTATAACAAAACTTGATAGTCCCAGAAAGTCTTTTTGGCAAACCAGATAGTCCAGTCAATGAAAGGAAAGCTGTGACAATCTGCGATGGTACTTACATCTATCATAAGAAGAGCTCTAACTATTTTTATCAACGGAAATCGTATAGTGGTCATAAGTATCGTCATCTTCTCAAAACGACTGTTATATGTATGCTGTGATGGGCACATTATTGAGGTTTCTGGACCACACGCCGCAACGACCTCTGATGCGGTGATTATAAACAATACGGTAGATAACGAAGAAGGCGGTTTTCATTCGTTTTTTAGACCAGGAGACGTATTGATTTTAGACCGAGGATTCAGGGACTCAGTGCGGCCCTTTGAAGACTACGGTTACGTAGTCCATATGCCGGAGACAAAGAAACGAGGGGAACTGCAGCTTACCACAGACCAAGCCAACAAGTCTCGGCTTGTGACCATTTGTCGGTGGGTGGTTGAAGTCATAAATGGACGTTTAAAAATAGACTTTCGCCTATTAAAGATTGTCCACAGTAAGCGATCACTAAGACACGTGATAGACTACTTTAGAATTGCTGCAGCTCTATTAAATGACTTCCACGTCCTGATCGAAAGGAATGTGCATGCTAATGAATGTTTAAGTATTATCAGTGAGAGAATAACTCTGCCTAATAGATTAGCAGATTTCGTCATCGCTAATTTAATAGAAGAAGAGCACATTTTCAGTCGATGACAGCCAATACGCCGAAATTCGATCAGTGCCACAGATTAACGCAAGAGCAACTGACATTGTTTGCCTTGGGTAGCTATCAAATAAAGCAGGCTCGAAGTTATTATGGGGAGCACGTTCAACTTGATAGTTCGTTTATCATAGAGCTTGGCGGGGATGTGCCAGCTCAAGAAGTTCGGGAGCTTGACGGAAGAGACCTTTGGCTTATATGGTCGCATACAGTCAAGACATGTTCAAGCTAAAACTTACTACGTGTAGGTACATCGCCGTTGAGCCTAGTTTACTTGGGAGCAGTGGCGGCTGCACATCAAGTCGTGCGCCGCACTACCATTAAACCTATGCCGTATATACCTATTTAATAAATTAAACTTTCACAATTATGTTCTAATCATTACCCATCCATCCATACTGCCCTATACAGAAATTAAATATCTGATTATAGTACATACATATACATGTTTTGTTATTACGAGGTAAATAAAAACAAACTAAGAATCCTGTTTGGTTTATACTGCAAAGGAATTAAATCTTATTTTTGCTTGAACAAAATCGGCCCCGTGCGCTTGGGAAAGCGCACGCCGCGAGCTCATACAACTTCTATGAAACACGGTGTAAACAGCCCAGCGCGCGAGACGGAAGATGCGTAGTACAAAATGTATGTCAGTTTTAGGATAGATTCGTGCGCCGCACGCGACCGGGAATTGCCGAAAGAATACGAAACCGCGCGACGCCGGGGAGTAGTTCAGTTGCGTGACCCCGAGGCCTTGACCTACGCACGATGCACTTGTCGTCAGTTCGTTACTTTTTGCGCGCGCTTGCGGAGGAGTAATTATTTATTTATGTATGTACCATAGTTATCTAAAAAAGTAAACTAAAGATTTGATAATAATGAGTGTAATTTACAATATTGACTATATTAAAACCAACATGACTTATGAAAACAAATAAATCTGCTGGACCGCCCCGGCCAAAACAGGAATGCAAAACAAAAAATAAATCGTTCACGAGAACGTTCAAAAGTGAAATGTGGAGATAGTTATGTGTATGTGAGAGACTAAATGCTTTTTTTGCTTTCCCTGTGTTATTTTCGGCGGAGAAGCGATTTGGACGGAATATAGGGAAATAAAATTTATGTTTCCTTAAATTGCGGCATTTTATTTGATCTATTTTTTTAAATATTCAATAAAACCATGCAGTGCACCACCGGTTCTCTGAGGCACCAGCCGCCACTGCGTGGGAGAGAAGCAATTCCTCATTACTACTGTAGCTGCAATATTGGAAAACGTACATTGGGATGCTCTGCACACGTTATGACCATCAACGTTATGACCATCATATGGTACATGGGTTTTGCGCGACACGATCCCACGATAGTTCCACCGGCAGAGGGACTTGAAAATTCATAGTCAGACAGAACGAATATTGACCATTTTACTGTATTTTAAATAAAGATTTTATTTCATATTACCGTTTCTTATCAATATTTAAACCACTAAAAGTTAGACGAGTGAATTAATAAATTCTGGTATATTTATCGAAAAAGTATGAATATAACTATATTTCCAACTGGTTTAGGAGTACAGAGAATAACCCCAGATCATTGGTCTCATAGTAAAATCTGTTCAAAACTTTTATTTCTGCACAAAAAATCATTAATAATGTGATATTTTTTTCCAAAATTAACATTAAAATAATAATTTTCGAAATCATCTAACTAAGCAGAGAATGATCCTACAGCTTTGGTCCCATAGTAACAAATGAATATAATGACATATTTTATCGAAATATAACATTATAATTTTTTGGCCGGTACTTTCAGATTTAGCCCAAAAATGTATGAACGCTGAATGATGTCCTTTAATGTACTTTAAAAATGATAATGACAACTAATGTGAAAAAAATCATGGCTTGTGAGTTAAACTGCAAAAACAGAAAAAAGTCTGAAAATTTTGCAGTTTTTTACGTATTACCCAGCTAGCACAGCTTTTTTTTTGCTTGCAAAACAGAGGATCACACTTTCTTAACGTGTCCAAATAACATACCAAAAATTCGCACGATACTTGTATAAGAGAATGTATGGGTATTATCCGTACTTATTTCCGTCTATGTTCGTAACGGGAATGGTAGGGATAGACACCCTAGAGATGAGACGCAAGCTGGCACTACTAGTGCACTATTATCTGCTGTTACACAACAAAGTGGACTACCCAACTGCCCTCGAGGGTTGCGCGCTGGCGGTGCCGGACTGGTACACGATGCTACGGTCATGCTGTCTTCTCGCGATGGGCTTAGTTCCCACACAGCATGCTCGGTTTGCACCCGCTCACAATGCGTGCACTCTTATAAATAAGTTGGTCAATCAGTATCCTCACCTAGATAATATATATTTAATGTGTCTCTGTCCAAATACGTATCATATACTTATTCGTAGTTTTTATTAAGCAGTCTTTTTATATTTTTGCATTTATTGTATTTATGGTTAATATGTGTTACTTAACTTAGCTTACGATTTAGTTTAAGAACTGTGAGCAGGTTAAGAAACTGAAAATAAATAAAATGAATAAATAAACTTACTTGTAACGTTTAAAGCACTCACTTAAAAGCGTAAACTACTATTGGTTATAGTCTGTCAACATCGTGCTTTCCACCCGGGGTACAGGGGTTGGGGGACGGCGTCGGAGAGGATGCGGGTGGTGTGGCGGGAGGGCGACGCGTGCTCGATCACCGTCCCGCCACACCACTCGCATCCTCTCCGACGCCGTCCCCCAACCCCTGTAGCACAATGGGCGTGGAAAGCACGACGTTAACAGACCTATAGTACCTAGTTATTGTTAATTTTTTTTATATAAGTTACAAGTAAAATTATTAAAAAGAAACACTGTAATATTTGTTATAAATAAGCATTCCCGAGCTTTCTAAAGTAATAGGTCCTTGATTGTAAATTCATCGGTAAATCATGATGATTGTAGGTGAATTTTCAATATTATGAGATTATATTTTAAAATGACGAGATATTTAACAACCCTGCACGTAGTTTCAATTTGTCCTAGTTCGACCACCCCTCTACTGCCACGTAACCTACCGTAGCTTTTTCCTGGAGATGTGACTACTTCGTTTTTTTTACTTTAGAAAAATGTATTTGGGAATTTATAATTTCAATAAAACACAGTTTTAATATCTATCTTCCTATCTATACCTCTACACCTATTTACTTGAGTCGTATGCATCGAGGTGCGCGAGTCAAAACATGAATTTAAACGTCGAAACAATGCGTATTTTTCTCCATACAAAAAAATAAACAAAGTAGTTTATTGGATAAGACATTATTAATACATATTAAAAAAAAACAAACGAAATAAATCATCGCCGTAATGAGTAGACTATGCTAGTATGTACCTACTTATCAACAAATTCTCTGAAAAGTAAAGTTGTTTCTTATTTCATCACAAATTCCACGAAAATTCGATGTCAACCCACTGTGCGACGTCTTGAATCAACAATAAAATGTATTTTTCTTGTTTTTATCACGAAAACATATATTTCGGGGTATGTTTGCCATAATTTTACATGGAAAACCATAATTTTGTCAAGGATTTTCCATAATTCTAAAATATTTATCTGGCAGCACTAATTCATTGTCTGTCAGTCCTCAAAAGGACACCGAATCCAGGGCCGTAAAACACATTAAAAAAAAAAAAAGTCTGTCAGTCACTCACTGTCTGTGATGTGAGCTGAAAGAGCGAATCTGTTCCGCTATTTATTTGACCATATTAAACAATAAATTATCGCAGAAAATGCGCGCAGAATACCCCAATGGCTAATCCAAACATCGCAGAATGGTCGCCAGACCAAGTAGCGAACTGGTTATCAGGTAATTATTTGTAATTCTCGCTGAAACTGGTGACAATATGTTGGATATTATGATGTTGCAGAGGTTTGTTTGTGTTATGCGTCAGGCCTGGGCTCGACGGTGGCGCGGTACGTTCCGGCACTGCGGGCGCGCGGCCTCGACGGCGCCAAGCTGCTGACGCTGCGCTGCGACGACCTGGAGTACCTGGGCGTGCGCGTCATCGGTCACCAGGAGCTCATCCTCGAGGCGGTCGAGCATCTCCGGAACTTTGTGAGCGACCTGCCTCTACTCTTTGTGTACTACGCGTCTCACTTGTCATATTGTTTAGAGAAGAGACATGATTCCACTTTCAGATTTGTATTTAACATTTTACTTTCCCTAAGTTGATTAAGTTAATTTGTTGCTTTAAGTTCTGCCAGTTTAAATTATTCATTGTTTACGGTGGTCGGTTTCTGCATAACAATGTGTGAGAGTGTGCATGAGTCACAACAGTCATGTGTCATTTCACTATTATCTTGTCAAGTTATCAGGCCTGCCCCATGAGCACTGGTCATTTGAATGGCTTTATCCTGCCACTGACGAGTACTGGCTGATAAGCAAATCCAAATCGTAAATTAAGGATATTATGAGAATTCCAAATCTACAATAGAATAGATTACCCTACTAAGGAAGTGTTTCAGAATGTGCAAAATTTCACTCGTTTATTAGAACGAGACGGATCTATACAGGAGCAAAAGTAACAAAAATCTGGTTGCGCCAATCAGGCAGCCCAGTGTGATTTTCGCATTACTCCAAAGTATTTCAAAATACTTTCGTTCAACTGGCAGTTAACAGTTCAGTTACCCTCGGTTTAACTCGGGTCTATTTTTGAATGCTCTAGGGTGAAATTTGCATCACACCGAGTGAAATTCACTCGTTTCCAAATGGAACTTATTACTCCATTTATATTTCAACAGATTGGTTGATGCCTCCTTTCAAACCATTTACAATTCTTGTTTTTTCTACAAATAGCCAAAACTTTCAGCTCTGCAAAACAAATTGTAGTGTAAGTTTTATTTGTTTAAGTGTTGTTGTGTAAGTTTTTATTGTTGGTTATAGTACATTTGATATAGTTTATTCTGTCTGGCAGACACTGTTAACACTAGTGAGAACAGCACCATCACTCACAAACCTCCATACAAATGCAAACACAAAATTGTGAGGTTTCTATGGAATATTTGTATTATATATATGTTAGGCTGAGTCCGTTAACATTATCTAGACTTAATGTGAATTTAATATACCTAATCTAGACCATTGTACATAATACAAATAAGAAAAAAAATTTATCATATCATATCTTAAGTACACACTAAAAATTATCATCCCCTTTCCCCCCGGAACAATTGTTCAATTGAATTTATTATTCAATATTCGATTTTGGATCACACATTCTACATAAATTGGGGGGGGCGATAGCAGGGGTGATGAGTCCTCCACTGACTCTCCACTGCTGTGAGTATTGTGCACTTCCTCCCGTCAGTCAGCCTAACAGACAGCTTGAGCATGCTGACACAGAAACTGCTGATCCCTGCTTTTCGTCTTATGTCTTCACTTGCTGAACAGTGGAGTAGCACACATTCTCCTGTCTTGTCCTCTAGGAGGCACCCTCTATATGTAGGGCTGTCGGTGCCACCTGTAGTAAAAAGGTGCTTATTCAGGTTACAGTGTCCAGGTATGATATCTATCATTTCACATAGATCAGACCTTTTTAGTGTTAGTACCATGTTACCTTATCATTTGACTGCAGTATCATTCCTCTTGACAAACAGCAGTCATTTAATTTTGCTCACTTGTTGTACCGCACACAGTGTGTGTATATGCAAGTTCTCCCCTGATTGCCTTTGCTGATGGTCGACACAAGTTAGTGCCCTGTGTCGTTGCTCCCACGTGGAATGCTAATTTTGTAAGAGAATCTGTTTGTTTGTTACCTTCATTTCTGTTGTGTGCAACCTTGCGCATGGTTGAAAGGTTTTGTAGTTCTGTATGATAATCTACAAAGACTAATAACAGTCTCCATGTTCTACATACATACTGTATGTATACTACACCTGTCTCCCAGAGGGCCAGCCTGCAGAGACTACAGAATACACTAGTAGCAAATACTGTATTGAAAATTGTGGAATGAGTAAAAGGAGACTTTTATTTGTGTTAGAATGATGAATGAGGTTCCATTACGCCATCACACCTTACAGTACAAATTATTGTACTAAAATATCCATCATGTCTGTAACTCATTCCTTCCATGAGTTAGAGAGTGGTAACATACTGACGGACAGACAGGCAGCACAGAAACATGAATTGCCCTATAGGTATGGAACCTAAAACAGAAACCCCAGGTTGCGGATTCCAATAATTTAGGAAAGTGTGTCAAATGGATTTTGTTGGTGTCTCCATCAATCAGCCAATATTCTTCCATTGCTAGACATAGGCCTCTCCAAGGGCATGCCACATATTTCTATCCTCAACCAACCACTACCAACAATCCTTTTAGGTCATCCTTCACTGCATCTGTTGGTTAGAACTCTCCTGTGTCAATGACCTTGGTTTTTGACGAATCAAATAAATTTCTGATATGATCTATCAAAGATACCCTGAGCTTAGCCTGCTCCATAGCTCGCTGTGCGACTCTGAAACGGCGGATCAGTCCAGTTTGACAGCGATCTTTGTGTGTTGCAGCAATACGAGATCCACCGCGAGTGCGTGCAGCAGCTGGCGCTGCGCGTGGCGGTGGCGGGACACAACCTGCGCGCGCACTCGCCGCTCGAGCGTCGTCTCGAGACGCAGGCGCTGTCCGACGTGGCGCGCATCGTGCACGCCGTCAAGCCCCTCGTCTGCTGGCTCGACCGGTACGGCACTCGAGTTCATGGTTTAAAGTTAATTCATGCCGCCACTAATAGTTTTAACTGGTAGCCCTTTTTATATAAGAAATTAAATTATTTAAAAGATAATCCACGCGATTAGTGCTGTGGGGCACGCACATTGCTACTAGCTAGTAGATAGGGTGACTTTCGTTTATGTAGCCAAATTCATACTGGATACTCGATAAGTGGTCAAGACCAAGGTTCAATGACTCTGTTTGCGAAATACGAAAAAGATTTTTTTTGCCTTTATACTTGTTCAAGAACAACCCCAACTCATTTAGAATAGTGTGATGTATAGGGCTCGGATAAATATGTAAACACATATTTATTATTTGAATAATTTGCATTAATTATTTGCTTTTCTACATAAGTTATGATGGTTTGAGCTGGAAAATGAAGTTTTTATAATCCATATTTTTCTATATTTTAGGTTTAAGACCATATTTTTAGAATTTAATCACATTATTCCATATTTCCTATCTTTAGTACTTAAACTAGAAAAAACTGCATAAAGTCATTTAGCCAATATAATGCGTTTTTCCGACCATACAGAAGGAGCTTCAATTTTGAAAATTTAAAGGAACATATTGTTGTATACTGCAACAACTCGAATATAAAGGCAGACTAAATTTAAGCTAAGAAATTTAATTTTGTTGATTTTTAAATATTTTTCAAACAATTATATTAAAATAAAGTGTTTTTTGTTTGGTATAAGTTGTTTTTTTAGTCCATATTTTTCCATATATCCGTTTTTTAGATCCATATTATATGTACATATTTTGGGATTTTTGCACATATATATCCGAGCCCTAGTGATGTACATACGTGCTTAGTAATAATAAATATGGTGGTTGCGAACCGCCCGCGCGTCCCGCACTTCCTTCGGAAACCCCATGGCGAGCGGGCGTGTCGCAGGGCACGGAACGTTACGCTTTGTGTTACATTTTACTTCACCTATAAATACTTGCCTACGGTGAGGCAGCACAAATAGGAAGTCTAAATTTGTATCTATCTGCAAAAATACTTAAACGCATTTATGACCTGTTCGCAGCTGGGCGCTGTTCGGGGGCAGCGGACTGGCGGAGCGGCGTGCCCTTCTCCTGAAGCTGTCCCTAGAGGCGGCCACCAGCGCGCAGCGCGACCGCTTCGCCGAGCAACCCGCGCGTGCCGTCGCGCTCGCCGCGCAGGCCATCACGCAGGCTGCGGAGTACATCCTGCAGGTAACTGCCCCCGCAGCTGTCCCTAGAGGTGGCCACCACCTGCTCCCACATGTTGTATACATTTTGTGTGTGTGTGTGTGTGCAGGACGTGTCGGATCACATGATCCTAATCCCCGCGTCGCTGGACACGGTGACGCTGCAGCAGGGCGCGCGCCCGCTCGGGTTCGACGTGGTGCCCTCGTTCTGCGGCCACCGGCAGCTGGCCGACATCCGGTTCGGCTCGCCCGCGCACCGCGCCGGCACCATACACGAGGGGGACGAGATAGTGCAGGTTTATACAACCGATCTTATTCTCAATTATTATAGTTGATTGCGTGCAAGGGAGAAAAAAAACACATTTCGTCGAAACAGTCGAAAACGTCGAAATATTTTAAGCGCACGAGCGAGCGAAACGAGAGAGGTGGTTAAAGCTTGTAATTAATAACTTGTATCCTGACCCTACTTTTCATCACTAATGCAAGAAAATAAAGAGAGATTAGGCGCAACAGATATTTTCCATTACCATTTAGTTAGACGAGTGACTTACCGGTTAATGAATGTAAAGTAAACTCGTTCGATTTTATCATTTACTACGTTTCTAGGACTGTAAATTTTGGGTTAAAATTTTACAGGCGGACGCCTTCGTTGAGGGTTGGGGAGGGGGAGGGTAAGGAGGGGGGTGGGAGTATTACCCCCGTGAAGTCTTCCCCTACCGGAAATGTATTGTTTTAAGTTATGATTTTTTGTAAAATCATAACCTCACATTTTAGCTCCCATAAACATAATCGGAATCGCCGCTTCGCCTTTTTGGGTGCCTGTTTATCTCATGTATTGTGTATTTTATGTATCATGCCCTATATATGTCGTCGGCAGATCGTAGACTTGGGAATATCATGATCTGCCTGGGCATATCCTAATTCTGTTAAAACTAGAGGGGTCGGCTCGCTCCGCTCCGCTTCGCTCGGCTCCCTAAATTTATGATCAAAAGCAACCTAACACGCTCCTCTTCGCTCCGCTTGTCATCGCACTTATTTTTTACTTTTGGTGAAAGATTTAACTTTACGATCTGCCGACGACATTACAGTCATATCACTCAACTGGCATCATTCACAAAATTACGAGAGCAATTAAAGACAACAAAACGGCGTCAACGTCTTTACGTTACGTTTCTTTTCACATATTTTGAATGTATTTTTCAGTTTAATAACCGACACAGTATACCTACATAATAGCGTTCCATTTTATGAATATTTCGTAAATTTAATTTTAGTAAACTTTAAACTTTCGTGATTTTCACACATTATTAACTTTGTATTGGGGTCTTACTCGTGATAACTAACATACCTTAATAGATATGTGCTTGACGTTTCGACGCCTCTGTAGGCTGTCGTGGTCACAAGCTAACTGACGAGAGTAGCAGCAAAAATGTCCTTGGTGAGCCGGCGGTAGGTAGCACATTATTTTTCTTTTTCCTACCCGCACTTTGTCTTTTGTTAATTATTTGTTTCTTTCGTCACACACGACACACAACACTAACAGTATCGAGGCAAATATTCGAAGATAAATCGCGAGGTTTAAATTTCTGTATGACTGAACTCCATGCCGAAGATAACTTAAACTCGTCATATCGATTGAAATTTTTTGGGTGTTTTTTAATTTCAATTGCTTCTTGCACAATTCTCGGGTAGTAGTGGCGGTCAGTAGAAAGGATTTTTGGGTCATGAAGTTCTATCCAGTGGTTTGAACCAGCCGTTAGCAGGTGTTCTGCAATCGCAGATTTATTTATTTGCCTGTTTTTTACAGCTGTAATGTGTTCCTTCACCCCCTCTTAGCTATGGTTCGCTTTGTTTGGCCAGTATATACACTTATAAAAGTTTTTCAAACAAAGCGAACCATAGCTGAGAGGGTCAAGGAACACATTACAGCTGTAAAAAACAGGCAAATAAATAAATCAGCGATTGCAGAAAAAATAAACAAAAAATAAACTTTAGACAGGCATTCTTTTTCTCTGCGCGCCATTTGCCAACTCGACGGAAATCAACGGTACGCTCAAAAACATTTCATAAAACTGTGACTCGCGCTAAATGCGTGTGAATGCGTTCCGAAATTTGTCTGTACAAACACAACAAAGAATTATAATATTATAACCGCTAAGCGATGAATATATCTATACGTTGGAAGCGCATAACTTGAGACCGCCCGGACCGATTTGGCAATTTTTTTTTTATGTTCGGATAGTGAGGAAAAATTGGAAAAGCATCCCTGAAAATTAATTAATTTAATTTACCAATGCGTTCGTAGGCTGCGTTCAGTTTGATCGTCGGGTGACACCCACCTCACATGCCTTGATGCTAATTAATAAATAGTACTAAGAAATAATAAAGTATATAGTAAAAATTCTTGACTAAACATTGAATATTTTCACGAATTTTCAAATGAAATGGTTTATTATTATAGTACTGAGGCAAAAATCACAATTTTTAGAATTTTGTATGTATGTATGTATGTTCCGTTTAAACTCGAGAACCACTCAACGGATTTAGATGCGGTTTCTGGTCACCCTGCTCAACACAAAGGCTATAAGGGGTGTTGATAAAATAAAGCCCAAGCTGAAAACGGAGCAAGCAAACATTGAATAGACGCGGGCGGAACCGCGGGCGAAGAGATATATAATTAATTTAGTTTTAATAAGGAAATACATAATCTGGGGGCACGGTAGTGCCCCCCGCCAAGACGAGCCAAACGAAGCGGGGCACTACGTACCTTTTCTCGAAGCGTTTCGTCATATTTTCGTAGCCTCATCGCTTCGGTCTGGATACGTGGGACGCACTATAAGTTTCCGGAATGAATATGAAAAAATACTATTAAAGGTACAAAATTAATTTATTGTTTTTCAAAATAATCTCCCTTGGCGTCTATGCACTTTTTCATTCGATCAAACCAGTTTTGAAAACTTTTGTGCCACTCCCCTGTGGTGACCTCTGTAACGTGTTTTTCATACTCCTCGACAGCCTCTTCTGGTGATGAAAATCGTTGACCGCGTAATTGGTTCTTAATTTTTGGGAACAGAAAAAAGTCACAAGGTGCCAGGTCAGGACTGTATGCAGGATGACTCATGAGTTCTACATTTTTCGTCTTCAAAAAGTCGTTTGTCTGTCTGGCCGTGTGAGAACTAGCATTGTCGTGGTGCAGGAATATACGGCGTTTACGGTTATTTTTACGGAGTTCGTCAATAACTTCCGGCAAACAAATGGTCGTGTACCAGTCACTATTCACGGTACGACGATTCTCTAAAGCAACAGTAGCCACGTGTCCAGTTTTATTAAAAAAAGAAGCAATCATCCGCTTAGATGCACTTTTCACGCGCGCCACTTTGGTTGGTTTCGGCTCATCTTGAAAGACCCATACGCTCGATTGCTGCTTTGTTTTGGGATCGTAGCAATAAATCCATGTTTCGTCACCTGTTACTATGTCCCACACCAAATTTGACGCACCTTCGTTGAATCTGGTAAGCATGGCACTGCACCAAGTGACGCGGTCCGTTTTTTGAGCCTCGGTCAAGTTGTGTGGGATCCACCGCGAGCACAGCTTTCTCACACCCAAATGTTTGTGTAGGATTGATTGTATTTGACTCATGCCTATTTCTAAGGATGCGCGAATTTCATGGTAGGTCACATGCCTGTCTGTTTCAATCATACGGCGCACAGCATCGATGTTTTTGTTGGTCACAGCGGTGGACGGCCGACCATCGCGAGATTCGTCACTGAGATTGATACGACTACGCTTGAATTCTGCAAACCAGCTATAAACAGTCGTCTTGCATGGTGCTTCATTGCCAAAAGCTGTTTCAAGCCAAGCGATGCTCTGTTGAGCTGTCAAATTACACTTAAAATCGTAGAAAATCATACTACGAAAATTTTCCCGAGTTAAATCCATGTTGATGCAGACACACAATTTTTTAAATGGCGCCACAAGGTAAAAACAATAGACAGTCAGATGAAACAAACTGCATTCTACAGCCAAAGAGTTCTATTTTCAAATGTTGCAATAAATTTTTAAATATTGTTTATGTAAGTGGCCAGTTCCGGAAACTTTTAGTGTTACCTATGTAATACTACAGATACCAAATTCTCAAGATAAAATGTAGTAAGCAGTCTTATTGAACACGATTAGTTTCATTTGTCTAGCTTTGAATTTTATTGATGCCTAAAATACGTCGATTTCGTCACTCACTCATTCGCTCACTCACTGATGATCATCAAACCCTCTAGGGTACTTCCTGAAGCCCTAAAAAAACTGAAATTTGGTATGCAGGCTAGGATTAGCACACAAACAACAGATAAATTAAGAAATCTGTAACTTTCACCCCCCAACCCCACTTGAGGAGGGTCCGGTTCTATATTCTATATTTCACAAAAACTGCTTTAAATATAATTTGTTACCAATCGCATTAGGTGTAAGCCTGTAAAGATTGTATAGTGTACGGTTTCGCAACCGCACATTGTTTGGCTCACGTTGCAACCTACTTTATTTACTTAGCAACAATTTATACATTTTTACTGTTTTTAAAGTAGTACGAATCCAACTGTCGATACCGACACATATAGAGAAAGAGACGTCAAACTTAACTCTGTACTTACGTCAATATAGTACCTTAACTGAGGTTTCTTCTATTCTTTCTCTTCGTGCTCCACAACTCAATAACTACAACTTCATTCAAATGTACGGAACCTTAACTATTAGCTCCTACATTTTATGGTCCTTCGAGAGTTTACTTCAGTGTTGTTTAAAGTCCTCATCTACTCAGAGAAGCGATTCGGTTTGACTGGCCTTCCACAAGCGGATCTCCCCAGTCAGATTGAGAAGGCGCACACATTGTAGATAGAATAATAAGCACACTGAGGCGCAGGAACAGCAGCACCTTTGATCCACGGACTGCGGAGTTACTTCAGAATTCTACAAGTTTCGGAGCGTGAAAACTTCAAGTTACGAGATTTGAAGAAAATCCTGAACGCGAAGACTACCGAAACTTCGTGGTCTTTGCCAAGCTTACCATCTGGCATCGTAAACTACACACGTGACAGATAATAAAAACTTTAACTAACTTCAAGGTATTTCCTTAACTGCATATTTTCTTCAGACAACTGAGAAGAAAATTAACCAACTTTACTAACTTTAGTGACTAACTTCAGTGTATCTTATTGACTACATATTTTCTTCACGCAACTGAGAAGAAAATCAACTTAAGATGGAAGCTCTTTCGCTTCAGTCAACTTGCTTCGAAAGTATTAAAACTTTATGTACCAACTATAAAAAGGACAGCGTGTCGAGAAAAAGTGAAGACTACCTAACTAAGCGGCTGGAATCGCTCGAAGACTTATGGGCTAATTTCAAGTCGCGTCACGAGGTTCTCGAGCAAAAAATTGAAGATAAAACCATCAACTACTTCCAAGACGATGTATATAACCGAACCGACATAATGTATGAAGCTACAAAAGCCGATATTATATATCTCTTGGCATCCCTACGCAAGCCAAAAGATGTGAACTTTGATCTTTCTGGTATCGCGGAAGAGGGTTACAACAACAACAACAACTTAAAGCCACTGCTCAGCAAGCAAGAATGCAACTTTAAAGCTCTCGACCGAGCAATGTCGAAAATTGACATTGACACAACTAGAGATAAATGGGAACTTGAAGATCACCTTACCATCTTAAAATCAAAGTGGGACAAGATCGATAGTCTCCACTGGGAACTAGAAGCTCAACAGAACGGGTCCAACGAAACTTATTACGGCATGTTTGTCAATATTGAGGGCAAATATGACGCGATGAAGAAAGCTCTCAATGACAAGATTTGGTCTACAATTCACTACCAAAGATCAGCGCCGAGGGTAGAGGTTCCGGAGTTTTCCGGAAAGTATCAACAATGGATTTCCTTCAAAGATCTTTTTGTCGAAACTATTCATAACAACCCGACGATAAATGATGCACAGAAGATGCAGCATCTCAAAACTAAGCTGCGGGGAGAAGCGGAGAAGTTGGTGCAACACTTAACTATTAGCACCGACAACTATCACGGGTGTTGGGAAATACTAAACCAACGGTATGACAATCAACGCCTACAGTTTACTTCCTTCATGAATGCGATGCTACAGCTTCCAGTTATCCAACAACCTGAGGCTTACAACCTCAAGAAGTTGCATGACGTCACAACTGAATGTTTGAACGGACTGTCAAACATTGGCCTAAATACATCTTCTTGGGATCCTATCATTGTGCATCTTATGGCACAAAAGCTAGACTCAAGAACTTATCAAGAATATATAAAGGAGCTTCCCGATCAAAGGGCGTTACCCAACTTACAAAACTTCCTGTATTTCTTGGAAAGCAAGTTTATGGCTTACGAAACCATAAAAAATCCAAAGAAAGTATTCGGTGAAAACAAAAAACCAACTTCATCCAGCTCAGCAGAGAAATCCCATTGGGCCAAAAAACCCAATTTTGACTTCAAGAAAGCTCAATCAAGAATTTATCATGCAACATATGGACAGTGCCCCTTTTGCAATAATGACCACGTGCTAATGCAATGTCCTAAGTTCGTTGACTTAGATCCAGTTCAACGAAATAATACAGTTGCGAAATTGCATATTTGCAAAAACTGTTTATTTAGCCACGGAAATGAACAATGTACGTCGGCTAAAACTTGCAAGGAATGTAATATGAAACATCATACGCTATTGCACAAAACTGTCAGTAAAGGGGGTCATAACAACGGAAAGGAATGGAGTAAACGACCTATACCTATTTCGAACAACCAGCAGAGCTCAAATCACCTTTCAACTGAAGATATGGGGGTCCTGCTAGCTACAGCTCAGATTCAGATAAAATCTAGCAACGGAACTTACGTCACACTTTTTTCACTGATAGACCAAGGGTCAGAAATATCTCTGGTTTCCGAGAGCGCTGCACAGCTACTGAAACTACCTAGAAAGAAACTAAATGCAACGATCTCTGGCGTGGGATCTGCAGCGGGAAACTGTAGGGGAAGCCTGGAGCTTACCTGCAAGTCTATAAACTCTGACTTCACTTTCAAAACTCAAGCATTGATTTTGAAGAAACTAACAAACAACTTACCTCACTCTACATTCGAAAAGGTCAACTGGCCGCACTTAGAAAACTTGAAACTCGCCGACCCAGACTTCAACGTCTCCCGCCCAGTGGACTTACTGCTAGGAGCGGACGTGTATTCTGAAATTATCATGGATGGAGTCCTGAAAGGAGAAAAACAATCCCCCATAGCACAGCAAACACGCTTAGGGTGGATTTTGTGTGGCAAATTTAAAACTTTCAATTGTCACGTAACTTTATTGAACTTGAACGAGCTAACTAAGTTTTGGGAAAGCGAAGATATTTCTCCAAACAAGGATGACATATCTGAAGATGATCAATGCGAAGAACATTATAAAACTACCGTCCAACGAGATCAAAAGGGAAGATATATTGTGAAAATGCCACTATGTTCCGATTTCGAAGAAAAACTGGGAAAATCAAAGTCGATTGCAATTTCACAATTTCTTCAGCTTGAAAAACGACTTGAGAGAAACAAAAAACTTGCTCTGATGTACAAGGAGTTCATGAGAGAGTATTTGGAACTAGGCCATATGAAGCTGTCATCTCCTGCCACGAGCTCTGTTGAATGCTATCTGCCTCATCACGGGGTCTTAAGGCAAAGCTCAACCACAACAAAGTTAAGGGTAGTTTATAATGGAAAGCAAAAAACTACAAGTGGCAGGAGTTTAAACACCGTATTAAAAAAGGGTCCAAATCTGCAAGCCCTTATTCTAAAGTGGAGGTCTTATAAATATGCCTTCACTGCCGACATAGAGAAGATGTACCGCTGCATATGGATATCAGAAAATCAACAATCGCTACAGAAAATTATTTGGCCAAACACACCTACAGAAAAACTACAACAATATCAACTATGTACCGTGACTTACGGCACAAAATGCGCACCGTGGCTGGCAATGAGAACACTAAGACAACTTGCGCTAGATGACGGTGACAAATATCCAGCGCTGAAAAACGGTACAACAGCTGCTGAAGTACTTCAAAACGATTTTTACGTCGATGACCTCATTTGCGGCGCAAATTCAATGAAGATAGCGAAACATCTACAAATGTCACTCATAAATCTACTAAAAGGAGGTGGCATGAACTTACGCAAATGGGCGAGTAACCACCCAACGCTGTTAGAAGACTTAACAGAAGATCAAATTTCAAAACAAAACGTCTTTGACTTCAAACACGAAGAATCTATGAAAACCTTGGGCTTGGGTTGGAACCCTGTTACCGATACATTTACGTTTTACTGGAATCTTACTGAAAATTCCACGGACAAACTAACGAAGAGGTTTTTACTGTCGGAAATCTCAAAACTTTATGATCCGTTAGGATGGTTATCTCCAGTGACCATCACAGCCAAACTATTATTCCAGCAAGTATGGATGAGTAAACTCGGATGGGACGAAGAAATACCGAGCGAAATTAAAAAACAATGGCTGAAACTGAAAAAGGAACTCCCCGATGTACAAAACATCAAACATCGGATCGGGGGAAAACAACATATAGAACTACTTGGTTTCTGTGACGCAAGCGAAAAAGCTTATTCTTGCGTAATATATACTCGCGTCCTAGACGACAACAATCAGCCGAGCCTAACTTTACTCGCCGGCAAAACTAGGGTTGCCCCTCTTGCACAAAAAACAAGTTTACCGCGTCTTGAACTCTGTGGGGCCTTACACCTGTCGCAACTCATGGATAAAGCAAAGAAAGCTTTCAATTCATACAATGTCTCGATACAAGCATGGTGCGACTCTCAAGTAGTCCTAGCATGGTTACAAGGAGAAACGTCAAGATGGGAAAGATATGTGGCCAATAGAGTCACAAAAATTAAGCTGAACATCCCTGCTGACAAATGGAACTATGTCAAATCAGAACTTAATCCAGCTGACTGCGCATCCAGAGGGCTGTATCCAAGCAAACTAACAAACTTCAATTTATGGTGGCAAGGTCCAGAGTTCCTGCAAAACATTGGGGGACAAGAGAAACCCAACAACTTGAAATGTTTTTACACTACAAACATTGAGAGTTCGGAAGAAACTGTGATAGCCCTAACTATCACTCAAAACAAAGACTTAATAATTGAATTGTTAAGTAAATACAGTTCATTGACTCGCGTTACGAGAGTTACAACTTGGATACTTCGGTTTATCGCAAACTTACGCGATAAGAAGAAATCCGACACCAACTACCTAACTACATGCGAACTTACTGCGGCGAAGGAGCTAATCATCAAAACTATACAACTTATTGACTTTCCACGTGAATTCAAGCAACTTAAGAAAAACGAAATTTTAATTAAGCAAAGCAGCATCTACAAATTAAACCCTTATCGGGATAAAAAGGGAATCATCAGAGTCGGTGGACGACTGAGAAACTCCAGCCTGCCATCCGAGATGAAAAATCCTATTATCTTATCTCGAAGTGGGCGACTCACTCAACTAATCATACATCAAGCGCATTCTATCCACTTTACACGGAGGTGCGCGACTGACACTATCCCACATCCGACAGCGATACTGGATTGTTGGAGGGAACAGAGTTGTTAAGGCTCAACTTCGTCGCTGTGTAATATGTGAGCGATTCAAAGCGACACAAAACAGTCAATTAATGGGCGATCTGCCGCAGCTAAGAACTACCCCTTCCCGACCTTTCACTCATACTGGAGTCGATTACACGGGAAATGTAAATGTGAAGTTAAATAAGGGAAGAGGCGTGAAGACATCGAAAGCCTACATCGCTATCTTCGTGTGCATGGCTACAAAGGCGGTGCATATTGAACTAGCATCCGACCTATCTACGGAAACTTTCCTCGCTGCATTTCAAAGAATGTGTGCAAGGCGCGGCACGCCAAAACATGTGTACTCTGACTGTGGAACGAATTTTATTGGCGCCTCAAGGATGCTGCGTCAAGAATTTGAAGAGTTCAAACAACTACAACTCCTGAATTCTTTACTGATGATCCGGAAGAGTTCTACAATTACTTGACACCCGGTCACTTCCTTACCGGAAGCCCCACAATGACGCTGCCATTATCTGACTATAAAGATGAACGAAACTTAACTTTACGCAAAAGATGGCAACAAACAGAACACATGCTGCAACAATTTTGGAAAACCTGGTCCAATGAATACCTTACTCAGCTACAGGCTAGAAGCAAGTGGAATAAGGTGACAAAAAACATACAGAAAGATGATATTGTGTTGGTCAAAGACAACAACTTGCCACCTGGAAAATGGGCCATGGGGCGAGTAATGGAACTTCACGCCGGTACCGATGGCTACGTTCGAGTTACAACTGTGAAAACACAAACTGGCGTTATAAAACGACCTATTGTCAAACTGGTGCCCCTTCCCGTGGACTCCATACCAGAGGCGCATGACGACTCTGATGTTGGATCTAAAAACATACAACGAGAAAAAACTACTCAACAAACAACCTTAACAACTAGACGAAAGATAACGGGCAAGAAAACTTTGACTACAATGTTGGCCGTACTACTGACAATGTTTGCATTTATAACTGGATCAGACGGCTCAACAATGAAATCAAATGCTCACATTACGAACTTCGAGCCTGAGCGCCCTATTTACTACGACAGAATGGGAAAACTACAGCTGATACATGATGATTGGACATTACTCATGTACTACAACTTAACTAACTACTGGGAAGGTGTCCGTCGAATCGAAGGTTACCTCAAAGGAGTCATAGACTTATGCGAAAAAACGGACCCAAGATACTGTAAAACGACCTTGGAGCAGTTACTTCACGAGGCGGAACTTCTCAAATACTACAACACTATTCTACTGACACCGCACAAACATTTATCGAAGCGGAAGAAGCGAGGTTTGGTAGATGGAGTTGGCTATCTAGCTAATAATCTGTTCGGTATTTTGGATCAACGGTTCGCAGATAAATACCAGCAAGATATTAAGGCTATCCAGACTAACGAAAACTTCTTACTGGAACTAATAAAGAATCAAACATCAATAGCGGAACTGGAAAACAATGCTTTGAAAAGAAGTGAAGAAAACATTCTGCGACAGTTTACGCTCATCGACCACTTCATGCAGCTAACTAACTCAAACTTCGCAAAGATCGAATCAGAAATGGAAATAGTGATGGCTTCAAACTATTTTAACTCCGCTTCATTTGCTGCATACCTACTGATAAACAACTTGAAAACAGTTCAGGAAATGCTCTACAATACTTTAACTAATATCTACAAAGGTCACATAGACATCCACCTGCTATCTCCAGTCGTCTTGATTAAGCAGCTGAATGAGATATCTGGAAGTCTTCCAAGAACTTTATCCTTGCCAGTTGAAGACGTCAGAGGGGATTTGAAGGAACTGTATAAGTTAATTTCCGTAAAAGCACGAGTGACAACTAACTACTTCCTCTTTGAGATCCACATTCCACTCATCTCGGATGAAAATTACAACTACTACCGAGCTATTCCACTACCCATCAAAACTGAGATGGGAGCAGCGGTGATTCAGACATACTCTAGCTACATTGCTGTCAACTTCGAGAAGAATACTTACATCTCTTTGACAGAAAATGAACTGAAGCTATGTTCGCAGCAAAAATCTGATAGCTATCTCTGTGACATGAACCTACCAGTATTCAACTTACACAACAACAAAGCGCCGTGCGAAGCAAAACTCCTAAGTCATCAAACTGCCTTACCATGTGATATGCAAAACATTCCTTGCAAGGACGCTTGGATTAAGTTACGAGCACCGAACAGCTGGCTGATAATATGCTGTGATAGATGTTCATTGCGAACAATATGCGATAAGGACATAACATCGTACACTATGAATACTTCCGGGTTAGTAACTTTAGAGCCAGGATGCGTACTCCAGTCCAAGGATTCAAGCATTTACTCTCACAATCAATACAGAAGCAAGGTGAACATAAACATGGCCAACGAACTGACTATACCTACAATAAACTCATCTATAAACAAGATTGTGAATATAACTCATTATTACCATACGCAAAAACATCTGTTAGGAGGACTGCAGACTGAAGAAATTGAACGGCGCCTAACATACCAGAAGGAACGTGAGGTCAACTTGCCGTCCGCACTATCAACTCACGACATCCAACAAGATGTGATTTGTTACACGTTGCTGGGAGGAGCAGCCGCTCTTATCATCTGGGGCATATACAAAAGATGTTGCCTACATCGATGCAAAAGGCAGGATAGGAGAGACGCCACAGCAACACAAGACCACGAGAACATCGAACTACGAACCGTGCGTAATTTTACCGGCAGTCAAACAAAAGGTGGCAAGAGCGGAACTCATCAACAAACAGAGCCTCCCCGGCAGGAGCACGGGGACCACAGCGAGCCGACGACGCCACCACAACCACGGCCACGGCTGGATATTATGCGCACACAAGCGGATAATATTGCCTTCGACTTTAATTAATTTGTTACAGAATTTATTTGCTTTGTACTGGCCTCTCTTTCTCTTATTTTATCTTTTTTATTATCTTTTTTGGGGTTGCCAATATGTACGGTTTCGCAACCGCACATTGTTTTGCTCACGTTGCAACCTACTTTATTTACTTAGCGACAATTTATACATTTTTACTGTTTTTAAAGTAGTACGAATCCAACTGTCGATACCGACACATATAGAGAAAGAGACGTCAAACTTAACTCTGTACTTACGTCAATATAGTACCTTAACTGAGGTTTCTTCTATTCTTTCTCTTCGTGCTCCACAACTCAATAACTACAACTTCATTCAAATGTACGGAACCTTAACTATTAGCTCCTACATATAGCATAAAATGTATATAAATAAATAAAAATACAAAATAAATATGATTAAAAAAATATATTCCTAACATCCAAAAGTCCTAGAAAGCTGAAATTTGGTATGTAGGCTAAGATTTGTAGAAAAATAACAAATAAATGAATAAATTTGGAACTTTCACCCTCCAAATCCTCTTAAGGGGGTCCGGTTCTGTATTATTAAAAATATATATTCACAACTTTCAAAAGTCCTAGAAAGCTGAAATTTGGTATGCAGGCTAGGATTAGCACACAAAAAACAAATAAATAAAAAATCTGTAACTTTCAACCTCCAAACCCCCCCCTAAGGGCTATATATTATTAAAAAAAATCCCAACTACCAAAAGTCCTAGAAATCTGAAATTTGGTATGAAGGATACGATTTGCACACACCCAACGAAAATATCTGTTAATTTTATCCTCCAACCCCCCACTCTATAAAAACACAGAGGAAGGCCACATGGTAGAGCAACGGAAAGTCCCGTGACAAAAATATCACGTAGAACCCGATGTGGTGAATGACAGTGGCGTGCATATGATTTTTAAGTAGGGTAGGCACAAAACTGTCCTTATGTTCTTTGCACGTAGCACGTATTACAGCGAGAATTACGATAAATAACGTTATAACTCGCACAGGTGTTGAACAAATTCCCAAAAATTGTCCCACTAATATTCGTGAAAATAAGACACAAATATAGGGGTGATAGGTTTGTATTTAAACAAAATATTATCTAAGTATATCAATTTTAAAACAAGAGATGTCGATACCGCGATATACAAATCGTAGCACGCCATCTACAGTATTCTCTTAGACAATTAAACTTACAAGTCTTAACATTCCGGCCGCCATGGACGGAGTCCAAAAAGAAAATAAAATAGGAAGAATCTCTAACAAATTGAAACGACCATTTAAAAATGAAGTTAATATTCTTAATCTATACAAATTAACCTTATCTATCTTAATCTATCCTGTTAAAGAACAGGTAACACTATTAGTTTTGACACAGGTCTTTTCATAGTATTTCCTTTATATTTGAGACTGACAACTCGTGTAAGATTGTCCGAACCGGGATGTTTATCTATTACTACACCAAAGAGTCACTTTGCTGGAGGTAAGTCATCTTCTTTGACCAGAACAACACTTCCGATCTCCAGTTCAGGGATCCGTTCAGTCGTCCACTTATATCTATGTTAGAGTTGAGTTAAATACTCCTGCGACCATCTGCGCCAAAAATCCTGGACCATTTTTTGGATCAAATGCCATCGTTTCAGGCTGCTGATGGTTGAAATTTCATAATTTGCATCAGGTACCATCACTAACGGCTCTCCTACCAAGAAGTGACTTGGAGTTAACGGAGTTGGATCTTCAGGATTATTGGACAACTGAGAAATAGGCCTCGAATTTAGGCACGCCTCAATTTGAGACAAAACTGTTGTCATTTTCTCGAATGTGAGGGTACTATCACCTATCACTGCTTTTAGGTGATGCTTGGTTGATTTTATGCCCGATTCTCACAGTCCTCCAAAATTTGGAGCACGGGGAGGGATAAAATGCCAAGTTGTACCGTTTTCTGCTAACCAGTCAGCTATCTCTATCGCAACACTAGATTTTTCCACGTCAAACATTTTTTGAAGTTCTCTTGCGCTACCAACGAACGTGGTACCGTTATCGCTCCACATTTCAGCCACATGACCTCTTCGAGCAACAAAACGTTTGAAGGCAGCCAAAAAAGTCTCTGAAGTCATGTCACTGACCACTTCTAAGTGGATTGCGTGTGTCGCCATGCATATAAAAAGGCAAATGTAACCTTTCATTGCCCGGCGACCACGACCCTTTGTGGTTCGGATACTGATTGGCCCAGCGTAATCTACGCCACTCCTGAGAAAAGGTCTGTGTGCAGTGACCCTAGCTAAATGTAGCTGACCCACCATCTGCTGATTGGTTTGAGCAGAGTATCGGACAGAAGTTACACACTTATGCACGCATTGTCGAACAAGTCCCTTTGCACCTATTATCCAGTAGTCCTCAAGAAATTAAGCATGAGCTGAGGACCACCATGCATGGTTTTAGTATGTGCATCATCAACCAATAGACGTGCGAAATGTGACTTGTGGGGAATGATTATGGGATGTTTCATGTCTACACCAATCTCTGCATTTTGTAGTCTTCTACCAACTCTCAAGACTTGATCTGAGTCTAAATATGGACTCAATGAAATAAGTTTGTTAAGCTTATTTAACTTTTCTTTCTCTACATCTGATATTTCTTCTTTAAAACATTGTTTTTGAGACAACTTAATACAGGTAAGTAACGACTCATTTAATTCTTGAACATTTAACCTTTTATCAGGTTTTCTTTTTTCAGGTTTATTCCAGCTCAAGACTCTTCTGATGTACGCCACTACACGAACCAGCTTTTTTAATGACGAAAATTTTGAAAGAAGTTCACCGTTATCATCGTCATAAGCAGTTGCGTGACACGCTACTCTAGGTTTCTTTTCTTCCAGAGTTGTGTCTTCTTCATTCCGGGCTCCCTAGTTAATGTTTGTTAAATGAAGCCAGTCAGGTCCCTGTTTCCAGAGCTGATTATCGACAAACTCTGAAGGCTGTATTCCACATGAGGCACAATCTGCTGGATTTCCTTTGGACGCGACATGTGACCATTGGTTACTATCTAAAACAGCAAGTATTTCCGAAACACGGTTCGCTATAAATGTCTTCCACCTGCTCGGATGACTGCGTAGCCAGGCCAGCACGATAGAAGAATCCGACCAAGCGTGAATTTGATTTTTGGGGACATGCAGTGTCTTAGCTGTTAAGACTAATCTATGATTGTTGTCTTTGTACTGCCTGCCAAGTGTCAAGCGTGTGACAATACGATAGAAGATTGGCGTTGTCATCAGAACTAAATAAATATCTGTTGAGCATCCAAAGCCGTTCAATCTTTTCGTTAATACTTCCCGTTTTCAACTTTAACATGGTAGCAGAGTAATAAAGTACAAAGAAGGTGCAAGATAGTTATACTCCGGGTAAGACTGAAAAGTTGCAGCGAAATTTGTACCAGCCTGTCAAATCACCCGAGTCATCACCATGGATAAGGCGATTGCAGAGGCTTCCAAGGTACAAGTAGGGCTCCTGGATGGAAAGGACTTTAAGCATTGGAAGTATCGAATTGAAACTGTGTGCAGGGGCATTCCCGGTGCGGTAGATATTATCGAAGGGAGATTGCGCAAGCCCGAACCACCAGCAGCAACGGCCGACAAGGATGAAAAGTCTAAGTATGAGAAAGAACTCGCAGATTTTTATACTAAAGACAGTACAGTACTAACGTTACTTACAACTAATATGACGAATGAAGTACTTGACCAGATAATGCGCTATAAGAGTGCTAAAGAGGTATGGGATGAGCTCGAACGCCTTTATTGCGGCAGCGCAGAAGACAAAAGTTACGATCTTTGTATAGAATTTTTCAATCACAAGAAAGATCCTGAGCATGATATTAAGAAGCATATTTCTGCTTTGAAAAATATTTGGCATGATCTAAATAGCCATTTAGAAACAAGTCTGCCAGATATACTGCTAATATGTAAAATTCTCGGCACTTTTCCGCATGAATTTTTTGCTTTTAAGTCAAGTTGGCTTCTTGTGAATAAGAAAAATAGAACAATTGAGAATCTAACTGTCCAGCTAATATCCTTTGAGAAAGCCTTAATGAGCAAAGAAGATAGCACAAATCCTGAAGAAGTATTAGTCGTGAAAACAGAGAAGTTCAAGAAGAAAACTAAAGTTTTTAACTGCAACTACTGTGGTGAAGTTGGGCACCGAGTACGAAAATGCCTAAAGTGGATAAGAGATGGTCGACCACCGAAGCAGTCAACAAGTACAAATGTTAATCTGACCGTGTTAGCCCTTGAAGACAAGCTGCCCATTGATAAAACAAATTGGTACGTCGATAATGGTGCGACAACCCATGTGACAAATAGAGGCAACTTTTTCGAGAGCTTTGAGCACTTCAAAGGATCACATACAGTTACTACTGCAAACGGGCAAGCCATAGAAGCCATAGGAATAGGCGACATTCGTGCTGAAGCCAATGTCAACGGTAAAGTTGAGCAAATTTTGCTGAAGGATGTCTGGTATGTTCCAAACATCAAGAGAAACTTGTTTTCAGTTCTTGCTACGCATGACATTTCGTCAAAGAGTACGTTTGAGTCTACGCCGAAGCAATGTGTACTGAAAATAGATGGAGTCACCAAAGTTATTGGGACAAGAGATATCAAGGGCGGGCTGTATAAGCTGGAGCTTAAATGCGTTGCGCCAAAGAGTCTAGAAGTCAACCAATTACTAACAAATCCTCTACAAGTGTACCATGAAAGGCTAGTACATCAGAACAAGCGACACGTTAAACAGGTGATCGAACAAGAGCTCGGATTGAAAGTGAGTATGGAGCAATCGGATCTCTGTGAAGGCTGTGTTTATGGAAAAGCTCACAAGCAAAAATTCGGAACAAGGGTTAGAGCCACTAAACCAGGAGAACTAATCCACACCGATATTTGCGGACCATTTCCATACTCTATCGGGAAGAATCGATACTATATTCTATTCAAAGACGACTACACACGACATCGACATGTTTACTTTCTACGTCAAAAATCTGAAGCAGCATCAAAGCTAAAGCTGTTCCTTGCTGAAGCTAAAGTTGCGGGACACGTTGTCGAAGAAGTTCTCAGCGATAACGGTGGTGAGTTTGTTGGCAGTGAATTTAGAAAGATTCTAAGAGAACATGGCATTACGCAAAGACTGACGATGCCCCACACACACGAGCAAGCTGGATGCGTAGAGCGGGAAAATGGCACAGCAGTGGAAGCAGCGCGCGCCATCATGCACACACATGAGAAAATTCCTGATGGTCTGTGGGCAGAAATTGTAGGAGCAACTGTCTACGTTTTAAATCGAACTGGGCCGTCTAGCGTACAAAGCAAATCTCCTCACGAATTGTGGTACGGAAAGAAGCCATCAATAAAGCACCTACGGATTCTCGGCTGCACGTGCTATGCGCACATCCCGAAAGCTAATCGCAAAAAGCTACAGAAGAAAGCGGAAAAAGGGATTCTCATTGGGTACGAAGGAGATGGAGGCTATAGAATTTGGAGTGATAAAGTATTTAAACTAATTAGGTCCAGAGATGTGACGTTTGAGGAAATTCCACTCCTGGGAAAACCTGCAAAAGAAAGTTTACCAGAAAAGCCATCGAGTACTGACAATGGAATATTTCGCTATCAGCTACAAGGTCTCCATAGAGATACAGAAACGAGTAACGCCGATGACGAGAGAGAAATCGAGGCGAATAATGATGAGTTTATGGAAGAACCTTCGTTTTCAAGAGCACAAACAGATGAACAAGGTGCCATAAATGATAATTTTGAAATGGATCAAGGTAATTCAGAGGTTGAGTCTGCTCACTCTGAGGAGGAAAATGGTGAGCGAATCGAAGAGCACGAAGAGCCTGCTGAAGATATTGATTTGTCTGAAAATGATATCGAAAGAGAAGGCCAAATGACTCTGCGAAATAGAGCTACTCTTTTACCCCCAAGCCGGTTCAAAGATTGCATCATGGCGGCAGAAGGGCACATGATGACTGAACCGAAAACCTTCAAAGAGGCAATGTCTTGTAAGGACAGTGAGAAATGGCAAGAAGCCATTAATAGTGAGATTTCTTCGCTGAAAGATAACAAAACTTGGGAGTTAGTGGAACTACCGAAAGATCGAAAAGCCATTCCTTGTAAGTGGATATTCAAATTAAAGACAAACCCTGATGGTACAATTGATAAGTACAAGGCACGGCTAGTCATAAAGGGGTATTCACAAAAGAAGGATATAGACTTTCATGAAACTTTCAGTCCTGTAGCTAGGAGCAGCACTATTAGAGCAGTTCTGAGCGTTGCTGCTAAGGAGAAGCTCAAGCTAGCACAGTTCGACGTCTCTACTGCCTTCTTGTATGGCACGTTGGATGAAGAAATCTACATGAGGCCGCCAGAAGGTTACACCACTGATAAAAAGCTTGTATTCAAGTTAAAGAAAAGCCTATACGGGCTGAAGCAAGCACCCCTCTGTTGGAACAGATGCATAACCGACTACATTGTCAAGATCGGTTTTATGCAGAGTCAGTCTGATCCTTGCCTCTTTGTAAGAAAGCGAGGTATTAACAAAATAATCCTTGCATTATACGTCGACGATGGACTGATTGCATCAACGAACGAAAGAGAGGGAAAGCGTTTCCTAGAGGAAATGAGAGTGCGCTTCAAGATAACTGAGAAACCGGCAAGTTACTTTCTTGGGATGGAGATTAAAAGATACTCCGATGGATCCATTCTGCTTCATCAGAAGGCGTACACAGCACGCGTCTTAGAGAGGTTTGGCATGGACAAATGCAAACCAGTTGTGACACCGATTCTGAAAGCAGTTGATGTGAAAGAAGATGGAGATACTACGTCATCCTTTCCATATCGACAAGCGGTCGGTGCTCTTGCATATCTGATGACAGGCACAAGGCCAGACATAGCCTTTGCAGTCAGTGTTGCATCGCGTAACTTAGATAATCCTTCGAAAGAAGACGTCTTAACCGTCAAGAGGATTATGCGTTACCTTAAAGTGACGATTGATAACGGAATCGTCTACAAACCAGTTAAGGATCTCAACCTAGAATGCTACAGTGATGCTGATCACGGTGGTGATTTAAAGACTGGAAGATCGACCACAGGCATTTTATGCATGTATGCTGGGGGTGCAATAGCTTGGAATAGCAAAAGACAAAGTGTTGTCGCTATATCCTCCACAGAAGCTGAAATAATCGCTGCAAGTGAAACTGCTAGGGAAATCATTTGGTTGAGAAGAATATTGAAAGACATTACAGGTGAAGAATGTCCAGCATGTCTTTGTGTGGATAACGAATCTGCTATCAAGCTGGCAAAGAATCCACCAGAGTTCCATCAAAGAACTAAGCACATAAGACTTCGTTCGTTCTTCATAAGAGAATGTATTCAGGATGGAAGCATAACCATCTGCCATGTGCCAGGAGCCAGGCAGATTGCAGACATGCTCACCAAACCACTTTATGGGCCCAGAACAGAAATGCTGAAGAAGATGGCAGGCATCACAAACAGAGGTGGATGTTAAGACTAATCTATGATTGTTGTCTTTGTACTGCCTGCCAAGTGTCAAGCGTGTGACAATACGATAGAAGATTGGCGTTGTCATCAGAACTAAATAAATATCTGTTTAGCATCCAAAGCCGTTCAATCTTTTCGTTAATACTTCCCGTTTTCAACTTTAACATTAGCAACCTCATTCAGGAGCTTGGCAAGTAGCATTGCACCACATAGCTCTAGTCGCGGGATTGAGACTTGCTTGACAGGTGCCACACGGGTTTTAGACGTTATTAAGCTCACATGAACATATCCGTTACGGTCTATGATGCGTAGGTAAACGACTGCAGCATAAGCTGCGTTGGACGCATCGGAGAACCCATGGAGCTCATGACACTTATCGTCTGTGCTTGAGTTTGTCCACCGAGGAATGGTTACTTTGGTAAGAACCTTTAGATCATCTCTAAATTCAACCCAGTCTTTGAGCAATGAAACAGGCAGAGCACTGTCCCATTCAATGCCAGATAGCCAAAGTCGCTGAATGAAAATTTTGGCTTTGGTGACAACTGGTGCTATCCAGCCGAAAGGATCAAAGAGACGAGCGATATCTGATATAACCATTCTTTTAGTTACTGGAGCCTCAACAGGAGGAAGTTTGACAGTACATTGAAATTGATCTGCATCTCTGTTCCAAGTGAGACCCAGTATTTTCATCACTTCGTCAGTCTTCAGTTCCAAATTCTGTACGGACTCGTTGCTATCTACTTTAATTTTATGCAGTAACTCTTCACTATTGCTCGAGAATTTTTGAAGTGGAAACCCTCCTCGACTGAGTAACTCTGTTATTTGTTCAACCAATTGAACGCCTTCCTTTACAGAATGACATCCAGTCATAAGGTCATTCATGTAGAATTCATCGAGTACTCTTTTTGATGCTAAAGAGAACTCATTGCCTTCCTTATAGGCCAACTCTTGCAGAGTACGCACAGCTAAATACGGAGCTGCAGAAGTGCCAAAAGTGACTCTCGAAATTCGAAAATGTTGAAATTCAGCACTGGGATCTTCACGCCACAAAATGCGTTGAAAATCTTTGTCTTCCTCTGCCACTTTCACTTGTCCGTACATTTTGACTATGTTCGCAACAAGTGAAATCTGGTGTGCTATTTCCTTTGAGTTTCCATATTTGCAGAGTGGATCATCCGACTTAAATGGCAATTTGACCACGAATCGGCCAGATTCGTCTCTTGAAGTTGTTTGAACACACAATTTTTCACAACTTTCTTCTTCTGGTGTTAGAAGCTTTTTACCTTGAAGAGCTGAGTCTGACTCTGGCTCCCAAAACTTCTTTATGTGCTCATCTCCTTCACAATAAGCTAAATGCATACTAACAACAGCGTCACTACGCATCTCGCCATGGTTGACTTTTGCAGTATCAACGTGTACTTTGCCAGAGAGGATCCAACCGAATTTGATATGTTGCGCAACCAACGAACCCGGTGGACCCCTGATAAAACCTTCCAATAATATCTGGCTATACACTTCTGCACCCAAGAGCAGATCTATTTTATTCGGTGTACGAAACGATGGATCTGCTAATTCCATGGACGAGAATGTCGGTAGCAATTGAACGACAACTTTCTTGCTTGGTAGAAAAGTTGTGAGTTCATTCAAAACATGTGCTTTGACCATGATGGCAAAACTAGGATCAAGACGGGACTGAATTTTTAAAACTACAGAGTATTTCGATGCTAAAGTCGAACTCTGATCACCGCCTAACCCTGACATGTAACTGGTCTCAGCTACCTTTCTGAGACCTAACATCTGAACTGCAGCTTCTGTTATAAATGAGGCCTGAGACCCTTGATCTAACAGGGATCTTAATACGACAGAAGTGTTGTTTTTATTGGACTCAACTTTCACTAATTCAGTAGCCAACAACACTTGACTATTCGTATTTGAGAAACAGGTAACTACAGGACTGACTAAACCTTCACCTTGAGCCTGAGAGGATGGTAGTGGGTTCTTTGTGATTGGGAGTCATACAATTAAAACATAAGTTATGAGTTTGGACAAAATTACGCCTTGATTCGACAGTCTCCTTGGAAAACTTTTTGCAATTGAATAATTTGTGACTTTCAGAACAAAATAAACATGTCACGACAGTAGTGGCAACAAGGGTATAGCTAGTTTTCTCTTGTTTTTGTGGCTTGCAATCTAAAAACTCTAAAGATCTGAACCGATTTTCTAAAAATTCTTCGAAAAAAACAAGAGTAGGTAAATCCTGAGTGGATTCACTGACCTTTTGTTCCCACTGCTTACGTGATTCAGAATCTAGTTTCTGACTTATCAAAAAGATTATGATTATGTCCCAAGAGTCTGTATTTGTTCCGAAGTTTTTTAGGGCATTTAAACACTCTTTTGTCGCATCTAATAACTGTTTAATCGCACTTGATGATTCAGAAGACAAATTCTTTTGACCAGTTAATCTTTTTAATATGCAATTAGCTTGATATTTTTTATTACTGTAGCGACTCTCCAATTGATCCCAACAGATTTGATAATTATCTGCAGTGCATGGAATGTGTCTAAGCAATTGTTCTGCTTCACCTGTGACACAACTTTTTAGACAGTGAAGTTTTTGTACATTATCGATTGACGGTTCCTTATGAACGAGTGAAATAAATAAATCACGAAAACTCGTCCATTCAGAATAATTACATGAAAATTTCGGTATTTCGATTTTAGGATACTTAACATTATTTTGATGTTGTGTTCTGTGCTCGGATATACCAGTCGGTGGTTTCAAAATTGCTAATTTGTCTTTTAATAAGGCTTTATATTCGAAATATATTTCCTCATAAACGTCATTCTTACAATAATCAGTAAGTTGCAAAATTTCCTTTTTAACTTCAAGGACAAGTTTTCGATGATTGGACTGAAATAAAGACCAATTTCCTTCAAGTGTTTCTAAACGCGTCTCAACATAACCGATAGTTGAAGCAAATAATAGTCTTCACAAAATATACAATATAAGTTCAGCCAAATAACAATGTTCACAAAAAATTACAACTTAAAGGAAACTACTTCTAAAATTTTACAAGTCCAAGACTTTCAACTAAAATTATTCTAAAATTTTACAAGTACAAAACTTTTCCAACTTGATTTTTTCTAAGTCTTTTTACACTTAACACTCGCAATAAAAACCGGCATAGGTTCCCCGTCGGCACACTTTTTTCGAAATTATTCTAAGTTCATGCAAACACTTAACAAAGTCAATCTTCTTCGTGCACTATCTTGAAAATCTTCAAAGTTAATTACTTTTTGTAAATAAAGTTCAATTCAATGCCGGTTTATCTGGCTTCCGTTAATGTGTCTCCGCACATTAGTTCCGCCAATGTCGAGTTATAAGCAAAAAAACGCACTGTGGGCAGAACTGCGACTTTTTAAATAAAGTTCAAATTTGTACTCACAGTCTGTCCCGCTACGTCACACACACTTCAATGAAACTCACACACTTGCGCTGCTTTACAATGACAGCTGTCATTGACGTTTGTTGTCCGGTGGCGCCCCCTATCTCAAAGATAGGTTCTTCAGTGGCGCCCTTTTCTTGTTGGATATCCAAGGGGGTGCTCCGCTCCGCCCCCTGATGCTGCTCCAATGCTCAGCAGCTCAAAAGCACCATAGGCAGTAATACACCCCTGGTCGGTATCAATTGGATAGTACAAAGTCAACTCTCAGCTGCCTTTTCCGACAGTCGAAGGACCATGAACAAATTCCCAAAAATTGTCCCACTAATATTCGTGAAAATAAGACACAGATATAGGTGTGATCTAAGTATATCAATTTTAACACAAGAGATGTCGATACCGCGATGTACAAATCGTAGCACGCCATCTACAGTATTCTCTTAGACAATTAAACTTACAAGTCTTAACAGTGTCTTTCTCTTTTATCCAAGCTCATTGGCAAAAAACCTCTTACCCCACTATTAAAAATTAATCTCCTACGCACGAATCCACCATTTAAAAACGTGTGGCGCCATCTAGTAGCAAGTAGTGCAAGTAATCATGACAACGTGGTTGCTTCGCACAGGCGTTGCGTATTTTAATGAGGATGTGTGCGTGCTTAGCGCGAGCCGCTGACGTCATGGGAATATAGTTACAGATGCACACATAGAGAAATGCCTTCGAATTTTAGTTATGCCTGTTGCCACGGTAGCGCGAGCGCTGCGGAGCAGGCAGGTAGGTATTTCAAAGAAAGGGTGAAGTTTACCTGATTATAATATTGAAATAGTTGTGTGGACCTTCCAATATTTAAAGAAATAGTGGTCTAGTTAGCTAAGCCAAGCCAAGGGTAGGCATTGCGTATTTGCCTATATGAGATGCACGCCACTGGTGAATGATGCAGCAGGACCTCACTCACGCTCAACACGCGGTCCACTGCGCGACTGATCCTCGGCGGTTGACGGCCAGGGCAGCCTCCCGAACAGATGTCGGGTTCTCTAATCTCACCCCGTAGCCCCAACCGGCTTCCCCAGACAGAATACAGGAGTAATTCACTCCAAGTAACCGCTTGATAATCATCTCCACACAGCAGCTAAACAGAATGTTGCCACAATAAAAAAATATTACATTTCCGCCAAGGCGCGTCTTAAAACGAACAACATCTATGGTGCACAAGGAAATGTTGCCAACAAAACGTTCTAATAAATAAAATATACTAGTGCGGTAAAAATGACTTAACGTACCGTTTTGATGCATATAAAATGGGTCTACTACAAGAGCACTTGCATTGAAAAGTTCGAAAAGCTTCAAGTCGCTTTGCTTTCTACACTGCTTTGCACACCACACACAAAGGCAATTCTCAGGTTTCTCCTTCTTGACTGAATTAGATACTATAATAATAATAATAATAATATCCATTTATTTCAGGTAACATTGATCCATAAGTGTACTGAAACGCTAGTTGTACCTGCAGGTCGGTGACCGCGTGGTGGTCGGGTGGAGCGGCGAGGCGGTGCTGCGGGAATGTGCGCTCTCCGCCGCTCGCAATAACGGCGACCTCACGCTGCGGCTGCGGCGGCGCGGCGCGCGGGGCGCGGGGGGCACGGCGCCGCTGTCCACGCCCACGCTGCGGGGGCGCGGGGCGCGGGACTGGGGGCGGGCGCCGCGCCGCTTCCCGCACAACTACAACTACGTGCCGCCCTGGGAGTACAACGATCTCAGGTCCTTCAAGTGAGTCCGACACCATGATACTTCCTTGTCTGCTATTTCAATAATCTATTGGCTATTATATGTAGACGCTAAGCTGCACTTTAAATATTAACTGGTTAATGTTTCAAATATCTTCGGCGATCCGTCTGTCTCGTTTGCTAAAATATTGCTTATTCCAGTAGGATATATGTATATTCCACCAAAAACATAAATGTGAAAATGGGAGCCAAGTTTAATATTATGATTTTAGGGTGTGGATGTCGACTTTAATTTTATCATATGGGACAAACTTTCGAGCCTTGTCGGTTTATCCCGGCTTTCTTCTTGAGTTTCGGGGGTAATAGTTAAGGAAGATGCAAATCGCTGTAGAGTGGATGCTCTGTGGTTCCAGACGTGAGTTCGGCCTGCTGCCAGCGACGTCGGAGCCGGTGGCCGAGGCGCCGTCGACGCACGAGGCCGAGGCCGAGACGGCGGCCGAGACCGCGGCCTCGTCCTCCGACGAGAGCGAGCCGCTGTCCCCGCCCGCCTCGCCCACGCAGCCGCTCTCTAACCAGAGGTCACCCTCATCTATATACATATTTTATTTAATATATTTATTTATGCCATTTTGGTACATTATCTTTATTACATGCCAGTGTTAATGTAAAACAAACAAAACAATGAAACTAAATGTGATACGGGGAATACCAACTGAAGAAACTATTGGCCGACTAAATATAATAAAATGATATGCTTGCATAAATAAAAACTATAGGAATACATTTAATACAATAAATATTGCAAAGTTTATATTATAAGTAAACTATGAGTAAATACAAATATTTATAAATATATGGGTAAAACCGCCCACTCGATTACCCATCCCCCCACACACTCGCCTCCACAACCAGCTCTTCAACAACTGTCTTACTGTCCGCCTCACTGAATAATGTATTTATTGTACATTTACAAAAAACAACAGGGTGTTAAATAATAATTTCATATTGTACAAAGGCGGCACTTATTGCTAATAGCAATATCTTCCAGGCAACCTTCGGGTGGAAGAGAAGATGTGAAAGAAAAATATAGAGGGGAACATGTAAATGTAAAATAAACTGTAATAGAGTTAATAATAAGTAATGCTTAACGCCATAATAAACGAGTATACGAACTTATACAAAAAATATTGTCTACAACTTAAGACCAGGGAGACATCTTATCTGGTCACTTGGTGCACGCTATGGTCTGGATACGACAGGCAGCACTGACAGACATGACTCGCTACACGGACCGGGCTCCTTATTGTCCAACTTCAAACTTCGATTTCAAATGTATTGTGATTAGCTAAAAGTAATGTGTGATTGATTACATTTCTAGCCAGTAAGGATACATTTGAAAGGGAATGCGACAGAAGTTGAAGTTAGACAACAAGGAAAACAATAAAAAGCTAAAATATGACTAGGTGTTTTACTTGCTATTAATTACGAGTATCTGTTAGATATATTAGATATTCTGGGTAGACACTGATATCGGAGTTACAGCAGGTGACGGGACATGGACGCGACCATCGACCGATATCACAAGTCCCATGCCTTGGCGGAGTAACACTGGAAATAATATAAATGTTTACACTGTCAGGATAAGGATACAAAGTGTTATGTTCGTGTGCGGCACGAAACCAACTTGGTGTCGCTGATAATATTTAGTGTGTTTCGTCATCCGTATAGCACTAGACATTGGTCGCGATACTTGGTGCTAGCAACCTTCAGTAACATACCCAGGGTCGCTTAAGCAAAGCAAGATTGCCCCGCTTTTCAAGGGAAAAGGTAAGAGAGAAAATATCGATGATTACAGACCTGTTGCGGTGGTTCCGACGGTGTCCAAGGTGATGGAGAACGGGATCAGCACCCGGCTCACCGAGTACCTGGCATCGACGGAAGCGCTGTCGGACCGGAAGTACGCGTACCGCGCGGGTCGGTCCACGACTGCGCTTGCGCGCGAGGTTGTCCGTCGCGTGCTCGAAGCTCGGGAACACAAGCTGCACGTTGCAGTGCTGTGCTGTGATCTTTCCAAAGCCTTCGATGTAGCCGATCATCGGATATTATCTGATAAAATTCGGCACTACGGCATCGAAGACAAGTCCCACGACCTGCTCACCGATTTCCTGCGAAATAGATCGCAAGTGATAGTAGGTGGTGGTGGTAAGATAAGATCGCAGCCGTTGACGACGTTTATGGGCGTGGCACAGGGCTCGTCTGTATCCAATATTCTCTTCACACTCATACTGAATGATTTACCGGAAGCCATACAGACCAGCCATATATTGATGTATGCAGACGATGTCGCTGGAGTTGTAGTAGCCCCAAACGTAATACAGCTCGAAAAACGTCTAAACGAAACGGCATCGCAGCTGGCACAGTGGTTCCAAACGAATGGCCTTGTCCTTAATCTCAAAAAAACCAACTTCCTTCATTTTGACCTATCAGGACATCCCCCAAAGGATCTTAACGTCTTCGTTGACGGCGTTAAAATTGAACAAGTGAGGACAACGGCCTTTCTAGGCTTTGAGCTAGACCGCAGCCTCACATGGGCATCGCACATTGACAAGCTGTGTGCGCGGCTGGGCAGCGCATGTTTCGCTCTGCGGCGGCTGTCTTATACAGTACCACGCGATGCGGTTCGGACGTGTTACTTTGCGACTCACTCCTTCAATACGGCACCGAGCTATGGGGACGCGCCGCAGACTGGGAGCGCGTCTTCCGTATGCAAAAACGGGCCGTCCGAGCGATAGTGCAGGTGTCGCAACGTACGTCAGCCAAGCCCTACTTTATAGAGCAGAATATTATGACGCTGCCCTCAATTGTGATTTTCCAGATTGCGGTCTATGCGCGTGCGAACCTGCACTTGTTTAAAATACATAGTGATATCCACAGGTACCGCACGCGCAACGCGGACAACCTCGCTAACCTCAAGCGCAGACTCGAAAAGTCCTCACGATCAACTCATATCATGGCTCCGTCAGTGTACAACAAACTCCCGGCTGAAGTTACAGCCGCAACCACTTTGCAGTCTTTTAAATCCAGGCTGAAACATTGGCTTCTCGAGCGGACGTTTTACAGTGTGGACGAGCTGCTGATAGATTAATTATAACTATTATTAGAATAGGAACTTTTTACTTTGCGACGTAAATATTGTAATTGACATGTTTCAACTTTTTGACATTCAAATTTTATTTATGATTGAGATACTATGTATACTTTTTTCTTTATTTTTATTTTTATTTATTGTGTTGTGTCCTGACGTATAATGACAATTATGAATAAAAATGTCTTATGTCTTATGTCTTATGTTATGAAGATATGTAAATAGAATCCGTGAAACCTTGAGGTCAACGCTCTCTCTAACCTCGCCCGTATGTCGGTGCGTTAGGGTTCACGCGTTTTTGTTTGGAACTCAATTATTTCCCAAACTAAGGGTGTCCGCGGGTATGACTCTTGGGAAAAGTGGTTCAGTAGGGTCGGTAGAATATGTGGTTTCATTTAATGGTCGCACTCTATTTACACCCGGTATGGTTGTGTGGATATGATAAATGTGTCTGCTAAGTCCGTACATTTCTATTAACATTATACTTCCAAACATTTTATATTCATGTGAATTAAAAATTTTCACCAATTATTACAACTTCTTATACCATTTTCATAATAAATGTTTATAGAACAACCTATTTTGAAGGGTTCCGTATCCAAAGGGTAACCAACGAGACCCCATTACTAAGACTCCGCTGTCCGTCTGTCACCAGGCTGTATCTCATGAACCGTGATAGTTAGAAAGTTGAAATTTTCACAGATGGTGTATTTCTGTTGCCGCTATAACAACAAATACTAAAAAACTGATAAATGATGACACAGATGATGTTCCGTACCATTATCTATAAAAACGGCAAAAATCATGTCTCTTGTATGGGAGTGCGCAGGTCCGACTCGCACTTGGCCCTTTTTAGTATTTGTTGTTATAGCGTCAATAGAAATACATCATCTGTGAAAATTTCAACTGTCTAACTATCACGTTCATGATGAGATACAGCCTGGTGACAGACCGACAGCGGAGTCTTAGTAATAGGGTTCCGTTGGTTACCCTTTGGGTACGGAATCCTAAAAACGAAGAATTTTGGGTAGTGCCAGTTTTAATTTCATAGTGCGATGTATGTATGTAGCAGGATGTACCCGCCGCGCCCGCGCAGCTCGGCGCGCCGACGTCACTCGGTGAGCGGCGGCAGTCCCCTCGCCAAGCGCGCACACCCCGCGCTCGAGCAGGTACGTGACGTCACTCCCCGGAGTGCACCGGCTAAGAGACACGGCATGAGTCTCACCGAGTTTGTCTATGGCTAAAAATAGTCCCCAAAAGTTGAGAGACGATTGCAGTTGCAAGACGACAGTGCCCAGAACGACAATCCACGGAAATCATTAACGGACGAATATTACGTACCATCTTCTCCGACAAATAGCGTTTGGTTGAGCTTACTTCTCCCCGTACAAGGACAATTAGTGTAGGAACTAGTGGCACACATTGTACTGCTATGAATAAATATATTGTTTACGATTCCAGTTCTGGCAGGAGCTCAAGAACCAGAAGTGGCTGACGCACTCGGGCAGCGCTCACATCGACACCGACAGAAGTGCGGACGACGCCGACACGTCCTCCGCGCTCTACCGCCGGGACAAGGCCATCTCCTACAGCGCCGGCCTGCAGATCTCCTCGCGGCCCAACACCTGCCTCGGCGTCAGTCGCGACCACCCCATCCTCGACAAGTTCCGGAGCCGACACGCCAAGCTCCTCGAAGAGCACCCGTCCCCCACGTCCGAGAGACGAGCCAAACTGGACAAGAGCCACTCGACCCCCGCCTACGACTTCGGGTCGAGTCTGTCCGAGGAGCCGGGCTCGCTGGTCACGCAGACCATCCCCGAGTCGCCGGTCTCGCCCTCCGACAGCCCCACCATCCTCGTGCACTCGGCTGAGAAGGCGGACCAGATACTCGACTTCAAGAAGTCCAGCTCGCAGATCGGGGAGGCCATCCTGCACCAGCAGACCAAGCGCGGCGCCAACGGAGACGACATCTCCGAGTTCCCCTTCGACGAGCAGTCCAAGCTGCTCGAGACCATCAACATCGCCATGGTCGAGCACCAGGCCCGCTCCACAAGACACAAGCCGGCCGACGACGCCGGGCTCGCCAGCAAGCCGTTCAGCGTCACCGAGCACACGAGGGCCATCCAGAACGAGATCGTGCAGGCGATCAACGCCGCCGTCCCGCGACATGACCCCCCTCCCGAGCCGCCCCCGCGCCCCGCCGCCACGCTTCTCAAGGAACCGCCCCTCCTCGCCAAGGAGACCAAGCCGAAAGAGTACCCGGCCTTAAAGCCCGTGAAACAGATCGAACCTCCCGAGCCGAGCCACTCACCGCTGAAACCGTTGAAGCACGGAGAAACGCTCGAGATATCGGTCCCGCTGAAGCACATAACGAAGCACGACATACAGATGATCCCGCGTGAGCTGCCGCCGCTGAACGGCGAGACGAGCCTGCACGTGTCGCAGAGCGACCTGCCCGTGTCGTGTCGCGCCGCGTCGCCCGCGCTGCCGCTGTCGCAGAGCCTGCAGCGACTGGAGCTGACGTCACCGACGCGCGCCAGCGTCGTGCGGGGGATATTCCCCTCCTCCAAGTCGAAGAGCTTGAAGAAGAAGAATTCCATACTCGCCAGTGAGTATCTGTTCCACTTTGATGTTTGTGTGTTTGTCAGTGTATGATAAGGTCTGACTACAGACGTTCCCCACGATAAAAACAATAAAACCCTCAAGGCGATGCACGTCCAAGGCCACTGGATAATTGCCACGTTGTCCCTCGCAGATGCTGGTTGATAAGCCTAACCCTGAACATGTTCCGTCCTCAGAAATCGATCTCGTAGGTTACTTGTCATACGCGCACAGCCCGCGGCGTCGACCACCACTTTGTTTCACAATTACACGTATGTCATGCACGTTTTTAGTTCAATTATTCTAAGTAATCCATTTATTATAAAATTCCTCAACACAAGTTTAACCTTCAAGGTTTTCAAGACAACTTTCAAGTGCCAGATAAAAAGTGTTGCCATAAGGCGTTTACAAAAAATCACTAATAATAATTATAGTTACTTTCAATTCCGAACAGTCACTATGTCAAGGCCCTCTTTGTCAGGCACAGATTTGAAATTAATATTAAATACTAGCCTATAATCTGTAGCCTCATACTGCTGTAAACAATAATTCAACTTTAAAGTTTAAAGCATTAAAATACTACGACCTTACAAAGCGTATTTTCATACTTGAAATCGCAGACTTCTCATTGAAATTTGGTACGAAAAGAACACTATGCACAAGTGAAGGAATAAATATGAAAATTATTAATTTCACATCTTATGTGGCATAATATTTGACTAACTTAATTTTGCCGTTGCTTTCAGTTTTTACGTAATTTTAATTCGTAACAGAACTGAATATTGCGTCAGAAATAAATAAAGTAAAAAGATAATCTTACCCTGGCGTGTGGAGGATCATCGTCTGGAACTCATAGAGTACTATTATTATGTTATATCTTCAAAAATGGAGAAATTGGAGGCGTCAAAGTTGACAATTTTGTGTTTCAGGATCTATCTCAAAAACCTAATTAGAATTTCTGTATATTATGTACCATGTACTGTATATAAACAATACGGTGTGGCGGCTGTGGCGTGATCGCCATACATAATTCGTCGTTATTTTTGATGACTATCCAGAAAGTTTGGACTAGACCAACTAGTTTGCACTAAAATTGGGTACATTAATTTAATTTATTAATTTATTTTTATTTATATATTGATACTCAGAGGGTAGTACATAATATACAAATGTAGTTGTGCTTGGTGGTTGCAGAGGGTCGGTCGGTGCCGGCGCGGCAGGCGGGGGTGTGGGCGGGCGCGGCGGGGGCGGTGCGGCAGCGGGTGCGTCGCGGGGGGGCGGCGCGCTGGGCCACTAGACATCTCATGTTGCTGGACACCGCTCTGTTGGCGTACCGGACACCCGAGGTATCTCGTACATCTCCACACTTACCTACATCGTCGCGACAGAGCCCCGAGGTGGTGCCAGTGTCAGTCTGAAGCATCGTTTCTGCCCTGGTTCCAAGCGAAAATACAGAAAAGTGAATTATCGACGCGCCCTACTCACCACCAATGTTTGGGACGTAATAATCGTCTGTGAAAAGTGGGTGTAACAAATGTGGAGTGTAATTTGCATTTCGGAACAATTTTAACAACTTTGACACCCCGTCGTGGATTCAAGATGGGAAAACAAGTTGAATTTCGTAACAGAACATGTTTTAATACATCTGCTTTAAATATGATAGATAACGTAAAATTACATATTTCGCACTCGTGTTTTTTTTACTACTGACGCCATCTAGGGGAAACCGGCCACATCATTTAGTAAGCATGTAAATCTCTGTTTTACCGGATACTCTAAAAACTGTTTACGATGAGTATTTTTAAACTTTTATATTTTATTATTAAATATATTAGGTATATATATTATGTTAAATTGTAAAAGATGTTTTAAAAATTCAAAACGATATTAGACGTCATAATTTGTATTCTTATTTAACTATCTTAGAAATTGTTGTTAAAAATATTTTAGAAAGAGACACTGGTCTTTGTAGTATATATTGGCGCCAATCAGACTGCATGTTATTCTGTCGACTTGTATCTGTTTTGATTTGCAACAAGATTGCTTTTATTTTGTTATTTCATGTAATTTTTTGTAGATGTATTAAAAGGTCATTTGATGCACTTGCGAAAGTGTTGATATTTCTCGTCCCGACTGTATTTTGCCTCGACTGCATCGAGACTCTAAATATTAACCTTTTCACACTTGCAACAAAATGTATTATCTCGTTAAGGTAAAATATGTTGAACTTTCTCAATTAGACATGTAATACACCATGTTTGAAGTCTGATGTACTATATGGTCCGCCAGTGCGGGCGCGCGGACTGCGTGATCTACCTGGACGGGTTCACGTGCTCCGCCGCGCCGGAGGTCAAGTCGCAGGCGCACACCTTCAAGGTCTACCACACCGGCACCGTGTTCTACTTCGCCGCCGCCACCCGCGACCAGATGTGCGCCTGGATACAGCACATACATCGCGCCACGCTGGCGCCGAGGCGCAATACTGTGAGTGCACTAGCCCCTACATAGCCCCAGTACAGTCCCCAGTATTAGAATCAGCTATATATACGAACCATTCCAGACGGACGAGGCGAAGCAGTTCTCTGAGACGGACTACTCGGAGGGCGAGTCGGAGACGGAGGGCGGGGACAAGCGCGGGGAGCGGGCGGCGGGCGGGCCGGGGGACAAGGACAAGTCCAAGTTCGGCTCGCTGAAGAAGTTGACGCACCGCATGCAGCGCAGCGAGTCGCAGGAGCAGGTGGCGCCCGCCGCCGCCGCCAGCCTCGACCGGAAGTATCTGCGCTTCTTCTACAGGGCCAAGCACAAGGACGAGCCCAAGCTCGCCAAGGTACCGTTGCTCATGCTAGGCCCTGCACGCTTGCTCTATGGAAAGTGTTGATGGGACATACAACGCGTTTATCGTGCAGGGACGTTTATCGCTAAATGTACGGAAGTCGGTAACGGACGAATGACGGATACTACGCAACTGTCTCTAAGCACTCTCCCGGTGTGACTACTTATGACGTCATGCCAGAAGACGAGTCGCTCGGCCGTGAGGGTAGAGACAGTGTCGGCCGAAGTTGAAGTGGAAGGATGTGTCAGCTAGTTGGATGTTGGTTACCGTCGAGTGTGCGTCCGCCGTGCTTAGAGTAATCAGTGGTTGCGTCTCAAATAAGGCTTATTGAAATGAAACTTATTTCAGGATGAATGGTAACGGTTCCTGGCTCCCGAACTAGAATTCTCTGTCCAATATGTGGCCGCTCGGCCCTCTTTAGTACAGGGATCAATAAGCTAATATACACATTGTAGGATGACATGGTCGGAGATCTCCGTGAAGAAGTGAAGAATGGCGGCACTTCACATCTTCCCTTTGATCCCCAGCGGAGATTGGGAATAAGTAGTAGTGGTAAAAGATTGTAAGGCGTATATACGCCTCGTCCGTCTTAGGTAAAACTATAAAAACAGTGTTCAACAAGTTAGCAACAACGATTTCGTCTAAAACTACGGTAGTTAAAGTCGGTTTCTTACGAATTCCAGAAACAAACCCCAGTGACGCCGGTACCGACGGAGCACTACCGCAGCTACCGGCGCGTGGTCGCCACGCCCCCCGCCTCGTCCCCCGCGCCGTCCCCCCCTCACTCGCAGCAGGGCGGCGAGGTGGCGGCGCGCGGCAACAAGCTGCCGAAGCCCATTAACTACATCCACGCGTCCAACCCGAACCTGCTCGACTTCGAGAAGAGCGACTTCGTGTCAAAGCCCCCCCCGCGCGCCGCGCCGCCCCCCCACACGGCGGACAGCTTCGTCGGCTTCGTGACGCTCGAGCAGTTCATGCTGAAGAAGCAGGAGGAGGAGCGGCAGCAGGTGTACACGAACCGCGTGCTGCTGGGCATCGAGCGGGACCGCGTGGGGGCGGGCGCGGGGGCGGGGGGCAAGCGCGCGCCCGACGAGCTGCAGAAGCGCCTCGACAAGATCGTGCCCGACGTGATCTACGGCGAGCTGCCGCCCCTCGCCGACGAGCTGCCACTGCCCGTGCTCGAGCTGCAGAGCCGCAGCCTGCCTGACACCCCCGCGCCCGCGCCCGCCCCCGCCCCCGCGCCCGACGCCCTCAAGCCCGTCTCGGTGAAGGGCAAGGACGGCTACGAGAAGATCGTGTACACGAGCGAGACACCGAAGGTACTCCCGCGGAGAGTGGTCCCCCCGCGGGAAGAGCGGCGCGCCTCCGAGGGCAAGCCGGCGCCGCCCCGCATCATGCCCAAGTCCGTGCACGTGCTGCACCGCCAGACGTCGCTGAGCAGCCCCGCCCCCGCGCCCGCCCCGCGCAACTCCGGCGTCGACACGAGCCCGGTGTTCGTGCAGGGAGAGAGCCCCGAGAGGTTCTGGCTGAACTCGCTGCGGAGGAACGATAAGGTATCTTACGGTTTTCTGACGACGATCTCACCAACCCGCCTGCCCAGTGTGTTAGCATGGGCATTTCTTCCAGAAGGACCGCCAAGAGTGGTGGAATGTTGGAAGGGCGTGTGTCCAGCAGTGGACGAACTACGCGGATGGATGGGTGTGAAGTGGTCGCTTGTCAGTCAGAATGTTACTTAGCCCGGCTGTGCGGCTCCAGTCCTCGCGTCCACTACTCTGGATGTGTATGGTGCTCGGTCTGCGTGGTCAAAAGCACGTCAAGCTGTGGGACCACTCGCGCCCGCAGAACGCTGTATCGTAACGACCGCGGTGAAATGTGGACATACGAGTACTCGTACTTCACAGAACATACTCTGAAACACCTCTGGCCACTCTTGGGGATTCATGTCGTGACTATATATTTTTCTACGGTTCCGTACGCCAAAATAAAACAAAACGAAGCCCTTTTAAGATCTGTCTGTCCTTTTGTCTGTCTGTACAGCTGTTAAGATCCTTTTTGTAATTGAGAGACATCAAGCTCCAACGGCCACGCCCCCTAAAGTGCTGTTAAAAAATCTGCGTTGTAACCATTGATATAACAAAGGGTAGATATGGTACTTTCTTGTATCGTCAACTCAAAAATTGACCTCTTTTTTAAGCAAGCGCCACCGAACGACAGAGATAGAGCAACAAGCTTCGACATTGGCGCGAGCGAGACAAGCTACACAAAACAGGCCCATTGGGCCTATATTTGCAGGGCCGAGCGCGAGAAGCGGGGTACCATATCTTCCTTTTGTATTATCTAAGGTTGTAACCCAACACGAAAAACGTTGTGGCCCTTTAATCAATTTCAATTTCATACAAATTGGCTCACCTTGAAAACCTATAGGGTACTTCCAGTTTACTTATAAACTTAAAATTTCGTTTACAAGTAGGTCGTCTAGCACATTATAATAAAGAATACGTACATTTATTTAATTATTCAAGCAATAATCATATACCAACTTAATAAGACCCTTTGGATACATAAGTTAAATGGATAAACCTATTTCCATTTCTAGTGTCAAGTTATGTTCGTCCTTAATAACTGCACGTGGTATAAGTTTATGTTTCAAACGGTATGAATGAATCAACATTTAATTGCACAAAAAGAAGAAGGTATTTACAAAGATACAAAGAACAATTGGAGGCTAGTGCGGACTTATTCATAGAAGACATTTCTTCCAGTCAACCCTTTATGTACAGAACTCTCAAGGCACGAGTACTATCCGCACTTGACTATGTGTTAGTTATAATATCCCCCCCCCCCCGCAGGTACACGGATCGGGCGCGGAGAGCGGCACTGGCGCGCCCCCCGGCCCCCTCAAGTCGGCGCGCCAGTACACGCCGGTGACGCTGCCCCCCGCCGCGCTCACCCCCGCGCGCCCCCGCTCCCCGCACACAGACGAGGGGTCAGTCTCAGTTATATAGTTAATTACTGGAGAGTTTCGAAGCGCGTCGCAACAGCGGCCGGCAGCAAGGGCCGTTGTGAGCCGGTCTATACTATCGCAATCGACTAAAGATAGCTTTGGGCATATTTATTTAGTTATTAGTTTACCAACAGACATACATCTTAAACGATAACTTATCTAAGGACATAGTTTGAGATGTAGCCCAATTAAAGGCAAACACAGCTTGTTAGTATATAAAGACAGTACCGCTCGATAGTCGGTATGTTCGCTATAATTGAAGAAAGCATAAAAGCCACTAAGTTTCACCTCTCGGGGACTCAACCCTCACCTACGAGGAATTGAGTACACTTCTATGTCAGGTCGAAGCTTGCCTGAATTCTAGACCAATGAGTGTTTATAACAGTTCAGATCCTGGTGAACCATTGCTTTTAACTCCGGGTCATTTTTTAGTCGGGGAGCCGTTATTAAGTGTTCCTGACTACAACTTTGAAGACACAAACGTCAGTTGTTTGTCGAGATGGCAATACGTTCAGCGAATGTTGCAAACCTTTTGGAAACGTTGGTCTCGTGAATATTTATCAACAATGGTCAATCGATATAAGTGGGCTGCTCAAACGCCCGAGCCCAATATAAACGATGTCGTATTGATTAAAGAAGATGACTTGCCTCCATGTCGTTGGTTGTTGGGTCGAATAGTACAAAAACACCCTGGCAATGATAACATAACCCGAGTAGTCACGTTGAAAACGAAGTCGGCTTCTGTAAAAAGACCGACTTCAAAGCTTTCTATACTCCCAGTTAACAGTTAAGTTCATCTGAAAGATTTTCGGATCATTTTTGTTAAATTGTATTTAGTATAGTGCTTGTTCACTCGTTTTAAAGACATCTTGTCACTTAATGTCTTTGGTGGGCGGTATGTTTATGAACCCCACTACTTTTAATGTTGTCTTGGTTTTAATTGTACCAGAACAAAGGTAGATCGCGGTATATATTCGGCTATAATCAATCAGGAAAAGGTTGTTTTTATTTTACACGTTATTCCCAGTACATACAGGTCTAATGACTATATTTAGCTATAATTAGCGAACATTTGAAATCGGGCATAGAGGCCACGTCGATTGATTGTAGCCGAATATATTTTTGACAGTACACAATACACTATCGAAATCTCAGTAACACTTCGATACCGCGATCTATGAACAAGGAGCGCCATCTACCTTTGTTCTGGTACAATTAAAACTAAGACAATATTATGAGTAGTGGGGTTCGTAAACTCGGTACTACAACTACTATCTGGCTCGATAAAACATTACTTATTATATAATTAATTTGATATGGGCTCCTTTGTGGAATACAAGAAATGTTTGAATTTGTTCAACAAAGTACTAAAACTGTCCATTCTTGTTGAATGAAACAAATTATTGTGTTCGTTTACGGTTTAACCTGGGCAGCAAACTGTGGGGTCCTAAATTGGTTCTAAATCTCTTAACATGAAATAGTTTGTAATTGACAATTCTCGCATTAGTTCTAGGAACTAAGAGAGAATGAATGAAGAAAGAGCGAAGAAAGAAATACGTGGGACACTCAGAAAGTATTGCGAAACTAAAAAAAAATGTTCTATAGGTACATTATTTTTAAAAATCTTTTCAATGTACTCTCCACCAGCCTCTATACAAAGTTTCATGCGTCTAAACCAGTTTTCAAAACACTTTTTACAGTCCGCCGCAGACACCTCGTTTACAGCCTGCTCGAACGCAGCCAGCGCATCTTCCGGCGACGAAAATTGTATTCCTTTGAGCTGATTTTTTATTTTTGGAAATAAAAAGAAGTCACACGGTGCTAGATTAGGGCTGTAAGGAGGGTGACCCAGGAGTTTGACTGGCGTGCTGTCCAGGAAGTCCCTCGTTTTGAGTGCGGTGTGCGCAGGTGCATTGTCGTGGTGGAGCAGTAGCCCGCGGAGCCCTGTGTTTGGTCGCTTGGTGCTAACAACAGAGAAAACTTCTGGCAAACATTTGGTAGTATACCATTCGGCATTGATGCTTCTTTGATCCCGTAAGGGAATTGATACCAAGTGGCCAGTCAAATTAAAAAAGCTAGCGATCAAACTCTTCCTCCCGCTTCTAGATCGCTTCACTTTGGTAGGCGTTGGTTCATTTTGAAACACCCAAACAGTCGACTGGTGCTTGGTTTTTGGATCGTATTGATAAATCCAGGACTCATCACCTGTAACGATGTCGTAAACACGCCGAGACGAGCCTGCTTCTTTGTTTAGCATAATCACGACACCATTCCACCCGGGCCTGCTTCTGAGCATCGGTCAGGTTGTGCGGCACGCAGAGTGATACTATCCTCCTCACGCGAAGATGGCTGTGTAGAATCTCGTGAACGCTTCCCGATCCAATCTTTAATATGTGTTGAATCTCCTGATATGTAATTCGCTTAATGTCTTGGATTAAATTTTTCACTGCCAGCACGTTTTCTTCGGTAACAGCCGTCAAAGGGCAACCGCTTCTTTCTTCATCCCCCAAAGTTGGTCGACCGCGCTTGAATTCGTTGTACCAACAATACACGGTTGCCTTGGAAGGGCCTTCATCCATGAATGCCATTTGAAGTCTATCGTACGATTCATCCGGTTTCAGGCGACACTTGAAATCGTAAAAAATCATAGCTCTAAAATGTTCCCGGCGCAGATCCATATTTCAGCGAGACACAATACTTTGAATTAGCTCGCAAAAAATGTGGATGGAAATTTTGAAATTAGAGCATACCTATTGTTACTTATAAATAATCATATTTTCGAAAAACGTAACTGGCCAGTCTCCCATATATAAAAAAAATTTTTCGCAATACTTTCGGAGGGGCTGGTATACAGTGCGTAACACAAGTAGAAAGGTAAAGCTCGACCGAGCCAAACTGGCGGCATACTGGAGAAGGGTCAAGGCAAAAGCACCGTGTATTGAAGAGCTTGTATGACTAGATCGATGTGGAAGAAGTGAAATAAGTGTGTCAGGATCGTAGCAGACGAAAATCTGTAGCCTACCTACACCTCTTGCAGTGGCGTACATAGAACTTTCTGCTGGAAAAGCAATGAGAAGGTCAAGTTTGACGATAAATATAACAGGAAAAATTAAAAACCAATTTGAAAAAAACCGGACAAGTGCGAGTCGGACTCGCCCACCGAAGGTTCCGGACAAATTATTAAAAGTTAAAAAAATCTATAAGATTTGGTCACCCGTACAATTATGACCGCGCATACCGTTGCTTAACGTCGGTGATTTTTTATGATATAATTACATTCCCTTGAGATTGTCTAAATGTACGTTTTTTGCGGCATAAACGGCCGTATCTTTTTTCTTTACGTCAACTTAGTAGTTTCATTTTTTCACAGCTTCAAGGGACTGTAGATTTGAGTATATAGTTTAAATTTCAACTCGATACCTCCACGCGTTCCTGAGTTAAAGGGTCTTGACAGACAGACGGACAACAAAGTGATCCTATAAGGGTTCCGTTTTTTCCCTTTTGAGGTACGGAACCCAAAAAAATCTATGAAATCATGTACTCTAAGGCCCATCCTGGCGTTATACAAATAATGATTTATCAAAGTGACATTATAATTTATTTTTTATTGTCATACTTGACTTCATTGCATTTCCAGCAAAAAGTTCAATGCACGCCACTGCCCTCTTGATGACAGACATGAGACTAATCGCCACGATCCGGACACAAATACATGCAACCATTGAGCAAGTTTAACCATCCAAATAGTTGGTACATTAATTTAAAAACATTAAATGCTCAATGAGGCAGATTCACATCCGCGTCTCAAGGCTGAGACTCCGTCGTCCCACACTGAGCCAGCGCTGCTGCTAGAACTAATGAATGAATATTGGAACGTTGCAGTTCGTGTTCTCCCCCCGCGGCCCCGTCCGCCTCCCCCTCGGGCATGTCGCGGCTCCGGCAGATGTTCAGCGGGCGGCGCGGCGGCGCCGGCGGCGGGGCGGGTGGCGGCGGCGGCACCGCGCCGGCGCTGCACCAGGTGTGCGACGACGTGCTCGTGTTGATGAGTCTGTACCTCGCGCTGGCGCCCCCCTCCGCTCAACACAAACACGATACCGACTGAACCGTGACGTCACCTCACCGTACACGGGTCGAGAGAGACGAGGCGCAGATTAGATCAACTCAAATCCTTACCCATTTACAATTATGTTATTATTATTGTTTAAATAGAGCTCCTTAGTCGGGAGTACTGTGGACCATATCTCTACTTTTAATAGAAGTTGATGAGTTGTAATAATTAGTTAAAAATATATAAAACATAGTCATGGCATTAATCACCGAGAAGCTGTCCGAGAACTGTGTAATACATACGTGTATTTATTTTTTCATGTTTTATTATATATTACCCTTGAAACTTCTTATACTTTTTTAATAACTCGTAACTTTTATATAAACAATCTCATAACTTATCGACGAAGAGTTCTTTATTAAAGAGTTATTGTTGTTAATTAATTTCACAGATATATAATACGTAAACTCACCTTGGGCTACGCCGTACACTCATCGAACTCTATGGTATGTTCCAGAGTATCGCGACTAGGCGCTGACGCTTTCTTTATCATGCTTTTTTCTTTAATTTTGAGTCCCGCATTCTCCTTTTACATTGAGTTATATTTTGTTTATATTTATTTAGTATGTCCCCCCGTCCCGCCAGGAGTCCCTCCCCCTCCCGGAGGAGAGCGACGCGTGGGCGCTGCGCCTGAGTCGGCCGGAGGCGAGCCCGCAGTACCCGCACCTCCAGTGCCCGCCGACGTTCGAACCTGAGACTTATTCCCTCGCCGCAAGGGTCACGCGCCGCGACACCGCGCTTTGACGGCGGGACCCTGTGTACTCATATTGTCACTGGATATTATACTTTATGGCGACGACGCAAGGTGCTTTTTTGTGTAAACGTTAAGGCCTACTATATTACAGGTCACAAAGCTAAATTGTTAATATTTGTTGAAATTGAGGATTACATTTTTAATATGTTGACTGTCATCTAGCAAATTAGCGAAAACAAGTTGTGGATTGGAGTCGAGTTAGAGACGTTTTGTCTCTCTCGCATAGAAAGACTGAAAAAAAGATACAAATTCTCGTCTGAATGATTTTTCAATCATAAATGTAAATAAATTACTGATTTTTTAATATAGCGCGTCCTTTCTTGTTTGCGCTGAATATCGATATATTCTCGTGGCGAGTACAGAAAGCACGAAACTGGTAGTTTGGACAATTCGAAGTAAAAACACGCCGTGTTTTCAGGGAAGAATGAATCAAATGACAATATCTGCTTTTTTACAAAGATTTATGTAAATGATACCACATGAATCTATTTAAAAAAATAATTTTAGAACTAAAATCGGTTGCATTAATCGAGTTAAACGATAAACGAGCTGGATTTTTACATGAGAGTAAAGTGGACGTTTCAGAGTAAAGGGTATTTGAGTAGACCAATATCGTTAACTACTATTAAATGAACAGACACACGCACAATGAGGCAATGTCACCTCGACTGCTCCCTCTACGTACTGCTACGTAATTAGATGTATTCTCGAACAAGGTTGTGGATTCACAAACCGACTGCCGCAGTTCAACACTACTCACGTCTTGGTCAATCGTACTAAGTTACTGTCTTATAATCTAGGACTCTACATACTGACGGACTTATACGTGCAACGACTACATACACGCTCAGCGGTGACTATCAATTATATCAATAATTTAATCAATACAAGTGTTCACCAAATGCCGATGTGATTGTGACATATCAGATCACACCTTGCAGTCTGGCTCATTGTTTAACAATATTCTGAACTATGTTCATATTTGTCAGTTGTCATTGTTCTACGTTATAAACTCTTCATCTACGCAGACGATCAAGTTATTAAATACTTGTAGGTGGATAGTGGTATTGCGATGCTACGAAACTAATTTTAGGTATAGTCAACGAAAACCCCTGTCTATTATATTTGGTTTAATCATCGAACAAGTATTAAAACATAGACATGATATTTATATGACATCGCCGCAACGTACAAAATGTCGCGCCAAAATCGTTGACATTCTATCTGAGAGGTTTGACCACGGTTTGACGATGTCGGCTAGATGACAAACTGTGAAAAAGCTATTAACTATGTATGTATCAATAAATATAACTGAAAGGGTTATTGTAGCAATAATAAAATAATTACATTATTATTTTACAGTTGGTAGAGCAACCGCCCAGTGAGCGAGAGGTCCCGGGTTCGAATCCCGGCTCAGAGCTCCTCAAGTCCAGATTTACCTTTCTGATTTTCTTTACCGCAATGATATAAAGTTAATTTGTTAATTATTTAATTATTATTTCTATATACCTTTCAGTTACCACTAAATAAAACGCTTTAACGTAGCAATCATTATTGTTATGAATAAATATGACACTTACAAATAGATGATATTGTTGCATATCACAAAGGTAAGATGGCGACGCGGATATACATAATTATACAATTATTTATATACATGACATGTAACATACAGGTTTTACTATAGACGTGCTCAGTAAATAAAACCTCGTGCTCTACTGATCATATAGGTACTTATAAACATTTCTTTATGACTTGCAGGTACATTCATTTTTTTGCTTCTATTGAAAATGACGGGTAGATATTTAAAATGTATATGGCAAAGTCTATTTTTATTAGCCTTTTCAGGGTTTCAAATTATCAAGATAAATATGCCCTCTGATAATTATCAAACAGATATAAGCCTAGCAATCCTTTTTTAACAGGTATTACATTTAACATTTACCTTAGAAGCAAGTTGTTTAAAATTATACACATTTTACAATCAAGGTGATCTTTTATTAATTTTATCAGCTTGGCCATACAACGAGGAAATGCAGCCAGTGTCTTGGGTACTGCCGCACGACAGCGATGCCCTAGACAGGGTATTTTATCTTATTTAAATATATAAATTTGTATTTTTCTTAGTGTATTATTTATTGTTTGTATTATGATAGTTTAGTTATTTATTTTATTAGGTTTTGGACAGTAAATCTTCTTATTTTTAGTAAATAATTTCGTGAATATAAACTTGCTAACCAAAATACAAGAACATGATAATTGTACTCGTTTCACAAAAAATATGTATCCCAACCGGTTTCGGTATTACACCATTATCAAGAGTGTCTAATAACTACTAACACATTTTGCAGGATATATTATACATTGGTTCGACGTGCAAAATACAAGAAGTTAATCAATTATATACTACTTAGTTTGTTAAATTTATGAGTAGAATATCATCCTCGTTAAAGTCGCTAAAACAGAAACACTGCGAAACCCGACGACGCGGGGAATCCCCCGCTATTGACGTCAAGTGGCGCGTGTTCCGATACACGCAGTCGTTGAATGTGACAAATTAACTAGTGGCAAATATTTTCGATTATACTTATCAGAAATAATTATCAACCTATATTTATCTTGATAATTATCAAAGATATCTATGATAATTATCACTTAAAACCCTGTTTTTTAAATGTTTTTCTATGGGCGTGGTTCTGTGTGATCAGTAGAGCATGTGGTTTAGTTTCTATTAAATTATACACTGGGTGTATATGTAGTAGTAGTAGTATGAGTTATCAAATACCTAAACACGATATTTTATTAAAAGATAAAAGCTGTTTTTTATTTGAAAGCACTTCTGTTTGAATGTCTGAAGGGATCGCTTGACGTCTAGTATTTATTAAAATAATTGTGTAGCTTAGGCATCTGACGCACATTTTGTTGTTATATTATAAATAATAAATTAACCAAAAGCAGTTGGGGAACCAAGTTGTACAGTATGACAAGAGACTGGAGTGGGTAGTTTCAGTAAATCTAAAAGTGTTATTGGTGCGGTATCTAGAGCGGTCGCTACTTTGTTCGTTGGAAGGTTCTTTTTGTTATAAAGCACTGAAGCCGGTAAAGATTTGGAGCAGTAAAAACTTAAATTTATGCAAGGTTATGTACCTTTTAACTCCATTTTATGATTATATTGCAGTGAGTAAATTAAAGTTTTGACTGCACTAAAACTGAAGGTTTGACTTGGCTACATATTTTTTATATTGTATTTGGTAGGCGTGTTGTGTGATGATTACGTTACGTATGATAGACAGGTGATATTTTTGGAATTGTATGGAGCGCAGAGCTATAAAGTATTTTTGTATGAGAGTTGATATAATTGTGTGGCGTTATGTTGAGTCGTCCTGCGAGCTGGCCTTGGAATTATACAACTTTTACTAGACTATAAGTATACAAATTGGCGATAACGTTTTAAATTATAGAGTTGTCTTGCTCAAATCGTAGTTTTTAATGTGCAAGAAACTTGATGCCTGTTTTCACTAACCTTAGGGGACGCCTGAACCAGATGCCTAAATATTGAAGAGATGCTGAGAGCACAAACACGTTTCACCAACCCTTAGGTCAATGACTGATGGAACTCTTTGTAGAGCAAAATTTGGTGTTATCAAAGTAGGCGTCGTCTCGTTCCTCGTTGGTGAAAACTGCTATAAATAGTAAGATTTTGGTTTGTTCCAGTTGAGATTTGAAATATATGATTCCTATATTTATTGGTAGAAGTAATTTCAACCTACATTGTAAATAATGCAAACTACAACAAGGTACAATGAATTTGTATATCTGTAGCTACATATATTTTTTCGAGTTATTTATAGCTTTAATTTTATTTTATGAATATTTAATTCCAGAGATATTATATGAGATATCGACTATATCTTCTCAGTGCTTATTAATGTACCGCCTGTCCGTCGTTGGACGAACGCCAATAGAGGTCGATCCACGACACGTCACGACACGACACGACACGTCACGTCACGACACGACGACAAGAGGCGTATGTGGTTCTTCTCTACATTCAACATCGTATGAATTGTCATTAACTGAACTTACCAGTCTCATTATTCTGTAAGTTTAACCATGGACGAACTTTGTCTATGGTTTAACGTAGGTACTATACGTAGGTCCCGGGTACGGGGAACCATCATAAGATGCAATATCGCGCTTTGTACGGAGCGCGCATATTAGGTGTCACTGTACAATAATCCGGTACTGAGTGATCGTGTCGGAACGCAACCACTGAACGGAATAAGTACTACTTGACTTATTAAGTAGGGCTATTTACCTAAGATATAACAAACAGTAGTGACAGCCACGACATATAATAATTTAATTATTTTTATTGAATCCGGGATCTTGGCAATAGATTTCCTATTTATCGCTCATAAAATTACTCAATTGTTGGATTATTTAAGGTGCTCTAAAAATATCCGCCACGGCTGCAATGGGAGATAGTATTGTGTATATACCTAGATTACAAAAGTGAAGAAATTTTGTACCCCGGAATAGTTATTTATGTTTGAGAAAATAAAGTAAATAAATAAATATTTACTTTATTCGGCATAAAGTGATTCACAAACTACGAGCGATGTGTCGTTTCATCAATGAAAATAATTTCTGTCTCTTTCCAACTGTTTTGTGTTATTACAGGACGGTTTCATGCAAGTAAATCAATTCTAACCTATACGCAAATTTTTTTGTATGAAAATATTTATGACGTTAGATCAGTAAAATATCGTTACTATTCTAATCTATATACACAATACACTCTCCCATTACAGCCGTGGCAGATATGTTTAGAGCACCTTATACAGGTTGTAAATGCAAAGCCAAGAATCCCTTTAGGGTATGAAAGTATAAACGTTTCTGATGTCATTACGAGAAAAAAAAATATATACCTTGAATTTTCACAAAAAATTCCATCATTTTTCTAAGCTATGGCTACGCAGCTTACCGGCCTCCCCACACACCTAATTGCACCCCGCAACCCACACCCCTCATCCGAGTGGCCAGCGACCGTGAGGGTGTCCACGCGATTAGTGTATTATGAGTAAAGAAAATCGTCTTATTGTGAGGTACTGGTACTTTATTTAGAGATCCCAGTATTTAAAATAATATCTTTACCGATCATACTAACACACCCTTAAAGGATTCTTGACTTTGCTTTTACACCCGGTATAGTAATTCCAACGTCCCCATGTAAACAAAATAAAAATTACTTTTCGTGATATCATCAAAATGTAGCCAGCAAGCAAAAATAGCTGTGCAATTATAATTATTGTGTTATTATCGGAATTTATTCTCAAGTCCCGGTGTGACGTCGGCGGAGCCGTGTAGTGATAGTGTCGGTATGTCGTCGTCGCGTGTCGTTGTGTCAATCGTTTTTAACTTGAGATACACATTTTAGATCAAAGTCGATGATTGGTTCATAGAACTTTGAAAACTATGCCTCGAGCTATTTAAAGTTGTAATTAGTTTGATCGAGTAAATGTTATGGGTTCTTGACTTATTTTTATAATTTTTACTTTCTTTAAATTAAGGAATATTTTATTTTGTTGTAGTTTAAGTGATATGATAATTCTGTTACAATCGTAGAAAGTGCCGCTGACCCACTCTTACAACAACTGTGGAAAGCGGGCCAGCGGACTTTTCTTCGATAGTACTTATATACTCGTCCATAGCTGAAATGTTAATAAATGTTTAAAAAATAACTTTTTATTTTATGTATTACAATACCGTCAGTGTACCCTTGTTTTAAGATATTATATATTGAAATAAATTGATTAAATAAAAGAAAGATGTTTTTTAAATTCGTGCCGTATCCACAATACCAATATATATATTTAATTACAGAAGGGATGCTTTAGGGTGGAGTTAATCTCTCAAACGAGAAACTTCGCAGTTTAAGTTATGGAACTATACAGTTTACTACCCTTAAAAGCGACCTACTCTTGTGATTATTTATTTAAATAAGGTACAATATGTTAGTGTTAAAAACATAAAAATTAAAGTTTTGACAGCACTAAAACTAAAATTAAAGTAGAATCTACTTATAGACGGGCTAAATAATAACAATGAAAGTTTCGTCAGGGTATTCGAGTTATCTTCTATCATTAATTCAACCGCTACCAACGGCGACGTAGCGTTGTCCGATACCTAATTATCTAACGACATCAAAGAAAATATAATGTATACTACGTAACAAGAGTCGGGACTTCCCTATAACTGATTAATGCGTATTTGCCACGGAATGCCCCGCAACTAGTACCAAACTACAATAAGAAATGACAAATCACAAACAAAGCTGCCAACTTAAGTGTGTAGGGATGTACTACAGAAGCAATACATTTTATCGATATCGTTTTTTTTTACTGCAGCAATTTCTTGTGTAATGAAAAGGCCAATTACGAAGACTTCAGTTTTATCAGGGCTTTCAATAATTTGTATGTGACAGTTTTGCAATAATACGTTTCTAGTTTCAACAGCTCTAGATAAAACTGAAGCCTTCGGACTTTTTATGCAAGAAAAGGAAATAAAAAGCTTCCTGTTCAATTAATTTAATTCTTATTACATAAAAAATATGAGCAATGATGTTGACTTGGACTTGGACTAGATGGCTCTGAAAAAGAAAAAAACAATTACGTCTACATAATTTAAATAATAATATTAAAAAAGTAAATTTTTGCAACTTCAATCTGGCTGGCACATAAATAAAATAAACCGGACAAGTGCGAGTCGGACTCGCCCACCGAGGGTTCCGTACAAATTTGTAGGTACAAATAATAAATATTTAATAAAATTTCATAGTTCTAGATCAACGGGAAATACCCAATAAATTTTGATTACCTTGAGAGTGTCGAAATATACGTTTTTTGCGGCATAAATAGACATATCTTTTTTACGTTACCTTAGAAATTTGATTTTTTCACAGCTTCAAGGGTTTGTAAACTTGAGTATATGGTTTTAATTTCAACTCTATACCTTCTCGCGTTCCCGAGATAAAGGGTCTTGACAGACAGACGGATGGACGGACAGACGAACAGACGGATAGACGGACAACAAAGTGATTCTATAAGGGTTTCGTTTTTTCCTTTTGAGGTACGGAACCCTAATAATATTTTTAATAAAATGACATATGTATGTACGTACCCTTACCTAAATACACGTGACAAGTAAACTCATGCAAAATCGTATCAGGAAGTGATGCTTCTTTGAATTGATTTGAAGGTATGGTTGACTTTTTGAACCGAGTTTTCTTATTGAAATGTTTGTCATCAAAGTGCTTTCCACAGGAAAACTTTCTATTGGTAGGTAAATGAGGTCTTCACTGCCAGTGACTTTTACTTACTGGATATAGTCATACGAGTATCATACGACGCTTCGTTAGAGTGGAAAGTGTCCGAACGTCTTCACTCTTCTTCCGATTGTTTCTCTATGCAGTAGGATTCTCCATGTAGTAGGATGCGCCGTCATATTTATTATTTATTTCTATTTACTCCTAGAGGGTAGAGTAGGGTATATCTCTTAGTTAGTTAGGAATTATGCCACTTCAACGATGTTATGCGATATTGAACATCTCCTACATAATACGAACCTCACCATATAAATCCAGAGCCGTCTCTAGTCCATGTAGCCTGTGTGCAATCAATACCCCGGTGCCCTCTATATAGTAGGCGTGCGGTCAAAAATACTCAGAACCAGAACCCAATGCTTTTTAGCTAATACTGAAGACAGAGCCGTCTCTAGTCCATGTAGCGCCTGTGTGCAATCAATACCCCGGTGCCCTCTATATAGTAGGCGTGCGGTCAAAAATACTCAGAACCAGAACCCAACGCATTTTAGCTAATACTGAAGACAGAGCCGTCTCTAGTCCATGTAGCGCCTGTGTGCAATCAATACCCCGGTGCCCTCTATATAGTAGGCGTGCGGTCAAAAATACTCAGAACCAGAACCCAATGCTTTTTAGCTAATACTGAAGACAGAGCCGTCTCTAGTCCATGTAGCGCCTGTGTGCAATCAATACCCCGGTGCCCTCTATATAGTAGGCGTGCGGTCAAAAATACTCAGAACCAGAACCCAACGCATTTTAGCTAATACTGAAGACAGAGCCGTCTCTAGTCCATGTAGCGCCTGTGTGCAATCAATACCCCGGTGCCCTCTATATAGTAGGCGTGCGGTCAAAAATACTCAGAACCAGAACCCAATGCTTTTTAGCTAATACTGAAGACAGAGCCGTCTCTAGTCCATGTAGCGCCTGTGTGCAATCAATACCCCGGTGCCCTCTATATAGTAGGCGTGCGGTCAAAAATACTCAGAACCAGAACCCAACGCATTTTAGCTAATACTGAAGACAGAGCCGTCTCTAGTCCATGTAGCGCCTGTGTGCAATCAATACCCCGGTGCCCTCTATATAGTAGGCGTGCGGTCAAAAATACTCAGAACCAGAACCCAATGCTTTTTAGCTAATACTGAAGACAGAGCCGTCTCTAGTCCATGTAGCGCCTGTGTGCAATCAATACCCCGGTGCCCTCTATATAGTAGGCGTGCGGTCAAAAATACTCAGAACCAGAACCCAACGCATTTTAGCTAATACTGAAGACAGAGCCGTCTCTAGTCCATGTAGCGCCTGTGTGCAATCAATACCCCGGTGGCCTCTATATAGTAGGCGTGCGGTCAAAAATACTCAGAACCAGAACCCAATGCTTTTTAGCTAATACTGAAGACAGAGCCGTCTCTAGTCCATGTAGCGCCTGTGTGCAATCAATACCCCGGTGCCCTCTATATAGTAGGCGTGCGGTCAAAAATACTCAGAACCAGAACCCAATGCTTTTTAGCTAATACTGAAGACAGAGCCGTCTCTAGTCCATGTAGCGCCTGTGTGCAATCAATACCCCGGTGCCCTCTATATAGTAGGCGTGCGGTCAAAAATACTCAGAACCAGAACCCAACGCATTTTAGCTAATACTGAAGACAGAGCCGTCTCTAGTCCATGTAGCGCCTGTGTGCAATCAATACCCCGGTGCCCTCTATATAGTAGGCGTGCGGTCAAAAATACTCAGAACCAGAACCCAATGCTTTTTAGCTAATACTGAAGACAGAGCCGTCTCTAGTCCATGTAGCGCCTGTGTGCAATCAATACCCCGGTGCCCTCTATATAGTAGGCGTGCGGTCAAAAATACTCAGAACCAGAACCCAACGCATTTTAGCTAATACTGAAGACAGAGCCGTCTCTAGTCCATGTAGCGCCTGTGTGCAATCAATACCCCGGTGCCCTCTATATAGTAGGCGTGCGGTCAAAAATACTCAGAACCAGAACCCAATGCTTTTTAGCTAATACTGAAGACAGAGCCGTCTCTAGTCCATGTAGCGCCTGTGTGCAATCAATACCCCGGTGCCCTCTATATAGTAGGCGTGCGGTCAAAAATACTCAGAACCAGAACCCAACGCATTTTAGCTAATACTGAAGACAGAGCCGTCTCTAGTCCATGTAGCGCCTGTGTGCAATCAATACCCCGGTGCCCTCTATATAGTAGGCGTGCGGTCAAAAATACTCAGAACCAGAACCCAATGCTTTTTAGCTAATACTGAAGACAGAGCCGTCTCTAGTCCATGTAGCGCCTGTGTGCAATCAATACCCCGGTGCCCTCTATATAGTAGGCGTGCGGTCAAAAATACTCAGAACCAGAACCCAACGCATTTTAGCTAATACTGAAGACAGAGCCGTCTCTAGTCCATGTAGCGCCTGTGTGCAATCAATACCCCGGTGCCCTCTATATAGTAGGCGTGCGGTCAAAAATACTCAGAACCAGAACCCAATGCTTTTTAGCTAATACTGAAGACAGAGCCGTCTCTAGTCCATGTAGCGCCTGTGTGCAATCAATACCCCGGTGCCCTCTATATAGTAGGCGTGCGGTCAAAAATACTCAGAACCAGAACCCAATGCTTTTTAGCTAATACTGAAGACAGAGCCGTCTCTAGTCCATGTAGCGCCTGTGTGCAATCAATACCCCGGTGCCCTCTATATAGTAGGCGTGCGGTCAAAAATACTCAGAACCAGAACCCAACGCATTTTAGCTAATACTGAAGACAGAGCCGTCTCTAGTCCATGTAGCGCCTGTGTGCAATCAATACCCCGGTGCCCTCTATATAGTAGGCGTGCGGTCAAAAATACTCAGAACCAGAACCCAATGCTTTTTAGCTAATACTGAAGACAGAGCCGTCTCTAGTCCATGTAGCGCCTGTGTGCAATCAATACCCCGGTGCCCTCTATATAGTAGGCGTGCGGTCAAAAATACTCAGAACCAGAACCCAATGCTTTTTAGCTAATACTGAAGACAGAGCCGTCTCTAGTCCATGTAGCGCCTGTGTGCAATCAATACCCCGGTGCCCTCTATATAGTAGGCGTGCGGTCAAAAATACTCAGAACCAGAACCCAACGCATTTTAGCTAATACTGAAGACAGAGCCGTCTCTAGTCCATGTAGCGCCTGTGTGCAATCAATACCCCGGTGCCCTCTATATAGTAGGCGTGCGGTCAAAAATACTCAGAACCAGAACCCAACGCATTTTAGCTAATACTGAAGACAGAGCCGTCTCTAGTCCATGTAGCGCCTGTGTGCAATCAATACCCCGGTGCCCTCTATATAGTAGGCGTGCGGTCAAAAATACTCAGAACCAGAACCCAACGCATTTTAGCTAATACTGAAGACAGAGCCGTCTCTAGTCCATGTAGCGCCTGTGTGCAATCAATACCCCGGTGCCCTCTATATAGTAGGCGTGCGGTCAAAAATACTCAGAACCAGAACCCAATGCTTTTTAGCTAATACTGAAGACAGAGCCGTCTCTAGTCCATGTAGCGCCTGTGTGCAATCAATACCCCGGTGCCCTCTATATAGTAGGCGTGCGGTCAAAAATACTCAGAACCAGAACCCAATGCTTTTTAGCTAATACTGAAGACAGAGCCGTCTCTAGTCCATGTAGCGCCTGTGTGCAATCAATACCCCGGTGCCCTCTATATAGTAGGCGTGCGGTCAAAAATACTCAGAACCAGAACCCAACGCATTTTAGCTAATACTGAAGACAGAGCCGTCTCTAGTCCATGTAGCGCCTGTGTGCAATCAATACCCCGGTGCCCTCTATATAGTAGGCGTGCGGTCAAAAATACTCAGAACCAGAACCCAATGCTTTTTAGCTAATACTGAAGTAAATCCGAACTTGAGACAACGGTCTAGAGATGAAGCAGCAATTACAGCAACAGACTTGAAGCGACTCGTCGGGTCCGATGTGGCGTCATCAGAAGCTGTACCGGCAGAGTGTTACAGGCAGTCGCAAAGGTCATTCGTCCGTTGCCGACTTACGTAGATTTTGCTGAAGTCCCTGGGGGGCAATACCGGAAAAACAACCGAAGTGAGATTTCTAAAACTCGATCTAAAAATGTATGGAGTTCAACTGATAAAATGGGTTTTTACGATCGAGAAGGCTAATTCGACAGGATGAGAATAGGCCACTGGACTGTTTAACGCCTCACCTGACTTCAAGATAGGGGCCAAGCGAAAGCCCGCAGTTTACAAACAAAGTAGAAAAAGAAAAACAATTATAATAAAGTATCGTATGAGGCTAGCCTGTAATGATAATGTATAGGTATATAATAAAAAATAATAAATAAATAAAATATTGATTAATTTATCAATCACACTCCAATCTTATTTTAATAACAATACATTGGATGTCCACCCACGTCTGCTCAAACAGCAACTATGTATTTTATTGATTTTATGTGTTTTTATGATATTTTATTTTTATTGATTTAAATGTACCTATGGATTATACATAAACTTGTATTGTACGAGTATGATCTGAAATAAATACATTTTCATCTCATTAAGGCTATGTCGCGTCATAGATTTTAATTTGTATTGTTGACGTCGGGGTTACCAATATGGAGGTTGGTCGTTTTAAATAAAATGAAAATAAGCCTCTTGTCTACATGACTCTATACTAAGTAATAATAGCCGCAACCACTTTGCAGTAGTACAAATCCAGGCTGAAACCTCGCGCAGACGTTCTACAGTGTAGACGAGCTGCTGAAAGATTAGCTTTAGAGAGATTATATTTATTATTAAAGCAATTCTTTATTTTGTGACATTACATTTCAATTTGACATGTTATATTATTGTTTATTTATAATTCCAAATTCAAAACTTTCAAATGTAATTTATTTCTAAGATTTTATTACTATTAATTATTCCAATTTATTTTTGTTTTTAAACTACATTCATGTAGTCACAATATGTTTTGACGTATAATAAGAATTATGAATAAAAATTTCTTATGTCTTAGGTCTTATGTCTGCCCTATTTATACGTAAAACGTAGGTTATCTAGATGTATAAACACGTATTATTTTATGGATTAAAGATACAGATAAGGTAAGTACTGTGGTAGACGTGCCGCCACATTTAACAGTAAGTCAACATTTTGGATCTAGTTACTTTTTAGTACAGTTTTTTTGAAATCACATTAGGTATTCAAGCCGAGAATAATGAATATGAAGATTTTAAATTCTACAAATAAGTAAGTAGGTATTTTTTCTAGAAACAAGGCAAATCAAGTATTCTGCAGTAGAGTCGCGTAGGTAGATACTTTCATCTTGAGTTCATCAAATTAACTAATTCCGTGTGAAAGGTAAGTCATTCGTTCCATTACGGGGGCTCATTGTGACTGTAATCTAAAATTCATTAGCGTTTTGTCGCGAGTACAATTAGCATAATTCATAGAGGGGTCGCGGGGGTGGGCGGCGCGGCGCGCGGGCGCCGCGGGCCGTGATTTAATAAAGTGATTATACCGAGCGAGCACCGGACTACAGATCGCAAGTGCCGCCTTTTAAAGCTTTATCTTTCTGGTCTTAGACTGGAGATTGTCGGCCGGGACCGAGAGACGAAACCACTTCCATAAACGAGTATCTATTTTGTTAGAATTTTGCAAGAAATATATATTATATCCGGAGCTAAGTTTTCGATATCTTTCTGGCTCTGTAGCGAAGCTAACTAAACTTACACGATTTGTGCTACGTAGAAAGGAAAACAAACATCTGGTTTTTGCATCGGGATAATAATCTTGGCCAGGCTCCCGGTCCGCTCGGGGTCAAGTAGAGAACAGACAGTTACAGCAGTAAAAACTCTTTTATCCCAAGACTCCTTTGTGTCTAGTTAATTGATTATGTCCGTCCGGGAGAGGGCGGGGACTCCTTTTTGTCGTGGTGCAGACTGCAAGTTCAGGGCTGCACACTGCTGTGGGTTGCAGTGAGAATTGCAAATCAAATCAAATCAAATTATTATTTATTTGTTCAGCACAGTTTCATAATTTAATATGTATAATTTTTAAAAGACCTTAGACCGTGATGTGCCATACTTGGCATACAAATATTTAGATTATACAATAATATTTACAAACACACAATATTATTTACAAACTAAGACTTACTACTAAAGAAGGGAAAAGACTTTAAGACTTACTGCCAAACTACATCTAAAATTCATGCATTATTGATGGTCCAGTCAATAATTCGTCGCCCATTAGGATGAACCTTAAAAATTATTCTGTTAAAAATGCACCGACTGTGTAGTACGCCTTATGAATAAATCGCAACTTACTTTTTAAACATATGTACAATTTCAATTTCTCTCTGATTGAGCTTGGCAATCTATTGTACATACGAGGAGCCATCCCTAGTATACTTTTGTTGAATAAAGCTGTGGTGGATGGAAAAGCTGCAAATGCGTGTTGGTATCCCCTCCTTTGAATATTTTAAGAATATGTTTATTGCATTGGACGAAACAAGAAACTTCACATATGTAGATTGCTGGAAGAGTTAAGATCTGAAGTTGGATAAAATGTTGTGTACACGAATCAGTTTTACTTAGTTTATTTATCTCTCTGATGCATTTCTTTTGCAGTTTAAATATGGCTTCTACTGCGTTTCCCAAAAAATTAGACCATATCTCAATGTGGAAGCTACATATCCATGGTACGCTGTAAGAGATGTTTTCTCATTTGTTAATTTTGAAAGCGTATAAAGTGCATAGGAGTATTGATTGAGTTTTTTATGGATATGGTATAATTGGGCCTTCCATGACAAATTACAGTTGATGTATATGCCTAAAAATTTCATAACCGTTACCTCTTCAATATTTTTGTCATCATATTTAATGTCAAGTGATTTTGGTATTATTCTTTGTCGAAATGTCATGATCTTAGTTTTGTCTTTTATCAGTAAGTTATTATATGTCAACCAATTTATTATAGATGTCAATGAATTATTAATTTCTACTTCTGTGGATTCTGTATGACCTGTAAAAATAACCGTGCTGTCGTCAGCGAACAGCACCATATGAAAAGAAACAGCTTTGGGAAAATCGTTTATGTAAATTATAAAGAGGAGGGGGCCTAATACACTGCCCTGAGGCACTCCATAGATAGTTTTGCGACAGTCGGATGAAAATGTTTCAAGAGATTTAGTTCGGCCATTTATTCTATTTATTTGAGTAATCTGTTGACCATTGCTGAGATATGATTTAATTAGATCAAAGGCGTTTCCTCTAATACCATATTGGTTCAACTTTTTCAATAGTATATCAATGTCCACATGATCGAATGCCTAAGTCATATCCATGTATAAGGCAGAAATATGTTTTTTTTAATCTACATTATTGATAGCTTTTTGCATAAAGTCATAAATTTCCATTAGTTCTAGCACATCTGAATCCTTTTTGCTCGGAAACACTTTGAACTGACCGGCTGCTTCGAACGGTCTAGTTTTTGGTAAAAATGTGTTTTATCTTATATGTTAAGGATGCAGCTTGGGTTTTTAAAAGCATTTTTATAAGTGCTTGTATCTTATGGCTATCTGTACATTCTAACGTTTGATAGGACCCAATCAGTCAGGTGGCTGTCTCGTTTAGTTAAAAAGATCAATAAATGTGATGCAGTATTTGGTTACATGGAGAATCCTAGAACAGTGAAACGTAGCTACTTATTTCAAAAAAGTCGCCTTTATGTAGCGTAAGTTGCATAAACTCGTATGTCACTATACTAAAAATCGTAGCGGGTCTACAATATCAGTAATTTTGTAGTGGGCTTAGAATATACTACGGTGTAGCGGGTCTACAATATAATACGGTGTAGTGGGTCTACAATATACTACGGCGTAGTGTGTCTACAATATATACTACGGTGTACCAGGTCTACAATATACTATGGCGTATCGAGTCTACAAAATACTATGGCGTAGTGAATCTACAATATACTACGGCGTAAAGGGTCTACAATATACTACGGCGTAGTGCGTCTACAATACTGCGGTGTACCAGGTCTACAATAAACTATGGCGTAGTGGGTCTACAATATATATAGTACGGCGTAGTGGGTCTACAATATACTACGGCATAGCAGGTTTACAATACTATGGCGCAGCGAGTTAGTAGTATACTACGGCGTAGCGTGTTTACTAAATACTATGGCGTAGTGGGTCTACAATATACTACGGCGTAGTGGGTTAAGAATATACTACAGCGTTGTAGATCTACAATAAAAGGGGAAAACCTTTATTTTTCCTGTAATTAATACAGGTAAGTATCTGTATGCTTTTTCAAGTTACACGTATAACATAAACTCTTGCAAAAATATACGGGCACCTAAGCAAAGTACCAGTTTTATTGTTACTACATTCATACTCTCTGTAGTCTCCAAACCACTGAAGTATTCGTTTTTCTATTCCAATTACTACATCGTTCAGACCGCAATACTAACCTGTATGTCGACAATTTTCACTATATCATTATCGTGTTAAACCACATATACTTACTCCGTAAGTAATGCATTTCCAAGGCCTTTGTTTATATTTCAATGCTCATCTCGCCACACCCAACATTTGCTACAATTCAGTCAACACTCCATCATAAACGCTATTAGTGATTTTGCAGTCAGTTTATTTTATTTAGAGAAACACACAATGTGCGGGTTCTGTCAATATCAAGTGGTTAGTAATAATCGGATCTTCGGAGTGCTCCATTGGCACCTACTTACATTAAAGTTCAAATATCATATATTCGCGGCGCAGTCCCCGTATTATTATGCTAAATTTAATGGTAAGGAAAGGCGAACAAGTTCACATCAAAACTTTGCACTCCAAAGGTTATTGTTATTTGGCAGATCATTTCAAAACTGAGATCAATAATAGTCCGGGCTGGTTTGTATATTTCGCTCGATTGGCCTGTTAAAGTTGAAATAACTTTTGAAATTTACTCATGAGCACTTAAGGATAAAAAAATGACTTGTTGCCAATTTTTTTTCATTTTTTCTTGTTTACCGCGTACATCAAATGGTAGCTTAGGCCGACCGCTGGATCGACGACCTGAAGGAGGTTGCGGGTGGCGGCGGTATGAAAAATGTAATTAAAATTTAGGAAAGGCTTATGTCCAGCAGTGGAAGAACACAGGCTGATGGATGGATATACATAAATAAGGCAATTAATAAATAAGTTGATAGATACATAAATAAAATTGAAATAAATATAATGCCTAATTCCACCCATTCGATTAGTCTTGCTAAGAAGGGTAAGAAACTTACCAAGATCATGTTTTATTTCATGGTATGTGGGTAGCGGGAGAAATCTATATATTATGTGACTAATAAATAATAAAGTAGTAAAAATGTCTGTACTTTAAATATTGTTGCGAAATTTTTGATGAAATGGTTATTTGTATTGTAAAAATATAATTTTTAGAATTTTTTCTTTCTGTATGTATACGTATGTATAGTAGGATTTTTTTATAATGTCCGAATTTGCTTAAGTGCTTATCTTCCAATTAATGGCATTGTTATCTATTGTTAAGTTCGACCGCTAAATGAGCAGTGAATAACGAAACGCATAAACAACAAAATATTTTATATTAATAGCAACTTTACCACCTAAACCAAAAGGCTCAAATTTGAACGCCAAGTCGCCAACACATTTCAGATTCCAGTCCATTCCATTTTTGAAATTGGAAGCGGCAGGCATTTTGTGTGTCAGTTACAGGATGATTAAGTAATGGATTTCGGATCTTAATATCGTATACTTCTCTGTGTTTTATTCTGGATATTTCATAAATTTGACCCTGGCCTACGTATATAGGATTTTGATTGCTTACTATTTGGATTTTTGTGAAAAGTGTGTTCGATAACGACCCCGGTTGTGTACCTATATGTATATAGGTATTTGATTTAGCGGGAATAAGAGGTACAAAAATGTAATGTATGTAATTTTAAATGTAACTTCAATAATTACCGTGGATTGCAGCCATACCTTTTTTTTGTATTTGTAGGTACTTACTGGTTTTTATTAGAATTATATAAGTTTAAATAATAAACATAGTTATTTAATAAACAACAAATGTGTGTTAATTAAATCAAAGTTTCAAAGAGACAAATGAACTTTTTAAAATTTAAATACTGTTTTTCTTAACAAAATGCATATAAAATTATGTAAGAATCTTAAATCGTTTCATCCTGTATCACACCTGTACCATAGATAATATAATACTAGTACTGTACCTTGCTGCCGCTTTCAAGTTCAAAAAGTAATATCTGGAATGCTTTGCCGTTCAAATTTGAGCCTTTTTGTTCAGGCGTTAAAGTTGCTATTAACTTAAAATAATTTGTTGTTTATGCGTTTCCTTGTGCACTACTAATTAGTGGTGGAACTTAACAATATAACAATGCCATTCATTGGAAGATAAGCTCTTAAGCCAATTCCGACATTTAAAAAAATTCCTACTATATGTATGTACATATGTACCGTGTTAACTCGAGATCTACTCAACGGACTTGGATGCAGTTTTAATTACCATTGTAGTAACCCGGTCAACACATAGGCTATAAGGAGTGTCCATAAAATAACGCTCAAGCCGAAAAAGGGGCAAAATTGAATAAACACTTTTAACTCTGGAACCACTCAGCGGGTTTGGATGTGGTTTTTTGTTTTAGTATCACTGTAGTGACCCTGTTCAACATATAAGCTGGGGCAAAAATTCAGTGAACGTGGGCGAAGCTGCGGGCAAAGACTAGTCACTAATAATAATATGCAATGTATATATAGTTATATTATGTAAAAACTCACGTTTTCGCAGCTATAGTAATAATATTACTATTTTATGTACGAATTTTAGTTTTATTTTAAGGTGATAACCCCTATTCGATTTAGAAGGTAAGAAGAACAGATAAAAAATGGCAACAGGGCAGTTTTGACTACCAAACATATTTTTAAGAATGTGAAATGAACAAATTAATTTTAACACTCAGATCGAGCCAGAGGTATAAATTCTTACAAACCATCCCCCACTATACGTGCGTGTTAAGATAAGAACAATCTTCACAACAGATATTATGTTTCTATGATCTGGAAGCCAAAGTATTACTCGTTGATCAAGCTGAAGTTATCTGTTGCTGTGGAAGTACCTTCCGTGACGTTGTCGATATAATTAGCTTGCCGGTTGTGCCCGTTGTGCCCGTCGCCCGGCGGTGTCGTCCGTCTGTTGTTGGCCGAGTAGCGGCTGCGGCTCATTTGAATAGGTGGGTGTCCATCGAAATGTTTCATGCTAATGTCGGGGAATATATTGTTATTCAGAGAATTGCGGCAGCTAGTCGCTTGTTACACAATTTGTGCCAGTTGCTCTCTTTTAGAATATTCCTACCTATACTGATACCTATATTATGTAACTAATAGAAATTGTGTAACTAAAGTACTTCACATTTTTTATTAAACAATTGCAGGTCTTAAACTTCTGAAAATAATTGTAGACTTAAGATAATGTTGGATAACAACGAACGGATGGACAGATCCAGGAATAAAGGTTTGCGGATTTTACACAGTAAAAGTGCTATAACTGGCATGATCTGTTTACAAGTTGTGTCTCGAGAGATTTATACAAACATCTTGTATTACTTCGAGAACGACGACGTACCCTGTACAACTTTTTAGTTTTTCGCCCAACCTTCAAAGAAACTCCAGTTGTATTGAAAATTATAGTTTCCTTCTATCAGTGCGACAGAGGTAGGAGATGGTCTATACCGTAATTCAAGTGTTTATTCTCTAAGTATTTCCACTCATATTTCATTTCTGTAACAATAACCAAGTAATACTCTATTGTCAACGGTTCACGGATGGATGGCAAAAAATAATAATTAACGCTAGTTTAATCTTTTGAGCCGACGAATATATGAAAATGTTTGCAGCTCCTTGGTCTAATGCTCCGAAACATCAAAAGTGAATATTGTTTTATCGATTTATTTTTAAACAAATAATCTTTTTCCGGAAAGTGTATGTGCTATTTTGTGCACGGTAAATAAATGTTGAAAAAAAACATTATGAATCTTTATGCAACTGGTCTAGTTTCTCATCATTACATTTGGTTTTGTAAATATTTCTCAGCAGGTTCCGAGAAAACTTTTTATCGCTCTTTTTTATCTAAGTTAGTAATGTACTAGGCGCTGTCAGTTTAAACTCCCTATTTGTAAACGACTTAAATTGTGATGATGACGTCGTAATAGAATCTGCAAATAGGTATGTAGCCTGTCGAGCTGGCGTCCGTACATTAAATATGTGTATCTATTCTGTATAAAATTTCATGTACTATTAGTGAAATTTCCATTCAGCCTCCCTTGCTCTTACTGTTCAATTTAGTATGTTATAGGAATGATTATTATATATTTCATGAATTTAAATTACTCTCCTTATTTTGATCGAAATAACCAACTATTTATTTTGACCAACTTTAATCAAAAAATAGGCATCGTATTGAGCCATTTGTTAAAATCATATATCAAAACATAATGTATATTTAAACATATAATAAAAGCAAGGGACCCTCTTAAATGATTCTCTCTGTATAGTGTTATTTGTAGTCGATCGTATTTTTGCAGCGAGTCGATCGGTTTAGCTTCGATATCGGGGTAAACAGGCTGTATGTAAATGAGGGTCCGTGGAGAGGGACGACGGGGGTGGGGCGCGCCGCGCGGGTAGTTGGTTCAAGAGTACTGTTTATGTTGCTCCCGTGCGTGCCGGGAATGTCGTGAAGTCGTGTGGTGCCGCCGGACTCAATTTTCACCATCTCTCATGTAAGAGCGTTTGTCCACCACTTCCTGAGATTATTTCGGGCTCAGGTTGGTACAACGCCCATGAAGGCGACCGTGTGTGCACCGCGACAGATCTCGGTGGTTACTTCAGTGTTGCCCTCGCTGTCACCTAGTTAAAACCAGCAACAACTTACCGCTGATGCTGTTAGAAAAAAGTTTTCTAAATATTATCTAAGCCCCCCGTAGACAGTTTCCTTGGCAGATGAATAAATTCTAAACTTAGAAATAAAAAACACAGAGAATTAAATGGTCATGTACGCTTACTAATTTCTTCTTTGGTTTTATCGTTCAGCTCCGGTGAGCGTTCGTGCAGCTCCGAGTACTTCCTTGGATAATGAGCTTCTCTGGCGGGTCTAACAATAAGTTAAGTCAATCATGTCATATTTTGTTTGACGGCGGAGGAGCAGCGCTTGGTTCTGCTCGGGGCTATCCTGTCTTGACCCTTGGTTAACGCGTCGTTGCTGCTCACACAGGTAGGCAGAGTGCGTGTGAGGTGGGTGCGATATCGTGCGACTTGTGCCTGTTGCGGTAAAACGTGACGCTCGCAAGTACTGTCATTAGTTGACGTTTGTCAAAAACTTCAGCGGTGTTTGATTACTTTACTTGAACTCAAATGTTTTTTTGAGTTTGTGTTATTGTCAATAACATAGAGTTAACTAATTAGTTACGTAGGTAGTGGCTGTTGTCTAATTTTTCCATCCCTTTGAAGTTCAGCTCGAAAAAAACGCAAATATCGGACCATGCTTTTTGCTGCAAAATCTTATTTTAGAACGCTTCTGTGATTCTACAAGTTTTACGAGTGTATATACATTATTTGACCAATGTGAACATTTTTATTCAATTTCCGACACATAAAACAAGCCAGACCAAATGTGCGTGCACAGAGCTCTAGTGGTGGCACCGAACTAACTACAATCATGGCAGACGAGATGATGATGATGGTGGAGGTGAACAAACGGTCAAAATCTTAATAAAACACTATACCGGGTGTATGTATACCTAGTATATTCATTAATTTCCTTGTGAATGTTTCTTTGGGCAAGTTGTTAAGTATGATCAACTGATCATGTTGTTTTATTTAAAAATTTATATATCATTGTGGAATACCAGAAGCTCCCCCCGCGCGTCCCACCGCGCTAACGGTGGAGAGATGAGGGTCCACTATTGTAAACGAGCTAAGTTTTTTCTATTTCCTTCGTTATATTTTACTTTCTTGCGGATTTAGCTGACAAACGTATAAAATGAAGATAAATAGAAGCAAAAATATAAAAAAGAAGGTTACAATTGACCATCTTACTGTTCGAAACTATGATAGAAATAAATTTCTATATTTTTAAACACTTGGCGATTTATCCATCGCAAGGAGATAACAAATTAAATTTATATCACTGCGGTATAGAAAATCAGAAAAGTAAATCTGGACGTGAGGAGCTCTGAACCGGGATACGAACCCGGGACCTCTCGCTTACCGGGCGGTTGCTCTACCAACTGAGCTATCCAGTTCTCAACATGACCTGCGAATTTACGCTTGTGCTTTCCCATACCGCAACGATATGTATAGGTACTCACTTAGTAGTGAGCCTCTTGGCTCAGAGCTCCTCACGTCCAGATTTACTTTTCTGATTTTCTATACCGCAGTGATATAAATTTAATTTGTTATCTCCTTGCGATGGATAAATCGCCAAGTGTTTAAAAATATAGAAATTTATTTCTATCATAGTTTCGATACGAGTAATGTGTATTCTTAACTACCCGATGCTGTAACAGGTGACGGTAGGGCAATAATAGTCTCAGACTTGTCTTGAATACACTAGCGCCCTCTAGGCGCCAAGAGGCTCACTACTAAGTGAGTACCTATACATATCGTTGCGGTATGGGAAAGCACAAGCGTAAATTCGCAGGTCATGTTGAGAACTGGATAGCTCAGTTGGTAGAGCAACCGCCCGGTAAGCGAGAGGTCCCGGGTTCGTATCCCGGTTCAGAGCTCCTCACGTCCAGATTTACTTTTCTGATTTTCTATACCGCAGTGATATAAATTTAATTTATCTTACTGTTCAGTGTAATATCGTCTGGAAAAATATCTTACCAAAACAAACGCAAACATTAGATGTACTTGTAGCTGCGACACAAGTGCTACGGCGTAGCATTTAATTATGTTAGAATTGATTAATGTAGGTCTACGAATAGTTGTGTGAGTAGTGTGTCTGTACGTCACAAGCGATATAGTTTCAAAAGATCCATCCATCCATCAGCCTGTCTCGTCCACTGCTGGACATAGGCCTTTCTAGAATTTCACCACTCTTGGCGGTCTTCCTGGAAAAAATGCCCATACTCACACACGCTCTGGGCAGGCGGGTTGGTGAGCGCGGTGCTGAAACCCTTGCATCAGTGACGCCGCTGCCCGTCACTAGTCTGTTTTATATAAGGCTCTGCAATTGGGGATGGATAAACCGCCATCCATCGGTCCCAGGCAATGGTGGGCCACCTGGTTTTGCCTAAGAGCTGTTCTCTTACTCTCTCCTGAATAACTTCGGGACGATTTGCAAGTAAGACGGTGGTACCTCCACAGTCAAGCCCGGCATCAGCTCTACCACGTACTTTCAAAAGATAGCATCATAAAATATATTTAATTCGAAAATGAATGTCTTTATAGTAAGATTTATCAGCAGTCTTACGATGCAACTATTTGTAGCGTATACGTAGTTTCATTAGAAGGTTGAATAAGTAAGCCAAACATAACTGCGTCGTTATAGCACTAATTCTGTAGTCCAGCCCCGGATAATCCGACAAATAGCCCGGTTATCGTCCAACAAACAGATTCCACACCCGTTGTCCAGCGCAGCCCTTGTGTCCACACAAATACGTTCACTAACACACAACACATACACAATTACACACCCCGAGCTATTACTTGAATTAAGACGTGGTTGTTTGTATTGTTTACTAATAATTACTACTTCAGACATTACTAATAGTAGTTCACCCCAAACTGTGAACTTGCGCTCCCCAATTCGCGCTTGCCCGATTAGGCTCATCTTTAAACATAAAAACTCTTTTTTGCCTTATTCACTCGCCTACCAAATTTAATGACATTCCAATCAACGATACTCGAGTTATTGTCGAACAAACATTCATACATACATACATACATACAAACGCCGGATTGTCCAAGTAGACTCTAATAACTCGCTCGCTTCGCTCACTCGTTCAATATATTCAAACAAGCTCGCCGAGATCTGTATACATGGCAATCTCCTGCGCTGGTTTGAGTCATACCTGAGAAATCGAAGGCAGGCTGTTAAAATTGGTTTTTATCGCTCTGTTTTCACACGGTTCCATCCGGAGTGCCTCAGGGCTCTCACTGGGGACCTCTGCTCTTTAATGTCTGCTTATACGACATTAGCAGTTGCTTTAAATTTTCTAAATTTATTATGTATGCTGATGATACCACAATTTTCTTACTCATTGTGGAAGCAGCTGATCTTATGAGGCTCCAGGAGGATCTCAGCAGACTTTCCGAGTACTGTGTCCGTAATAGCTTACACTTGAATAGCAAAAAATGACAGGTAATTACATTTAATTGAAAAAGAGATGTTCACTCACTCGCTTCGCTGGCTCGTTCAAATAACTACAAGTTAAATAATTAAACTGCAGATATAGGTATATACCAAGAAACAGATTTTCAAATGTTTTTCATTAGCCTCGTCATAAAATTTGACTTTGTATTTGTTAAGAGAATCTTAAAACTTTCGAGTCTCTTTGGCATCGTCCCTCATGCACGAACGTCATCTATTTATTTTAATTATTACAAGATAAGCAAGGGGTAGTATCTTTGCTTTAGAAATATACATTATATATATATCAATATGCTTATTTTTAGTAGACATATAAATTTAATAACACGTAAACCCTTCAAGAGACTCAGTCTTATAATGAGAATATTCGCATATGCGAAGATGTTGATAATTAAGACATCCTCTTTCTTCTGTAATACGTAAGTAGTAGAGTAGCGTACGCTTGTGAAGTATGAAATCTTTGATATATAATGAATATATTAAGATTTTGTAGCGCATACAAAAGAAAGTTTTTCGGTATGTTATTATATCTGAACATGTTCATAACATTGCAAAGTCAAAAACTAAACGTTATTTACAGATATGCCAAAAACAGTATGTCCTGCCTTTTACGACCTGTAGGTCTATTCTCAGTCTGTCGAATTAGCCTTCTCGATCGTAAAAACCCCTTTTATCAGGCGAACTCCATACATTTTATGATAGAGTTTACTGTAGTACATAGAGTCAACTGTTTTGCCGGAATTGCCCCCTGGTATAGTGGACCTAGTCTTGTTATCAAGAATCAAAACAGGCCCATCAGACTGCCCTTTTCTTTTAGAAAAATTAAGGTTTGATATCCTTAATAAATCGCGATTCAATTACCCTCTGTTTTATATAACAACTGTAGTTGTAACGAGCAGATAACAAACTTTATGTGAAATCTCAGATACTTTACCTTCCGTATATATCAGGGATGATAAAATAAGTGCAAATTTCTCAACAATAAACTTTTATTTGAGTTAATTTATTCATACATTGTTTATATCAAACTTTTTTAACTTTATTAACTTAAAATACTAAATATTTAATAATTAAAAGCAAAATATAAAACAGTTATTATTCGAACGAACATCTTTAATGGCCATCTGAAAATAATATAGTTCCAAGTTCAAAAGTCAACGAAGTCTAATTAATTGCAAAAAATATTATTGTAGTTTAAACTGTGTTTTCATTGGTTAAGGGTGCAAATAAATACCTGTGTCATTAAGTATTAAAACACAGAAATATTATCGGTAACTTTAAAAGTTATAAGTGAAGGCACCTGAATACGTTAGTGTGTACCACGGCTGCATGCCTCTGCAAGTCCATCAAACTTTACACTTTATGTACAAACTCCTGAATACGTTAGTGTGTACCACGGCTGCATGCCTCTTCAAGTCCATCAAACTTTACACTTTATGTACAAACTCCTGAATACGTTAGTGTGTACCACGGCTGCATGCCTCTTCAAGTCCATCAAACTTTACACTTTATGTACAAACTCCTGAATACGTTAGTGTGTACCACGGCTGCATGCCTCTTCAAGTCCATCAAACTTTACACTTTATGTACAAACTCCTGAATACGTTAGTGTGTACCACGGCTGCATGCCTCTTCAAGTCCATCAAACTTTACACTTTATGTACAAACTCCTGAATACGTTAGTGTGTACCACGGCTGCATGCCTCTTCAAGTCCATCAAACTTTACACTTTATGTACAAACTCCTGAATACGTTAGTGTGTACCACGGCTGCATGCCTCTTCAAGTCCATCAAACTTTACACTTTATGTACAAACTCCTGAATACGTTAGTGTGTACCACGGCTGCATGCCTCTTCAAGTCCATCAAACTTTACACTTTATGTACAAACTCCTGAATACGTTAGTGTGTACCACGGCTGCATGCCTCTTCAAGTCCATCAAACTTTACACTTTATGTACAAACTCCTGAATACGTTAGTGTGTACCACGGCTGCATGCCTCTTCAAGTCCATCAAACTTTACACTTTATGTACAAACTCCTGAATACGTAAGTGTGTGCCACGGCTGCATGCCTCTTCAAGTCCATCAAACTTTACACTTTATGTACAAACTCCTGAATACGTTAGTGTGTACCACGGCTGCATGCCTCTTCAAGTCCATCAAACTTTACACTTTATGTACAAACTCCTGAATACGTTAGTGTGTACCACGGCTGCATGCCTCTTCAAGTCCATCAAACTTTACACTTTATGTACAAACTCCTGAATACGTTAGTGTGTACCACGGCTGCATGCCTCTTCAAGTCCATCAAACTTTACACTTTATGTACAAACTCCTGAATACGTTAGTGTGTACCACGGCTGCATGCCTCTTCAAGTCCATCAAACTTTACACTTTATGTACAAACTCCTGAATACGTTAGTGTGTACCACGGCTGCATGCCTCTTCAAGTCCATCAAACTTTACACTTTATGTACAAACTCCTGAATACGTTAGTGTGTACCACGGCTGCATGCCTCTTCAAGTCCATCAAACTTTACACTTTATGTACAAACTCCTGAATACGTTAGTGTGTGCCACGGCTGCATGCCTCTTCAAGTCCATCAAACTTTACACTTTATGTACAAACTCCTGAATACGTTAGTGTGTGCCACGGCTGCATGCCTCTTCAAGTCCATCAAACTTTACACTTTATGTACAAACTCCTGAATACGTTAGTGTGTACCACGGCTGCATGCCTCTTCAAGTCCATCAAACTTTACACTTTATGTACAAACTCCTGAATACGTTAGTGTGTGCCACGGCTGCATGCCTCTTCAAGTCCATCAAACTTTACACTTTATGTACAAACTCCTGAATACGTTAGTGTGTGCCACGGCTGCATGCCTCTTCAAGTCCATCAAACTTTACACTTTATGTACAAACTCCTGAATACGTTAGTGTGTGCCACGGCTGCATGCCTCTTCAAGTCCATCAAACTTTACACTTTATGTACAAACTCCTGAATACGTTAGTGTGTACCACGGCTGCATGCCTCTTCAAGTCCATCAAACTTTACACTTTATGTACAAACTCCTGAATACGTTAGTGTGTGCCACGGCTGCATGCCTCTTCAAGTCCATCAAACTTGACACTTTATGTACAAACTCCTGAATACGTTAGTGTGTGCCACGGCTGCATGCCTCTTCAAGTCCATCAAACTTTACACTTTATGTACAAACTCCTGAATACGTTAGTGTGTGCCACGGCTGCATGCCTCTTCAAGTCCATCAAACTTTACACTTTATGTACAAACTCCTGAATACGTTAGTGTGTACCACGGCTGCATGCCTCTTCAAGTCCATCAAACTTTACACTTTATGTACAAACTCCTGAATACGTTAGTGTGTGCCACGGCTGCATGCCTCTTCAAGTCCATCAAACTTTACACTTTATGTACAAACTCCTGAATACGTTAGTGTGTGCCACGGCTGCATGCCTCTTCAAGTCCATCAAACTTGACACTTTATGTACAAACTCCTGAATACGTTAGTGTGTGCCACGGCTGCATGCCTCTTCAAGTCCATCAAACTTGACACTTTATGTACAAACTCCTGAATACGTTAGTGTGTGCCACGGCTGCATGCCTCTTCAAGTCCATCAAACTTGACACTTTATGTACAAACTCCTGAATACGTTAGTGTGTGCCACGGCTGCATGCCTCTTCAAGTCCATCAAACTTGACACTTTATGTACAAACTCCTGAATACGTTAGTGTGTGCCACGGCTGCATGCCTCTTCAAGTCCATCAAACTTGACACTTTATGTACAAACTCCTGAATACGTTAGTGTGTGCCACGGCTGCATGCCTCTTCAAGTCCATCAAACTTGACACTTTATGTACAAACTCCTGAATTTCTTGGTGAGCATGTTGTTTATTACATTTTGCCGAGAAACTTTTATATGTCAACATGTAACCAGAATGTGTGTCCGTCACTCACGCGTAGCGGTGAGTCGAGGATGCCTTCATTTAATATGAGCTTTTAAAATTCTTTACAACATAAGCTTTGGTAAAACTTCTAACTCAAAAGAAGAAATCCGGGTTACAGGTTGAACCAAACGAATACCCCCTGGAGGGAAAGTACCTTAAATATTAGAGATAGCAAATAGCAGATAGTTTCCTGATACGACACAGGCATCCGAAAAGAAAAAATATTTGTGAAATTCATACTTCAGATAACTTACTTCTACCGTACAGATCAAAATTAGATGGACAAGATTGTTTAAGCTGTGTCTTGCTTATAATGGCATACAAATATTTGAAAACGTAAAAACAAGAAAATAAAAAGCCATATGAATTTTACAAGGAATTTTCAAATTAATTAATTAACTAAATACATAACTAGTTTTTAATGTCCGTCACGCTTACATGTGAAAATTGGTGGGGTACAATAAATTTAAAATTTGATTTAAGAATAAAATTAATGTGATTTTTACATGTCATGAAATAGTTACCCAAGTTTAGTTTTTTATTTATATACGTGATACGTCAAACAAAATTTAACATAGAATCTTATTCGACTTACAAAATCTACTTACAAAGTCAAGTATAAATCGAACTCCTTCAGCACGGACGGAGCCGTGGACAAAATGCTAGTGTAACTTTAATTGAATATTTTACAAACTCAGAGATAAATTCATGTTCTCGTGCGAGAATAGAGCGGTGCGTGTTTTCATTTAACGAGGAAAATAGGTTTTCCTAAGTTCATCGCTGTTTACACGAGTGTTTACTTACCGCCAATGATTTGCCATGCGAACAGTCTACTTATTTGTATAATCTAATATTTGCTAATATTTACACAGACTTACATAATATTGTAATATGTCTTCGAGTATTCACATCAAAGAGGTTTTATTAATATGTACTCGTAAATATATGCTGTAACTAGCCTTTGCCCACGGCTTCGATTGCGTGGAAGTGTCTTTCAAACGATGTGTGCAAACCACACTTTCAAAAGTCAAAAATATTTGAACTGCCGTCACTTTATATATATGAAACTGCCTGCTTTGTAAGAACCAACCAAACTAAAAAAAATAAATAAAATTAACTGCTTCAAAACCTGGTAGCAACGTTTCCCTCAAGCACGGGTCTTTCAAATAACAGCAGGCCTACCCCGAGTTTTGCTTACTATATACTAGACGGTAGTCTGCGTCAAATATTTTGTATGAGAAATGCTGGTTCCTGTAGTAATCCGCTAGGGGCACTGACAATTTCTCATATAAATATTTTACGCAGACCTCAACGTGTACAGTAAGAAAACTCATGGTAGGCACAGTACACAGTATTATAAGTATGGGCCCTCGTATTTATAATAACTTACTACAGTCAATTAGAGAACTTGTAAATTTACATAGGTTTAGTTGACATTAAAATAATTATAAATTGACAAAGCCTATTATGAATTTAAAAAAAAAATCTGTCGAATTTCAGTAATATACAAGGTCCTACAATTCAAAGTGAAAAAAAAAAAACAACAGACGATAGAGTATATCCCTAATAGAGCACAATCCACTGAAAATTGCAAGTACATTTATTTTTTTACCTTTCCGTAGAAATTTAGTCAGCTTCCTCAACCACTACTGGGAAGTGAAAAAATTATTTGAGCAAAAATTTTTTTCTTGTTCTGGAATTTGATCAGTTGACGATACATGATCTACCCTAGTATTATTTTCACTTATTATTGTAGGACCTTCTATAAATTAACTAAACTTACATGATTAATACTTGCGATTGTCGGCAATTGGTGAAACATCGTCAACACCTAAAAAATACACTCGTACTGTTTCACTTAAATTCACTTTATTGAATTTATTAGTTTCGCCTTACGGTATCATCAGGTTATAATATCTTAATTTTATAATCGTGTTACCGGTAATTCAATAAAGTGAATCAAGTGAAACAGTACAAGTGTATTTTTTAAGATGTTAACTAAACTTACATATTTAAGTTTCTGAACTTAAAACTCACTACTCGATTTGCTGAAACACGTATACATTATAACACCCTATTGTACCTTGGTTCGACAAATAAATATACATTGAACTTTGAACGATGCGATGTATAGTTTAAAACTACGAGATGGACAGTTTTCAGTTTGGCGGCTATTTTATCAACACGCCATAGTGCCTATATGTTGAGCAGCGCTACACGATGATGATACAAAAATCGCATTCAAATCCGTTGAGTGCTTCTCTAGTCAAAACGGAACTACTATATACTGACTACTGGCTACTCCTGCAGGTATGTATGTTGTCGCGCCCTTCTCCGTTGGCAATGCTCGGGTTGTGACTGTTTACTCACCATGTAAACAGTTAATGTTGGATGGTACACAAATATACGTACAACTGGCTACTCCTGCAGGTATGTATGTTGTCGCGCCCTTCTCCGTTGGCAATGCTCGGGTTGTGACTGTTTACTCACCATGTAAACAGTTAATGTTGAATGGTACACAAATATACGTACAACTGGCTACTCCTGCAGGTATGTATGTTGTCGCGCCCTTCTCCGTTGGCAATGCTCGGGTTGTGGCTGTTTACTCACCATGTAAACAGTTAATGTTGGATGGTACACAAATATACGTACAACTGGCTACTCCTGCAGGTATGTATGTTGTCGCGCCCTTCTCCGTTGGCAATGCTCGGGTTGTGGCTGTTTACTCACCATGTAAACAGTTAATGTTGAATGGTACACAAATATACGTACAACTGGCTACTCCTGCAGGTATGTATGTTGTCGCGCCCTTCTCCGTTGGCAATGCTCGGGTTGTGACTGTTTACTCACCATGTAAACAGTTAATGTTTGTTGGTACACAAATATACGTACAACTGGCTACTCCTGCAGGTATGTATGTTGTCGCGCCCTTCTCCGTTGGCAATGCTCGGGTTGTGACTGTTTACTCACCATGTAAACAGTTAATGTTGGATGGTACACAAATATACGTACAACTGGCTACTCCTGCAGGTATGTATGTTGTCGCGCCCTTCTCCGTTGGCAATGCTCGGGTTGTGACTGTTTACTCACCATGTAAACAGTTAATGTTGGATGGTACACAAATATACGTACAACTGGCTACTCCTGCAGGTATGTATGTTGTCGCGCCCTTCTCCGTTGGCAATGCTCGGGTTGTGACTGTTTACTCACCATGTAAACAGTTAATGTTGGATGGTACACAAATATACGTACAACTGGCTACTCCTGCAGGTATGTATGTTGTCGCGCCCTTCTCCGTTGGCAATGCTCGGGTTGTGACTGTTTACTCACCATGTAAACAGTTAATGTTGGATGGTACACAAATATACGTACAACTGGCTACTCCTGCAGGTATGTATGTTGTCGCGCCCTTCTCCGTTGGCAATGCTCGGGTTGTGACTGTTTACTCACCATGTAAACAGTTAATGTTGGATGGTACACAAATATACGTACAACTGGCTACTCCTGCAGGTATGTATGTTGTCGCGCCCTTCTCCGTTGGCAATGCTCGGGTTGTGACTGTTTACTCACCATGTAAACAGTTAATGTTGGATGGTACACAAATATACGTACAACTGGCTACTCCTGCAGGTATGTATGTTGTCGCGCCCTTCTCCGTTGGCAATGCTCGGGTTGTGACTGTTTACTCACCATGTAAACAGTTAATGTTGGATGGTACACAAATATACGTACAACTGGCTACTCCTGCAGGTATGTATGTTGTCGCGCCCTTCTCCGTTGGTAATGCTCGGGTTGTGACTGTTTACTCACCATGTAAACAGTTAATGTTGGATGGTACACAAATATACGTACAACTGGCTACTCCTGCAGGTATGTATGTTGTCGCGCCCTTCTCCGTTGGCAATGCTCGGGTTGTGACTGTTTACTCACCATGTAAACAGTTAATGTTGGATGGTACACAAATATACGTACAACTGGCTACTCCTGCAGGTATGTATGTTGTCGCGCCCTTCTCCGTTGGCAATGCTCGGGTTGTGACTGTTTACTCACCATGTAAACAGTTAATGTTGGATGGTACACAAATATACGTACAACTGGCTACTCCTGCAGGTATGTATGTTGTCGCGCCCTTCTCCGTTGGCAATGCTCGGGTTGTGACTGTTTACTCACCATGTAAACAGTTAATGTTGGATGGTACACAAATATACGTACAACTGGCTACTCCTGCAGGTATGTATGTTGTCGCGCCCTTCTCCGTTGGCAATGCTCGGGTTGTGACTGTTTACTCACCATGTAAACAGTTAATGTTGGATGGTACACAAATATACGTACAACTGGCTACTCCTGCAGGTATGTATGTTGTCGCGCCCTTCTCCGTTGGCAATGCTCGGGTTGTGACTGTTTACTCACCATGTAAACAGTTAATGTTGGATGGTACACAAATATACGTACAACTGGCTACTCCTGCAGGTATGTATGTTGTCGCGCCCTTCTCCGTTGGCAATGCTCGGGTTGTGACTGTTTACTCACCATGTAAACAGTTAATGTTGGATGGTACACAAATATACGTACAACTGGCTACTCCTGCAGGTATGTATGTTGTCGCGCCCTTCTCCGTTGGCAATGCTCGGGTTGTGACTGTTTACTCACCATGTAAACAGTTAATGTTGGATGGTACACAAATATACGTACAACTGGCTACTCCTGCAGGTATGTATGTTGTCGCGCCCTTCTCCGTTGGCAATGCTCGGGTTGTGACTGTTTACTCACCATGTAAACAGTTAATGTTGGATGGTACACAAATATACGTACAACTGGCTACTCCTGCAGGTATGTATGTTGTCGCGCCCTTCTCCGTTGGCAATGCTCGGGTTGTGACTGTTTACTCACCATGTAAACAGTTAATGTTTGTTGGTACACAAATATACGTACAACTGGCTACTCCTGCAGGTATGTATGTTGTCGCGCCCTTCTCCGTTGGCAATGCTCGGGTTGTGACTGTTTACTCACCATGTAAACAGTTAATGTTTGTTGGTACACAAATATACGTACAACTGGCTACTCCTGCAGGTATGTATGTTGTCGCGCCCTTCTCCGTTGGCAATGCTCGGGTTGTGACTGTTTACTCACCATGTAAACAGTTAATGTTGGATGGTACACAAATATACGTACAACTGGCTACTCCTGCAGGTATGTATGTTGTCGCGCCCTTCTCCGTTGGCAATGCTCGGGTTGTGACTGTTTACTCACCATGTAAACAGTTAATGTTTGTTGGTACACAAATATACGTACAACTGGCTACTCCTGCAGGTATGTATGTTGTCGCGCCCTTCTCCGTTGGCAATGCTCGGGTTGTGACTGTTTACTCACCATGTAAACAGTTAATGTTTGTTGGTACACAAATATACGTACAACTGGCTACTCCTGCAGGTATGTATGTTGTCGCGCCCTTCTCCGTTGGCAATGCTCGGGTTGTGACTGTTTACTCACCATGTAAACAGTTAATGTTGGATGGTACACAAATATACGTACAACTGGCTACTCCTGCAGGTATGTATGTTGTCGCGCCCTTCTCCGTTGGCAATGCTCGGGTTGTGACTGTTTACTCACCATGTAAACAGTTAATGTTGGATGGTACACAAATATACGTACAACTGGCTACTCCTGCAGGTATGTATGTTGTCGCGCCCTTCTCCGTTGGCAATGCTCGGGTTGTGACTGTTTACTCACCATGTAAACAGTTAATGTTGGATGGTACACAAATATACGTACAACTGGCTACTCCTGCAGGTATGTATGTTGTCGCGCCCTTCTCCGTTGGCAATGCTCGGGTTGTGACTGTTTACTCACCATGTAAACAGTTAATGTTGGATGGTACACAAATATACGTACAACTGGCTACTCCTGCAGGTATGTATGTTGTCGCGCCCTTCTCCGTTGGCAATGCTCGGGTTGTGACTGTTTACTCACCATGTAAACAGTTAATGTTTGTTGGTACACAAATATACGTACAACTGGCTACTCCTGCAGGTATGTATGTTGTCGCGCCCTTCTCCGTTGGCAATGCTCGGGTTGTGACTGTTTACTCACCATGTAAACAGTTAATGTTTGTTGGTACACAAATATACGTACAACTGGCTACTCCTGCAGGTATGTATGTTGTCGCGCCCTTCTCCGTTGGCAATGCTCGGGTTGTGACTGTTTACTCACCATGTAAACAGTTAATGTTGGATGGTACACAAATATACGTACAACTGGCTACTCCTGCAGGTATGTATGTTGTCGCGCCCTTCTCCGTTGGCAATGCTCGGGTTGTGACTGTTTACTCACCATGTAAACAGTTAATGTTTGTTGGTACACAAATATACGTACAACTGGCTACTCCTGCAGGTATGTATGTTGTCGCGCCCTTCTCCGTTGGCAATGCTCGGGTTGTGACTGTTTACTCACCATGTAAACAGTTAATGTTTGTTGGTACACAAATATACGTACAACTGGCTACTCCTGCAGGTATGTATGTTGTCGCGCCCTTCTCCGTTGGCAATGCTCGGGTTGTGACTGTTTACTCACCATGTAAACAGTTAATGTTGGATGGTACACAAATATACGTACAACTGGCTACTCCTGCAGGTATGTATGTTGTCGCGCCCTTCTCCGTTGGCAATGCTCGGGTTGTGACTGTTTACTCACCATGTAAACAGTTAATGTTTGTTGGTACACAAATATACGTACAACTGGCTACTCCTGCAGGTATGTATGTTGTCGCGCCCTTCTCCGTTGGCAATGCTCGGGTTGTGACTGTTTACTCACCATGTAAACAGTTAATGTTGGATGGTACACAAATATACGTACAACTGGCTACTCCTGCAGGTATGTATGTTGTCGCGCCCTTCTCCGTTGGCAATGCTCGGGTTGTGACTGTTTACTCACCATGTAAACAGTTAATGTTTGTTGGTACACAAATATACGTACAACTGGCTACTCCTGCAGGTATGTATGTTGTCGCGCCCTTCTCCGTTGGCAATGCTCGGGTTGTGACTGTTTACTCACCATGTAAACAGTTAATGTTTGTTGGTACACAAATATACGTACAACTGGCTACTCCTGCAGGTATGTATGTTGTCGCGCCCTTCTCCGTTGGCAATGCTCGGGTTGTGACTGTTTACTCACCATGTAAACAGTTAATGTTGGATGGTACACAAGTCCAAGTGGTAGAACTGGTGCTGAGCTCGACGGTGGAGGTACCACCATCTTACTCACAAACCTCCCCGAAGTTATTCCGGGGAGAATAAAAGGACAGCTGGCAGACAACCGACCAACTGATGGCGGTATATTTGTCGTCGGCAGGTCGTGGAATTGATCATATCATAATCTGGCCAGGCATATTGTATTTCTGATAAACTAGGGGGGTGCTTCGCTCCACTTTGCTCGGCTCTCCAAGTGTATTACAATCAGCAACCTAACACGCTCCTCCTCGCTCCGTTTCGCTCTGCACGTCTTCGCACCTATTTTTCACTCTTAGTGGACGATTTTCGGTTTCATACTTTACGATCTGCCCAATTCCACGATCTGCCGGCGACATATCCATCCTCAGTTGCCGAACATTATACAAAACAGACAGTTTAGGTACCGCGCTTACGAATTAACCCACCTGCCCAGGGTGTGTGAGTATGGGCATTTCTTCCCGGACGATCGCCAAGAGTGGTGAAATCTTGGAAAGGCTTATGTCCAGCAGTGGATGAAACAGGCTGATGGATGGATGGACACAAGTGCAAGTGACTACATGTGTAACTACGTCGTCGCACGCATCTCCGCCTCCAATGCTCAGGTCACAGTTCGCTCACGATGTAAACAGTTTATGCAAAGCGAAGAATTGAATAAAGGTTGGGATCGCGAGCCTCGGGCGACGCCAACAACGCGGTCCACTCTATTCACAACCACACATATTATTCTATAGGAAGACCTTTCTTAAAAATATTTTATTCACGGTTTGGCCCGCAATAAGATATGTTTTGCCACTATTCGACAAATAAAATCAAAGTAGAGCAGTGTTTTGCTTTCTCTGAGTCTACTGGAACAATCCGGTGTTTGTATGTATGTATGAACATTTGTTCGACTTTACATATTTGACAAGACTAACCTCATTTTAAGCGTTCTGTCTTCGTCTTTTCGACACAGAAAGAAAGAGGCAGAATGCTTAAATTAAGTTTCATGGTGCTGTCAAATAAGTTAAGTCATGCTACACCGAATCAATAGCGATAACATATGTCATGAAATTTGGGAGGCGAGTAAATAAATAAATAAAATGAAAATGAAATGTTTTTTTTTCAGACAATATTATACAATATTACGAGCAAATTTACAGTCTATAGATGATAGTAGGCCTTATAACTATGTTAGTAAAGCGTATAAAATTAAATCGAATTAGTTTAAATATTTACCCGTACAGCTTGACCCTGCCATCTGTACATGATTTTGTACCATGTGTCGCAGGATCGGGCAGTAAGGCTTCTCGCCAATGACTTCGAGAATGGTGTTGGAGCTCCCGCGCATTCCGCGTAGAACTGATGCGGTGCGCTTGCGCACTATAGCATGGAAGCCAAGCAAACATTCCGGACTCACTACAGTAACGCGGAAGCCCCAACAACATCCTAAAACCATTATTACGAGTATATTGTACTCGGAGAGCATTGATAGCCCGCTGCGTAAAGTCGACCCACAGACCGCAAGTATATATAGATTTGCAATATGCCTTTTACGGGCAAATCTGCGGCCAACATATTGCGCATTGCCCATGCTCTCCTCTCCCTGTCAATATCACTGTCATCCTTTAAGTCCTCGGTAACAATGTGACCCAAGTACTTGAAGGACGACACTTCAACAAGTTCCACTCCATTTAGCTTCACAAGAGGCACACAGATCGTTTTGCTATTCTTAGTTCGGAACACCATGAGTTCGCTTTTTTAACGTTATACGTGAGCCCATGGGACTTCGCGTATTCCTCACATATTGTAATCAGCTTTCTGAGTGCAGCAACTGATGAACTCAGCAGCACCATGTCGTCTGCATTGCTGATGATGAAGGAGACGTCAACTAACCCTGTCTTACTCCGCACTCCAACCTGTATGAGTCAGAAATCTGATTTAGCCATTTGTACCATTTTTGACATTGTAAATAAGGCAAAAAGATCTTTTAAGTTCAAACATGAGCCAAATTGGTCAAGCGCGTATCGGGCGAGCGCAAATGCATAGTTCGGGGCGAGTAATCGCCTGCCTAATTTCATGACATTCCAATCAACGATTCCCTAGTTATCGTCGAACGAACATTCATATTTCATTCCAAGTAACAAAGAGTAATGTAAATCCGAAACTATATCACAAAATAGCGACATAAATACTCTATAAGAATTTTTATATCGCCTTTCTGTGATGTATCTGAATTGTATTGCTATTTAGCTCTATAAGCCAATTAAAATACAAAACAAATACAAAATACAATTATTTATTTCAATATCAAAACCATAGAAATTTACAAGTGGTTGGAGTCTCCTTTTAAGTAAAAGAATATCTGTAGTAAGAGACTCCGAAAAATTAGTAACATATTTAATAATATAGTACCGTATGTCACTAAGAAAGTTACAACTTTGACACTGCGTTATAATGTTTTTCAATAATGCCGTTTAATGACTACTTAGCTTTATAATTGCTCTGCAGTATCGGCATTATAGACCTAAATAGCAATATTATAGCGGTTAAGTAATTTTTATAGTAAAGTAATATATTGACGGCGGCGCAGAGCAGGTTGGCGATATACTATGTGATTACGTCACCTTTTGTTTCTAATTGATCATATAATATTCTCTTGTTTACTTTTATAGTTCAGTCATTATACATCAGCCATTTTAACTTCTTTACAAAATTAGGGAGCTTAATGAGAGCGGGTTTAAAAGATTTATAGTTCTACATATTTTAGTGTCAAAACGGATTTATAATTGAAATCACTATAATTGTAATAGAACTGTGACTGTAATAGACTGTAATAGATTGTCGGTAAGTTCATCAACTATGGTGCTGATCCGTGTTATATCAGTTGTATCTGTATCTTTTTATTACCTGTTGCCTCCATTGTTAGACGCGTCTCGCATGTTGGCAAATTTAATGAAGAAAAAATAAGTGAAATTTGCGTTTCTCATGGATTTCAAAGGCTGGAAACGGTAAAAAAAGTGGGCACTACAGGAGGAAAGTATTGAAACGATGTCAAGGAAATTGTCCTGCTACAACTGAATTGCCAAACGCGCTATTTTTATCATGGCCGCCATTAGTGACAAAGCAATCACATATAGCACCAACTAGTGATATAAAGGTGTCCAAAGATAAAAATGTTTTTGTTTTACTTATTTTAGATTATAAACCGATGCCGCAATTAAAGCGAATTAAAAATTTTGCGTAAACAATTAACCTACTAGTTACACAGTAAAATTAACACCTAATGTTATTTCACCTTACAAGTATAAAACCACACGTATTTAAGTTTCTATGTTACCATCTTTAGTTAGCGCACGCTATTTTATATAGGTGATAAAACACAACGCTTACCGTGGTAAATAATACTGTCACTTTTTTTGAAATAGCCATTTATTTTTTTCTCTATGTTTTGACACTGGTTCAAACCCAAATAAATTGAGTATAGAAAACAAAATGAAATTATTAGATTATCTCTTTATCTTCCTATTCAATCGGTCCTATCATCTTTTTTATAGTCAGAATAAATAAATAAAAAACATACAATAAAAGGTTTGAGATGAATTAACACCATGCTTTTACTCATTAGCCACGTAAAATGCGTCTTTTCCTGAGGATATATGTACTTACAGTATTGATATAGAGCCGATTACATACTCTATTTAAAGAGTCAACTCGCTTATGAAGCTTATTATGTAACATATTTTTGCTACTTAATTCATACAAACACCGGATTGTTCTAGTAGACTCGGAGAGCTTCTCTCGTTTCGCTCGCTCATTTAACTGGAAGCCGTATATTATGCGGAAGTCCGATAGTCTGATTATTGCCTTGTTTGCTTCCACTCTCTTATTTTATGGACAAGCATCTTATGTCTCATTGACGCTTTCCGTCAGTTCTTTCCTATACGTGTGCTATACAGACTTATACGTGTGCTATACAGACCTATACGTGTGCTATACAGACCTATACGTGTGCTGTACAGACCTATACGTGTGCTATACAGACCTATACGTGTGCTATTCATACCTATACGTGTGCTATACATACCTAATGTTATTTGAATTTCAAGGTTCCAAGTCAACTGTAAGTTACCCTGTAGGTTTTCATGTTGAACCAATTTGTCTGAAACTGTGTACGTAAAGGGTAAGTTTTTTGCATTTAGTTGGAAGCCTGATTTCTTAACAGCGCCATGGAACCATTAAATTCTATACGGGTATCAGTTTTAACTTGATATCTCTTTCGGGGTCTGAGAAAAATAGTTTTGACCGAAGGATAGACGTTCAGATAGACTGAAGGACAACAAAGTGACCCTATAAAGGGTTCAGTTATTTCATTTTGAGACATGGAATCCTAAAAAAGAAGAAAATCATGTGAATTGCTTACGAAACTTCTCAAGGAAAAAGATGTAAGTGGAACGAACCGGGACTGTTTTGCCTGTCCTCAATTCAGCAACTACTTTGTGTGAGGACGTGCATGCGTTTTTTCCGGTAACAATACAATGTTCAGATCGCATCTTGATATGCGTACCGTGTTACTAGCTACTGGGAGGAACGTGAGAGGAGGGGAATGGAGGTTGATAGTTTGCCTTGGGATATGTTTATCAAATGTCCGTAAGGAAGGACGATTTTGAGGACCCCAATTTTGCCCTCGATGATATGGATTATCATATTTTTAGAAGGTTATTTGTAAAATGCATGCGATTTTACATTTTATTTTTTTCTTTCTTGTAAGTTTACTTGGTTTTATACCTATTTTTTTCGCATAGTTAATGCTTGTGGTTAATAGCATTTGGTGAAAATGACTACACATTTGGTTTATTTAATTTTAATATTAAATATTTATTTATTTATTTATTTATTTATTTATTTACTGAAAAAAGTTAGTAATACAAAAACTTAAATAGACCTAACCTAGGGTTAGTAGAATACAAAAATATACAACGGTTCGGACTTATAGTATAGGCAGGATCCGACCCAATAAAAACATTGTACATTATGTATAACCAACATGTACGTTGCACGTATATTATTGCGAATGTAAGTGCTCCGATACTAGAGTTCTCCGTAACACGGAAGAACTATGAAGTTATTTTTCGCCAGAAGGCGCCCAGTGCACAAAGTTCGTAGAGTAATTTAATTTATTTTTGCGGTGTAAGCCGAATATATATATATATATTATATATATATATAATATATATATATAATATATATATATATACATATATAGATACGTACATATATTCATATATAACATAATACATACAAATATAGGATTTTAAAGTCGGTAAAAATGTAATAAATGAAGTTTTTGTTTAAAGATTATTCAAAATTATGATTCGATACACATCAGTTTTTCAATATAGTCATAAGATTTTGATAAAAGCCAAGTACGGAGATTTCTTATTAAATTATTTTTTAGTTTAGTTTTATCTGCTAAAGGTATTTCTTTGATGATTTGATTGTAAACGAATGGACCTAAGAAAATTTTAAAGCGGTTAGCAAATGCAGAGCGTACTCGAGGGACTTTAAGTTTGCCTTCAAGTCTAACTGACCTGTAACCTTCATCTCGATTGGCTGCAAAAGCGACCTCTTGAAATGTCAATTTTGGTACAATATTGGAAATAAAAAGTCTACGAACACTTAGTATTCCACTTTCACGATGTAGAAGGTTCGTGTCGTACCGAAATGGTTTTTTCAACATTACTTTGATAACCATTCGCTGAGCTCTTTCTAGCTGCAAAATTTTTGTTTTGGCTGCGCCACCCCAGGAGTCAATGCAATAAGAGAGTAAGCTTTGGCACATGGCGTAGTATACACTTAATTTAAGCTTATTGTGAAGAATATTCTTAAGGGACCCGAAAATGAAGGACAACTTTCGTATCCGCCCAGAAAGAGTTTTAATGTGTTCGTGCCAGTTGAGTCTGTCATCAAGAACAACCCCTAGGTAGTGGACTGTTCTCATACGTTCGATGGTATTGCATTGACAACGAGAGACAGAGGAATCAGTGAAGTTGTTACAAGTGTGAATTTTCAGAGATTGACTGTCATCTACGACTGTGTGATATGTTTTTGTAAAGCATAAGTAATTAGTTTTGCTAATGTTCAGCGTTAGTAAATTCTTGTCGAGCCACTCTCTAATCAACGCAACTCCACGATTTGCTTTGCTGAAGACTGTATCCCAATTAGAGTCAGTAAAAATGAGGGCAGTATCATCCGCGAAAGACACTATCCTGCCATCTATAGTATTTAAATCCGTCAAACTATTTATATATATCAAGAACAATACTGGGCCCAGGACGCTGCCCTGTGGAACTCCGTAGGTTACAGGCAAAGATTCACTAATTGTTCCCTCAATATTAACTTTTTGATGCCTATTCTCTAGATACGAGCGGAACCACTGCATCGGAAGGTCTCTTATACCAAGGCTTTCCAGTTTAGACAGTAGTATTGGAATAGAAACTGTATCAAAAGCCTTGGCCAGGTCCAGGAATACGCCGATACAGCGCCGATCATTGTCTAACTGCTCAACAAGGTAGCTAACCAAGTCATCTAAGGCGTCACCTGTTGATCTTTGGAGCCTAAACCCATATTGTTTATCCGACAAAAGCTCATGTTTTTCTAGGAAGCTGATGAGACGTCGTTTTACTAATTTTTCCAGTACCTTAGAAATGGTGGGTAACATAGCGATAGGTCTATAATTTTTGACGTTTTTAGCATCACCTCCTTTATGCAGAGGAATAATGGTGGCCAGTTTGAAATAGTCAGGAAAGGTGCCATTAGCGAAGCTTAGATTGAAGATATGGACAAGAGGTTCAAGAATTAGGAATCCGATTTTTTTCAAAATTTCGTTGCTTATCATATCCCAGCCAGCAGAATTAGAAAATTTTAGCTCTTTTATGGTACACAATACTTCTTCCGCATTAACAGGAGATAAGAAGAATGAATTGGGATGTTTTGTTGTTGAATTTATGTCATTAGATAAGTCTTCTTCTGATCTATTAAGGCGATTCAATGTAGATTGAGCAAGTTCCTTGCCTATGTTACAGAAATAAGTGTTTACTTTATTGACGGCTTCTACATTGTTAATTTTACCATCTAAAAGTGAGATTGAGGCATTTTTTGACTTTTTATCAAGGTTCGCTGCTTCTTTAACTATATTCCAAGTTTTACGAGAGTTGAATTTATTACGTTCTATTTTGATTCCAAAGTAAAGATCACGAGCAGCTTTGGTTGCTATTTTACAGATATTTCGATAAGTTTTGTACGTTTTTTGGATATCTTCATTGTCTGGAAATTTTCGTGCCACTTTATGCAACGAATCTCTTTTAATTATAGATTTAACTAAGGATTCCGTAATCCATGGTTTTACAGCGCGTAATCTGTGTGGTCGTGTCACTACCTTGGTATGTTTTTCTATCAGAGACTGCAGTTTATTAATAAGCTGATGAGTTGCTTTATTTACATCCATTTCATTGAGGGTGTCACTCCAGTCAAATACATTTAGGGACTTGGCTAAGGACTCAAATTCAATTTTTGTGAATTTTACATGGGATTTAGGTTTCTTAGTTGAAGTAAAATTAATACTGTTAACAATTAAAAAGTGGTCAGTTGTGTCAGTACTTACAGTCAAACTCTTAATGTTGTGTTCAGCTCTAGCGATGAAGTGATCTAAGCAGTTACACAATCTCGTTGGATGCCGAGCTGTTGGAGATAATCCATGAGAAGAGAGAATATTTTCGTAATCAACAGTATTAGTGTCACTTTCGCTATTGTTCCCAATATTTATATTTATATCGCCTGTAATAAAAAGGTTTTTATTTTTAGATAATTTGCTTATCTCAACAGCCAAGTCATCTAAAAAATTCTTAGCATTATGTACATGAGGAGAACGATAAATACAAAATAAGGAAATATTTTCATCAATTGCCAAAAGTATGGTATTAGAGTCTCGAATTGGTAATTCTTGAATGTGGGTGTTCAAACTTTGTTTAATATAAACTGCAACTCCATCACTTTGAAATTTGTGCATTGAAGTGGTGTAAAGATCGTAGCCTGAGAGATATCTTGGTCTATAGGACGCGGTATGAAGCCAACATCCAGTCAGCACTATAATATCGTAATCGATGTCAAGTCTGTGCAACATTATTAAGAAGTCATCAAAGTTAGCCCGAATACTACGAATGTTAAAAGTTAAAATGTTGAAGTTGTCATTCTTTATTAAAGATTTGCAACTTTCCAAACACTCAACTTTGAATGAAGTGAACATCTCTGAATTGTCAATTACCGAGCAAATAAAATTATGATCTAGTTCAATCATTGTAATATCTTATAGTAATCGATAAGCCATCAAACTGAGGATTCGGGGATTGATATTCAGAGTAATAAAAAAAATTAAAGATAATAATTTTAAACATATAATAGAGTGTTGTGTATTGTAAAATAGAATTTGCATTTTTTAAATAAGTATATTTGAATTGAATGCATAAGGCACTAAGATTAAGGTGGTAGGCATAATGTAGAAATATGATGTAAGAATAATAGCTTTTATATGAATCTAAGTGCACTGGGTATCCCTTGGTTTCAAAATCGCACGGTAATTTAATTAGTATAATGTCTATAAATATTATCAGGATTTTAATGTAGAAAATTTGCTTATTTGGGCTACTGACCCAAACTATGACAAATTTTGTTTTCAGATAAGTAGACACATAATAGAATTTACGATAGATAGCGTAAGGACAGTTAATTTGCCACGATAAATTAATTTTACAATAGAAACTACATTTGTTCTTATGAAGACTTTTCACAGTTGTGGTAATCAACGCATAACAATATACTATCAGGATTTTGTTGCAAAAACTTTCCATATTTGAGCTATTGACAGAAACTAAGTTATATTTTGTTTTCAGATAAGTTGACACATAACAATATTTATAATAGATACTGTAAGGACAGATAATTAGCCATAATGAATAAATTTTACAAAACAAATAATTACATTTGTTCTTAAGAAGACTTTTCCTGTTCATGAAAATTAAGGCATAACAATGTTCTCTTAGGATTTTGTTGCAAAAAACATCCATATTTGAGCTACCGACAGAAACCAATTTATATTTTGTTTTCAAATAAGTTGACACATAATCATATTTATAATAGATACTGTAAGGACAGTTAATTTGACACCATGAATTAGTTTTACATAATAAACAATAACATTTGTTCTTAGGAAGGCCTTTACCAATTATGGAAATTAAAGCACAACAATAATAATAATAATATGAAATATAGTATAAATATAATATGAAGTTAAACTTGTATTTTTTTAAATTTCTTACAATTGAAATATTTATAAAAATTTTAAACACTAAATACTGCATTAAAGTAAACTTATTTACTAATTTCAAATGAATATTTTCCTTCAAAAACCCGAACAAGATCGGTCTCGTTAGTGATGTGCTCTACTTTTGAAAATTCGGTTTTCCGGACGTTAATTTTTCCGTCACGAGTCCAGCAAAACTTGAATTCGTTCTCCTTCTGAAGTCTGCGGGCTTGTATGAACAGCAGTCTTTTCTTTTTAGTGAGGCGTTCATTTATGTAAATATTCGTAAGGTTCCCTGTCACTTCAATGTCTTGGCTGGTGAGTCCACGACGGACTCGGGCAGCTTTGATAATATCACTTTTCAAGGTACGACGTGTCAAGTCTATCACTGTGAGCCGCGGTGTTTTTCTGTCACTTTTATAGGGGCCCACTCTTCTAGCATAGTCAATATCTTTATCATCGAGCTGTAAGCCCAGTTTCATTGCTGTAGTTCTGAATATATGAATTAAGTTTTCAGACTTATTTTCTGGAATTCCTGATATTTCGATTTCTTTCATAACAGACTTCTCATTTTGCGAATCCCGATCATCTTCGAGCTGTGAAATTGTGTTCTTTAAGCTCTCTATCTCATGATCACGACACTGTAATACAGAAAGTAGACTTTTATTTTCTTCTGAGATAATTGTAATATTGCCTTCCACGGCAGTTAATCTAGTTTCAAGGGACGTCAATTTATTTTCCCATTTGTCTAAGCGTTCAACAATCATTTTCATATCTTGCTTCCAGTCTTCTCGTTGTGTAGCAAACAGTTTATTGAAGTAATCCGTGAACGCTTGAGAATCCAAATTGACCATGGAAGATGGTTTGTCTTGCAACGGACTGTTCAGGAAGTGAGGCGATGAATTGCTTGTAAGCTGGACAGGTTCGTTCTTTTTAACTTTGCATTCTGGACACAACCATTTTATTTTGTTCATAGGAAGGATCTTGTCGAAATCAGCCTTTGGTATTTCCAGACAGCTGTGATGAAAATTTCTCTGACATTTTTTGCATTTTAGTATGTCTTTTTCGGCCAAGTTGTCACAAATGGCACATTTAGTACTCATTCTGCTATTCTGCTGTATATAAATCAGTTAGGGCTGACAAATTATGTACTAGTAGCGCTACCTGTGTCCTAACACGGTAACCAGTTATGAGCTGTGATAGTTGCAGTTAACCAATTTACGCCGTGCGATGATTAGCATGCGTCAGAGTTTCTCAAAGGTGACACGATCGTGATTAAGGAGATTACAAATAGGTGGCGCTGATATATTTGTATTCTATATTGTACCCAACCGGTTTCGCTATTCAGCATTCTCAAGAGCGTTATTATAATACATATTTTATGAACATTTTAAGGTTTAACAAATAATACTACGTGCAATAAACGCTGTTATTATTAGTTTATTGCACGTAGTATTATTTGTAAAATCTCAAAATGTTCATAAAATATGTATTATAATAAAGTCCTTGAGAATGCTGAATAGCGATATCGGTTGGGTGTAATATAGAATAGAAAAATTTATATGAATAAGTACAAGTAATTAAAATAAACATAAATAATATTTTTTTGCCTTTGTTTTAACAAATTGTATTTTATAAAGAACCTATTAAACGTAACTTTAAGATGCTAAAGCTACCTCGTGGAAAGACAGGACCGTTGGACGACAGGACTTGATATGACCCAGTAGAAACGAACTCTTAATTCGGCATTAGCGCGGCTGCACTCACTCCGTTTGAAGACGTAAATTATTAATTAGTAAGGTACCTGCTTTGTTCTGCTGCCTCATTCTCGTACCTCGGACTGAGTTCACTTTTGTTTCTGCATAGTATCTTAATAAATTAAATTCCTTGCCGGCGCCCGTTGCTTCTGTTTATGATAAACCTGGTTATTTTTAACTTGTCTTCACAAATACGTTGTGTAATTTGTTTTCCCTTATTACCTGCTATTTCTGTTTATTTTTTACTTGTTTGTAATAAGCTAACATAGTATCTATTATTTAATCAATGAATATGTTTTCGTAACTAACAACTCTGTAAAGTTATAAATGAAATTTTTACGAGATTTGTTCTTTTCCCTCTCCTCCCACACCAAAGTGAGATTAGAAATATTCTTATGACGAGACACGATGCCAATCAAATAAATGCTCGTTTTATAGCTTCGGTACGAGGATGTAAAGTGTTTAAAGTCAATAAAATCAATCGTTAAAAGCAAATTTCGGCGTCGTTTTTGTCCATTACGATGCGTTTATTGAGCCAGTGATCTTTTAAGAGTCATCACATTCGATTTAGCTTTACTCTGATCTCGATTCCAGTAGCATTAGCGATTCTGTGAATTTATTTGCGCTCGTTAAATTAAAACAAAAGAATATCCTTTTTAATATGTTTCTTAATAATGTTTGTTACACCATCTACACAATCTTAAATCTACACTTTACCATTAGAGATACTTTCACATCCGTTGCCCCAGTCACGTATATGCATTCAGACTGCGATGTAGCGGCGGTCCACATAGTGGGAGAACTAAGACGTAGCGGCGGGCTACACAGTGGGAGAACTACGATGTAGCGGCAGGCTACACAGTGGGAGAACTAAGACGTAGCGGCGGGCTACACAGTGGGAGAACTACGATGTAGCGGCAGGCTACACAGTAGGAGAATTAAGACGTAGCGGCGGGCTACACAGTGGGAGAATTAAGACGTAGCGGTGGGCTACACAGTGGGACAACTACGATGTAGCGGCAGGCTACACAGTGGGAGAACTACGACGTAGCAGTGGTCTACACAGTGGGAGAACCATGGGATACTTGCTATGCCGTAGTAAAACGGGGACACGAATTTGTCTATACTAATAATAAAGTAGTAAAACAATCGTGTCTGTAAATAAAATATTTTTGCGAAATTTGAAAAAAATTGATTGTTAGTATTGCGTACTGAGCCCAAAACTACAATTGTTAGAATTTTCGTTCTGTTTGTATGTATATTATGCTATAACTCGAGAACTATTTAATGAAATTGGATGTGGTTTTCTTGTTGTTATTATAGAGACCCTAGTTAATATTAAGGTTAAGCCGAAAACTGTCGATAATAGTTTGAAAAACCACATCCACTAGAGCGAAGCCGTGGGCAAGAGCTAGTACTAATTGTAAAGTAGTGAAATGTCATCTCTTAACAATAAATAGTTTTTTCGTTTTACATTGGATTAGTTATTAGGAGTGTACTGAAGCCAAAAGAAATTTTTAGAATTTTTGACTGCTTGTTTGTATGTTTAGTTTTAACTCGAGAATCACTCAACGGATTTGGATGCGGTTTTCTATATTATTATCGTAGTGACCCTGACCCATGTTTAGCTTATAAAAGATGTTGATAAAATAATGCCCAAGCCGAAAACAGGATAAGGCAGAGTCGCGGGTTATAATTATAAACATACAGGTTTGTTACAGTGTCTTCAAGATCAGCCAATAAATATAAATCAGTGTACTATCTGAAAAAATTCTGCTGACCCAGTTTTCACACAAATTGTTACGTAATAAACGCAAAAAAAGACTTGCGGAACTTCCTCCGATAGTACCTATGATATTAATTAAGATTTTAGATCAATATAGGATTATATCTGGAATGTGCGATCCTATTTACTTAATACGTTTTAGTATCGGTATAAGCTAGAGATAGTTTACTGATACAAGTACAAAGCCGATATAGAGAGACAGAATTAGCATTTAAATTAAACATTGAAACGGCTCTACGAAATTCCGCTATATGGGTTGTTTATAACGGCAGTAAAAAGGTTCGTTAATGCTATTTTCTTAGCTTCCGTCCACTAGTCCACCCGGCGTGTCCACTTTGTCTACCCGGGATGGTGAAGAGTTCATGACTCTCTCCCCAGGGCCGAGTAGACATTCGGTAAGATACCTCGTATGTACGAGTAATGTTATGGTACTGTGAACTCCATGCTCTGTACCCAGCTACGAGTAAGAACTGCGCATGCAATAAGTCAACATTACCTGCCTGACAATTATAAGTCAACATTACCTGCCTGTTAATCATAAGTCAAGATACGTGCTTTGCTTATAAGGTGTGAAATTTCAAAAGAAATTGGAAGCGTCCTCGTCCAAGTAGCAATCGCGAATAATTGTTCAATCGAAATTTAATATTGCTGTATTAAATAATGTAAAGCATTAGATTTAATAATGCCAAAAGTGACACTTTTTGTCACTTGCATAAAATCGACTTTTATTTAAGTCGAAACAGTTTTAAACTTACGCTTCTTCAGTAAGTTATGGATTCCCAAAGCCAAGTTAAGTATTCCCAAAACAGTTTTTAATCAAGTATATACAGAAATAATCATCATTATCACAGACTTTACGGAGATTATTGGAAGGGTCACATAAAACCTGAATTAACAAAAATATTTTGTTTCTCGCTGAAGAGGAGGCCTTCTATTTCAAAAAGTTTTTGAATGATCAACTGAGTGTAAAACTTAAATATGTTTCTTCCAGTGGTTTCTTCACACTGTTATATTTCGGCTGTAAAAAGCGTTACCTAATTGGATTGTTTAGGTATACCGTTAATAATAAATAGCTTATACTGGAGTTGAATTTATTTAAGTAATTTTTATTACAGTACTAACCTTACGTGATGAAAGAATATTCTCAAATGTTGCTGTGTAATTTGAGTTATTATAATTATATTTTGAATTATTATTAATATATTTTGAATTATTGTTAGTATATTTTGACTCTTGTATTTGTTTCAATCATACATGTAAAAACAATAGAGCCAACTAGTCTCTTTCAACATTTCTTCCCAGTAAACTCGTTGTTCTCATAGGTTATTAGAAAATATCTGTTTTGTAGCACGCGGGGCTATGGATACACGCTACCTATATATCCTTCATCATGCTATTCGTGAATTTAGTTTAAATGGCGTGAAACTATTTTCTTATTCTGAAGACAAGGAACATTAATAAGATCACAGGAGGTGGGAATGAACACATAAAAGCTGTGTTATTATTAGTGATGTCAGTATTTAAGTAGCGCCGGGAGATAGCGTGTACGGGAACCTTGATACTGGGTGTGTGAGTGAATCAGAGTTGAGCAGGGACGTACGAGTACAAGTGTGAGTGAGCATGAAGTATGAGTCTTTCTGCCGCTCGGCTGGACAGTTCTGAGTAAATTGGAATTGTTCAAAGATTAAATTTCTTTGACATACTTTCTGATCACGTTCCTTATAATTGTAACTGTAACAAAGTTAGCCCCTTAGAAGTTAGTTCAAGAAGTGCATAAAGCAATAGTTTTACTTCGGGTACTCATGATCTGAAAGTTCCCACGTTCTTACTTTTCTATATGGTATTCTGCAACATCCTAATTCCTTACAATATCTCAAATAAGGTTTTGTATCCTTCTCGTTGCTCGATAGTCTTCAACGATCCAGCAAAGCCTTGCTTCGTCTCATGCATGTACCCCACTTGTTTCAGTGTGAGGGCAATACGCTTGCGGTATAGCTTGCCGTTACCCATCTGCACAGACAAGATTGCTTGTGCACATCTGATTCTGTGAAGCGTCGTCAATATCAGTTTTCAAAAACAAGATTCGTCAACACTTACTTGAGTTGCAGAATATACTTTATTTCTTTTAGCGATTGTTCTGTTGTGAAATGAGTAATTAATGATTTCTCGTGAATATAAAACTTATTATTATTATTTATTTATGTAAGCACCTTGAGTAGTTTATATATTTTATTATGAACTACAGGTTTACTTCAAATATTTATTAGGATGTAGTTTTATTATTTAAATAATTTAAGTACTACATTATATTTTATTGTATTTTTAAATGGCTTTAGAATGGAGACCACAAACAGCAAAGCGTTAGTGTAGGCCGATCTCGTACCCGCTGGACCAACGACCTGAAGGACGTATGGCGGCTGGATGAGGAGGACGGAGGACCGACATGAGTGGCGAAATATGGGAAGGCCTTTGTCCAGTAGTGGACGCGAACACGAGCTGAAGGATAGATGGATGGTATTTTTAAATGTTTTAACCTCAACTTTGTACAATAATATTTGTGCAATAAAGAATTTTATTATTATTATTACTAATTACTAATTATTATTATTATTAACAGCAGAGGCCTAGAACGGGGTGGGGTGCATAGTGGGGAGTGGGGCAAAGAGGATCACGACGTTAAGCGGTTATACCTACAAAAACTTTACGTACACACACACATCCACACACAATACAACCAGGTTAGTGTAAATAACTATCAAGTTATCAGCACGTTTGAACATTATCATGTTGCTCTTCGTTTGGACCAGAATCGGAATAGTTTAGTTTAGTTAATAATATGCAGTTTAGATACTACATTTCGCATAACTTGTTTGGTGCTCAGTTATGAATCAAATGATTTGAAACACTAGAAATGGGGTATAATTTACTAGCATGACGAAAAATAAGAAAATCTTACCAAAGAAAATGAAGGCGTTGAAGTTATGTAAATAAAGTCAAAGCAGTTTAGGAATATTCCTTCATTAGCTAGTTCGTTACAAAAATTGCTGTTAATTTCTAAGGTTAAGTCCCCAAAGTGAAAAATATCAATCTGTTCTCTGTCTCTGTTTTATATAAGGCCCGGCAATTTGAGATGGATATAACGATATTAATCGAACCCAGGAAATGGCGGGCCACCTGGTTGTGCCTGTTTCAGAGCTTTCCTTTTAATCTGTCCCGAATAACTTCATGGGGTCTTTGCCAGTAAGATGGTGGTACTTCCACAGTCGAGCCCAGCATCAGCTCTACCATCTCTACACATACATGAAACAGATATCAAAGTATTTTCTTTTTACAACTCTGGCATGTGGGGTGTACTGTTTAGAGCTCATTGAGTGGAGAACAAATATATTTTTTATTGTTTTAAACAAGGTCTATCTCAAAATTAGACTCGTTAAGAATTTGAAATATCTGCATAATATGTACCATATACTGTTTTTAAACAATAAATACTAAAATTTTATGAAATTTTATTATAAAAGGAGAAATTATTTGATTTCCAGTTTTGTTTCATACATTTGTAGGTAAATATAAGAACTGAAAATGCAAAAATAAGTTTGTAACTTTTGTTTAACTTTATTTGGGTCTACTAAGTCTACGGAAGTGCTACGGAACCGGTTTTTAATATTGTAGGTTAATATTAAATTCAAAAGGAAACTTTAACGTGGTCATTACATCTCTATGCCCATTGTTTCTTATACCTGAATACATTACTGATTACTTTCTAAACGACCTGTTAAAGCAACAAATAGACAAAATACAAAGTTCGTCTATCTTATGATAATACTATTCAAGATTTATTGCTTAATAAATCCATCCAATCCACTATTATAATTCAGAATTAAGCCAATCACTTAATTTGACGCATCATTTAATGAGTCGTCTCATCAATATTCACCCCTCGCACATTACGATATGGTTCACATTGCAGTAACTACCCCATCGACGACCAATTACATCGTCGTCAGACCTCAGCGGGGGCTGGCAGCCTCTATAGCGGGGCGGGGACACTGGAACACACTTCCTAGCTTGGATCTTCTTCTTACGTGTGTATGCGTTATCTCGAAGTGATAGAGTGCATGTTCGCGTGTCAGCAGGTCGCGTGTTGGGCGGCAAGGTTGTAAGAGGTCGTAAAGGATGAGGGTCTGAGAGTAGTTTGTAGGTGCGATGTGCTACATTATGTGGTAATTGTTATTGTTCAGCTCTCACCCAAGTTCACGCATACTTGATGAATAGGATCTGCTGACGCTGACGGGTTATACTTTATTTAATTAATTATGAAATGGTCGTCCTCTTGATAATACAATTCATTAGCAAATCCTTTGTACCTAAAATGTAAGTACCTATACCTCGCGATACGTAAAAAGAGCGCTCAAACATTTCCCCCCCGCTGTAATCGAGTGCTCTTTTGACGTGACTTGAGGTAAACAGGTTGTTTCGTAAAAATTACGACAAACAAAACCCATAACTTGAGTTTTCTAAGAAACACCATAACTTCGTAAAGTCGAGTCACAATATAAATGTGGGTACGAGGCGCGGCGAGTGCATGAGTACGTACATCACGGGGCCTCGGACATGCAACACGCAGCAGCGAGATCGGTCTACGAACTGTCGCTGTCGGTGCGAACTGTCGTGTGCATTCTGAGGCATTCATCGCGGGAAGATACAGCCGTGCCGTAACACACATTCTTGTACTGAATAATGGTAGAGAAATATGTTACATCATTGACAGTTTAGTTTTTAATCATGTGAAAAGAAGCCAACAGTGCTTCAATACTTGTATACACAGGATTAGTTTTACAGGTGGGCATGGGTGGCCAAATCTAAAACTATGGGGAATAGCGAAAAATGCTGCAAAACGCCGACCCGCGTGACAATAGATTGCGTAGGTATTAAACTTCCCGAAAAATCCATCTTGGGGAAAATCCGCCATCTTGTAAAAACCACCGTCGTATTGGACTTGTCGAATTTTAAGCATAGCGGCTGAGCCGAATGTCTGATATATTCATTTTTGCGCAAAATTACTTAATTCAGTTATAAATTAATAATTATATACCATATTTATTTATTAATTTTGTTTATTTATATTCATTATTTAGTGTTCTACCAATAATCATTCTCCCGACTTCTGATGTTCCACCTCCAATTTCATATAATTTGCAGTCTCGCAGTATCCTTCCTGTGGGGTAGTCATTAATGTAGCCATTTCCACCTGTAATGCAAAAGAATAAACATCACAATTTTGTACAAAAGTTGATGACTATATTGGTAGCTATGCGATTGATAAATCTGACAATAAATATCCAAAATAATACTTTATTATATTATTAACGATGGCATCATATGATGCATATTATTTGCAGATCACATATAAACAATGGAAAGCTAAGTTGCGTCAACTTGAAAATGATCATTAAAATTTCAATATTTTACAAAATTAGACGGTTCAAATGCCATTTGAAACATTATTTTAATTACTTTTAATTTGTGTTATTAAAAACCAAAAAAATACTTTCTAAAATAAATATCATACAATTATCATTCGACTGATGACGGCCCCATACCGTTGGCCAAAATATATTGAAAATTGTAAATATATATATATATATATACCTATATCTTTGTGTTTTTCAATATTAATATTGTAAATAAAGGCTCAAAAAGAGAAAAATATACATTTATTCATATAATACAAAGTATAGTATGATAGTTTGACATTTAATCAGGTGAAATGTATTAAGCCCTTAATTATATGAAAGATGCAAGGGATTTTGGTTGTTTCATCACTCGTCGTCGTCGGTTTTGGGAATCATTAAAATATAAGGTTTTTCTCGCACTTCCGTTAATTGTATTACAAGCTTGATGTTCACATATTCCGCGACAAAATTACTTTTAGGCTTATAGAATCTTGAGATTTTCGGTATGTTTAAAAGCATTTATTACATTATGTAAGATAACGTAGAAGGTAATTTACTCAGGAACCAGTCAAGGTAAAATGTTTCATAAATAATTTTTGAATGATTACAACAATTTAATATACCTATATATAACCCATTTCACAAAAAAGTGGCGTATAATACATTTTTCCCTTTCCACCGTCGATATGCATTGATGGAACCCTGTAATGTTGCAAATGACGACTTATGGACGCCAGCGCGGCATCATAGCCGTTAAAATCACTTACAAATAGGAAGGTTAAACTACAGGCGAGTGAGTGAACTTGTGAGAAAGTTTTACTGGAAAATTGCATAGACTTTTTTATATTCAAAATTCTGACTTTAAACACTTCCATACATGTCTGTCTGTCATGTCTTCCTTGAACAAGCTTCTCACTTGAACTTTCTGAAAGAACCCTTTTTGCCTTTTCTGTACGGAGTAAAAGTGGTATCACATCCAGTTGCTCGATGGAAAAACAGGAGGTAGTTTTGGGAATCCCCTAGACTTTGCTTGTAGATAACGTCTCTGTTGGCTGAAAGAAGTATTAGTTTTCAGTCCTTCAGATTGCGGGTTTCAGCTATCCATGCAAAGGTGTTCCTCAGCCCGGACTTCTGGCCGGAGGGATAGTGTTCCGACGCTACAGGGAGGCGCCACACGAAAGAAAAACCCCTGAAAAATAGGCTAGCTAGTTCGTTTAGATTTTCAAGATTATTTTTTTATGTATTAGTTAGTGTATTTATAATATGGGCTTAGGGCTTGGAATAAAGAAATTTATTATTATTATTATTAACGTTGGTTCCTGGGCTGGATGTAGCTGTTATCAGGACGAGAAGATTGATGTCCTTGTCTACTATTACTGACGCCACACCATTGTTAGCAGCTTGCACAGCAGTTTTTACAATGACAGTATAGATAGCGTGCAGGACATGGCTGCACAAATCGTACGTTGACTCAGATATTGATGACGACTTTAAACTTTTTGCCGACATGTTGGCATAAAAACAGCAAATGACTACAAAATGAAAAGAAGCCCTTGTTTTCTTTTTAAATCGACGCTAAATAAGTTTTTTTTTTCCAATCATGCTTTATCTTTGTAAAAAGTTACTTTCAAGCTTTCAAAATTACCATTTTATTCAAATTTTAATTAAAAGTAATTAAACAAGCCAATCCTTTAAGTGTTATTAAAAAACCGTCACTTTTGTTCCGAAATTGTCCCTTTTCAGATGTCTTGTTTTAAGAAATTGCAAGAGCGCACCAGCAACACTACTAGTGAGTGAACACCCGGTGATAAAATTTGATAATATTAATGATAACATTTATTAAAAGCTTAGAATAACTTTCGTTTGTTGCATTTGAATAAATATTATTATTTTAAAGCACCAAAATTGATGTAAAATTACAAATTTGTAATTTGGCGCAAAAATGAATACAATCAGACGTTCTGTTCAGCCGCTATGTTTGAAATTCGACAAATCCAATATGACGGCGGTTTTTTCAAGGTGGCGGATTTTCCCCAAGGTGGATTTTTTGGGAAGTTTGGTATATCTATCGAACACTGTTCTTCATCATTTCTACTTATTTTTAGCTTGAGGTTTCAAATGTCCGGGTTTGGGCAAATTTTCGTCTTATTTGCCTGAAGTAAATATGTTTTGTTTTTATTGAAAATCTGAGGTTCGAATCCCGGCTATGATAAAAAAATCGATTTATGTAATTTTGGTTTTTATCAAAATTGTATTGTATATGTAATTACGCGGTAAAATAAGACATCTGTTTCTGTTTTTTTATCCTTTAATTAAATGATAGAAAAAAACACATATGTATATTTGTATATATATATATATGTATTGTATGCATTTCCCTTATTAGTATATATATATTATTTTTTTATTCTAAATATATTTATTGTAAAGATTAACTTTGACTTGTCGAAAGCATACTTTATGTATCTATTTTACAAAATAAATATTTTGAATTGATTTGTTTGTTTTCAATATGATATTTTATATATATTTATAAAGATGTTTTATATTCTTCTAAGCTTAAATTTATGTACGATACTCAATAATATTAAAAAAAATAATAATAAGAAACATTTTTGCTCGATATATTTCGGCCCACGGTAGATTATTTCGACTGACAACGGCTCCATACCATGGGCCGAAATATATCGAGCAAAAATATTTCTTATTGTTTTTATAATTATAATAACGAGTATCGCAAATAAACTATTTTATAGATAGTTATATCAAATTTATTCTGACTGTAAGGATGATAGAACATTGTCACGTTTTGTTTCTAATACCTTAAAACGTAATCCTAAAACTTTGAATATAATCAAGTCAAACAGTATTATTATAACAATTAACGGTACGCAGTAAAATACTACCGATTGTCACCGGTCGTAAACCTGTGGAGGGGGTCGTTGTTTTGGAGTGACGCGTTCAACGCAACCGAGCCCGATCATTGCTACCATCCGGTTCGTGCTATCACGAGCTATCACCGTGCGATTGTTTTAAAGACACCTACCTACCGATACTGCTACGCTGGCTTGCTTATGATTTATTTATCTCGTGTTATTCGAGTATTTGTGAATATTATTAGTTTAAGTGTTGGAAACCCCATTATCCGGGTAAGTAGTGCATTAATTATTTTATTATTAGTTAATGTTTGCTCATTATGCCAATAGCGATGTCAATAACCTCGACGCGTCCTCTGTTGCTAACGGTCATTACCAGATATCATTATTTCATAATTATGGAAATTATCTTCCTTTAATTTTGCTTGTAGTTATTAGGAATCAATAACGCATTTAGATTTATCACTCAGTCATTTTAGTTTAGTTTTAGTTTTCTCATTAAGTTAGATAATAGTATTCTAGCCTAAATACTTTTGGCTTAAGTCTATCCGCCTATAGTGATAAACCTTGACTGCAGCATCCTTGATCATTAGCTAGTGCATCAGCTTTTATCACGCACTTCACTTTTCCTTACGTACTTTCAGCTCAAAACGTTGCAGTCAAGGTCTATAACCGGACATTATTCTAATCGTCCACCTGGCCAATTCCAGGGTTTTAAGCTATGGTTAAGTAACGGGCCTACTCCCGTCTAGCTTCACTGCGTGAGTCCACCTGAAGCGAGCACCCGCTCTTCCGGGCGATAACCCGCTCTTCCGTGGAAGAACCAGCTCTTCCGTAGCAGAACCAGCTATTTCGAGTCTGCCAGAAGCCGCCCTTTTAGGAGAGTGTTGTGCGGTAACCCTTATCTCTTTGTAATTAATTTTGACCGTAATCAGACAAAGGAATGCGACCCTGAATGTAAATTTGTAATTATTTGTATTTATTTGTAATTAATTGTATTAAATTTGTAAAACTGTAATTATGTAAATTATGTTTTATTCCATATATCAAAAAAAGAAAATGTAACAACATAATAATAAAGAAATAATCTATAAGTTTCATTTTGTTTTTAATATTATTGACGGTATGGGACGCAACCTGCGTGGACACGCTGGCGCCCTCTCATGTTTCCATGAGTAGTAGGGCTGCTGGTTCGGCGGCGGCCGCTGCTGAGCTCTCCAAGGGGCGTAAATATGCGGCAATAGGTTCAAGCTACATGTTTACACCTTTTGGGGTTGAGACAATGGGAACATGGGGTCCAGAGGCGCGACAATTTATCAAGGACCTCTCTGTCAAGCTGATAGATACCAGCGGCGACCGGCGGGCTGGCTCTTATCTGGGCCAGCGTATAAGTCTTGCCATACAGAGAGGTAACGCGGCCAGTATTTTGGGTACTCTCCCGCAGGGCAGTGATCTGGAGGCAATCTTTTTTTTGTGATTGTTATGTGTGTACAGGTTTGCGTTTTTTTTTTTTTAGGGTTATTTAGTTTCTGTTATTACATCTTCTGTTTTATTTATAGTTAGTTTATTTAAGTTTTTGCTATAAGTTGTTTAGTTTAGATATAAAATGTTATTTAAGTTAGAATTTGGGTATAATATACTAGACACTATGATATTATTTAACTTGACTTTTGGCCTGATTGTCCGACTTTCTCTTGTCCTGTAATTCTGTCTTTACTAAAACACTGTTATATGAAATAATTGTGATGAAAAAAAAGACATGATCTTGCTAAGTTTCTCTCCATTACTAAAATTGAATTAAAATGATAAAATTAAAATTAAAATTTCAATATTCTTTTTTTTCACTTTTTACGGGGTAATTTTATTTTATATATAATCTCAAACTTAAATAACAATTTATATCTAACCTAAACTAATTAAAAAATCTAACAATTTCAATATTATACAATAAATTAAAAAAAGGGAAATTTCGGACATCTTTTTAATAGAACAAATAAAATATACTGGCCAGATCGCTACCCCAAAAGGCCGGCGGCATTGCCTCACTGGATTGCGAGGCTAATCCGCTGACCAAAGTATGTCCCTGCCCTTGGGTTAAAGGAAGCGACAAACAGGCGCGACGGGATCTCCTTAAAGAGTTGTCGTGCTTTTGGTCCCCATGGCCTGAGAGTCTCCTCGCCGGGGGCACAATCATGTAGCCCAAGGCCAAATATTTTGCGCTTCTTGGAGCCCTCTGCCGATGCCGCAGCCGCGCCCGCACTGACTGAGGTCTCTTGGAGATGAGACGCTGCCATCTTATCGACACATGTAGGGTCCATACCCGCGACCTCCCATGCTTCCAGGGGATGAGCGTCATTCCATCGGGCCTTTTGCCGTTTTCACGTATTGTGTATGCCATTTGATGACCAAGCTGATCGACGGCTCTACCAAAAAAGCTATGTGTGGACTGATCTCTTCTAGGAGGCTAGATGATTACTTCAATTTTGAAATTTGTTCCGAAATGAAACAGGGGAGGGAATCATCTAGTGTTAGGGCACCTAGGAGGCGAAGCGATCCTTCGTTTATTATTTCAATGTTTGGTGCCAGTGTATTGAATTTGGTTTTTTATTATTATTATTATTATTTATTTATTGTATTGAAAAAGTAACATAATTTGGACAAAGTTGTGACAAAAACCTGTGAGGGTTTATCCGCACACCCCAAAATGACTAACAGTTATTCAAACATAATTCGCATTTAGAAAAGTTTAAATTTAGTTCGGAAGATTTGAAATTTAGTACTAACTTTTCAAGTGTGTTAGAACCGAGTCCGCTTGGCCTCCTAGAGTCCCATCGTCTAAATACCATAGATTAAATTTTGATTTAAGGCAAGTAATTTGCGGTTGTATAGCCAAACTGAAAATGCCCGGTCCGAGTGGGTCACCCTGCTGGCAGCCAACGGCAGATTGCAACAAATGGTTCTTATAATATATGAGTTTGGAGGGGGAGCTGTAACACTGCCATAAATAATTATATATTGCAGGAATATTCTCCTTGTCTTGTGTCAGCAGGGCGCCCCTATCTATTCAGTTAAGCACGTTCTGCACATCCACTTTCAGCAGAACCTCCCCTCCGCCGTGTTCTAGGAAGGTGCGAGCCGCGTGCGCGGTGGCTCACACCCTCCCTTGGTCCCAAAGCCTAACTGCACAGGTTGAAATTTGTTTACTAGATCTGGCTGAATATGTCTACAGCAGATCTTTCAGACCACACTACGGATGGTGCTCCCAACCGCGATCGGCCGGATGCCCCCGTCCTTCTTTCTGAGTGCTTACAGATTAGCACCGTAGAGGATTTCAGTAACGTCGTCACACACTTTCCCAGACAGCATAAGGTTCACAAGCTGGGTCACGTCTCCCAAGAGAGTACGGCCAGTCTCACCCGGGGCGCCGTAAATGAGATCTTTGAAGTGCTGTGGCGTCAGCCCATCAAGGCCACCAGCCGAACCATTCCTCAAAGACGTAATCGCGGCTTGTACCTCCTCTGGTGTTGCTTCAGGAGTACGCTCAGAGGGATCGGGGACATCAGGCAGATGCGATGTGGTTGCTGGCAGTGGATGTTTCGACTACACGGATGAAAGGGTCTCTGAGGTGTCAAAATTAATTTTAAACAATTGGTCAGGCACGTTATTGTTGGTACTACCTGCCCAATACTTGGAACGACGGAGTCTAAATTTATATAATTGTATTTTTCTCTTTCAAAGTAAATTATTTTAATGATTTAGTATATCCTAACGTGCGATAAATGTATTTCTGTACCTTTATTGCAAAAATAAAGTATTTATTTCATTTCATTTTATTTCAACTACTATAAACAGTTTAACACCTCAAAGGTGCGACTTTTTTACAGTGCAAGCGCTACGCCTAAAGCAAGTGCTTTTTCCGCTCTGTTCACTCGCTACGTCATGTATGGACGCAAATTAAACAAAATTGTTTTAGGACAGGTGAAGTGCTTTGCTTTAGATACATTATTGTTTTAAGTGTGATTTAAATGAGCTTAATTGACACAATCAAACATCAGTTTTTAATGAGATCAAATAATTATGTTGTGTTTAAGCTAGTGAGAGAGGTCATGTCAGTCGGGGTGAAATTGAAAACAAATATAGAATTGTATAATTAAACTATTTGCTGTCCATTAGTGATGATTGCATTATTTTCATTCCACAATAAAAAGGTACTGTGTTCGATACAGAAATATTGTTGCAGTGCATGTAAACAGTTAAAATTTAAAAGGTGAACGCACTGCAATTGTAAAAAAGAAGCCTTCAAACATATGCACGAGTAATATGAGACAGCTAGAACATACATAAAAATGCTACTGGACTGCGAGCGATTTCCATTCATTACATTAACGATACAAAAGGAGTGACGGGCGGAGCCGGGTGAGAGCTATTACTCGTTAGCCGGGACGTGATTACAACTTGTTCTATCACCTCCATTACCGGACAATACGGAACCTTCGCACCTAGTAATAGAGGTCATCGTGAGCGCGCGTTAACCTGCGTTCCGATAAAATCGAATGAATGAGAGGTTTAATTAAAGTGGGACATTTTTTACGATCGTGTATGCCGGTGCCGGTGTCTGCAGACGGGTTAAATTCGACACCGGCGCTGAATGTTCAGATAAAATTAAACTTTACCTGAATGTCCCGGCTGAAACTGGTCAGGTATTCAACAATTCATTAATTCACGAGATACGCCCACAGCGCTGCGCGATAGTTTTAAAAATAAATGAAAAATACATCGTCACGACATAAATCCCAGAGGGGGTTGCAGAGGTGTTTCCAAGTATGGACGGTGAAATGCAAGCGAGATAGGTGTTCACCCCTACCGCCGTACTTCTGGCACAAATATGAACCAGCTTATCTTGCCTTCCAAAGCAAACAGCACATGCAAGGGTGCTCCTACGGGATAGGATTTGAGGCAGTAAATAGTCTTAGTTTAAGAATATCATAGTCATTTGTGAGGAACTTGTTTGGTATAGTCCGTCGAAAAAGAGTTGAAATAAATATTGAACTTTATTGAACTTTAAACGTTCAAGTAGTATATTTTAGGTAAAAAATTTAGGAAATAACAACGTGGGCAACTCGGTTTAACAGATTTTGTACTTATTTGTTTGGTGTAACCAGGCGAAAGAAAAATAGTTTCTTCAATATTCATTTCAACGATTTTTTGACACACGATTTCAAAAATATATATAAATAACCTTCTTGACTTTGATGGCATACCATAATCCCATCCTTCTCTACAACGACCTATCAAATATTCCTTAAGGAGTCCCTCACTAATAGTGGGGCTACCTCGTTAATTTCATTTACTTGTAGAAAGCAGTGCCCTCTTAAGGACGGGACTCGAACCTACACCATCGACCCTACACCTCTATATGATAATGTGGCTGTCAGACTCGTGCGTTAATTAAAACGGCGATAGTGTAAATGAGGGCCCTAAAAGATTAACGATATTCACAACACGAAATCGGTAGCAAATGTTTTTACTAGAAAGTTATTCAAGTAGATTTCGTTTGAATAATAATTTAAATTAAGCATCGTTAATAGAGCTTATATTATACATTTATATTTTTTAAAGGCCTTATTTAAACATACTCGTAAGACAGACTATACCTATAGTTATACAAGGTGACTTTTTGAACATCGCCAAATTTATTTATTTAATCTTCTGTGAAAATAATGAAATACGTGTTTTTTCTTTAAGTATCACCAACTACTAATATATTAAGATACGGCTATGTAAAGTTATCCCAAAAACAATTGCGTTTGTAGACACCATGTGCGCAGTGCGCACTACGCGGCTACGTTTGTAGACACCACAGAACTTGTAGACACCATGCGCAGCACGCGCTACGCGGCTACGCGCCTTCCGTTCGCCGTTCGTAGCTTAGTGTAGTGACAACGCTGTACAGAAAATCTTGGGAAAAAAATATGTTGAGGTGAAAATTTTACCTGCCTATTTTTTTCAATAATGGCCTCTATGAGTAACACCTAATGCTTGAAAAAAATTTGGACGATGTTCGAAAAGTCACCCGGTATAATTAAAACACTATGTTTTTTCCCCTTCTCGTCATCTATCAAATTATTTATTTATTATTGCATTATGTATATTTAATATTTCATTTTATACTTTTTGATTACGTATGTCATTTCACTCATATTCAATTTAAGTAAGCCAAATTTGTATATAATTTACAATGTTTTTATTGTATAATATTTATTGTTTTATGAAGATATTGTATTTTCGAATTATATTTCGGCCCTACTTTGGGGCCGGCATCAGTCGAATAAATGACACATCTAAAAAATGACATAAAAATATATACAATCTTATGACTAATTAACATACTTTCTTAAATAAACAAAAAAAAATGAAAACAAAAACAATTTTGGTTGAAGAGCCATCTTACTATTTCCGGCCGTAACATCCCGATAATTGTTTAGAATACCAGAATAAGAATAAGAATAAGAATAAGAATTTGTTTATTCATGAATGTAGGTGATACAATATGTAGGTCTTAGAAATAATTTAAGTACGCTACAGTCTGCCAGAAGGCGTATGAATATTAACAATAATTACAAGTTGTTACAATGCTACAAAACTAGAAATTTGAAATACCATGCCTTAGATTAAATTATTGTTATGCAGTATTATACAATATTAAGTCATTTTGTTCAACACATAAATTTGGGTATATTTGATTAAATTGAATTTTCGTTTAAAAAATCGTTTATTTTGTAATAGCATTTGTGAATTAGGAAATGGAACAATTTGTTTTTAAATGCATTCATACTTAATTCTTTCCAACCATTGGGTATTTTATTATATAGTTTAGGGCCCATAACGAATATGCTTTTGTGGAAGAGTTCTGTGTTGTGCTTATCATACCGTACCCTGTCCTTGTTTCTCAGGTTTCTATCTGTTCTTTGAGATACCTTAGTGAATAGGTCAATATTATTTCTTGCAAAAATACACGTCTCAAATATATAAAGGCAAGGTAGTGTTAAAATCTTTAGTGATTTAAAGCTAGGTACACAGGTCTCGTGTGTTTTCATACCACAGATAGGTCTAATGCACCTTTTTTGTGCTTTAAATAGGGTTTCTTTTTCAGTGCAGTCGCCCCAGAAGATGATACCAAAACGTAAAAGTGAGGCAACATACCCATGATAGGCGGCTAATACAGCCTTTCGTTCAACTATTTTTGACAATTTAAATAAGGCATAAGCAAATCTGTTAAGTTTGTTACATAAGTCATCAGCATGCTGTTTCCAAGTTAACTTGTTATCTATGTTCAACCCTAAAAATTTTGTATTTTTAGATAAGACGTACCAAAAATTGCAAGATGGCGCTACTTTTTATGGTACTGTTATGATACCATTTTCCCAGCTGACTATATAAAATAAAACTGATGACCTGTTCGGTCATCAGGTTACATTGCTGTTGCTCACACTTGTATCTGGGCTTTGTCGTCAGACCGGTTTTGATCTTCCTAGCGGACACTTGTGTTTTATTTTTGTAATTGAGTTTCGGGAATAAACTTTCTTTTGGGGTAGTAAATCGTTTTTTTTAAAAAGCTACCTGTGACCCACCCCGTAATAGTGGTGTCAGAAGTGGTATCGCTGGATGAAAACTTTCTGTAAATCAAAACGTGCCAGCATCCCACATTTCGTGTTTGCAAGTGCCAAAATACTTATAAAATCGTGTCTCCGGGGTCAAAACAACCTCGTAAAACTCTACATGTGTGCGTGTGTATCTAAAGTGTGTAACTAAAGTGTGAAAAACTACCGCTGAATCTTTGAACTCTCCACTGAATCTTCTCTCGAGTCCTCCTGAGTCATCGCCGAATCACTCCAAAATCGTCTCTGCATCTCCCCTCAACTTCGAGGTTACTGCTGCGGTCTGTGTAGGCAGGCCACTCGTCAAGAATCTTACTATTGCTGATTGCCTATCACAAACTTCATCGGGTCTCTACTCTACTCGCCTTTACCCTTGTCACTGGTGTGGCAAATCGCTGCTGCAACAAAACCGTCGAAGCTGCTCGACTTCTACGTGCAAGCAAACGTTTGCTTTCTAAGCCGTCGCATCCCAGTTGCTGATGAAGGTTCTTCTGACTCCCTTTTTCGCGGCCTTGTGAGTAAAACATTCTATTTGTAAAGGTTAGAGACAACCCTTCTATTTCCAAGATGACATCTCCAATTCCTACTACTAGTGACAAACAAAAGCTAACACTAACCCTTCCGACCTTGACTACTGAAGCTTTCCCTATACAAGTTTTGTGCAATTTTATAAATTCTTACAAAGGAGAAAGGGAAACGCTGCCAGCATTTTTGACAAATTGTCAAAATGCCCTAAATCTTGCGGCCGAAAATCAAAAGACGCTTTTGTTGAAATTTATAATTTCAAAGTTGGAGGGCAAAGCTCAAATAGCATGCTCTAATAAAGTCTTTGACACTTTCAATGACCTTAAATCATTCTTGAAACAAAATTTTGGAGAAACCAAGCATTATAATCCCCTCCTTTTGGATTTGCAAAATTGTAAACAACAAAGTAATGAATCAGTATCCCAATTTGCTTTGAGAATCGAAACATGTTTAACAAGCCTTCAGACTGAAATTCATAATTCTGAAAGTTTAAAAAAAGAACTGGCTGGTCGTATTGCCATGACGGAAGACTTAGCACTCTTCACTTTCACTCTAGGACTTAATCCCCGCTTAAGCACAATTGTCAGATGCAGAGAGCCGAAAAATTTGAATGCTGCCGTAAATATAGCATTGCAAGAAGAAAAGATCCAAAACTTGTACTCTCAGAACTTTCAAAATAAAAAATACTTTTCTCAGCCTTCAAATTCTTCAGGCAGCTTATCATCTAAAAAAATGCCTGAACATTCCTCGCCGAAATCAAGCGAACAATATTCGTCAAAACCATCATCAAAAACTCCAATATGTTCGTATTGTAAAAATAAGGGACACCATATCTCACAGTGCCGAAAAAGGCAATATAACAACAGTCATAAAAATAAAAATCAAACTGTTGAACAAAATAAACATGTTGAAATAAATGATGGACTTGGCGAAATTGAAGACTTACCGTGTGAACATTACAATTTACACGAATCAAACACGGATGAGGATTTAAACTAGAGGATCAGGTGTCGCCGTCGTGCCAACGACAACCTGATGCCTTAGGCACTAATATTTTTTCAGGTAAACAACCCGCTACTAAATCGTCACTGTATCGTAAACAGGGTTGTTATTCTGGATCTACTAAATCTTCACTGAATCTTAAATCAGAAGGTCAACCCAAAACATCTAAATCGTCACTGAATCTTAATTTGGGGGGCTCTTCTAAATCACTGAATCGTTGCTCGGGCCAACCTGAAACTCCTAAATCGTCTCTGTCTCTTATTCCAGGTTGTAGCCCTGAAATTACTAGTTCTACTCTGTGTCAAGATCAAGGCCATAATGGGCCGAATAACACTGAATCTTTATTTAATGAAATTCTTGACAATTTCAAGTACGAGTCGGAAGGTTATATTTTTGACGTCTTACCATCTCGTAGCCCTAAGCTTCCTTATATCGAGGTTGAAACTTCTCACACAGATAAACCCATTCGATTGCTAATTGATACCGGTAGCTCAATCTGCCTTGTAAAAAAATCTTCTTTATCCAAATTACCGGTACTTGAAAATCATATTGTCAAATTTAAAGGAATTAATGACGTAGGCTCTTATTCAGAAACCCTAGGAAAGTTTTTCCTCTACTTAAAATTAAATAACGAATATAGTTTTCCTTACTATTTTCATGTAGTAGATAACGTAAATCTAGACTACGATGGTATAGTAGGAAATGACTTCTTTGATGCCCATAGAGTATCCATCCAATATTCAAAATCACGGTTAATCATGTCAGATGACCCTAACCGGTATTTTGACATAAAAAATTCTGAGTTGATAAACGTTATCCCTCCAAGAAGTGAAATGTTTATTGAATGTAGTGTTACAAATCCTGAATTAAAAGAAGGGTTGATTCTTAATACTAATCTCAGAAAGTATCCCAATGTTTACTTTTCAAAATGCCTCGTTCGTGTTCAACCTAATAAAAAGGTTACCATTTCGGTACTAAATGCCTCTCACCAAGAAGTCAAGTTAGACGAAATCACGCTGACCCTAGAGCCAGTCTCTTATATCCTAGAAAATATTGACGTCACCAACTCACAAACTGAAGTCTCTTATTTTACGACCTCTGACTCAAACCGCGAAAATAATATTCAAAATCAGCTCAGATGCGGACATCTTAATCAAGAAGAAGAAATCATGTTACGAAATCTTTGCTCTGAGTTCACTGATATCTTTTATCTCGAAGGAGATCATCTTACTACTACTAAAACTATTCAACATGAAATCAAGACTACTTCACAAAATCCCATTCATGCAAAAACGTATCGTTTTCCCGAATTTCATAAAGAAGAAGTGGCCAAACAAATCAAATCCATGTTGGATCAAAAAATAATTCGTCCTTCCATGTCACCTTGGTCTGCCCCAATTTGGGTCGTCCCGAAAAAACAAGATGCATCTGGTAAAAAGAAATGGCGCGTCGTAATTGATTACAGAAAATTAAATGAGATAACTGTAGGTGACGCCTACCCGATTCCTAACATTACGGATATCCTAGATCAGTTAGGTCACAGCAAATATTTCACAACGCTGGATTTAGCGTCCTCTTTTCACCAAATTAATATGTCAGATGAAGATGCTCCAAAAACAGCCTTCAGTGTACCTGGTACTTTAGCAGGACACTATGAATTCACGAGAATGCCCTTCGGGTTAAAAAATGCCCCTTCTACCTTCCAAAGGTTGATGAATATCGTCCTTACAGGACTTCAAGGAATACACTGTTTCACATACATGGATGACGTAGTAATTTTTGGCCATAACCTTGAAGATCATATTTCTAAACTAAAATTGGTATTTATGAAGTTACGCGAACATAACCTTAAGCTACAGCCAGATAAGAGCGAGTTTCTTCGTAAAGAAGTCCAATATCTCGGACACATCATTTCTGAACACGGTGTGAAACCTGATCCTAAAAAAGTGCATTGTGTCACTAAATTCCCGATTCCCAAGTCTCCGAAAGACATAAAATCATTTCTCGGGCTTGTAGGTTATTATCGACGCTTTATCGACCACTTCTCTCATATTTCTAAACCCCTAACAAGTCTTTTAAAAAAGGATGCAAAATTCGAGTGGTCGTCCTCGCAACAGAAAGCTTTCGACACACTTAAAGAGAAAATAACTACCGCACCTATTCTCCAGTATCCAGATTTTTCAAAACCTTTTATTCTTACTACGGATGCATCATCTCACGCAATTTCAGCGATTCTTAGTCAAGGTGAAGTTGGAAAGGACCTTCCTATCGCGTATGCTTCAAGGACACTGAATAAGGCTGAAGGCAATTATTCTGTAACGGAAAAGGAATTCCTCGCAGTTGTCTTCGGTACTAAAGTCTTTAGACCCTATTTATTCGGTTACCATTTCAAAATCATAACGGACCACAAACCATTATTATGGATTCTTACAGGCAGCGGTACTGACCATAGTTCAAAACTAGTGCGTTGGCGCCTTAAGCTCGCCGACTTCGATTATACGCCTGAATATAAAAAGGGCCGAATAAATTGCAACGCAGACGCGTTATCACGTAACCCGATCCTACCGATCGATCAAACTACTAGTCCTTCAAATCTAGAAACGTACGAAAAATACTTACAAGTCAGTCGTCAATCCACTGTTTCTTACGACACTGTTATCAAGGAAAATAACGAATCGCTGCTCAAGGCTAAGTGTAAATTAATTGTATATCCTACTTCAATAGATTTAGACGAGTCGATCCCATATTGTTCAGAAATATTACAAATATCAAAAGGTGACCCTGATATTCGACACGTTGAACGTGAACTCCTCAATAGCTTTAATACATCCAATGAAAAGCATCTATTTACTCACCTTTTCTTACGAGTACATCACTATGATGAATATACTTACAAGGATATTTTTAACATGCTTCGTAATTATAGAGATATGATAGTCGTTTGGTTTCAAGAAGAAAAGGAGTTTGCAATTTCAGACTTTAAAGACCCTTTCAATAAAGTCTCATATACGAAGCTTTATAATATGCTCGCATTCCTATTTCATGGTACCGGTATAAAAATAAACATTTACCGAAACAATATCCTATACCCTACACCTGAGGAGGTCAAACGCATTCTAAAAGAAAATCATGACTCACCCTCCGCAGGTCACCCCGGAATTACTCGAATGTTTGAAAGAATTAAATCGATGTATTGGTGGAAAAATATGCGTCAAGACATCGAAGACTATGTCAAAAATTGCAAATCTTGCCAAGTCAACAAACCCTTAAGACAAACAAACCGAGCCCCTATGATTATTACCTCCACTGCCACTAGGCCGAATGAAAAACTTTTTCTTGACCTTGTCGGTCCTCTGCCCGAGACCTTGGAACATAATTATAAATTCATTCTCACTCTGCAGGATGATTTAACCAAATACTCACAAGCCTATCCTATGGTCAGTTGCTCGGCTGAAGAAACAGCTAAACGTCTCGTTCACTTTATTTCCCATGTAGGAATTCCCAAAATGATAGTTACCGACTGTGGCACAAATTTCTGTTCTGATCTCTTTATGCAGCTTGAACGTCTTTTCGGGATCAAACATATTTTCGCGTCCCCGCATCATCCCCAAACATGCGGCGCCCTTGAAAGAAGCCACTCTACTCTGAAAGAGTACCTCAGGTCTTATGTTGACGAAAATAATCAAACTTGGGATCTCTATCTAAATACTGCCATGATAGCATATAATTCAAACGTTCATTCTACAACTGGATTCTCTCCTCATGAACTTCTTTTCGGGTACAAGCCCTATATTCCACAAAGCATCGATTCTTTGGAAAATAACTCTTATTCCGATTACATACGAGCTCTCAATCATAGACTATATTATAGTCGCCAAAGGGCTCGTGAAAATATCGAAACCTCTAAAGAAAAGTCAAAAAAATATTATGACTCCCATACTAAACCTATCGCTTACAAAATAAACGATATGGTTTACCTCCGATGCCATCACAAGCAAAATAAAGCCTTGTCTCCAGTCTGGAAAGGCCCTTTTAGAATTGTAAAGCTTAACGGCAATCACTCCGCAACTTTACTGATAAATAGGAATTACGTTCGTCATCACTTTGATGAATTAAAGTTTGCTAATTCCACAACCTAAAACTATGACTTTTAATTATATTTCAGGACAGCTATAGCGCTGTGTCAAGGCCGCTTCGTAACGCAAATTCAAGGAAGCCCCGGCCTTTACTTCGATGAACTGCAGAATCTTAAATTTACAAATGATCAATGGAATGTAGTCACATATCTCGACATTACTCATATCCAACCGCATCTGAATAAAGTTGAGTCCACATTTGAACAGCTATCTACGTTATGTAATAACATTATTTCTTCAAAAGTTCAAGTTGACTGCAGCAATAGTATAAACTCACTGAAAAGCCAACATGTAAACAATGTGAAAAAATTCTCCTCGATTTCATACCTTATTTCAACTCAACAAGCAAACCGCTCGAAGCGAGGCCTTATCAATGCAGGAGGCTCATTATTAAAAACATTGTTCGGAACTTTAGATTCAGATGACGCAGACATGTACACTAATGCTATTCATCAGGTACAGTCGGACGAAAATAAGTTAGCACATCTTATGAAAGATAACATACACGTCATTAAGTCAACTATATCTACTTTCAATAATTCTATGTCCAAGGTGAATGAAAATGAAAACCGTTTAAATATTAACCTTCAAATTATTGAGAAGTCCCTTCAAGAAATAGGCAATTCAAATGATAAATTAGAAATTAAATCGAAACTTAGTTTACTTCTTAACTCCTTAGAAAGTATCATTATATCCCTATCTTTTGATATTGATGATTTAAATAATGCAATATTGTTCAGCAAAAATAATGTATTGTATCCAACTGTACTAAGTCCATATAAGTTATTCACAGAGTTGGATCAAAATAAGAATAACTTACCTAAACACTGCGAACTACCAGTAACTTTATCTCTTCAAAATATACATGAAATCATAGATATATCTAGTTTAGTCTGTTTCTATAATTATAATAAAATAATATTAGTTTTAAGGATACCGCTCGTCCTTCCTCAAACATACAATCTCTTCCATGTTATTCCACTTCCAGTTCCCTACGATGTCTCGAAACCCGATACCTTTGCACTGGTTGCACCGAGTAAGTCTTATATCGCTATAACTAATGATAGAATGTTTTACTCTCTATTCGATAATCTTGATAATTGTAAGTCGATAGGCAAGAAGTGTTTTGTGTGCGTGTTGGAAAGCGTATTCTCGACAATCGCTAACCCTACTTGCGAGACAGTTTTAATCAGTGAAGTGATAACAACATTACCTAGAAGTTGTGAAACGAAACCTTTACACGGCTCTATTGATATTTTTCACAAGTTAAATAATAATAGGTGGATTTTTGTTCAGTCAGAACCGGGTAAATGTCATATTACCTGCGAATCTGAACCCAATAATAATGATGAAATATTGTTTGGAACAGGAATTTTAAGTATTCCCAAAAATTGTAAGGCTTTCTTTAAAACTTTGCAATTCAGTTACAGTGAATCTATTACCACAAATATTAGTCTGTATATTTCAAATTTTACTCTGATTGATGATGACTGCTGTGAAAAGACTAAAATAAATAAAACCCTTGCTAATCTTCCTTTTGTGAAGTTAAGTAACGTAAATAATTTAAATTCATTACTTCATGCAAGTATTCAGCTGAATGACTTAGAAAAGGAACTAAACAAATTGGAAAATCCTTCACATTTAGTAAAGTACAGCACTCACTATCTTTCTGCCATTTATGTTCTTATTGGTTTAGTTTTATTATACATGTGCATTAGAATAAGAAAGCTTTTTTGTCTTAGAAATCCTAATCATTGTGTTCAAATCTATAACCAGTGTAAAAACAGAAAATCTAAACATTCAAGTTTATGTCCCGTGCAGGATGTTTCATTAGGAAACCTAGATACAGAGTCCTCGAGCCAGGACGAGGACATTAGAGTTAAGGCACAGCCAACGCCAGTGAGGCGCAATATTATTATAGAGTAATTCTAAGCTATTTTTTGTTAGCCGACTGGAAAGATCAAATCGTTGAATTTCCCATCACTTTTCCGTGATGTTCAATTCTATCCGGGGGGTTGTTATGATACCATTTTCCCAGCTGACTATATAAAATAAAACTGATGACCTGTTCGGTCATCAGGTTACATTGCTGTTTCTCACACTTGTATCTGGGCTTTGTCGTCAGACCGGTTTTGATCTTCCTAGCGGACACTTGTGTTTTATTTTTGTAATTGAGTTTCGGGAATAAACTTTCTTTTGGGGTAGTAAATCGTTTTTTTTAAAAAGCTACCTGTGACCCACCCCGTAATAGTACCCTGGTCTTAAGTCTGGTCTGAGTCTGGTGTCAGTAAGTAGTCTTAGTCTGTCAGTGTTGTTTATTGAGTCCTGGTCCGTAGTGCGCACCAAGTGACCATATGTAGGAGCATTCCCATGTTCTCAATTTTATGTCTGTCAAGAGCCATCTTGCAATTTTCGGTACGTGTTATCCCTGATATTCTAAACAAATATCGGGATGTTACGGCCGGAGAAAGCAAGATGGTTCTTCAACCAAAATTGTTTTTGTTTTCATTTTTTTTGTTTATTTAAGAAAGTAGGTTAATTAGTCATAAGATTGTATATATTTTGTTGTCATTTTTTAGATGTGTCATTTATTCGACTGATGCCGGCCCCAAAGTAGGGCCGAAATATATTTCGAAAATACAATATATTCGTAATTATTGTCTCAAAATGAACAAATGAAAAGCTTTACATAGCCAATAAAATATATATTTTAATTTAAAATTTATTGTTTTATGTTATTCAACTGTTTTTTGAAGATTGTAAATAGTATATATTTCAGTGCCTATATTACAAAATTAATTATTTGAATATGAACACGGTTGAATGAAGTAATATGTAAATACTGTAGACTAGGTATATATTCATGACGTCATAACAAAATACCAGTATCAAATGTTTTGTAGAGTTTTATTTTTATTTTATTTTATTGAATAGTTTCGTTAATAATTCCGTTGTGAAGCAGCAAAGCGAAAGATAATGAAATATATAGCGATAGATAAAATTATTATATGAGAGTTTGGCGTATTAATCACACTAATATTATAAATGCAAAAGTTTGTCTGTGTGTGTGTGTGTGTGTTTGTTACTATTTCACGCTGAAACGGCTGAACGGATTTGGATAAAATTTAGAATGGATATAGATTTTACCCTAACTTAATACATAGGCTATAGAAAAAAAGCATGTCGTTAAACCGAATAACACGCGAGCAGAGCCCCAGGCAAAAGCTGGTACAGTTATATTCGATATAGATGAAGTTTGACTGAAACATTTTTACTGTATTTTATAAAGATAAAGACATAATCTTCAATTACGTTTTAAAATAACTCTTTTTATGACCGGAGTCATTTACAGTTACACTACTTAATTAGTAATGTGCTATAACTAGCCTTTGTCTGTGGCTCCGCCCACTCGAAAGAGTGTTAATTAACTGAACAGCCTTTAGGATTATGATACCTTTATAATTTGAAATTCGGAAATTTCTTTCAATGCCGGAGCACCGCTGTATATGGAACCTATCTGCCAAATTTCAAGTAAATGGGCTCATCGTGTTGGAGATTTCTTGACGCACGAGCGGTACTTTGCTTTTATATTTGCATATGTAGTACATATATAACCGATATACGTTTTATATCCAATTTAATATTAAATGGAGTAAACTGATAGTTCGTGTCAGAGAGAAATGCGCTTTTAACTCATATGGTGTAAGAGCTATTTCGCGCTGCAAATATCACAATATTATTAAGTTCGTTATAGGAGTTATAAGCCCACTTCCCATTAACGTAAACTATCAGTTTACTCCATTTAATAAACAAAAACTTTGGAGGTTATTTGCTTCGTTAATTTCGGCTCAAAATAAAAAACCGTTGTACAAAATGTGCTACAATACTTGCAACACCAAAATATCATTTCCAGCCAATTAATCTAAGAACTGTGTTAGAGAAGAAGGGTAGAGTTTATGTAGTAAGCTGTCAGCTCTATTTCTTTTGAGGATTATCTAAGAAATAAAATCTCTCGGGAAAACTTTGTTGGATAGGAGTCTGTCCTTCTCGCTCTGGGTCCCTAAGAGAGCGGTGGCGTAATTTAGCATCCGTTTTATGTAATAATCTGTTTTGTCTCATGTTCATGTCATCATATTAAAAGGAAGCCTTCATTTTTCAAGAATTTTGGATGATCATATACTAAGTCTACCAGATACAGCATTAATGTGGAACTCATTTATATGTTTCTACAAGTACAAACTATGAAACCCATTTCCAGCTGCTTCAGGTTCTAGCAGGCGGTAGTGGAAGTGTGGCAACGTCGCACTAACCGACAGCTGATATCGAGGCGCATATGTATTAATTATCTTGAACAAACATAGTAAGTGATGGAACTGTTTGCCCTCCACCCGTTGCAAATTAACCCCTCTCCCGGCCAACCCTTCGGTACCTACCTCACCCCGAGTTAAGATCCAGAATTTGCCAATTGCTGGAGTTCGCATTAAAGTGTAATCAGGGCTCACGAGGCACGCGTAATGTTAATGAGGTGTGTAACGTCTGCCAAGGTCACGCGGCTCCTGTCTGCGGCGGGAGAGGCGCCAGGCACATGTTCATTTCCCTGCTAATCCTCGGAGTTATCTCCATTTTCTTTTTCATACCTTTAAATTGATTGTGGTGCCTGCAAATGTAGCACACATAGATGCTCGTACCTAACTCAGAGGAGCTAAGTATAATGTTAGCAAACAGTGCCAAGTTCCGTGCAAGTTGGTAGCTGGAACGTCTCACTTGTTGATCTTATTGTCGTCTTAAGAAGTAGAAACATCCTCCGCTACTCACCGGCCGGACTGCGAAGAACTTTCAGTTAATAAATACCTTTTGTTAGGTCTCTGTACGGCTCAGCAAAAAGAGTTACAACTGTAAATTATATGTTAACTGGTTAACCTTGTTGGTGTAAACACTTGGTGACCTTCCTTACCCGAAGGTGTTATCTGTTAGGGTGCCATCAGGGAAGTTTCCGCAGACCTGCAGTTCATTCTTGCTACAATCATTGTAATAGGGGGTATAGTGAATAAGTATATACTATACGAGTAAATAAATAAATCGTACTTACGTACTTCGTACTTCAGATGTATACCTCCTCTCCATGTATAATTATTATGGCGTGAAATTATTGATAATCGGCGATCTTAGGATTTTTATACATTTTCCAAAGCTATATACTAAACGGACCCCATTATTTAAAAAAAAAACGGCCTAATGCGTGTCGGGCCACGCGCAATGTGGGGTTCCGTAGTTGCCCGGTACATTTTATAAGTTGGTCTACTAATACAGACCGCGCCAAACTTCTAGTCCCATACATTAGAGGGGATCCAAAGTTTGGCGTGACCTGTACTCGTAAACCTGTGAAGCCTACTTAGCTGTGATAGTTTTCCTTTTAAATTCATTATATAAACTACTTTTGTGAATTTTTTCACATTTCTATAAACAACCGTTTAGCCGGCAGGGGGGGGGGACGCTCCACTCTAACTAATACTTTCACTTTAAGGCTTGATATTTCGCCAACGGACCCCTCAATCGAAAAATGGCTTTCATACACCCACAATGTTTTTAAACAACCTAACCAACGATATGGGATGGACGAGAAAAAAAAGTTTACGTGTATGGGAGGTACCCTTAAAAACATTATTTTTCAAGATTTTATTTTACCGTTTTGTCGGCGTGATTATTTATTGTATCCATGTCAAATTACAGCTTTCTAGTACTAATAGTCTCTGAGCTAAGCCGTGGACAGACGGACAGACGGACATGGCAAAACTATAAGGGTTCCTTGTCGGACTACGGAACCCTAAAAACCGGACAAGTGCGAGTCGGACTCGTTCACCGAGGGTTCCGTTAATTTCGATTTAATTATAAATATATAGTTTTCAGATTTTTCCCTATACTTGTAGTATAAGACGGTATTACTTGCCAGATTTCATAGTTCTAGGTCAACGGAAAATGAGAGTTTCGAAATATTAGTTTTTTGTGGAATAAACGGCTTTATCTTTTTTTTACGTTAACTTAGAAGTTTCATTTTTTCACAGCTTCAAGGGTTCTGTAGACACACACACACACATATATATATAGTTTAAATTTCAAATCGATACTCCACGCGTTCCTGAGATAAAGGATCTTGACAGACAGATGGACGGACGGACAGACGGACAACAGAGTGATCCTTTATGGGCTTCGTTTTTCCTTCTTGAGGTACGGAACCCTAAAAACCGGTCAATTGCGAGTAACACTCGCGCCTGAGGGTTCCTTAGCATTCAAATAAGTAAATAGACTCAGTTTATTGCCGGCTAGCTCGGTATTCGGACGTTTCTTTGTATTGCTAAAACCAGTTACTTGTCGCTCACCACAATAGTGATGGGTTTAATCATCCATCCAGTCATCGACGTCGATAAACGTCATAAACTAAATATTTGATCAATTCTTCCTCTCTGGAAAGTCTGGCAGTTAAGAGCGGCCATGATGATAGTGAGGGCTGGAGTGAACCTAAACGCCCTTACATTAACCCAAGAAAACCTGTGAGTCCTGGCATCCATATCCAAAATCGCTTTCAAGATTTGCAGACCGAAGAAACCACACGTTCCGGTAAAGTGCCACCTGCCTCTAACAAGAACTTGAGAACAAAGCGCATACCACCGATTGTCATTCAAGTTCAGAAAGAATGGACTCATCAACATATGGTAGATATTATATCGAAAGTTACAAAATCATTTCATCTACGATATAGATCAGGTCAAAAGCTGGCTGTTTATTGTTACTCTAGCGAAAGCCACCAAATTCTTCAAGATGGGTTAAGAGGTGAAAATATCCCCTTCCACACAAATACCAGGAAAGACGAAAAAATGTCCAAAGTGGTAATCCGAGGTATACCCTCCACTATCGCTGATACTATCCCAGATCAACTCAAGGCGCTCGGTTTTGATGGTGTCATCATCACCTTGCTGAAATCTGCTAAATCTGAGGTAACTTGTCCCCCTATACTAGCTCAACTTCCTGCTGGCTCCAACATAGCCAAATTTCGGCAGATAAAATATTTGTGCAATTTTTGCATAGATATCCAAAGATATAAGCCATCAAAATCTGCTGTGACTCAATGTTTTCGCTGCCAACGTTTTGGGCACCCTTCTAAAAATTGTAATATGCCCGAGAGATGCGTTAAATGCACTAGCCATCACGCTACCAAAGATTGCTCTAAGAAAGATAGAAGTACCCCAGCGCACTGTTGCAACTGCAATGAGCAACACCCGGCAAATCATGTGCATTGTAAAGAACGCATAAAATACATTGAACACATTGAAAAGAAGAGAGTGCTGCCATCAAGGCCCCTTAAGATTCCTAAGGATACGGTCTACCTGGAGAAAACGGTACCTGCTCTGCCAAAACATATGTTATGGTCATCAGTAGCATCATTGGCTCCTGCTGTACCAAAAATAACTCAAGCTTCACCTGTTCATCTTTCTGCTCCCGAGGATGCCTCGGCGCCGTCCTCTCAGATAGGTAACCACGACCCCGTTACATCTGAAATGTTTCAAATTCTTACGATTATAAAATCACTTAAAAGTAAATTCTTAAGCTGTGAATCGATGATAGATAAGGTCCTTCTTGTTCTAACCCGGTTGGGTATTTATATTTAAATTCAATAGTTTAGAATTGAGAGTATTGTATTGGAACGCCGACGGCGTCCGTAAAAAGCTACACGAGCTCACTGATCTAGCTGTTAACAGTTTATCAGCAGACATTATTGGTATTTCAGAAACTAAATTGAGCGAGCATGTGTCGCTTCAAATTAAAGGTTTTGATTGTTACCGCCAGGACAAACACCATAATGGTGGGGGTCAAGGTGTAGCCATATTTGTTAAGTCAGATATCCAACACTCTCGAATCAAGATCCCTCTTACCAAGCACATCGAGGCTGTAGGTGTCAAAATTGCCATGTCTAGCCTTGATTACTACTTCCTATCTATCTATCAATCACCTAATCCGAAATTCCCGCTCATTCCAAAAGATCTTGACACTCTTTTAAAGCTGGGTCCTCATGTGTTATTATTTGGAGACTTCAACGCTAGACATTCGCAATGGTGCAAGAGTGGTGCTAACCCTAATGGTGTCACTCTATTCGAGCACGCCATTAAACGTGATTTTGTGATTCATGCTCCTCCTCGTCCCACTCTGGTACAGTATCATCTACCCCTGATTTGCTTATTACTTCAAATACTTTTAACATAACCAATCCAGAACCAATAACTGCTCTTTCATCAAATCATCTTCCAGTGTTTTTTAGTGTTGGGGGCTCCGTCGAACGTACCATTTATCTATCGTATTGTTATAAGGAGGCTGACTGGAAAACATATCGTGAATACCTAAATACCAACATCCTTCTGACCAGCAATACCTTCGTAAATATCAACGACGTCGATCGGGAAATTGATAATCTTGTTTCGGCCATTACTGCTGCTAGAGATGTAGCAATTCCTTTAAACGAGTCCCATTCTAAACCCAAGCCCCTACCTAAATTCATTAAAAAGTTAATTTTAACCAAAAACAACTTACGATGCTATGAGCGGCGACAAACGGATCACTTTATCCGTAAAAACCTGCGTGCACAAATAAATGAATTGCAGGATAGAATAAAATGTGCAATTCAGAAGCACAATGATAAGTTGTGGGATGCTAAGTTAGCTAAGGTAGATAAGCCGAGAAGTGATCTATGGAAAATCGTCAAGTCTCTAAGCCGCAAGCCGGATATAATCCCCCCTCTAATTAAAAATGATGGGTCCTCAACTGATGGATGTTTGGACCAGTGCAACACTTTAGCTGCAGCTTTTAATTCTAACATGCGCCTGACCCATAACTGGCCTGACTCTGAAAGTGAATATGAAGTCACCACGTCGCTTGAAATTTTAAACAACCATTCCATAACTAATTTACTCCACCCTTGCACACCACATGAAATACGGAAAAATATTCAACGGTTAAAACAACGCAAGGCTCCACGTATGGACGATATTGGCAATATACTTCTGAAGAACCTTCCTCAGAAGTGCGTAGTACTCCTTGCGAAGGTTTTTAATGCTTGTCTCCGGCTTGGCTACCTCCCTGACCGCTGGAAAGAAGCCAAGATAATTTGCATTAAAAAAAATGGTAAAGATGGTTTTATCCCAACTAGTTATCGCCCAATTAGTCTTTTGCCATCTATTGCTAAACTGTTAGAGCGCATCATTTGTGATCGACTTATGAAATACTTAAGTCCTCATCTAATTGATGAGCAGTTTGGGTTTCGCCAGTGTCACTCTACTACTCAGCAACTTGCTCGCATTAGTGAGCATATCGCACACAATCTCAATATTAACCATTCAACAGGCATGTTCCTGCTTGATATTGAAAAAGCATTTGACACGGTGTGGCATAATGGGCTCCTTCATAAATTGGTGATTCTTAATGTTCCCCTTGATATCATAAAAATCATTCAGTCTTACCTCCATGGACGTCATTTCAGAGTTCACATTGGCAATATCAAGTCAGAACTGTTTCCTATCCCTGCCGGTGTTCCTCAGGGCTCTATCCTGGGTCCTGTGATGTTTTTGGCGTACTTAAATGATATCCCGAAACAGCCCCGTACTCACCTTGCATGTTTTGCTGATGACACAGCTTCATTCAGTTCATCTAATGATGTTGATTTGGTTATAAGCAGGTTACAACTCTCAATAGAACGCCTAAGCTCCTTCTTTGCCAAATGGAAACTAAAAATCAATGAATCAAAAACGGAGGCCATCTTGTTTACACGCCAGCGATCTTTCCCCACTCGTAAACTAATTATCAATGGTTTTGAAATACCCTGGCAAAAAACAGTTAAATACTTGGGAGCATTATTGGATTCTAAGGTGAATTGGTCAGCAAATATAAATGCGATCCGTACAAAGGGAGCTAGAGCCCTTAATTCGCTTAGCCCCATCCTAAATCGCCGTAGTAATCTCAGCTCATCTACTAAACTTAAAATATACTCCACTCTAGTGCGGCCATGCATCACATATGCTGCTCCTGTTTGGAGCAGTACATGTCGGACCACTTTCGACAAACTACAAGTTATTTAGAATAAAGCCTTGAAAATTGCATATAATACGCCTTTTAAAACTAACTTACATTTACTGCATGCACGTATCCTTCTTCCTAAATTACGAGATCACATCATGAAATTATCCAGGAACTTTTATCTTTATAAAAATCCCATCCATAATAATACTCTCGTATCCCGAATTGGTCAGTCTCGCTATCGCGACCTCCCATATGTCGATACTTATAATCGTTACAGACTACCCCATCACTATTGGTTGGGAGGTGATGCATTACTCATACGGCCCGACTAAATTGTCCATGGATCTCGTGCTAACATTTAAACACATTTAAATGTATACCCATAAGCTTTATTTTTATTAAACCTACTATCATAAAGTTATATTGTTTACTGAAAAAAAAAATTAATAAATAAATGTTATTATAGTGTTAGGGAATACTTAAATGATAATTTAAAATAGAATCTATAACAATAAATTATTACATAATAATGTCATTGGTTGAGTGTGTGCATGTGTACATCTATATAGGTATATAAATATAGATATTTTATCGATAATTTTGTCTTCCTCTCTCCTAATTTGCTGTGCCCAACAGGGTCCACAACTTGTATGATGTGAATGTGTTGCATTAAGAAACATTTTGTAGAACGCAAATAAAATTATTGAGTATTGAGTATATTTGTAAGCCTTCGTTCTTGTTTAGATGTAGGTAACTTTAAAATGTAAGGTACTTTTTACTTTGTATGTATCCTCTGTGTGCAAATTAAACCTTATTTAACAGGAAGCTAATGTTATAAGTATTAGTAATCACGATATACAATTTTTAGTTTCTGTTGTATAATACAATCACCTTAATTCAACATTAAGCTAACGTCCCTTGTCAGTTTGGCGCTCATCCTCCAATCGGGACAAAGCACATTTATTGACTTTGATTGTTGTTACTAGATCTTAAACAGTTTCATTTTGTGTAGTTTATTGTCACTATAACGAACATATTTTATTATTTGGAGGTAGGTTGAAAAATCAGTGTTCGCCTGCTTCGCGTTTTTATGTATCATACCTACATTATACTTTTGTTATGTACTGTATTTACTTGTCAACCTTCAGTGTATTGTTCAGTCGATGTAGATAGCTATGCTATGTCCCTTAGTTGTACTAATTAATTAAATAAGCCTAAAATATGTCTTCACTCAAAAGTACATGTTAGTTAATTCTCATTTATAATTTTAAGAGACACAAACTTATGTTGAAATCACATTACCTTACATGTTAAAAATTTCAAGAGGTACTTCTAGCCTGCGAAATGTATGTACTTTTGTGTTTATGCGTTCTTGACTGTGTCTTGAAACTGTATTATGTATATATTTTCCGTTAAATAAAGACTTTTGAAAATGAAAAAATGAAAGTAAATAGACTTAAATTATTTGAATAAAAGTTACAAACTTATGAAATGTGTAAAACAAACTGCAAAATTAAGTTGGTCGACTATTACTAGTTAATTTTTAAAGCCTGCTTAGCTGTGATAGTTTCTTAGTAGAGCAAGAAAGGCCGAATATTTTCAGACAAAATTAATTTTTAATTGTGTCTGAAAACTCTAGGCCTTTATTGCCCCCAATGCCTCATGTATACCCATGTCAAATTATAGTTTTATTGTACTAGGCGTCTCTGAGCTAAGCCGCGGACAGACAGAAATATAGACAGACAGACGGACGGATATGGCGAAATTATAAGGGTTCCTTATTGACTACGGAACTCTAAAAAAAGTAACACAGAACTTGTTTTATAGTATTATATATACCATGTCGGTGTACAGTATCTGAAGTAGTTATTGAACCAGGACGGGAAAACTAGTTTTTTTTGTTGAATTTCATAACAGAACATATTTTTAATACACCCGCTCAAAATATGATAGATTACGTAAAATGACATATTTCGCACTCGTGCTTTTTGTTTTTACTACTGACGCCATCTAGGGGAAACCGGCCACATTATTTAGTAAGCATGTAAGCCTTTGTTTTGCCAGAAACTCTATAATAAGATGAGTATTTTGAAACGTTTTATTTTATTATTAAATGTATTATGTGTATGTTAAATTGTAAAAGATGTTTTAAAAATTCAAAACGATTTTAGACGTCATAATTTATATTCTATTTTAGCTACCTTAGAAATTATTATTGAAAAGATTTTAGAAAGAGACATTGGTCTTTGTGGTACAGACTGGCGCCAACAGATTGGTGTTCTTCTATCGACTTGTATCTGTTTTGACTGGCAACAAAATTGTTTTTATTTTATTACTTACTAGCTTTTGCCCGCGGCTCCGCCCGCGTGTTATTTGGTTTAACGACATGCTTTTTTCTGGGATAAAAAGTAGCCTATGTGTTAAGTTAGGGTATAAGCTATATCCATTCTAAATTTCATTCAAATCCGTCCAGCCGTTTCAGCGTAAATGAGTAACAAACATACACACATACACACACACACACAAACTTTCGCATTTATAATATTAGTGTGAAGTGTGATTATAGTGTGATTTCATGTAATTTTTCGCAGGTGCATTATGAAACGTCGTTTATACACGTGCGAAAGTGTTGATATTTCTCGTCCCGACTGTTTTTTGTTTTTTGTCAATCGTGACTCTAAATACGTACCTTTTCGCACTTGCATCAAAATTTACTAATAATGTATATATTAATGAGTTGAAGCTTTATTCAAGCTCATGTCGTAACTAATTAATCATTGTAAACTTATTTACGACGAATTATATTTTCTCTCCTCTCTTGAGACGTTTTCCGATGACATTTACTTACTGCACACACCAAATTCCGCTTATTTAATCCTTTTAAACTGTGCAATTACAATTGCAAACAACTTAAAAGACGTACACAAGTCATGTAATTCCTGAGAGAGAACAGCTGACTCGCGGCGTCAGCGGGGTGGTGCGGGGATGAGAGCGGGACGAAGCTCTCATAAGCCGTGGCTTACAAGTCTTACGAGTTACAAGTCAATTAATGCAATCATAACATGATATTGTGCGGGGCGGGGGGGGAGGTGCTACACTTATTTGCGGAGTTAGTGTGTGCGACGTACAGCTTTGCTAAGTTGATAATACATGCATAAGTGCTTGAGAGGAAAAATAATCGGAATACCGATACAAGGGGGCTTTCACTACTTGCAGATAAGCGATATCAAGAACATAAGTTTATATAGGAAACGTGCTTGTGTCAGTTATGTGACATATAAAACATCCAGCACTTTAAGGCGCTACTGTGAACATATTGTCATTTCTTGGAGTCCTGTAACTTCCTTCAAGAAGAAGAAACTAGTTTGGTAAATTTATTACTAGACTAGCTTTTGCCCGCGATTTCGTTCGCGTGGGTTTCGGATATAAATTCGAATCAGACTTCCTATAGATTTATTTAATAGCCTTTGTCGTTTGCGTCTATTCAAACTTTGCCCCGTTTTTGGCTTGTGCGTTATTTTATGAACACCCCTTGTAGTCTATGTGTCGACCAGGGTAACTACGATGATAATAAAGAAAACCGCATGCAAATCCGTGGAGTGGTTCTTGAGTTATAAAATTGTTTATTAAATCTTTGCCCCGTTTTCAGTTTGGGCGTTATTTTATGAACATCCCTTGCACTCTATGTGTCGACCAGGGTAACTACGATGATAATAAAGAAAACCGCATGCAAATCCGTGGAGTGGTTCTTGAGTTATAAAATTGTTTATTAAATCTTTGCCCCGTTTTCAGTTTGGGCGTTATTTTATGAACATCCCTTGCACTCTATGTGTCGACCAGGGTAACTACGATGATAATAAAGAAAACCGCATGCAAATCCGTGGAGTGGTGCTCGAGTTATAAATTCATTTATTCAATCTTTTCCCCGTTTCCGGCTTGGGCGTTATTTTATGAACACCCCTTGTAATCTATGTGTTGACCAGGGTAACTACGATGATAATAAAGAAAAGCGCATGCAAATCCGTGGAGTGGTGCTCGAGTTATAAATTCATTTATTCAATCTTTTCCCCGTTTCCGGCTTGGGCGTTATTTTATGAACACCCCTTGTAGTCTATGTGTTGACCAGGGTAACTACGATGATAATAAAGAAAACCGCATGCAAATCCGTGGAGTGGTTCTTGAGTTATAAAATTGTTTATTAAATCTTTGCCCCGTTTTCAGTTTGGGCGTTATTTTATGAACATCCCTTGCACTCTATGTGTCGACCAGGGTAACTACGATGATAATAAAGAAAAGCGCATGCAAATCCGTGGAGTGGTGCTCGAGTTATAAATTCATTTATTCAATCTTTTCCCCGTTTCCGGCTTGGGCGTTATTTTATGAACACCCCTTGTAGTCTATGTGTTGACCAGGGTAACTACGATGATAATAAAGAAAACCGCATGCAAATCCGTGGAGTGGTTCTTGAGTTATAAAATTTTTTATTAAATCTTTGCCCCGTTTTCAGTTTGGGCGTTATTTTATGAACACCCCTTGTAGTCTATGTGTTGACCAGGGTAACTACAATGATAATAAAGAAAACCGCATGCAAATCCGTGGAGTGGTGCTCGAGTTATAAATTCATTTATTCAATCTTTTCCCCGTTTCCGGCTTGGGCGTTATTTTATGAACACCCCTTGTAGTCTATGTGTTGACCAGGGTAACTACGATGATAATAAAGAAAAGCGCATGCAAATCCGTGGAGTGGTGCTCGAGTTATAAATTCATTTATTCAATCTTTTCCCCGTTTCCGGCTTGGGCGTTATTTTATGAACACACCCTAAAGTCGCTGTGCTAAGAAAGGTGACTACAATGATAATAAAGTAAACCGCATTCAAATCCGTTGATGGGTTCTCGAGTTATAAAAGCGTTTATTCAATCTTTGCTCCGTTTCCGGCTTGGGCGTTATTTTATGAACACTCCTTATAGCCTATGTGTTGACCAGCGTCATTGCGATGATAATAAGAAAAACCACGGAACATACAGAGAGACAGACAGACAAAAATTCTAAAAATTGTTGTTTCGGCCTCAGTACAGTACTAATAACCTATTTCATTAAAATTTCGCGAAAATTTATTATTAGTAGCTTATATAGATAGATTTCTCAATTATATGCAGGTGTATAATTACATTTTGGTAGCCCAAACTAAATATTTTTTGTATGTATTTTCCTTATAGGTATATATTTTTTATATTCTAAAGATATATATTGTAAAAAGCTTAACTTTGACTTGTAGAAAGTATACTTTATGTATCTATTTTACAAAATAAATATTTTGATTTGATTTGATTTGAAATAACATTTTTGAAACCTTTTTAGCATCTATCAGGGTGCCCTACTAATGTCGCTCTGCTGTCTGTCCGTCTATCCGTCCGTACGTCACGGGTCTCTAGCTTGCAGACTTGCATTTACCTAAAACCGAATATTAAATTAAACAGAGGACATATACAAGAGTATTTAAAGTTCGACAAAGTGCCAACAATCACAAGCATCAACTCGATTTTGGGACAAACTAGTTGTGCCTGGGCCACAGTGGTTCTGGGTAGTAATAAAATAATGACCACCAAAAGTTATGTATGTCAGTCGCGCCATTACGTTCCTAGACCACACTACGGTTACACACTCTAATACGCTAAGATACGAGTAGCAGGTGCAGTGCATAGAAATTTTTGCTGGAAATGTAATGAAAAGGCCCAGTTTGAAAAAAAAAATGTCACTTTAAAAAATAATTATTTGTTTGACGCCATGGTAGGAACTGCTTACCTTAGAGTACATGATTTAATAAAAAAAAAATTTTTTTCTAATTGGTTTTGAATTTTTTATCATGTTATTTTTATCGTCAAACTTGACCTTCTCATTGCTTTTCCAGCACAAAGTTCTATGCACGCCACTGACGCTGACGAGTACAGATAGCGCGCGAGTTCTATATTTGTTTCTCAGAAACAAGTGAACGTGCAATAAAGTGGTCGTTCCGTGGCCCCTGTCGCGTCCCATCAGCCGGTGCGTCCGTATCTATAGCTATACATCAGTGTGGCGGCGGACGTGTCTATAGGTGTCCATCACTCGTCGCTGAGATGTGGCCGGTCAGGCGGACAGCCCGTCGCATCCCATCCCATCGCGCCCCTTGTCTTCACGAGTATCCTTAGTTTTTGTATCGTTTTATTGTTTACTAGCTTTCATCCGCGGCTTCGATCTCGTCGAAGTGTCTTTCAGTCAAAGTATTATAGTTTTGTTTGCACGTAATATAAAATTACTAGTTTATAATTTATACTTGCGATTGTCGGCACTTGGTGAAACTTGGAAAACATCATAATTAAATTCACTTGTACTTGTTTCACTGGTTTTAATTTTAAGACACGTTAATCCCGACCGGTTTCGGTTAGTAAAATTATTAGTGTAACGATTTTCGGCTTGGCGCTAAATTTGTATTTCTAAATCAAATAATTTGATATAACTTGTAAATCAAATCATAAGGTATCAAAAGGTATTTATTGCCACAACATATAAACATAGAAATACAGAAAATACATATTAAATTAGAGAACTTAACTAAATATATAAAAATATATATCGACATATTTCAAAGCTAGCGCCCTGTTTTTTCATGTTTGTAATATTCTAGACAGTAAATGCTTGAGCGCATTGTTTTTTCTGTAAATAATACATATGATTAATTGAAATAGGCGTTACCTTGCGGAAGTCCATCACTAAGTAAAGGATATATGAATATAATTTGCAATATTCCGCTAAACAATTCTTGTCGTGCTATTCAAAATGCAGACTCGTGCACCGCCCGCCCGCCCGCATAAAAACATGCAACAAGCAAGCAATACAAGCAAAGCAATCTTAAATAACAAGCAAGAAAACTTATCGACACGTGTTTCGCCTCTGAACGAGGCATCCTCAGGATGTGTTGCTAGCCCGGCTTCTCCGCAGCAACTGATGTGTTGCTCGCCCAGCCGCTCCGCAGCAACTGATGTTGTTCGCCCGACAGCTCAGCAGCTAGTGACGAGCCGCCGACCAAAACTCACCTTTTATACACCGGCCTGACTAGTTGTTTGGTGGGGAATATGTGGAGACGAAAACATGCGTAACAGTGGGGTAGTGGTAAAGTTTGTTTGTTCGTTTAGTAAATCAGGGTTATTCTTGTTTTTTAGTATTTCTAATTGTTCTAACACACACATTCTTAAACCTTTTTTACAAATATGTTTTACTTCAAATGAATGGTTATCAGGCAAACTATGACCGGACTCTAATAGATGTTTTGCAAAGTGTGATTTTTCAGGATGATTATTTCTATGGGCTGAGATATGTTCTTTGTACCTAGTTTCAAAACTGCGACCTGTTTGACCTACATAGACACCGTTACAATCATTGCAAGACAATTTGTAAATACCAGACTGTTGTTTTTTATCTAATTTGTCCTTACCATTGCAAATACGCTTTATCTTATTTTTGGTTCTGAATGCAACGCGAACACCACAACGTCGAAAAATCTTCGCAACCCGTTCAGAAATTGGACCTAGATAAGTTATGCTTGTTTTATATTTCTGAACACTCGTACTTTCAGGCTGTAAAGCAGACAAACTGTTTCTAATAATGATATTCTGTTTTTTGTGGACTAATCTATCAACCATTTTTGCACTATACCCGTTATTCACAGCAATCTGATATATTATGTTGAGTTCTTTTTCAAAGTTGTCAGGACTTAGAGGCACCATCATCAATCTGTGAACATAACAACGAAATGCTGCAAGCTTATGTTCCCAAGGGTGACAAGATGAAGAAGGTATTACAGTATCGGTGTGTGTTGGCTTGCGGTATATTTGAAATTCATGTTTATTCTGTGCCCGAGTAATCGTTAAATCTAGAAAATTAAGGGAGTTTTCTTGTTCAACTTCTAATTTAAATTTTATTTTGGGATGAATTTTGTTCAATTTGTCAACAAATACATCGAGCTGTCTACCAGTACCAGTCCAGCAAATAATGATGTCATCAACGTATCTGTAATAATACAAAATATTCGAACTACTGACAATGTGTTTGTTCTCAAAACTATCCATGAAAATATCGGCCATTAATGGACTTAAGGGTGAACCCATCGCTAAACCTTCTTTCTGCATATAGAATCTATCATTGAATTTGAAATAATTTTGACGCATGCAAACTGATGCAAGGCTAATGAGGTCATCAATTTCGTTAGTGTGAAGACGTTGTTTTTCTAGTAAATTTCTAATAACAATCAAACACTCATCGGAAGGAACATTGGTAAACAAGCTATCTACATCTAAAGATATCAACTTCGCATTAGAGGGCAAATGGACATTCTGAATTTTTGATATTAAGTCATCTTTGTTCCTAAGACAATAAATGGGCTTGAAGGCAGTTTTTTCTATCAAAATATGATTTAACCGTTTTGACAAATCATAAGCTGGAGCACCTATATAAGAGACAACCGGACGAACTGGAATATTATCTTTATGAATTTTTGGCAAACCGTACAAAGCTGGAGCTACAGGGTTCATAGGAAGTAATTTTGCTTTATAGTGAGAATTGTCTGGAAAAACAAAGGAGGTGTTGTTGACGGCTAATTTTAACTCTGCTTGAAATTTCTTAGTTGGATCTGAATTAAGAGGAACAAAGGCGTCACCCTGAATAACATCATTTACCTTTATATTATAGTCATCACGATTCATTATTACTACTGTGTTGCCCTTATCGGCCTTGGAAATCACTAATTTTCGACGTTGTGGTGTTCGCGTTGCATTCAGAACCAAAAATAAGATAAAGCGTATTTGCAATGGTAAGGACAAATTAGATAAAAAACAACAGTCTGGTATTTACAAATTGTCTTGCAATGATTGTAACGGTGTCTATGTAGGTCAAACAGGTCGCAGTTTTGAAACTAGGTACAAAGAACATATCTCAGCCCATAGAAATAATCATCCTGAAAAATCACACTTTGCAAAACATCTATTAGAGTCCGGTCATAGTTTGCCTGATAACCATTCATTTGAAGTAAAACATATTTGTAAAAAAGGTTTAAGAATGTGTGTGTTAGAACAATTAGAAATACTAAAAAACAAGAATAACCCTGATTTACTAAACGAACAAACTAACTTTACCACTACCCCACTGTTACGCATGTTTTCGTCTCCACATATTCCCCACCAAACAACTAGTCAGGCCGGTGTATAAAAGGTGAGTTTTGGTCGGCGGCTCGTCACTAGCTGCTGAGCTGTCGGGCGAACAACATCAGTTGCTGCGGAGCGGCTGGGCGAGCAACACATCAGTTGCTGCGGAGAAGCCGGGCTAGCAACACATCCTGAGGATGCCTCGTTCAGAGGCGAAACACGTGTCGATAAGTTTTCTTGCTTGTTATTTAAGATTGCTTTGCTTGTATTGCTTGCTTGTTGCATGTTTTTATGCGGGCGGGCGGGCGGTGCACGAGTCTGCATTTTGAATAGCACGACAAGAATTGTTTAGCGGAATATTGCAAATTATATTCATATATCCTTTACTTAATAATACATATGTTTTTTTCAATACAAGTGCTCGTAAAGTGCCATTTTATGTGCGTCTAAACTGTTGTCAGAGTCAACTTTACCCCACTAGTGTATTATTTTTATTAAAAAGCATTGCCAATCTTTTCTTGCGTATCATAGACAGACTTAACAGAAATGAGCTGGTTTCAGTTTGATGCGTTCGTAAGGTGCGTTCTAATGAGGTAGTAAGTTAAAATACCAAGCAAACAACATCTACCTGCCTCATATAGTTTATCTTTTTTTTATAGTCAGATTATCAACTAATAAAAAAATAAAATATAAAATGTTCATGTCAATAAAAATAAATGTCAAAATAATAATAAAAAAAACAATATAAAAATATTAGTCTACATAAAAACAAACGATTTGAAAAACACAAATCAGTTTGAAAAGTAACGAACAGTAGTATTATGGCTAGGATCAATATTCTCATGACACCAAGCATCATTATCGTCCAAATAGTCATTGATTTTATAATATGCTTTTCTCAGGAGTCCCTGCTTAATATATAATTTAAACTTATTTTCTGAAAAACTAAGGACCTCCTTTGGAAGTTCATTGTAAAATCTTATTCCATGTTCTACAAAAGAGGTGCCTACTTTTGCAAGTCTAATTTTTGGAACAACCAGTTTATGTTTCTTCCTAGTGTCAATAGAGTGATGCTCACCGAGCCTTGGGAAAGCATCGATATTTTTTCTGATATATTTAATAACTTGGTAAATAAATTCACAAGGAACGGTTAAAATATTAATTTCTTTGAATTTTTCTCTAAATGAATCCCGGTGCTTCATAGTTTGATTGTCGCACGACCCGCCTACCACTGACATCAGGATATAGCAAGGCATGTTATTATGACAGAAAGCAGCCTACAAACGCATCAAACTGAAAGCAGCTTCTTCTCGTCAAGTTGGCAACTTGCGTGCAAAGAAAAAGGAAAAGAATGCCCACCTAAAGTTCACTTGGAGTATTTATTGTTTCTCTTTATTTTCATTCATTTCATTTATTTATTTATTGCATTAAATCACATGTATATATTAAAGATCTTAAATACACATTTACAGAACAATTAGAATCAATGTGATTTTACCCTAGGGTGTAGCAAATTATGATAAAATTAATTTTTAAAGTTAAATTACTAAAATACAATTTTTACAAAATACAAAAACACAAAATAACAATATTTACAAGCATTTACACTTTTATAATAATTGATTTTTAGGTGCACATGTATTGTTAAAGAATTCCTTAAGATTATATGGACACATTTTTACTAAATATTTTTTAAATGTCGTATGGAATTTTGACCCTGTTAATGATTTAATGTCATCTGGTAAGCTATTAAATACTTTAACTGCCATGAATTTAGTTGTTCGTGTATAAGCTGCCGTTCTAGGTAATAAGGCTTCTAAATTAAACCTATATATTTAATTGAGCCTGTTACTTATACCTTGGGTTCTAACTGGAAATTTATCAGGATACCTTTAAACCAATTTACAAAGTTCAATGATATAAAGAGCAGTAATAGTGTGAATTTGTAAGTCCACAAATGATGTTCTACACGATTCTTTATTTGTTTGTAGACCGCCAAGTATACGTATACACCTTTTTTTGAAGTAATAATATTTTATGAATATTGACACTATTACCCCAAATAGCAAGCCCGTATAGATCTCTGGACTGAAAGAATGCAAAGTAAGCCTGCATAGCATCCTTACTTGTTAATATATTGCGTAAACATCGCAGAGCGTAACAAAAGCTACTAATTTTATTTACAAGTTTATCAATATGAGTTTTCCAAATTCATATGCTCGTCAGAATAAATGCCAAGAAATTTTAAATTAGGTACAAATTCAATATCTTGATTATTAATATTAATGGTTATTTCTAGATCCTTGGTATTATAATTCTTAAAATGAATAATTTTTGTCTTAGAAACATTTGCATTTAAATTAAGCGAATTAAACCAATTGATAACGGTGCTGATTGAGTTTGTTATAAGGTTAGCTAGGTCACTATTACTGTTACGTTGAAACTTGAAAAAGACTGAAACATCATCAACATAACAATCTTATTTTCAACTAGATAGGGTAGATGGTTTATGTATAGCAGAAACAAGAGAGGTCCTAATATGCTACCCTGAGGCACGCCTTTTTCGATAATATTTGTATTTGATTCGACACTAGATAATATAAGATTGTCATCGATAGTAGGTAGAACAACACTTTGTTGATGCCCTTTAAGATAAGTTGAGAACCATTCATTTACTTTCCCCGTATAGGTACAATACCTGTTAAGAATTTACAGCATAATATCATGGTCGACATTATCAAACGCCTTAGACAAATCCAACAGCACAGTTATTACATTTTCTCTACCATTAAGAGCTTCAGCTACATAATCAGTGAAATCAAAAATTGCATCCGTTGTAGAAGTTCAAATTGTTCTTTGGAAAGTACCTTATTAAAGTTTAGAAATGATCTCAATTGTTTTTCCATCACCTTTTCAAAAACTTTAGATAAAGACGGTAGTAAGGACTCTTTTTCTTTAATTACGTTTCATTTATTTACTCACACTATGCACTAAAAACGTATGATACACGTGGGTAAGGGCAATAACTTACTCGTAACGTTTAAAACACTCGCTTATCGCTCGTGTTTCAAATCGTTCTTGTAAGCTATTGCCTCATTACAAATTAATAATGAAGTTAAAAATAAATAATAAAAACACAGAAGGGTCTTAGTTCATGACACCCTGCAGAAGCACTGCAAATATGATAAATTCGGTATCACGCTTTGTACATAATATTGTTTTTTATTAGTACTCACATTTTTTGTGTTTGCTAGAGGGATAAATAAAAATCCTACGAACGTGTAATTCTCGTATTAAAATTTTTACCCTTAACCACAAAATTATCTTTAAGTTTTGTTATAAATGTCCTGCGTTTTTGTTCTGATGAGTCAGGAATTTTATTAAATATGTGTACAATAGGGACTGTTATTTAAGAAAAACATACAAACAAGAACTGAAAAAAAATTTTTTTTCCAAGTTTCTGCTTATTTAGTTTTTGAATTCATATTTTTTAAACAAGTAGCCATGTCTTTTTCTTTTTAACCATTTTTATGTGTATTACAATAGTTTATGAAACTGGTACCTAAAACAGTTATTAGAACACGAGTGTTTAAATACCTAGTTATGCATAGTTTCATACACTACTTTATCTAAGCTCATACACTAGTTATCTAATTTATTTTTCAATCCATAAAAATTTCGTAAACTTTTCTTGGTTTGAAATTGTTCATAATTTTCGTTGTTTCAGAACAAAACTTTTAACTAACGGAAACAGTATATATTTAATTAATTCTAAATATTATTATAAGAGTGCATAATAAACTAAAAAAGATAAATTAGAATTTAATGTAAAAACGAAAATTTGAAAGATTCTTCGTGCCAGGATTCGAACCTGCGACCTCTTGCTTAGAATATTCCAAAGCGATGGATTTCGCAATGAAAACATAATCATTGAATTAATTATCTTAATTGCTGCGTAAAAAATCTAGCAGGCCAACGCGTTATGCGTTAGGCAAAGGAGGTATAATTACCTATATAGTACAGCTCTTTTTCTGAAATTATAGTACATGTGATACTAACTAGGAAGCCAAAGGGAACTTTAGCCCATACAGCCATGTCTGAGGTTTAATATTTTGATATTTGTACCAATGAGGTTTTTAAATAAATTCTCCAATACGTACAAAACCATTTGTAACCCAGCAAAGGAGGTAACTGTTCAACTTTATTTTCGGCCAGGTATTGTTTATGGCTGGCGGCTCGCGCTAGTGCATGCGCGTTGGACTGTTGTATTGGATTTCGTGGATTTTGGCGCTATAGTTTACGAGAAAATTTATTTATTATTTACGGTGGTTTTATGGGCCAAAAAAAGTATTATTTTGCCCCAAAATTACTGACAGCAGTGATGACTCCACCTGACATTCTGGAAATAACGACAGAAATTACGAAAACATACGGCAAAATTTTACAAGAAAAAAAAATGGCATACGACAAATTTACCAAGATTATGAAAACACATAGGTTAGTAGGCATGAGTTTAGATGGAGTAGTATATGAAACTATACATAACTAGGTATTAAAACACTCGTGCATTATTATAAAACTCACTTATGGCTCGTTTTTTAAACTGACACTCATGTTTTAATAACATGTATTTATGTACCAGTTTCATAAACTACTATTATAATAATTTGTAACTATATAATTAAATGTTTTTCTGTCTTTCACAAAAACATGATATTTTATTGAAGAGCTTCTTCCAATCGTTCATTAAATTATAACAGTAAACAAAGAGTAACAACACATGTTTAAGTTCACATGGTAGCGAAACTGTTATCAAACGGTAAACCATCACTTCTTGGTGACGTCACATTTGAAGCCTGATGAAAGGAATTACAGCCGGAGGATATCGTATTTGTTCGAATGTCACAGCTACAATGATATCCATATATTATTATCGTTAATGTGGTACGTTCAACACATGTACACTACTTGTATTAGATGCGTCATGTAACTCACACGCATCGTGACGTCCATTAGAGGCGTGCTCGTGTGGTGGCGACCGCATCGCACGGTGCGGCATGCATTGCGCACACATTGCGCGGCTCAGCCCGGCTCCTGGACATAAGCGCGCATTAGTGAAGATTAGCACAAACTAACTGCCTTATATTATAGCTTATTGCGCTTGCGTCCTATTAAATAATGAGACTGTTTTACATGGTCCCCGTCTGTACTTAATAATTAGATAATACAGAGATATTGCGATGATAATAAAATAACTTCTGTTTTCGTTATTACAAAAAGTTGATTTAGGAGATTGGGGTTTTTTTTAAATAAAATATATAGGTTTATTTGGTATGATCTGATTGACACTTTTTAAGTATACTTACAACAGTGTCAAACATTATAATGTTTTTTACAATTACTGGCCTTTTCGGCTCCACCTGCGTTTATTCAATTTCTGCCCCGTTTTAGGCTTGAAAATTATTTTATGAACATCCCTTATATCCTATATATTGACCAGGGTCACTATGATGATAATAAAAGAACACCGCATTAAAATCCGTCGACTGGTTCTATGGTTAACATACGGAACATACAGACAGATAGACAGATAAAAATAAAAATAAAATTGATTTCGCTTCAGTACAATACTTATCCATTTCGCTTAACATTTCGCAAAAATATACAATGTATGGACTTGATATTTTTACTATTTACACTTAAGGGCAGGTTATTCGGGCCCTGTAGGCATTTATCGCTACCTCCGTCCCCGCCAGTTGACCGCCACGTATTTTATTGCGATGCGCCCGAGCGACGCGACTTCGCGTGAACCGCCACACAGGAAGACGCCCAACTTGACGCCGGCTGTGTATGAGATCACCGAACTCATGCACATGCCAGGCATCAAAGTTGAAGCCTGGAGGGGGAAGCGGGGTCCTGCGCAGTGCCATAGGTGCCAGCAGTTCCGCCACTCCTCCCACAACTGCCATCGCACTAGGGTCTGCGTGCGCTGCGGTGAAGAGCACCTGGCCCGAGAATGCCAACGCCCGAGAGAAGAGCCTGCGACCTGCGCCAACTGTGCGGGTCCTCACGCAGCAAACAACACCTCCTGCCCAGTGTTCCGGAGGGAGGCCCGGAACAAAAAGGCGGGAACCGTCGCCCTAACGGCGACCGACTCCAAACCCAAGGAGCTGCCCATCTCCCATCCGAAACCCCGAGAGACGACGGCACCGGCTTCGCTCGTGGCCGAGGCGAACCCGCCTACGGCCAGGAACAATGCGCTGAAGTCTCGCAGGAAGAGGACCAGGAGAAAACCGAAGAAGGCTACGGCGGCAGACCAACCCGCCTCCATGATGGACACCGCAACACCGGCGGAGCCCCCACAGACGTACCAGGAGGAGGAGGAGGAACGGGATGAGATGACGAGGCTTCTCGACTTCATCCTGACCAACCCCACCTTCCTACGTCAACTGGAAGAGAGAAGAGCAGCCGGGCACCTCGTAACTCCTCACTTCTGAGTCGAGTAACAGGCAACCGGACACTCCACCAGACGCCCTCGGGCGTCACCATCACAGACCTGCCCATAGCCATGGGCAGCGGTAGCTACCTCAGTCAGGGGGCTCAGCCCCGATACTGACTCCCCACGCCCTAGAAAGGGTTTGTGAGATGACCACAATGGCCACACATTAAAATGGGCTTGGGCAGTAAATGTACTTCGTACTAATAATTGATTCTCATAAATTAACCAAATAAACTATTCTTGCTAAAAGCGCTACTTTGTAAATTTAGGGGAATTCACTACATCGGACAAACAATTGAAATAAAGGAAGAGCTATGAGTAAATAATAAAATAAAATATACATAAATGACAAGGTCAAGATAGGACCCGAAATAATATATATAAATTTAAGATTGTTATAATTTAAACGTGGCATTTATATGTATTTATTTATTTATATACTTAAAGTCCACTACATATACATTCAAAAAGAAAAAATATAATACACTTGAACACCATATTCCTACATTAATAAAATACGTTATACGGTATATTAATCAACTTTACCTTTCTACCATGTGTTTAAGAGGGTAGACGTAGAAGTAATATACCGTTAAATAATAATTCCTTCATATTTTTTTGAACAGTATTTATTTCATTTTAATATGTACACAAACTATAAAAAAAAGTTTCTGGTTCCTCTTTTCAAGTAGGAAGGCAACAGGGACTTAGACCATACATTACACATTACATTCATGTCCAAGGTTTTAATAACTAATACCAATGAGGTATGATATTGTAATACGAACATTTGATATTATAATAAATATTTATATATTTATATTTATATACATACATTTTATACAATCTTTACAGGCTTACACCTAACCCGATTGGTAACAAATTATATTTAAAGCAGTTTTTGTGAACTCCGTCAAAGAACAACTAAACAAATCGGTATCTGTAAACTTATCAATTCTAATCTTATAATATTATGTAATACGTACAAAACAATATTTCGGCAATAAGAAGGTTACAGTTAATTTTTTTTCGCTCTTACATTATCTATGACTGGCGGCGCGCACTAGAGCGCATGCGTGGTGGACTTTTGAATTTTAGCGCCATAGTTTACGGGGAACTTAATTATTTATTTACTGCGTAAATGTGGGTCAAACGTTTTATAATTTGACTCCACTGAAATTCTAGAAAAGCGGAGAAAATTACGAACAGTCATTTACTAGAAAAATCGAAAAATGTTTTCGACATACCAATATTATGAAAATAGGTAGGCGACCTTTTAACCATTCACAAAAATCGTGAATTTACACTTTCGCTGAAAACTCAATCGATTAGCTAATTTTAATTTTATATATTTTTTTTGTGAACACGCCAATAAATTATCTCATAAACTTTCGGAACATTGACAAAATTAGAAATCAATGTAATTATACGTGTACTAGGTCCCGGTAGCGAATAATCATAGCTTGATTGTTGCTGTGAGATAGGTAAAGGCTCTGCGTTTTCTTTCTCACACCTATTTTCATTACCAAGCAAAGTCAGAGTTCTTATAGGCATCCCACATATATGCCGTGGGTTTACTATCTCCGGTAATAAACATTTTGTTTAAAATTTTACTTTTTTTTCCATCTTCGTCAGCCAAAAATTTTCATCTCTCGTAATCCTTTCAATATGTACAGGTTCATTTTCTCCCACCCAAATACCGAAGAGACACAATCGCCGTTCCGTCACGTGAAGCTGTCCCTGTACCTGGTAATACTTCGTCTTCGTATTTTTATCACTAAAGGCTCGGTAATTTCTTGGGATTTTCTGAAACCAAAAATAAAAACTATAGAAGAATTTCTTCAGTACGGGGTAAGAAAGTTAATCAATATGAGATTTTTTACTGTGTAGGGATCTCCACTTCCGGTTCGGTCCACCTAAAAATTAAAATATAGATAAGGGACTTTAGGAAGTGAGAAAAGGAAAATGACCTGTAGTAACTAACCCAATAGTTGTGACAGGTTCTACGGGATCCAGGGAAACAATGGAGGTGTCAGGGACATCAGCTTCAATGCTACGTGGCACCAGTTCCGACTCTCTGAACAATATAAAATATCAAAATATTTATTACTAGCTTTTGCCCTCCGCCCGCGTGTTATTCGGTTCAACGACATGCTTTTTTCCGGGATAAAAAATGCCTATGTGATAAGTTGAGGTATAAGCTATATCCATTCTAAATTTCATCCAAGTCCGTTCAGCCGTTTCAGCGTGAAAGAGTAACAAACATACACACACACAAACTTCGCGCGACGCTCTCGGCGTGCGGATGGGTGTGTGCGTGATTGCGTAACTGATACTGTGTCTGTTCTGTGTGACGTGTAACATGTCTCAGTGCAAAAAGTGCAAATTGCCTATCGGGCGGAGAGATCCTAGTGTGAAATGCAAGGGTCCCTGCGAGTCGGCATACCACAAAGCATGCATCAAGGACCCCAAGCAGCTCGAGGGAAACTGTGCGGATTGCAAAAAGCATGACGCTGAGCTGTCGCAAACGCAAATAAAACCTGGATCAAAGCTTACAGTTGAAAGTTTGCTAGAACAAATGAATGAGAAGATGGGGATAGTGTTCAAAATGAGTAAAAAGCTAGATGAATTAACAACGACTGTTGATTATTATGCTGAACAATACCACCAGATGGTCAAGTTCAAAAATGATTGTGAAGAAAACATGAAAAATATGGATAAGAGGATGAAAGATTTGGTACAAAGAAACATCAACTTAGAGAAGTGTAATAGGGCTATGGAAGGGAGATTCTATGCCCTGGAGCAAAAAGAATATGAGAAAAAGATAGAATTAGTTAATATTGAACAGAAAGAAGGCGAAGAAATTCAAGAGATTGTGAAGAAAGTGGCTACTACCCTGAAATTGAAAGAAGAAAACATTGAAGATGCATGGAGGGTAGGCATGAAAAAAACCGGTGATACGAGGCCGCGACCGGTTATTGTGACCTTGCGCAACAGATCTACCCGAGACGCTTGGTTACAGAAGCGTCGTGATCGAGATCAACCTATAACCAATGCTGAAATATTCAATGATGGTGCTGAAACGCCGATTTTTATTAACGAATGTGTAAACAAAGAAACAAAACAACTTCTTTGGGGCACCAAAAATGCATTGAAAGGGACATTTAGATTTATTTGGGTTCAAAACTCAAAGGTCTTAGTAAGGAAAAGCGAAACAGAAAAAATTCACCGCATTTTGTCGGAGTCTGATATTGAATCACTTAAGATAAAAGAATCCGAGTGAAGAGCTAGTATTTCTGCGGTCATATTTTCATAGCACATACTTACTTACTACATATATACCTAGTTTTTACTTTTATATACCTACTCTGATAAAAGCTTATGCCATTTCAACATATTAAAGATATTGAGCATGTGAGATATACTGACTTAGATGATTGGATACATTTTCTTAATAATAATAAAACTAATACAAACCTGAACATATTACATTTGAATATACGTTCTTTGAGAAAAAATTTCTGCGAGCTTCAAGTACTCGTAGAACAATGTTTAGACAATATCGACGTTTTAATCCTTACTGAGATCAATATAAAAGAACCCGAAGTTTGTATGTACAACATGAAAGGATATAAAAGCTTTTCATATACTCGAGAGGACAAGAAAGGAGGTGGGATTTTGGTCTATGTGAAAGAAGACATATCTTTTACGTCTCAATCGGCTAACGGAATATCATACGAGGCTATCCAAGGCAAACTCAGTGGAAGGAATATGAAACCAGTTTATCTATTTTTTGTTTGATAAACACTTGTACTTGTCCACTTATTTATATTAATTTCCCTTACCGGTTTCGCTGTTAAAGCATTATCACGAGCATCAACTCCAGTTTATCTATTGGCTATGTACAGACCACCAAAAACCAACAAGCTGCGTTTTCTATCTGAAATACAAGAATTGTTGCGGCGGATCCCGGAAAATAGTGACTTATTAGTGATCGGTGATATGAACATCAACATACTGGAAGGACAAGAATGTGCGTTATCATCACGTTATAAAGACACCATGTGTAAGTTCGGTTTACAGTGCGGGGTACACGATGTGACCAGAGAAGAGGTGATAAAAGGTCGGACAGTGCTATCATGCCTCGATCACGTGTGGATACGGGAGAGCGTGCGCCCTGCTATCGCAGTTGCGCCTCCCGCCCCGCCGCCCTCCTCTCACACCCTCGGTGCCGGTAAGATCTCCGACCATTACCTGGTGGGAGCCCGGATGTCCGCTTGCTCTAGCGCAGTTTACAGTGCTGATAGCAGCGTGAGCGCAACTTCAACACAGACTATTCTTGATAAAAAAATAGTGCAAGAAAAGCTTTTTTCTATTGAGTGGGAGGAACTGATGACAATAGACTGCCCTTTGCTTATGTATAATAAACTGTATGCCATTTTTTGCGACGTTTATGACAATTCATTAAAAACTGTTCAATTCAGAAAAAAGAGGATAGCAAAACCTTGGATAACTTTAGAATTAAAGAAAATGTTTAGAATTCGTGATAATTTATTTAGGAATTGGAAAAGTAAGCCGGAAAATATGTCACTTCGATTAGAATATACCCGTTATAGAAATAAAACAAACAAAAAAATAAACATCGCAAAAAACAATTATAGAAAGGCAGTACTAAACGGGTGCAATGGTGATTATCGTAAGATTTGGTCAAATTTAAATCATTGGCTGGGAAAAAGAAAAGCAAATGTCGACGAAGTGATATTGCAATATTTGGGTAAAACTGAAAAAACTGAAGACATTTGTAATAATTTTTCCCGAACTTTCACCCAAGAAATTGATAAGTTAAAGCACTCATGTGATAAAGTTTTTTTGGATAGGAATTCATATATTAACGAATCGAATGTATCGTTCAAGTTTCAACCGGTAACGTCATATGAGATTGAAAAGATTATTGACAAGATATCAAACTTTAAGTCCCCTGGATCAGATAAAATACGGATACAAGATATAAAATGTATTAAAGAAAAAATTAGTCCCATACTGGCCAAATTTATAAATATTAGTATTAAAAAGGGTATCTATCCAGATCAATTAAAATTATCACTAATTAGACCAATTTACAAACAAGGAAGTCATGTGGATTACTCGAACTACCGACCGATTGCCATCCTATCAATAATCAACAAAATAACAGAAAAGGTAATAGTTTCACAGATAACAAAGTTCTTAGAAACCCATAAAATTTTATCGAGTAGTCAACATGGCTTTCGAAAGGGTCATGGAACCGCAACGGCTTTGTCCGATTTCACTAATGAAATAAATGATTATCTTGACAAAAAAAACCAAGTTCTACTTATCTTCATAGATTATAAAAAAGCATTTGATACTTTAGATCATGGTTTGCTGTTGCGGGCCATGGACGAGTGTGGCATCAGGGGACCTGTGAATAACTGGTTTAAAAATTACCTATCTAAACGGAGAATGCAAACAGTTGTCTCAAATACATATGGCGAAGAAGCCAACATCAAATACGGTGTTCCAACCGGGTCAGTCTACGGCCCGGTCGGATACATTATGCATGTAAACAGTGTGTCAAATGTCATTGCAAATTGTAATGTATACATGTACGCGGATGATATGTGTATACTTTGTCCGGGAACAGATCTAAAAACGATTCAAACAAAATTACAAGATGATTTCGATAACATTACTAAATGGGCTCATGACAATGGTATTATCCTTAACATTAAAAAAACAAAGTGCATGCATATACATTCACCGTACAATGTAAAACTAGACAATCACGTAAAAATTATAGGACATACATATGATTGTTTACACAATATGAACCGTGATTGTCAATGTGATGGTTTGGAGTTTGTGGATAAGTACAAATACCTAGGTATAACAATTGATAAGAGCATGAACTGGAAATCCCACATAAAAGATGTTTGTAAAAAATTAAGATGTATTTTAGGTAAATTTTATTATTTGCATAAGATTGCCAATAGACTGTTATTGTTTGCTATTTACCATAGTCTGGTGGAATCACTGATATCGTACGGCTTATCTAGCTATGGTCGTACCTTTAAGACATACCTAGATGAAATTAAATATTTACAAATTAGATTTCTCAAGTTGTTGGTAGATAAGAACACTAAAATTAAATGTAAACATAATTATAGTAAACTATTTCATATATGTAAAATACTTCCAGTACATGAAAAAGTAACATTTTTATTGGCAAATAAAACTTATGGTTCACAAAATAAGTACAAAAACCCTATAAAGTACAAATATCCCACCAGAAAATTAGCCAGAAAAACCTTACAAACTAGCAAATTCAATAACTATTATGGTCAAAGAACTGACAAATACTTAATACCTAAAATATTTAACGCCTTACCTGTTGATCTCTCAGAATGCAATCTAACTCGATCAATTTTTAAAACAAAGTTGAAGTCACTTTTATTACAAAGATTTATCTAAATCTAAGCAGAACTGTTACAGTGTAAGATTATGTATATGTTTAAAATCATATTAAATGTGTAAATTATAGTACATAGATTTCATAAGTTTAATTAAGTTTAACAGAGGGTTTTTTCTGCCCACAAACTGTAATGCAGTTTGGCAGAATTATTTTTATAATTCGTGTAATTTCTTATGGAATTAAACGTCTATTACTACTACTACTTTCGCACTTATAATATTAGTGTGAAGTGTGATGAGATAACATAACCTTGTCTTATTACCCACAAACGATTATTGACTGCGCTAATTAGACACCTGATGTATGAAATAACAAAGCCTTGTCTTATTCTACCACAAACGAATAGGACCGCGCTACTTAGGCTGACTTGCACCAAGCAAACTTAACTCTGGTTAACTAACTTTTTATGCTTTGTCCTTATCTTTATGGTTTCATGTGAAAAGGACAAAACATAAAAAGTTAGTTAACCCGGGTTAGTTTGCTTGGTGCAAGTCGGCCTTAGACACCTGATTTTTCAATGATATTGATCTATCCTACAGGAACCATGCATTTTTCCGGGATAAAAAGTGTGTTTAGTTAGGATATAAGCTATATCCATTCTAAATTTCATCCAAATCCGTTCAGCCGTTTCAGTGTGAAAGAGTAACAAACATACACACACACACCCACACCCTCGCACAAACTTTCGCATTTATAATATTAGTAAGAAGTAGGATTTATTGCAAATCACGAGCTTAATAGTTATTTAAAAAAATACTCTATACAATATAATCTTCGACTATACGCAGTACGCAATATTTTATGTTGTGAAATTTGCACGTCTGCAAAGAAATGGTCGATTTCAAAATAACTTTAGCTACAGTATCCGTCTGAGATAGAATGAGTGCCGGCTTACAGAATGGACAGAAAGACGAACATAGCGAAAATATAGGAGTATATGGTTGGTTAAAAAGGTTAAAGTCACTTACCGTTCCTATAGGCATTTTTTCGATGCGAAGGTGCCCCGATCAGAACGATGAGCTAATGAGCTGAAATTAACAAATTCAATTTAGTCTTCTGGTTATATACTACTCGTACGTACATATGCTTAAAAAAAAATAATACCACCTGGATACAATCGCATTTGTGACTGCAAGAGTAAGTATTGTGATGTTTTACTGTTGTACTGTTATACTTGTACTGGTCACTTAAAGTTTTTCCGCGTAATTTCAAATATCATATCATACAACAAAGTTGTTCTGTACGATCAGTAAACCATCTGGTTACAGTTTGAAAGCAGGTCACTGATACACCTGGTATCTTCAAGTTCGAACAAATATACCTAACCATAAAACTGGTGCCAGCTCGGGTCCGCGCATCAGCTCGCGTCCACTCGTGCTGCGCGTGGCGCGGCGTGCCGTCCGTGACCGCCTGCTAGAAGCTGCGCGCGTGCGACGCACGCTCACAACTGAAGGCATAGTGACCCCTCCACTCGGCACCCGCGCCTTTGAAACTAAGCAACGAGTCTATTTAAACGAAAGACTTTCTACAAATAACAAGAATTTATTTTACCTAACCCGCCAAGAACAGAAACGTTTCAAGTGGAGATTCGCCTGGACAAACAATGGCAATATACTAGTTAAGCAGGATGAAAACAAACCGGTTCATCGTATCAAGTCTAAGCTGGATATTGCACGGGTTTTTAACATTGTTGATCATTCTAATAATTCTACGTAAAATTAATACGAATTTTAAGCCTTTAAAGTGCATTTTACTCGTTTTTTTACATTATATTTATCGTTGCTTGATTATTTTATTGTTAGGTCAAAATAATGATTTTATATCTGGGTACGACTTCACTGTTTTGTTTGAAGTTTTACTCTATTGCTATGGAACTATTATTCGATTGAGTTTTTTGTCAATATTATTTTTATTTGTAATTAATTTATTTTCTATCTTTGTGATATTCGGTATTAATTTTTATTTAAATATGTGTATTGAATGTAAAAATATGAAAAGAAAGGTAAATCGCGACAGGCATTGTTCTATAACTTACTTTTATAACTTAATTACTCTGTATTTATTAATATGTCATAGCACAGAATATTGCACTGAAATTTTACAAATCAAATTATCATTACTTGTCACTTTTAGATGCATTCGCACTTCCCGACTGTTAATATTCGTTTTAATCATTAAAAGAAAAAAATAGGGGGAAGAATAATAGTTTGAAATTGGGTTTACTTAATATAAGATCCATGAACACGGGTCAAGATGAGTTGTTGATGTCCATGCAAACATATAAGCCAGACATACTGGCACTTAATGAGACTTGGATGAAAGAAGGCCAAGGTTCTATTTGTGCGCCAAAAATACCCGGCTACGTCCTAAAACTATCTCCAAGACCTAAGGGTGTCAGAGGAGGTGGCGTAGGGTTTTATATCCGTCATGGCTTGCAAACGCGCGTACGTGCTCATCCAAATTCTGACCTCGAACAGATGTGGGTAGAACTGCGACTGCGGGGCGCGGGGCGTATCGCTATCGGCACTGCCTACCGACCTGATGCATCATCCAAGACTCGAGTACCCACCGGTATCGCTATCGATGCACTGAGTGAGTCTGTTGGCAGTTTCGGTGATTGTGACCATATCTGTGTTTTGACCGACTTTAACGTCGATCTCTTGAAACCGAACAAATCTCCCGCACCCGAGGTTCTTTCTTTTTTCAACAATCAGAATTTGACCCAATTGGTGCAGGAGCCCACGAGGATTAAAGATAACACGGCTACTTTGTTGGATTTAATAATTACAGATTCCCCACAATTATTTAAGAATATCAGTGTTCGTCATAACCCTCAGCTCAGTGATCACGGGATGGTACTTACCGAACTGTCTATTTTGAAACCAAAAGAACCGGCAAAATACTTACTGACACGACTCCTAAAAAAGATTGACGAGCGTGACTTTTTTATGGATCTTGAAAATCTTCCTTGGCATGAAATCCTAGTAATGGAGGATGTTAATGAAATGGTCACACGTTTTAATGAATTAATCCTTATATTATTTGACAAACATGCTCCTTTGATTCGAGTTCGAGCCAATCAAAATCCTTGTCCATGGTTGACGGATGTCATCAAGCTCATGATGTCCCTCAGGGATAAGGCTTGCAAAAAAGCTATGTCCACGAAAACTGAGCAACATCGAAGATACTATCAAGATCTCCGTAATCTAGTCAATAGTTCAATAAAAAAGGAAAAAACGGCTTATTTTACTTATTTTGTGAACAATAACTTTAAGAGCCCGTACAAGATGTGGAATCATTTGAAACGAATATCTTTCGTAGGAAAGAAAAATGTCTCTAGTATTCCGAATCACTTGAAAAATCCAAATAAAATTAATGATTTCTTTTTAAATATTCCCGGAAATCCACAAGCAGATAATAATCAGCTAAATTACTTTGAAATTAATAAATTTACAGATAATGTTTTCAATATTGAATACTGCACTGAAGACCTGGTTCATAGAATTATAAACAATATTGAAACTAATGCGTCGGGTCATGATACTTTATCAGTAGAAATGGTTCGTATGACCCTTCCAATTACACTGCCTATTATAACCCAGATTGTAAATAAATCTATCTTTCTTAATATTTTCCCGGATGCTTGGAAATTAGCTAAGGTCAAACCACTGCCCAAAGGTAACAACGTGGAGGATTTTAAGGATCTAAGACCAATTAGTGTGCTACCGGTTCTCTCCAAGATTGTCGAAAGAGTGGTTAGTACGCAATTGACGAAATATCTGGAATCTGAAAAAATCATCCCTAGATTACAATCCGGATTCCGTAGTGGCCATGGCACGGATACTGCATTAGCGCATGTCGTCGATGATGTTATTACCAGTTCTGATTCTGGCGGAGGCAGTGTTCTTGTGCTATTGGACTTTTCTAGGGCTTTCGACTGCTTAAACATGGAGCTCTTGCTGTCGAAAATGAAATACTATGGACTATCGCAGGCTGCATGCTCATGGTTTCACTCGTATTTAAAAAATCGCCAGCAATATGTGGTTATAGAAGATGATCAGGGTAACTTAACCGAGTCAGAAGTTAAAGCAGTATCACGGGGTTGTCCTCAGGGCTCAATATTGAGTCCATTACTGTTCATTCTGTACACGGCTGATCTATCGCGACATGTACAACATTGCAAAATCCATTTATACGCCGATGAAACCCAAGTCTATTACTCCTTTAAACCAGAAGACACTACAGAGGCGGTTCAAAAAATAAATAGTGATTTGGATACCATTCACGAGTGGGCTCGGAACAATTCACTGGTAATCCTCAAAAGACCAAGTTTTTAATTTTGGGTACAAAACACCAATGCACATCAATAAGTAGTAGAAATCCTTACATTCAAATTGATCGCCAAAGTATTGAAAATGTGAAAATTGCGCGGAACCTTGGTTTAATTGTGGACAGTGAACTTCGGTTCGAGGCACATGTCAATACTAAGCTAAAAAACGCATTCTATAGGCTAAAGGTACTGTACGGTATTCGACAGTTTTTAACAGAAGAGGTTCGGGAACTACTTGTGGAGAGTTTAGTTTTGTCCTTGTTCAATTTTGGCGATGTTGTATACGGGCCGCGAATCTACGCTAAAACGGAACGCGCTATACAGCGCGTACAGAATGCATGTGCACGTTTTTGTTACGTGGTACCTAAACGGGCGCATATCACGCCATTTCTGAATGATAAAAAAATTATTAACATGAAAGGCCGTAGGCAATTACATCTTGCTACTTTGATTCACAAAATAGTTCACATGCAAAGACCTATCTACTTATATGATAAGTTCACATGGACCCGAGATAAACACGGTCGATTTACACGCAATAGCACTACGGATAAAATGGTCATACCGATTCACAAAACTGCAGGCTACAAAGGAAGTTTCAAATACGCAGCCGCCAAGATTTGGAACGACCTTCCACCGCCTTTGCGTAAATTCATGCGTTCTGCTACTTTAAAAAAACACCTCAGACTTAGCATTCTCAACAAGCAGTAATATGTTAACTAGTGCTAGGTACTTCTTAATAACTATTATTAGGCTGATGTTTGAATTGTTTTATTCCATTTTGTTTTTTTTTTCTAAATTAGACTGTATATGTGCAAATTCCTTTTTTATAACTTTTTAAATTTTTATTTTTGTGTGACAAGTTATGTGACAGTTTTGATTAACTTATGGAATTTTTAATTATTTGTTCTATTTAATTCTATTCCTTACAATTATTTACAATCACTCATGACATGAATCTGTTTCCTACCTACCTGCAATTGTATTTTGTTTTATATGTATTAAAATGGGGCAAACTGAAAATCGGCGCTGCAAGTTGAATCCAACTTGTGGCATCTGCCGAGCTTGCTCCTTTTTGCCATTATTAATTTATTTATTGATAGATTTTTTTTTCTTATTGTTTTTTATTTTGCATGTTTGTTTATATTTCTATTTTTTTTGTATATGTTTTGTGGCAAATAAATTCATTTCACTTTCACTTTCACTTTCACTTTAGATTAACTGATACTTATATGTAACCTAAACTAATAAATTTATCTAAAGTACACTTACCCATTTAGTTTTCTTAGCTTCCGCGATTTCAGATTTGACACTTTATTCTTCTTCAATTCCCATTTTTAGAACATCCAAGCTAAAGCTAAATAATTTTTATTCACACGATTATTTTAGGATTTACCTAACTAATAATAATGTTATATACATACGATTTAATATGTATACAATTTATCTACCTAAACACAACTCTATCTCACTCATAATATATTTACACACAACGAATAGCTTCGAAGCTTAGAGGCGAGGGGGAACGGGGCTCAGAAAACTGACACAGGTCTTGCGTCGACAACGGCTAGCAGCTGACTGAAGGCTGCTGGCGCGAGTATTCGCCAGTCAACTTTTCCTTTTAAATTAAAGAAAAAAAACGATTATATTTATCAAAAAAGTAACCGCAAAAATAGTTACTAAAGTACCTTTTCTTTAATTATCTGTAATTTTCATACAATTTGGTTAAGTACACCTTACACAAAATGAAAAAATCTTGAAAAATCGACAAAGTTTCAGATTTTTTTTCGATCGAGCGAAGTTTATCGTATCGAAAATTGAACCGTAAATAACACTGGAGAAAGGATGTATCTAATACATATATTTTTTTCAGACTCTAAATGTTACAATTTGATGGCTTAAAATGGATTTGAAAAGAGACAAAATTGGAATAAGCCCCCCTTAATACAGATAAGGTAAGTTTGTGGCAGACGTGCGCCAAATGGTTTATACAGCGCGATGAAATATTTAGTTTTACTAAAATTTTACAAATCAAACAAATATGTAGTTTTAGTTTCAAAGATTCAAAATGTTTATTTGTAAAATAGATACATAAAGTACATGTTTTACATGTCATTTCTAATCTGTATAAAAATAATATTTTATGACGAAACAAATATGATACTTACGGGAAATATATAACAGAGAGTTTTCCTTCTAAGTTAACAAATTGAATTCTACTTGTCCTAGTTTCACTATTCATACATCATTTCTTTCCCAAAGTTTTCGTTGTAAACCCATTTTGAAGGGACATTAGATTAATGCGAACATAAACGGTGAGAACAGTACCAAGTGCATTCAGTTCTGGATGTACAAGATCGACATTAAAAAATAAACTATTAAAATAATGGAAAACACGCAAGATAAAAAAATGATAAAAAATATGAAAAAACACGATGCTGGAATAGTGATTTAATTCGGATTTCAGTGCAATCGGGGGACATACAAAACAACACGTACTGACTGCACTGAAATCGGAATTAAATCTCTAATCAAGCAGTCGTGTTTTTTATTTTTATTGTTTTATTTTTTTAAATGTTACAACAAACGTGATTTTTTTTCTCGATATTGATAACAGCAACAGGTAGACGCTTGAAATATTCACAGAATATTTAGTTACATATTTACTTTAAAAATAAATAATTGCATTAAAATAAAATTCATATTTAAGGGGGACTCTCATACAACATACATGATTTTTTGCCGTTTATATAGATAATGGTACGAACCCTTCGTGAGCGCGTCCGACTCGCACTTGGCCGGTTCTTTTGGGTTCAGTCAACATGTGTGTAGTCGTCGCGCTTATCATGACGCACTCACACATTGAATCCCTCGTCGCGTCGCTGCCGCTGGTCGCTCGGCGTCCATCTTGTGACGTCTCAATAAATATAAATCAAGAGTCGACTGGGCGCGGTTGATTTGTTACTCGTATACAAGAGTTCAACGGGGTGCGTCGGCGTCGTCGCTGCACCGGTACACAATGGTTGCTTAATGACATTTCTCTTGTTTCATACGAAGAGGTTTCTTAGGGTAGATGTTTATTTCTATCATAGTTTGTATCTGCTTTCAATGGATAAAGTGTTTAAAATATTGCAATTAGTTCAATAAAGTGATCCTGTAAACGTTCCGTTTTACATTTTGAGGTAGAGAAACCTAAATATAATAGTATGTAATATACCGCCTCTTTGGTTGAGCGGTAGATGACCCGCCTGCTTACCCAGAGGTCGTGGGTTTAATTCCCGCGTTGCACATTCATTTGTGTTCGGTCTGGGTGCTTCAGGAGAGGAGAAACATTGCGCTGTTGGTCCATTTGTGCCCGCAACAGGGCGATAGGACTCACCACCTATCACCATCAGGTTTGAATCGTAATAATCGTCGGTGAAAAGACTTGACTTGCATTTCACAGTTCACAATTGGGAACACAAATAACGGGATTCATGTCGTTACTATATGTGTTGTTATGTTTGTAAAGTAGCAGAATGGTAGCAGAATTGTATCTACGTAATAAAAATTAATTTATCGTATTTATACAGTCAGTGACACAAGAGCGTACGGGGTGAAAATAAAAAATGGTGGACAAGGGGAAAGGGGGGATGCTACTAATGTATACAGCGGAGCAACGACTCTGATGCACAGTGCATGGTCTCGGGAAAAATATGATTGTTGAGTTCTATCTAGGTTTTGCTATGTAAAAGTGAGACCTAGTCTCAAGCCTAACCTTAGGTCTCTGTGAATATGAGCGCAAAAACTCTTTACTGTTAACCTGTAAGTGCACCTTGTTGTAGCATTGGTTGTAGGTAGCAACATCCATATCAGTAAATTCTTACAGCATTAGAACGGCCACCCGCGACGGCGATAACGCTCTTATCGCTGAACTTAAATGGTATTTATATTAATTTCCTCTCATTCAATTAAATATGTTATCGGGCTTAATTAACCGATCTCATCCTGTCCGTGGGGTTTATTGAAATATTAATAGTTCGGAAAAATGAAACAATACACCATTGTTCGATAAGGTTTGACGTCATACCTACGGTAAGGCATACCTACGGTGAGGCATACCTACGGTAAGGTGTACAGGTACCCCTGCGGAGGTAATTAAGTGTTCATCACCTAACGATGGTGTGCATGGACGATTCAACAAAAACCCAAGTCTCTCGGGTTCGCTTGGTAAACTCCTTTGCGGACATGAGTGCACGCTGCAACGCTGTAGTGGAATAGCTTGTCGGAGCCGAACATCCGAAGAACATACAACATAGCCAAGTAAGACTGCAGGTCACGTAACAAGACTGCGTGCATACTCAGCATGCCGGGGTGCTTGCAGTTAGAGTTGAAACAATCGTTGGTTGCATTTGTACCGTAACGAGCACGTACTGAAGCTTACCTATACTTTTTTCCATACGGAGCATGATTGTGCTAGCTAACAGAAGTTAACACAGTGTATGATATGACTCCCGTAATAAAATGTAAAACTGTATGCATAATCCTTATCAATTTTTTCCTTTTCAGCTGAAAATAACTGGGTATTGCCAATATATGCATGTATTACCCGTTGACATCATCGATATTGCGCCATTTTACCACAAAATACGTTTCTCGACCTAATTTGCTTATCAATTCTGTCGTTACTGCGGTACACCATGATGTCACGGTATTTGAATTATCCCTCATGAACGAGCTTATTCAAGTGGGAAAACATTCGCGATAATTATGGAACAACGAGTCCTTATTAGGTAGGTTTCGGGTTAGTATAAATGGAGGAAAGTACATATACAATCAATCATTAGCACATATACGCTCGCCATAATCACAAGGTTGTGTACAATCGATCAGTCTTGACAAAATCACCATGTCATCATTCACAAAATCATCATCCACCATGAGCGGAAACTCTGGAGAAGCCGTTCATCGAGACAACGGGGAAAAATCTTGGAAGGAGCAAGAGCGCGCGGAAGAAGAAGAAGAAAAGCGCAGACAAGACTTGGAGCGTGAGGAGAGAAAACGTCAGAAGGCAGAGCAGCGGCGACTGGACAGGCACTTGATGCAGTATGCAGAAGCTTTGCGTCAGCAGGCATCGTGGCGTGGAACTCTCAACCGGCCGAAGTAGTGCTAATCATAGATATGATCATTTGTTTATATAATAAGTATTAGGTATTTGTGTACATCAGTATTGAGTATATTGTGCATGTGAGTGTTTATTTTTGAAAAAAAAAAAAAAAAACTTGTTCCCGATACATAGTTATTTCATTTCAAAATGCATGCCGACTTACAAATGTCACGACATACCAGTTTCCTTCATGATACTAGATATTTAGGTAGTTAGTTTAATAATGATAATAATATATTGTACTAGTTCTATCCACTAAGATGTTGTACAATCTACATCCATGCATAGATAACCGTGGTCACTACACTTTGTAACACGATAGAGGGGCACCGCGACATGCTATGCAGCGATAGGTAGGTACGGTGCAGTGTTTAGGTAAGGTATCTGTCATACCATAGTCCTAACATTACAGGAATCATGAAAAGTATACATATTTAGAATGATGTTGTTTACATCATTATAGTCTAACCAAACCTGTAAGCTATACGATGACAAATCTTAAGTATAAGTGAGGTGTATACGTGTATGAAGCACACGTGTATGTCCCGGTAATTTTCTATGGTCACTCATCAGTTTTGATTTCGTTTTGAAATACACGCCGCCAGTCGGATACAGATCATAAAATGAATATAGCACGGGTTTTCCCGAACATTTCAAGACAGTGCCAACTAAACGTGGGTTGCCGTAATACGCTCGAGCTACTTACGTTCGGCCGGCAGCCTGTAATAATATTTCGATGAAGGTCCCGTCGTCTTATCATATTTACCTATCTTTTGAGTAGTGACACATAGTTTGTTCCATATTTAAACGATAGCGTGCCATGTGGTCATACGTATTATCGGTCCATAAGGAGTTACAGATGTAACGCCAATTGCCGCCGGTCTTTGTCATAATACTGTTTGCGGCTTACATGCAGTTATTCATGGATATAAAGTTAAGAAAAACCTTATTTAGACGTCTCATATTCCTGTATGGTCGGCTCCATACCTAAACGTCGCAGATACACGTACTCAGAGGCGAATGCACACTCAGGCCTTGCTCAAGCCATATGATAAGCATATGCCAAGCATAGTTTGTGATAACGGAGCTTTGCATCCCATGTGCACATAACGCTAATCATCACGCCTTGCAACTTATCTGCGTTAGTGATGTGACGTGCTATGCAGCGGCTAGTAGCACGTTACCTAGACGTTACATCTGGTGCAGTCCAAGCTTGACTTGATTGTATCTAACATAGAGTGGTCACGAGAGAAACTAAATTTCAACTTGAAGCAACGTCAGAGGGAATGATCTCAGTACCTTACCTGCACAACTCTCCATCATCCTACACTCATAGGGGTACAAGAAAAAAAAAGTAAACATATTATAAACACAAATATTTATTTTAATAAGCGAACGTCACATTGCAGTAGCATTGCTGCACTATTTAGCACTATTATCACTGATGTTGCGAGCCGACTGCAGCAACATTTCTGTGTCCGTCCGGTCACCCGTCGAATAGTATTCGAGGATTTGCGGATCACCTTCATGCACTTTCTGGATGACCTCTCTAAAGATTTCTTGGGATTCTTTCAGCAGAATCGCTGGGACCATGTACTTTGTTATCCACGCAGAGACGTGCGCCGTGCAGAAATGATGAAAGTGCTGTGGGATCCTGCACTCACGTCCCGGTGGTACCACTACATTAGGCCTCTTGCCGCAGGAGCAGGTGTCCCCGGCGACCGCCTTGCACTTCGAAAAGCGAATCTTCGTTTCAACAAACTCCAGTATAGTGGGCACCCTCACGAGATCCCTCTCACCTGGCGGTGGCCCCCAAAATAAGGGCATGAGCCAGTCCCAGTTCACCAGCAGACGATCTTCTTCTGGCCTCGTCGGATCAAAGTTGTAGCGGACGGGGCATGGCTTCCCGTTAAGGAAAGTCAGGTCGTCCAGCTGTCGTTCTGCCTGAAGAAACTGTTTGTATGCTTTGTTGAATTGCAGAATTTCGCCGAAGCTGAAAGGGGCCTCCTCGGGTATAGAAGGCCCGCGCGTCGTGAAGGTGTCCACCGGGAAACTGAGTATTCTGTCTTGGGACTGCATCTTGAGTTCTGGATGGATGTCACGGGACTCCTAAGTCTATATGATGTTCTTGCGGTAATGTTGACCGTGTAGTGTCTAGCGACTGACTGCCCGCATAGCAATTTATACCACTCCAGTTGTTTATCGTGCCGAAAAAAGAAAACAATATAGGGATAATATCAATTTGGAATTCCCACAACCTCGCGTGCGGGTTATCGTTGGGCGCGGTAATTGGATTGGATCATTGCTAAAATAAACGAGTGAATATATTAAAATATTCTTGGACCACGTCAGTCAAACTTTCATCCTTATGAAAATAGACGATTTACAATTCATCCTGCGCTCCCATACTGGGGCCCCGGGAGTCACTCACGTGTTCACATAGTCACTATAGATCGTATCTCATACCTGCGATAAAAATTACGCTACCAATTTGGGACATCGATAACAACGTTTAATTGCTGTACTCGATGCATTGTCTTAGCTCGCAACACCATAATATAAATGCCGGGCATTCACAGGGAAAACCAGTTCAAAAGTTTGTACCTTTAGTATACAGGTAAAACATACCTATTAAGCACATACGGCATTGTGTGCGCGATAAGAGCGTGTCTTAACAACGACAATGATGCAGATCGGATGCAGTTTTAGTAGGGTGAAACAACTAGTATGTGACTCTTGACCGAATACTGATAACACAGAAGATATAAACAAAATAGACTGGGTTTCTCCAAAACGAGAAACTGTTAGGTTATCGGGCGACTTAGTGATAAGGTATTTAACTTGTGTAAAAGCAATGCTGAGACCACGTCAGCCGATATTTAGATACACGTCGCACTTAGGTATCATCCCACTTTAGTACTCCTAGCTGTTTGAAAAAGAACTACAATTATAGCACTAGTGGATCTTGTGAGTGCCCGCTATGAATGCTGCGCTGCAAGTCCAGCGTCATGCTTACATTATGCAAAAGTGGCAAAGCGGTGCATGGCCTATGAGATGCGGGTGACCGCTGCATGGCAACAAAGCAGATAATTCTACAAGAAGTATGTTTATTCTAGGCGTTCTAGGTACCGTTCCGTGAGAACGTGAGCTGTAGGTTTCTGGCAATTCGGCCCCAGCTTGGATGCTGATGCTGCGGCCCCAGCAATTCATGTTACCTGCTGCTTTGACCCATACTCATATCACTTTAGAGGCGGCACATACGAAAAAAGTCAAAATTTTCGGAAATGCATCTGACCCCTATGCACTATAGAATCTTCATCACTGAATACGAAAATAGTACCCTTGCCTTACCTAGATGTTTAATTTTGAAGTTATAGACCGTACGCTACCGTGTCATTGACTGTACCTTAAAAATAATAATTATGAATAGTTTGGCCAAGTATATTCCAACACGTACAAAAGGTTCCGTACCACCACAAATTCGGCTCCCGCTGGGGACGGAACCCTAATTTTTATTATTTGTTGTTTCACTATAGAGTATGTACAACAATTTGATCAAATTTGAAACTTGTTTGTATTACCGTCTTTCCGTCTGTCCGTCCATCCATCCGTCTGTCACAGGGGTCTACAGCTTTAGCGGTTATAGGGAACCTGTTGAAATATTCTCGTAATACGTGTTACTATAGCTTCTACTAAGGCAAGTTAAAGCCCCTCTCGACAGGTGTAATTTAGGTTTCGCGTGCTGGACCCATTTTTATATTGTACAAAAACTAAAACCTGATAGAAAGGGGTTTTCCACACGAGGGGGCCTTAAACACTAAATCCCGTTACACGGATAAATGATTTAAACACTCACGTTAAAGTTCACTTTCTCGTCCTGGACGGGTCTTCCGCACTGGATCCGGGTCACCCGACTCACCCCTGGTTCATGGGAAGTCAACGTCCTCCAACGCTGACCTTCGTCGACCTCGGCACGGAGATCTTCGACAAACGACCAGCCCAGCCAGCAGTTTGCAGAAGTAGATTTCTAAACGCGACCCTATAACCCCTAGGCTAGCCTGTCCCGTTAAAGGTATCACGATTTTCGGTAAACGTGGTATAAAGAATCGTTTCCCATCACCATCCACTATTATCGGATTTACGAAACTTTTCGCAAACACTTCCCGGATCACAATTAATACTGATTAACTGGTTTATTTCTCTATTTTTACGTATCTATGAAATATAAACACATAACCTTTTGCAACTCTGGTTGAATTAAAACACACTATCGCCGTTTCAAAACTTTTGACAATTCACCGGAAAAAACCTCCATGACACAATTTTTTACAACTCGTGTTGCCATATCAATAAAATAAAATAATTTGACACATATAATGTGCGTTCCGATACCTTTTAAAGCGAACACAAGTAAAAAAAATAAATTGACTACCCCCACATAAAAATTCTCGAAAAAGTAGCATTTATTTGTTTCGACTCTACCTTAAAAACCATACATAATATATACAAGTTTCAATTTTAATCAAAATATGGTACAAACTCGTAAGTAAAACAACAAATAAATTGTATGTCAGACGCTACCATTTTATTTCTTTAATGTTGCTATGGCATCTATAGTGTTGTTAGTATAATATATATTATAATGTTTAGGGTTCCTAATCTGTACTGTGGTGGCACGGAACAAAAAGTAGTACTTCGTGGTAGTACGGAACCCATTGCATGCGAGTTCAACTTGCACTTGGCCAAATAATTTATAATTGACAAGCAACGTCATTGAGCACCATTCTTGATATTGGTAACAAGGTTATAGTTCCCTTTCGTATAAACCAATGCGTTAATTTCAGATAGATTAGTGAAAATAACTGTTTGATAATATCAACTTCCTCCAAATAACCATTTTGATTATCACCATAAAATAAAGACTGTCATCTAGTCTAAATAAAAAAAAAACTTCTATTTTTGACATGCACATCCAACATTATTGACACACTAAAATATGTGTCGTGGCAAAAAGAGGGCTCAGCTCAGCACGTGCTGTACATAGTAACAATCTGCAGCGCTGTTATTATACCAAGTTATAATAGTTACGCAGGAACACCAATTCCGACATAAGAATTTCCAAGAATATAGAACAATGAATCAATTTTAATGTAGCTGTATGGTACACGCGAGATGAATGGCCACTTAATAAAAAGGTAGTATCAATAAAACGCTCTATAATAAATACGGATACAATAAGACGGCTCCAGCTCTAGTGAAGATGTCTACTCGCGAGACGTGACGTGACGTGACGCGCCGCGCTATCAATGAACATCACTCGCGCGTCAAGTTACCTCGCGGGGACTATACCGGCACCGCACACACCCACACACGACCGCACACCGTTTCTCCTCATTTTAATGTAGCTGTATGATACACGCGAGATGAATGGCCACTTAATAAAAAGGTAGTATCAATAAAACGCTCTATAATAAATACGGATACAATAAGACGGCTCCAGCTCTAGTGAAGATGTCTACTCGCGAGACGTGACGTGACGTGACGCGCCGCGCTATCAATGAACATCACTCGCGCGTCAAGTTACCTCGCGGGGACTATACCGGCACCGCACACACCCACACACGACCGCACACCGTTTCTCCTCATTTTAATGTAGCTGTATGATACACGCGAGATGAATGGCCACTTAATAAAAAGGTAGTATCAATAAAACGCTCTATAATAAATACGGATACAATAAGACGGCTCCAGCTCTAGTGAAGATGTCTACTCGCGAGACGTGACGTGACGTGACGCGCCGCGCTATCAATGAACATCACTCGCGCGTCAAGTTACCTCGCGGGGACTATACCGGCACCGCACACACCCACACACGACCGCACACCGTTTCTCCTCATTTTAATGTAGCTGTATGATACACGCGAGATGAATGGCCACTTAATAAAAAGGTAGTATCAATAAAACGCTCTATAATAAATACGGATACAATAAGACGGCTCCAGCTCTAGTGAAGATGTCTACTCGCGAGACGTGACGTGACGTGACGCGCCGCGCTATCAATGAACATCACTCGCGCGTCAAGTTACCTCGCGGGGACTATACCGGCACCGCACACACCCACACACGACCGCACACCGTTTCTCCTCATTTTGGCAGTCCAGTTAGCAATTTCCTTAATAAATCTTTTATAATTGTAATTATTGCAGAATAATACTGAGTAGGTATTCCGAATGTAATAATAAACTTTTAGTCTAATTCCAAATTATCTTGAATTTATCTCTTTACTTAAACTTTGTAATCAACGCCGAGAAATATAAAAAATTAAAAAAAATCATAATATTGCTAAGAAGTTTTCCTATTTCAAAATTTAAATAAGTAAATTGCTGCATAAAATTCGAAGTGTTAAAAATATATCACTTAATGTATTAATAAATTCATTCATTAGTCATACGACTCATAAACTCGTACTTTAGTTTGTACTTCAATTATTGAAGCGGTGAATCCTCTTAAATTAACTGTATATTTATTTAATTTTGAAATGCTACATAAATTAACAATTTATTAGCTTAATGATGAGGTTTATTACAAAACCGCAAGCCTTAGATCAGGAGTTCTTAAAATTTTTGTGGCCATCAGACGTTTAAAGATTCCACGAACCCCTGTCGAAGAAAAATTTAGAAAAAGAAAATAAAGCATAATATTAAACATCATTTTAATTTACTGAAGGGTCAAAATTTAGCACATTTTACTTTATATTATTTCCGTATGGTCATTAATAAATATAAAAACTAACAAATAAAAGCCATTAACTGGTTTTTTAAGAAAATTATATTTATAAAGCTATTTGTAATTGGCATGTTTACATTAATGCTTCATTAAATTGTATAAAAAATAAGTTAGTGAAAAGGATACTGTTGTTTGGACTCAGTATAATAAATATGTTAAGAGTGAACTGAGTGGCTGTGGACCCTGGCACTCATATCACAGACCCCAGTTTAAGAAACGATACGGCGTTTACGGTTATTTTTACGGAGTTCGTCAATAACTTCCGGCAAACAAATGGTCGTGTACCAGTCACTATTCACGGTACGACGATTCTCTAAAGCAACAGTAGCCACGTGTCCAGTTTTATTAAAAAAAGAAGCAATCATCCGCTTAGATGCACTTTTCACGCGCGCCACTTTGGTTGGTTTCGGCTCATCTTGAAAGACCCATACGCTCGATTGCTGCTTTGTTTTGGGATCGTAGCAATAAATCCATGTTTCGTCACCTGTTACTATGTCCCACACCAAATTTGACGGACCTTCGTTGAATCTGGTAAGCATGGCACTGCACCAAGTGACGCTGTCCGTTTTTTGAGCCTCGGTCAAGTTGTGTGGGATCCACCGCGAGCACAGCTTTCTCACACCCAAATGTTTGTGTAGGATTGATTGTATTTGACTCATGCCTATTTCTAAGGATGCGCGAATTTCACGGTAGGTCACATGCCTGTCTGTTTCAATCATACGGCGCACAGCATCGATGTTTTTGTTGGTCACAGCGGTGGACGGCCGACCATCGCGAGATTCGTCACTGAGATTGATACGACCACGCTTGAATTCTTCAAACCAGCTATAAACAGTCTTCTTGCATGGTGCTTCATTGCCAAAAGCTGTTTCAAGCCGAGCGATGCTCTGTTGAGCTGTCAAATTACACTTAAAATCGTAGAAAATCACACTACGAAAATTTTCCCGAGTTAAATCCATGTTGATGCAGACACACAATTTTTTAAATGGCGCCACAAGGTAAAAACAAAAGACAGTCAGATGAAACAAACTGCATTCTACAGCCAAAGAGTTCTGTTTTCAAATGTTGCAATAAATTTTTAAATATTGTTTATGTAAGTGGCCAGTTCCGGAAACTTTTAGTGTTACCTATGTATAATTTAAATTAATAAAACCTACGAGGGCTTGATTGACACACAAACATACTGTCTAAGAGAAAGATGTTCATACAAGTTTAATAAATTCCTCTCTGATTGATTTCCCGAAGGAGAGGCTATTAACTACAAACTGAGAGAGTACATTTTTAACTTTCTATGTGTTTCGAGAATATCTGTAAGTCGCGAAGTTTTGACGCAGTCGGTGCGTCCCGCGCGTACACCCCCGCCGCGTAGCTGTCATGTATCACGCGTGAGGGGAGGTGGGGGGACACGCATTAGACGATTGGATACCGCAGAATGTGTACTATTTACACGACGTAGTTTTTCGGGCGGAAACTTAACTTAGTACCAAAGGGAATTAAGTGAATCCACCTTAGGTTACGTATAATAAATAAATAACCAAGAATCATTAAATTACTCAATATACTACAGGCTGACTTTTAACCTAACTCCGATAATTTTGTATTTTGTAGAAGAATACAAACTGGTTTTATTAAAAACATTCAAAATCATATAAATGTATATAATTATTTTTTCAACTTGGAACCCTTTGAAGGTTTTCGTAAAATCCAAAAAAATTATGGTCACCAGAAGAGATGAGATAATTTATTTATTTATATACATTTTATGCTATACAATTAGATCGCGCTAAGTTATTTTTATTATTGATCCTACTATTTTGGACTATTGTATACTTTTTGGATATGGATAACCATGGATAATTTTAATATCAATTTTAATTTCGAGCTACATTTTTTAATAATATTTTGACTTCTAATTGTAACTGTTTTTACATTTAAAATGTTTTCTACTAACGTTACTTAATAACCTCTAAAATTATCGGGGTTTGTTTGAAAGTCAGCCTGTATTTTGCGTCCAACTGGGCCCCTTCATCAAAATACCTAATTAGCAACATTATTTAGATTCCCAATTAGTGGTTCCGTCATTGGCAGTCGTTATTGATCGCGAAGATATTTCCCAGGCCGAGCTGCGATTACTTAATAAGACTAATAATAATGTTGTAATCACGTCTCTGAGCAGGTGGGCCCGGGTTCGCTTCCCGCTGACGCTAATAGATGGCAAGCAATTACCCGCTGCTAGAGACTGGCCGCGATGATGGGATCTAACTATGGGTAGATACTCGGTGCGACGTGAATTCAAAATGTAAACACATTGTGTCTAAATATTTACATTTAGCCTCCGTTCAGTTGATCTGATTTGTAAATTTTTAGTATTATGGTGGGGATTATTATAATAATATCAAAATAAGTATTATAATAAATAAAAAAAATGAGACTATATCGAAGATTTTTAGATATTTAGTTCGGGTTTCAGAATAATCTTTAATTTTGATACCGTTCAGCTGAAACGACGCAGTTATTTCTGAATTAAGTCGTAAACAGACAGACATCGAAGGTTCCGTTTTTTGACGGAAGTCTATAAAAGTGTGGTATATAAAATAAGTAATTTGAACAAACTACAAACTTGTCATCACGTAAACAATGTTTGCCAAAATAAAGAGTCATGACATGACCAAATCGTACCTAGGACAACTATGAAAATAAGCCTACTGTAGTGTCATGATTACATAGGATAGATAGGGTCATCTATCAAGTGACAGTTCACATATTTTTATAAATTTGCGGTTAGCCAGAATTTATTATTTTTATTTTCGTTTTTTTATTCTGATCGTATTTCAATAATTGAATGCAGCACTAAAATGAGCTGTCAACTACTGTCAGGTATCAACTTGCATAAGAACCTGAGTCGCAACACCGAGTGGCGTACAAAATTCAACTATCTTCAGGTACTAAGTGACAACAGGATAGCAATATTATTTTTACACGCGTGCAAAAAAGATTATATATCTTTTTAGATCTTAGCGGTTTCTTAAAATAGATGTACCCTGTATTTTTACATGTTTATAAAATAAGAGTAATGGTAATACTCTATTTGTGTAAAAGCCTTGTATGGGGAGTGGTCATATTTGTTGTCAAGTATTCACAAAGAATTTGAAATTATTTGTTTTCGGATTTATTTATTCATTTTTGCTAAAAAACTCCCTTTCAAACTAAATTTCAAGATTGTAGTTCACTGGAAAGTAGAGTCAATAAGTGGGATTCAAGTATGAAAATACGCTTGAAAGATCCTATATTTTTATTGTGTTAAACTAGAAACTGGATTTTTGATGGAAAAAGACAAAGAGGGTCAATAAATGCCATTATTTTCAATGTTATTTGTTTCAGCTTTATTTTAAAGATGGTGATACCCACAAGTTTCAATTTTGGTCAGGTTGTTATACATACTCTAAAATAAAATAAAAATAATTAAAATAGGGATTCCGTATTCAAAGGATGCCAAATTAAATGACAGGCGCTATAATTTTAGCGGCCTTGATGTTACTATGGCGTCTTTTTTGGGTACCTTACCCCCTTTGTGCGTGAATCTGACTCGCAATTGACTAAATTATTCAACAACAGCATGAGTAGACCTTTGTACTTCAACTTAACCAAGCCGTTCCTAAGGAAAAGGGACTTGACACACGGACATGGGCTCGTCCTAAGAAATGTACATGCTCGTAAACTACATCAACATAATATTAGTAACCATATTTTTATACTTCAAGAGATCTTCGTATTTGACAATAAACGGGCCTCTGTGTGTATCGCACGGCACCGAGCCCCTCTCTAGCGGCAGGTCGGCCCGGTATTTATGTGGTCATTAAGTCGGCACTGAATTTAGCCTCCAGTCGTCGGGCGATAGCAAATCACCAGAACATTATCTGGCAAGTTTGTCCTTCCTTCCGGCGCGGGGTCGGGGCGAGGGGGAGGAAGGGGTAAGGGACACAAGCCTGTCTGTTCTCACTTCATTGACAAGTTGCTTCAGCTCGTGTTCCTTTCTCTACTCGTGAGTTGGAGAAACTTCGTCTTCAACCTCCAGATGGCGCAGACAGCAATTCTTAATCCAGTAAATAGTAGCATCTCCTGTATACCTCTGTGCTCGTCAAAGAAAATTTAAACTTTTCAGTTCTCAGTTTTCAGCCATTACAATAGCACAACTTTACCAGTAGGTATTATGCACCTCTTAACTTCCTCATTAGGTATTCTATTTATCGGAGCTTATGCAGCCTGTCTCAGCGCCCACAGCCACAAGCCACATTGCATCCAGCGGAAGGTATAATATGCCTCTAATGTAATTGAACATACTGTTTTATGTATTGGCACATATTGTGTAGCATGCAAGAACAATGGCTATGTCTGTTGGAACAATGTTTTTTTTTCATATGATAGTGTATAAAAGCGTCTATACACTTGCTAGACCCACAGATTCAGCCTTCTGTCAATATTGTCACACTTGCGGTCTGTAGATTAGTCAATTTTAAAAGACCATGATAGTTCTGTGCATCCAGTATAATAACGCGTTCAGGATGCTGATGGGACTAAGACGATGGTGCAGCGCGTCTGGAATGTTCGCTGCGGCGCGCACGTCAGACTACTTCAGCATCATGAGGGTGCGCGCTGCCTCGCTGCTGCGCCGGCGCCGGTTGAGAACCGGTTGACAACCCATTCATTATACATTGGGTGCAGTTGTCAATCCTATGCAACTCGAAATAGTTAAGTAAATTGTAAATATAGTAGTACTAAGACTACCAATTAAGAAAAACTGATAGAGTCTGTCTAATCTTAAACTGCACGCCAGACCACCTACGCTTTCAATAAAAGTACTATAATGTATTATGTTATACTAGCTTTTGCCCGCGGCTCCGCCCGCGTTTTATTCGGTTTAACGAAATGCTTTTTTCCGGGATAAAAAGTAGCCTATGTGTTATGTTAGGGTATAAGCTATATCCGTTATTAATTTCTCCCAAATCCGTTCAGCCGTTTCAGCGTGAAAGAGTAACAAAAATACACGCACACACACAAACTTTCGCATTTATAATATTAGTGTGATAGTATGATAATATCGTATAAATAAATAATTATAAGTATAATAGTATGATACAATATATTACTTCTATAATTAGAGATAAAAATGCAGGTGGTGTGTGGAGGACCGACATGAGTGGCGAAATTTGGGAAAGGCCTATGTCCAGCAGTGGACGAACACGGGCTGATGGATGGATGGATGGAGTAGGGTGCAGTTTAAGATTAGATTATCTCTACTAACAATATGGACTGTGTTAAAATACTGTTATTTCCAAGTAGGTGAAGCCAAGTGTCGTTACGTAGTCTCGTTGTGTGGAGGTTACAGAAGGCAGCACCGTCGGCAGTCGGCAGTCGGCAGGTCGCATCACGCTAAGAGGTTACACAAAGGGCGCACGGCACGCTGCAGCGCCGACGAGCCATCTTACCTGATGAGTCGGGCCTCAGAACTGTAATAATGAGTTATTGTGACACAGGTCGCTCTGTGAACATCACATCCGTGGAGCTGACATTTAGCTTTAAAATGTGATCTGGAAGTCAAATTTCTGCAATGATTGTGTGAAAGAAACCGCAACAATAACTTTGTCTGCAATAATATTACATATTTATTATTATATATTATATAAGGTACTATAGAAATATCTGCCAGGGGTGCAATGGGAGACAGTATTGTGTATATAGATTACAATAGTGAAGCAATTGTGTACCCCGGAATAGTTAAATAAATTTAGGAAAATAAAGTAAATAAATAAACATTTACTTTATTCTGCATAACGTGGTTCACAAACTACTCGCAATGTGTCATTTCGCACAGACATATAATTATTACTAAGTAGCAGACCAAACGTAGGGATTAAATGGCGTGGTAAGATTTCATACAAAAAATAAGCTACATTTAGGCTTCATGGTACGAAGAAACGTATAAATGGGTTGTTTTGGCTGGCTTATGTTTGGAACATATTTGTTCATTACTAAACTAATCTCTAGTATATATTTTGTTTGGAAACAAGCAATATTTATATCTAAAAGAGCCCGAAGTTCACTGAGCTAAAATTGCCACGCGTCGGTCGACTCTGTGCGTTTATTATTATTGTTAGGTCTGCTACTATATTATACGTCTGTGGTCGTTTCGTCAATGAACATAATTGTTATCTCTTTTTAACTGTTTAGACACACTCAATGATTTACCTCTTTGCAACATTTCAAGTTTCGTTACGGCCACAGCTGAGAGCGCGCTATTTTAAACTAAAAGTAAACGCCGTAGAGTTCAGTTCTGATTGATGCAAAATGAGGTGCTCAATCTGACCTTATTTGCAGCCTTGAATATGGTGTCCGTTGCATATAGTCATTCAAAAAATCATATTCTTTTTTTTTCTTATTTCCACGAAAATCTCTTCGACGCGGGCGGAGCTGCAGGCAAAAGCTAGTATATATAGTAAAAGTAAACCCGAAGAGGCCAAAACATATCAAGAAAATGTGTTTATTTATTATTATTATAACCAATAGATATCCATATCTCTTCCAGATTAGATAAGTATTTGGTTCTCTATATCTCTGATTACACTGGTCAACAAAATTGTAGAAATTTTCTGCCACAGAAACGATTTATTGAAATTATTATAGAAATTTGTATGCTGAATCCGAATATAAACTCAGATTTTCTCTATCACGTCGTAATATTTGTCTAAGACAGACTAAATTTTGAAAAATCGCGTGTTTTTACTACTTCTGGTGGGGCTTTACGCTTAGCACAATTAGTTTTTCGGCTTTAATTTTCAATAATACTTCTTCTTAGTGGTTCTTTTTAATAATATGATAAAAAGATTCACGTAACCAAGCCTAGTTTTCGATTAAATGTCTCAAAACAATCACACCCAATGTTTCATAGTAAAAACTTGGTATGAAATGTATGGACCAAACAAGCTCTCACAAAATATTATTTATTTTGAAAAATAAGGTTCAATCGCGAATTATGTTATTTTCACCTTAATAAGTATTGATTAAGGACTTGTAATTATGAAAAATAAATATATAAAATACATTTGTAATAAGTAAAAAAAATGTTCAGAAGCATTAAAGAAACGGTAAATTTCAATACTTGAAGTTGATTTCACAAAACTGAGACCTGATAGAAAAAATCTGAGTTCAGATTTGGATTCAGCACACAGTTTTCTGCAAGAATTTCAAAATATCGTTTCTGTGCAGAAAACTTGTTGACCAGTGTTATATTGTGAAAAGTGTCCTGTTTAGCAATACAAGATGACTTTAGTTATTATAGCCAAATTCATACTGGAGACTTTGTGAATGATTTTTTATTTTTTTTTATTTTTACTTTGGTTGATTTTGTTATTATTTTTTTCAATGATTTTATGTGCATGTCAATAATTTATGTAGATTTGTTAACTTTCTTTTAACTTTTTAATTGTACAGCGAATTGGATTCTCCTGTAATGCTGTGAAAATTTTTGATAAATAAATAAATAATAAATGATTAGTAATAAAGTTCCCTGGCCCTGTCTCTGGAGAAAGGATAATTGAACCTTGGTCTGGCCCACTTACCGAGCCTTGAGTATGAATTTGGCTATATCATGCAAAGTCACCTTGTATATTCTGGGCTAGCACCATTCATAAGTGAGAATATAAAAAACGATAGCAGTTAAGTCACTTTATTTTTGTTACAAGTTGTGTGCTCTTTACTCAGAACTAGATTGATATCATATCATCATCAATTGACAAAAATTGTTTGCTAAGGCATTAAATGGTATTATCTAAAAGTATACTTCAAACGTTAAAATATGAAGAAATAATAATCTCGATTCTTTAAGTATTTCCATTACTTATTCCCATTTAAAAAACTTTTCATTCTAAAAGGTCTTAAGTGCAAATGTTTGGCTCTTTTTAGAAAAAAATCCCTTCAATTTTGTAGGCTTTAAACAGATTTACGTGCATTTGTACCGAGTAACATGCTAGAATTATTTAGACCGAGACGGGTTAATTTTTGGACGGCCTTTAGACATTCGGTCTGGTTTGAATGAGCGCTTTTTATTTTTATTGTGGCAAAGGTTCCATTTCTTGCAGTCAACCATTGAACGAAATGAACGAACATTCAGTATTTTGCAAATATCTCCGAAAATAAAATTTCAAATAATGTTAGTTTGCAATTATGAACCAACAATCTCCATGAGGTGTTGAAATTTTTGGTGTTTTCTCAGATGACCCCTTGTGAATTATTCCACGGTTGGGTTCAGGCTTCTTCTATGCTACATGATTTTATTTGGTCTGTTGTCCTAATTAGAAGCTAGCTAGATGTACATAAAACAATTACTACGAGTATCTATGTTTACTGTTTAAAATCTCCGTGTTCATAGCGAATCTATGCTAACACAAAATCATTTCTTTCTTATGTTTCTGTCACTTGCAGCAACTTATTGTACGAGTGTTGTTCGGATGTCGCGTGACTGCGAGATGGCGCGGCGCGGCGTAGAGGGGCGGGCGGCGTAGAGGGGCGGGCGGCGTAGAGGGGCGGGCGGGGCGCGGCTCCATTGTCTGCCGCAGATATAAATATGCACCATGATGCATGATGCATGCATATCACTGACACTATATCCAGTTGACTTTGTGTTATATATTTACAAGCAACATACAGAATAAGATGAGAACTTTCTCACCACCTGAACTCTGGTGATATGTGACTCGTAAATTACGGCGTTATTTACGTGTAAAATAATGTTCATTTATTTAGTGAAAATATTACAATTACTATATCTAGTGAAATGTAATGTAAGTTTAGGGTTGCTAAACTGAATCTATATGTTTAAATGACAAATAAAAAAAATCTAAATTTAAATTTAAAACATTGTAAGAAGGCAGCTACTTGAAAGCGCGAGGTTTATTCAGAGCTAGTCGTAACTCGTTTTCAGGCGAAATGAGCTCGCCGCCTTGTTTTATTTATTGTTTACAAACAAACGGCTAATTTGTAGCGTTTTTAGCGAAACAACTGAGCAGTCATTTAGGCAATGTCCGCATCAGAGAGACGTGAGTCGTGCAGCGGGGCGCGGGGGCGCGGCGGCGGCGCGCGGCGGGCGGGTAGCCGGTAACGCGCGATAATTTATAGCCCGCGCGGGAAATTAGCCCATGTGTGGACACAGCCTACGGACGTTCACGGAGCTTGTGTTTGACTAACGATGTGATGCTGCATAAAGATAGTGCATGCGATACTGTACTTGCTAAATATTTCAGATTCCTTACATCTATGTTGACGTAAATTATTATACAACAACGCTCTTATTCCAAAAATAAACGGTGTATAAAAAACAAACGTGGGCTAAATAAAACACTTGTACTATTTCATAAATTACAAGGGTTTTATTCAGCCGTGATGATGTTTCACTAAGTACTGACAATCGAAAGTAGTAACTTTGAATATTGTACGAGTGTACATTATAGCAAAAATAGCAATCAAAAGTCTTATTTGCACTAGTCCCACAGTGTTTATTTCTCCTATATTAGCGACCGGTTTCGTTTAAAAACATCTTCAGGCAAATTAAAGAAACATTTATTTAATTTGCCTGAAGATGTTTTTAAACGAAACCGGTCGCTAACAGGAGAAATAAACACTGTGGAACTAGTACAAGTAAGACTTTCCATTGCTATAATGGAGTTCCATCGAGAACCATCAATCAAATCTATTAATTATATAGCAGAAATGCTTACGAACTTAAACGAACTTAATCGTACATGTGGCCAGCAGACAGTCGTAATTAAACCTTTCACGCGACAACAATATAACAGTTTGGTGACTATATAGTGTCAATAAACCACGTAACAGTTCAAAATAGCTATTTGAATTAACATCAACAAAACAACCCCATCGCCCCTACCAATATAAAATAATTTGAAGTAATGCTCGTACATAGTATATTCACTTTAATTCGAAGGGTGTTTTCAATGAAGCCTCGCAAGGGACTGGTGAGTTTCAGAACTTCCCCGATAAGCCTCTAATAGGCTTCAGGTTGAAGTGCGCTGAAACTTCAGACTACACCTTTTTTAGGAACATTTTTGTAAAACCCTTAATAGAAATAAAAAGTTTCTGAAAGAAGGAGTTCCGAGTAATTGTGATAATTTTAGTGAAGACGTGCCGGTAATAAATTTCTCGCGTGCTACTTATGTTAAGGGTAAAGTGGTCACGCAATATACGGACACTTGTTACTTTGGGATCCTGTTTTAGTATAGTTTCTTATTTTTTATTTTTTACTTATTAAAGTATCAAACAGTCACAATAACAATAGTTATAAAGATAAAAACATACAAATAAACCTAAAGTACCATATTATAAAGACACAAAAAGGATTATACGCAAAATCTTAAAATATTGGCAATATTGAAAAATATAACAATTAAACAATAAATAAAATGACAATACAAAATAAAAAAAAGTAAAAAATTAAGATATGGGATGATTACAAAGAATCAATTTTGGTGAGTTTCTTGTTATAATTATCTGTAGTAATAATAATGGATACTAGAAAAACTAAAAAAGAAAAAAATACACGATATCAATTTCGATTCCTTCAATGGGGTCGTCATCAGTCGAATGGAAGTAGTCGAAAAATATCGTGTATTATTATCCATATTATAACTACAGTAATTTGAGACCATATCATACCGGTAAAATAAAAATATATATTTATTTACATTATTAAATTTTACAAATAATAGTGAAAATGCGCGAACAGATGACTTCACGAAGTTATTTACAATGGTCAATGAACTAAACACCAGTTTCTATAAGAAACAAATTCAAATAATTTATTTTGTAAAATAGGCATAATAAAGTACACTTTCGCCGCATCAAAATTAATCTTTCAAAATAGTATAGATAAAAAATAAAATAAATAAGTATAAGGTGACTATCGTCTACACAGCTAAACCTATACCGGAGACCCGGCAAGTGGCAGCACCAAGGCTCAATGACCCCTTCTGAAACATACGCAATATAACACACCGTCACGACACGAATCCCCGAGGGGATATCAGCAGTTTCAGAGTATGGACTGTAAAATGCAAAATTCAATCCACACTGTAACACCCACTTTCGCCGACGATTATTACGTCCCAGTGTGGTGAGGTGGTGAGTTTTATTGCCGTACTTTAAACGCAAATCAGTTCAGCTGTGGGTCCGTATCCTTTTCGGATGTGAATCCGTGACGCTCGAACCCCTAGACCACTGGCGGTGGCCAGTATCTGAATCAAGAAAATTTTGCTTAGCGATACTTAGGCGACCAAACAGCTAATTACACTGCTGAACTTCATGGTTAAGCACCACTTAACTATAAAATTATCTAATCCTACTAATATTATAAATGCGAAAGTTTGCGTGTGTGTGTGTGTGGGTGCGTGTATGTTTGTTACTCTTTCACGCTGAAACGGCTGGGCGGATTTGAATGTAATTTAGAATGGATATAGCTTACACCCTAACTAAACACATAGGCTACTTTTTATCCCACAAAAAAGCATGCCATTAAACCGAATAACACGCGGGCGGAGCCGCGGGCAAAAGCTAGTGTAAAATAAAGGTGTAAAATGATTTTTGTAAATATTTTGTGGAAAGTCACAAGCAAAAGCTAAGTAACTAGACGACTACTTGTAGCAATAAATGGATATTTCAAAGTGCTAATAAACTGTTCAGCATTCTGAACTGCAATGCCTGAGGTTTACCGGAGCTATGGCATACCTCCCGCGCTTTCACCGCCGCCGCCGCCGCTGTACGTCGCTGTACGTCGCTGTACCTCGCTGGACGTCGCTCTCGGATTGTGCCTTAGACCAGAGACCGGAACCTCAACATTCCATTTAAAGAAGCATCGAGTGGCCTTGATGTACTATCCACCTCCACACAAACAAGCGGATAACAGAAAAGAAAATGTATGATTGAGCAACCCGCAACTACAAAATCTAGAGGTTAGTATTTACGATCTTATACACATTGTTTCTTACAGAATATAACGCCTTCAAAGATATTAAATAGTTGTCCTAGGATAGTAAATTCATTTTCCACGCCCTAGTCGTTATTGAGTAATGCCGCGTATAAACAGATACCAAAGCTTCCGTAAGAGTTCCATTTTTCACGAACCCAAAAAAACTGTCCACTCTATACGGAGGCAATCGTGCTGTGTTCCAACTGGCGCCACATGGTGCTGACGCGAGGCTGACGTCACACCTGCCCACATCCAAGATATGAATCTCCAAGCATCGCCTTTTTATGCTAATCTCGTATGTATTGTATTTACAAGAACGCTATATTGTTTGGTTCAGCTTTACAAATACCTAATATTCAGATCATTAAAGATATAAGTGTTCTAATTGTTCCCTAACTTTGATAAAGAACTAAAACCAGTTTTATTTACAGAAGTGAAAAGGTTAAGGAACAGTGAAATATTTATTATCAACTTTTATTGGATTTCGCTAGATTTTAGAGCATTACTTGCTTAATCAGTTTAATCTGCTTCTATAAAAAAAGATTCATTGCTGTTTTAATAACAAACGCTTTATTTTAATGTTCTCAAAAGTAATATACGTTACGTAGAGTTCAAATGACCATCACAATTAGATTAATGTACCGACCAAAATCACCTCCATTTGAAACTAATATTTTTTTGCCATTAGCTAACGTAATTGTGATGGTCAGGTACCAATTTGATCGAAGTTACAATACCAAGTAAGTGTGGTTATTTACACGTTTAAAAACTTGACTTTTGTAAATATTTTGAATACGAAATAGGCACTTGCGGTTTCTATACCGAGAGTGCTTATAGTTCGAGGGTGCAATTGTTCACGTACACCCGTTTGTAACACTCTACTTTTCATCACTAATGCGAGGATAAAAATAAACTTACAAAATTATCTTTGCAACAACATTTTCAACAAGACAACTTTTACTGCCGCCACTTTCTTTTCATGTGACTTTTTCTTTTTTGTGCAATCGTGTCTTACTGGCCATTGTGATTGTTTTAAAAATGAAATCGATGTAGTTATTGTGTAAACTCTTATACGTCTTTTTAACTGTTATTTTGCCTACTTACATATTATATGCAAGTCACATTTTTACATAGGTAATAATATAAGTAAAATGGAAAATAACAAGATAAAAAGGAAATAAGCAGAAAATATATTTTTCATTGTCATTTAGCGAGGCAAGTGACTTACTAGTTTGTGACTGTAAGGGTACCTCGTTCAATTTTCACATTTACTTACCTCCCTAGGATTGTAAATCGAATTTAACTCCCACATTTCGAGTTAAATTCTCACTAACTTTCAGAGCATTAGTGATGAAAAAATAATTTATTTTAGAACTTGTATAACACACATTTTGTGAACTTATTTTTTTCATTATGATGATTTTCTCACCGTTATCTCAGTTCAGAAAGTCACAGGCAAACACAAATAATTTTATCAAAATCGATTCCGTAGTTTTGGAAAGATATTGGTATATTCACGATCACACATACCAGTCGATTCTGAAGACTTTAATTTTAGTTCTAGTGCTGTCAAAACTTGATTATTTCTAAAGGAATAAAGCTTCTGTTGTTAACACAAAAATAACTATTTGGGATTAAAGAAAATTTTGTTTTGACAGCACTAAAATTCAAATTTAAGCTTTCAGAATTGGCTTTACTGTGTATGTATAAATCAACGTTTCAAAGTTTTTAATTTTAAAGGGGAATCAAAAAGTATATTTCAATTTTAATTTAAAATTAGCTGACATTAAAATATGATTACCAAATAAATAAATAAAAGATATTTTGGATACATATTTAATAAATAATCAATTTAAATAAAATACGCTGTCCAAATCATTACCGTTATTGACCAAATCGTTGCCGTTATTGACCAAATCGTTGCCGTTGTTGGGCAAAGTACCCAAAAAGGTAACGGCATTGCCTCGCTAGATTACGGGCTAATCCGTTCTATAAAGTATTGAATTACCGAAAGCGTGGGCCAGGCGCGACAAGACCCCCACAAAGAGTAGTCGCACTTCTAGTCCCCATTGCAAAGTCAAATAGCAACAACACGAATTGATTACTAAATATTTTTTAGTTGGTGTACATAAATAGTAGCAGTAGCCATCACAGGTAATCTCGGGTCAGCAGGTGTCAGCGGTGCACGAAGCCTCTCCGGGTCGTTAATTAGCGACGTCAAAGTTCCGCACGTCAAGCTGGAAGTATTAGCTTTATGAACTTTGTGCGCGACTGTCCGACCGATGCCAAATGTTACCGAGCACCGGCTCGAATATCTAATTGAACTTGCAGCTCAACAGCAGATTGTGAGCTTTACGTCACGAGATTTCTTATTTCACTTTGCGCTGTGCACTTAAATACAGGTGTTAGGTGATAACCTTTTCCCTTAAAACGGGGTATTCTACCCATTAATATGAATAATTTGTGCTATGCGGCCAAACAAGAAAACGTAATAAAAAAAACGGTTGTTTCAGAGATTTTGGTAGAGTAGGTATTCAACTTTTTTAGAAAACAGCAGATTCTGTTCCTGATTTAAGGTGATATGTGAATTTTTCAACAGGCACTGTTACTCCATGCGGAACGACCCGCAGTGCGAGAGGGACGGATTCCGGAAATAATAGCAAAATGTCGGTTTTAAATTAATATAACATTAACTAAAATAGTTATCAAAATTTCACATTCACAAAATTTAGATATTGTTAAAATCTATCTAATCAAATATCGTCCAGGTCTATATATCATTCCTATTTCGCATACTATGAAAAAAAGTGTAGAAGAAGACCTCATTTCAGTAATTATTTCTATCGAGTGAAAGTTCTGCAATCGCGTTTCTGTATTCAAGAAAACTAGAAAAAGGTACCCATATTTATATACTAATTTATACAATTAGTGGCTTCTTCTGAAAATCGGGTAAATAACTTTAAAAAGTGCCGATTTTAATGAGGTAGCACCATAAGGGCAGGCACCAGAATAAAATTTCTCCATGTTCATGGATAGAACATCCTATGTATAGGAAAAATGTTATCAAATTAACAACGTGTATTTTTTGGTCTACCTAATATCGTCCCATTTTGGTTTGCAGTGTCGCTGTATTTGTTTCTTTCTTCTTCTTTAACATGTAAAAAATAGGAAATTCGTGAAAGTGTTAACTCTGTTTAATCAATCACACACATAGTTAGGTCTCGCATGTATTTTATTTTATTTTGTTATCAATATGTCAGTGGTAAGTTGGGCTGTAGGAAGGCGCTGGAGGCCATAACCCAGGTTTTTGCCTACTTTGGTCTCCTTATACATGTTTATTATTACTTCGTAATTAAGTTACCAGGTTAAGTGTGTAAAATGTAACATTTTAAAGTTAATAAAGTTTTTTAAAATTCCAATATATATAAGGTGAATTTAATTTATGCAGCAAATTCTTACTGAAGACTCGTTAAGTGCTCATTAACAAGGTTCGATGACCCTTTTTGTGAAATTCGTAACTTATTCTTTTCGTGTTCCTTGAGTACAAACGCAAGCCCAGCCCCGAGTCAATTACTATGGGATGTCAAGATTTTTTTTGCGAAATTGGCAATAATTGTTTTCGATCTGTGTTATAGATCACTTACCAAGCCTCCAGTATGAGTTTGGCTGTATAGATAAAAGTCACCTTATATATTGTGTTTATAAACCAAATTATCTGTGAAACAAATTTTTTTGGAAAATATTTACAGTATAATGTTTTTGTTTTATTTTAACTTAATAATGCTGTATCGACCTAATTTCATTAATTATTTATTAACATTGATAAAATTATACGTTCAACTTAGCTTGCGTGATGGATTCAGAAAATACTTCGCCACCGTCGCGTAAAATGTTAGATTTTTTAGGTAGATTTTCTTAATTATACCTAGTCGGTTCTTAAATACTGTCACTGGCCATTTATTTTAAAAATAGAACACCTAGAAAAAAAATGAAATGGTGTTTGATTTTCAAATATTTTTTGATTAATAATCTGCCAAATCACAATTACATTCATTCATTTTTTACAATGGAGTGGACTCGCAAAGAGGACCGAGTAGCAGTAATTGCATTGCATCGTTGCGGCCATCCACCGAAGACAATATTCAACTTGCTTCAAAAATTAAAAATCACCAAGAATTTCGTGTACCGTACCATCAAGAGGTACAATGAAACCTCTAGTGTCGATGACGAGAAAAGAACTGGCAGACCTCGTTCCGTTAGGACTCCAGGGGTCATCAAAGCAATCAAGGCGCGTATTGCAAGAAATCCCGTCCGCAAGCAGAAACTAATGGCTTTGGAGATGGGATTAACCAGAAGTACCGCAAAAAAGTACTCAATGAAGACCTGGGACTACGAGCTTACCGAAAAAAGAGTGGACATCTTCTGAACGCGCGTCTGATAGCTATGAGAGCCAAAAAATGCAAAGTTTTGCTAAAGCTATACGCAAGAAACAGAAACCGCGATATCCTGTTTACAGACGAGAACATTTTTAATATCGAAGACAAGTACAACAAACAAAATGACAGGGTGTACGCTACCAGCTCTGCGACCGCTGGAAATGCCATTCCTAGAGTGCAGCACGGCCATCATCCATCATCAGTCATGATTTGGTTGGGAGTGTCCTACTATGGCCCTACTGAAGTGCATTTTTGTGAAAAAGGTGTCAAAACCAGTGCAAAAGTGTACCAAGACACGGTTTTAGATCGCATAGTAAAAGATCTGCCCCAGACACTCTTTGGAGGATGGCCATTTGTGTTTCAACAGGACTCCGCACCTGCTCATAAGGCCAAAACAACTCAGGAGTATCTTTTACTATGCGATCTAAAACCGTGTCTTGGTACACTTTTGCACTGGTTTTGACCTCATCTAGCCCTGACCTCAATCCACTGGATTACAAAATTTGGCAGGAATTGGAGGAGAAGGTCTGTTCTAAACCTCACAAAAATTTGAGCAGCCTAAAGTCATAATTGATTAAAGCAGTGGCCAATATCGACATGAATATGGTCCGTGCTGCTATTGATGATTGGCCGCGAAGATTGAATGCTTGTGTAAAAAATGGTGGCAATCATTTTGAATAAATTTTGTGTTTAATGTAAGCTAACTAAATTACCTTTTTAAAAAAAAAACTTTTTTTGAATATCATGGCTAGTTTTCATTTTATAGCCAATTTTGTTTGTGACAGAATTTAAGATGTATATAAGGCATATATTTTTTTAAAGCACGATAAATATTTTTTACAACAATATTTTTATTTACTCACAAAACTTTTTAAGGATGAATGTTGAATGTAAAAAATATTTGTCCAATTTACATATTTTCTTCAATATTTCATAACTTTGTATGAAATTGTGCACACATTGTTTTAAAAATGAATTCCTCATCTTTTATTTATAAATGATACCACACTCGAGATGTTAGGTAAATTAAAGCCGATATGAATTTTTTGCTGAAGTGCGGCGACTGCGAGAGCAGCACCCCCCCTCCTGCTGCAAGGTGGCGGGGGTCTACCGGGCTACATCAGCGTAGATTGAGCCACAGTACATGTGTGCCAAGTGATTTCTTCCGATACCTTTTGGCGACCTCGAGGTCAAGACAATCTCAGCTACGACGTTCGTAGCGGTTCCATTGTTTCCGTAGCGGGAAGACTGTCGTGCTGACCAGCAAACATCGAGAAGCAAGAAGTATTTACTCTTAAGGAAACTGAAAAGTTTCTCAAGAGAACTTACTCCATGACCTGTCGGGGAACCGAGAGCTCAGTAACAGTTCCAGTGACCGCTCCCCTCCCCGCCGACAGTGCTCCCTCCCCCCGCCCCCTGCAGCGGCACGTTGTAACTAGCTGCCAGACATCCGGGCGGGACCTTTCTCTACCAAGACTCTGATGAACGAGGCAATTTTTGTACGGAGATCTAGACAGTAATTATTCTGTCGGTGAAATTTAGCTATGTGATCAAGATTATATAAGGTGACTGTAATTTATACAGCCAAACTCATAGGAAATAAATATTTTCGAATTTCCCAAAAAGGGTAATTGAACCTTGATACCCACTACTTACCAAGTCTTCAGTATGAATTTGGCTACATAAATAAATGTCACCTTATAAAGGTACAGTAGAGCCCACATCAAGCTATACACATTGACTATAAGCTGACCTCTCATTGTACGGGAAGGCTATACAATGAGAGGTCAGCTTATATTGAAAATGTTTAGCTTGATGTGAGCTCCACTGTACTCGTATACGTGGGACGCACTATAAGTTTCCGGAATGAATATGAAAAAATACTATTAAAGGTACAAAATTAATTTATTGTTTTTCGAAATAATCTCCCTTGGCGTCTATGCACTTTTTCATTCGATCAAACCAGTTTTGAAAACTTTTGTGCCACTCCCCTGTGGTGACCTCTGAAACGTGTTTTTCATACTCCTCGACAGCCTCTTCTGGTGATGAAAATTGTTGACCGCGTAATTGGTTCTTAATTTTTGGGAACAGAAAAAAGTCACAAGGTGCCAGGTCGGGACTGTATGCAGGATGACTCATGAGTTCTACATTTTTCGTCTTCAAAAAGTCGTTTGTCTGTCTGGCCGTGTGAGAACTAGCATTGTCGTGATGCAGGATGATACGGCGTTTACGGTTATTTTTACGGAGTTCGTCAATAACTTCCGGCAAACAAATGGTCGTGTACCAGTCACTATTCACGGTACGACGATTCTCTAAAGCAACAGTAACCACGTGTCCAGTTTTATTAAAAAAAGAAGCAATCATCCGCTTAGATGCACTTTTCACGCGCGCCACTTTGGTTGGTTTCGGCTCATCTTGAAAGACCCATACGCTCGATTGCTGCTTTGTTTTGGGATCGTAGCAATAAATCCATGTTTCGTCACCTGTTACTATGTCCCACACCAAATTTGACGCACCTTCGTTGAATCTGGTAAGCATGGCACTGCACCAAGTGACGCGGTCCGTTTTTTGAGCCTCGGTCAAGTTGTGTGGGATCCACCGCGAGCACAGCTTTCTCACACCCAAATGTTTGTGTAGGATTGATTGTATTTAATTTTTTTATCATGCCTATTTCTAAGGATGCGCGAATTTCATGGTAGGTCACATGCCTGTCTGTTTCAATCATACGGCGCACAGCATCGATGTTTTTGTTGGTCACAGCGGTGGACGGCCGACCATCGCGAGATTCGTCACTGAGATTGATACGACCACGCTTGAATTCTGCAAACCAGCTATAAACAGTCGTCTTGCATGGTGCTTCATTGCCAAAAGCTGTTTCAAGCCGAGCGATGCTCTGTTGAGCTGTCAAATTACACTTAAAATCGTAGAAAATCATACTACGAAAATTTTCCCGAGTTAAATCCATGTTGATGCAGACACACAATTTTTTAAATGGCGCCACAAGGTAAAAACAAAAGACAGTCAGATGAAACAAACTGCATTCTACAGCCAAAGAGTTCTATTTTCAAATGTTGCAATAAATTTTTAAATATTGTTTATGTAAGTGGCCAGTTCCGGAAACTTTTAGTGTTACCTATGTATCGAGATAAGATCAAATCTTTTAACTGTATTTAAAGTTTTAACTCACATGAGTCATAAATGGGTATACTTTTCCTTAACCGCTTCGTTTTTCTGATTTTCTTGAGCTTTGTTTGCTAAAGTTGTACATAGTTCCATGCTTCGGCCGCTTGTACTTGCAGTAAGTGGAACGTTTTGGCATTGTCTTAAGGATATTTTATAGGAGAAAGCCTTTTTATGTTGTAAATTACTTGTCTAAATTGTAAAACTTTTCATTGATACTTTTAATGTTATCAAAATCTTTGTTATTTATTTACATGAATCTAGAATGTTTTATTTTTCATCATAACGATTAATTTATAACATAGTTTCCATATGCTTAAAAATAAGTAATTCATATTAAATAAATTCGTGTCAATTTGCTCAAAATCGACAGGTAGTCCAAACAGGGAGCGTTCCGAACTGTAGACATTCCGTTGGCGTGCGGAACATAAAATGTGCAGCGAGCCAGCTGCTGTAGTTAGTGGAGCAGATTGTTGCACCGAGGGGCTCACACTCTGTTACTACCTTAAAACGTAACGAGTTTAAGGTCAAAAATTATTACTTATTAACAATGTCTTAAAATAATAATTTATTAAACATATATATAACATAACATAACATGTCGTCACTATATTGTCTCTCCCGAAGGGTGTCAGAGATATTGAAGTATAATGTACAAACAATAATAACTCAATGTTCAGATGAGGTTTCGAGTGCGAAATGTAACTATAAAAACCGGCCAAGTGGGAGTCGGACTAGATTAGATTTTTAATCAAAAATACAAACGTATATTTAACTATCATTACGTACAAAATGTATGAAAGAAACTACAAAAATAGTTTGGTCAACTATTATTCCACATAACATTAGAAATTTATGATTTTCAGATTTATTTCTTATCTTGCGCCAAAAGAACTTCCTTCGTATCAAACTTTAAGATTATAGGTCGCGGGAAATGCCCTATAAGTTTTGATGATCAGTTAGTGAGTAGGATTTTAGTTTGAAAATATGCTTTGAATAGCCATATATCTTGCAGTAAACTAGAAACTTGTTTTTATCATTGTGGTGGCGTAAAACTTTAGTATTTGATATAAATTTCGACTTGATAACTCAAGCCGTACATGAGATAGAGGGCCTTGACCCACTAGCAGACAGAGAGACATACATACGGACAAGAAAGTTGCGATTTCCGTGATAAGGTACAAAACCATAGAAAATCTGATAAACATCGTCCAAATTAATAAAATATATTCATAGCTAATCCACTGAGTGAACTGGCCATGATGTATACGTACGTACACCCGCTGCGCACCTTCCCTCCAGAATTAGCAATCACGGCGATGTTTGTATAGAGCTGAGCTATTGGATTGGCGCTAATCCTAAGAAAAAGTACATACCGTAGTCGATTTTGATTCTCTGTCTTTGCTCAAAGATTAATCTTTCAGCGCGGCGCGGTAGCGGGCTCGCTGCGAGATCGGCGCGGGGAGTGGTGAAGGTGGTAGGGACGGCAAGCGGAGTTGTTGTTCGTCCGCGTTCGGCGCTGGAGCAGAAGATGTGTTCCAGTCTCCTCATATCACACAAACAGAGCTCACTATATCATCAATATCGACAATATTCACCTTCACTGTTGAGTTGTTGCTCAGTGACGGTTTCCTTCCAGGTATGGGGCAGGAGCTATCCACCATCTCTGTTGAAGTTTGGATGCCGCTGGATCTCAATTGATTCCCGAATCTTGTGTGGCACATGAACATAATAATACCCTCATTAATAGTTATATTGCCCCTCGACGAAATTGTTGATTAGTATTATCGCTTAATACCGTATATATCTACTGAAGTGGCACAGTATTAACAGTTCCTACAAGAAGTGTATTATAGGTATAGTAAGTAAATAAACGAGTAGTTTTAGGTAAAGAGTACCAATTAAAACTAAATTGCATGCATTCACTGGCAGGAAACTCGCATGTATTGATAAACTGTATTTTCCGGAATTTTCTCTGGTACAATGGTCTCAGCAGCCGGTCGCCCACTATGCCACAGATTGCCTTCTTTATACATTGTCACGCACGTCCCGCTCCCCGCCCCCCGCCGCAAACGCGCGCTGTCGCATGTTCGACGTGGCCCGCTGGGCCGTTCCTCATCGAGATGTAAAAGCAAGAACCTTCAACTGATCTTTGATATGTTGAAAACCCCCCGTATTGGAGATTGCCGGGGTTAGCAGGCAGAGTCCACTAAGGGAGTTTTGTTCTCTTGTTCGTCATGTTGAACCACCCATTATAACTGTTTGAGAATTAACATGAGAATTAATTTTGAGAATTAATGATTTCAGTCATTGAACATTTTATACTTGGTTGACAATTTCCACAGCCTGTTTATCCGTAGGTGTCTAAAATATATACGTATAGTAAAAATCCTATGAATTGAAAAGACAAGCTCTAAAAAGCATCATCATAAGCGTATAGTTTTTAAGGATAATTGCAAGGTTCCAAGAAAATCCTAGAATTCAAATCTATATCCATAGGAACGAGTAGATTTCAAACTACAATGAACAAATGGTTTTTATATTATATTATATAATATGTATTTTTATCTAACCTCATATCGTAAAATCTTCATTACGAACTCAAAACTACTGGCATAATGAAAAATATTTTTCATGAACGCCTCTAAATAATTAAATAATTAAATAATTAAATTATAGTATAGTACAGGTCTCCGAACAACATAATGCTATAAAAAAACTATTTCTGAGATTACAGTACATTTGATACTAACTAGGAAGGCAAAGGGAACTTAGCCCATACAGCCATGTCTGAGGTTTAATATCAAATACCAATGAGGTTTTTAAATAATGTTCTCCAATACGTACAAAATAGTAACGAGGTTACAGTTCAAATTAATTTTCGGCCAGGTATTGTCTAATTGTCTATGGCTTACGGCGCGTTGGACTCGGTCTGTCAATGGATGAACTGTTTGTTGCGCCATAGTTTTCGAGGAAATGTATTTATTACTTACAGTGGAATTATGGGTCAAAATAATTATTTTGCCCTAAAATTACTGACAACAGGGATGGTGATGAATGATATTTGACTCCACCTGACATTCTGGAAATAACGACGGAAATAACGAACACCTTAGAACAAGCTTTTACAAGAATAATCAAAAATGGCTGACGACAAATTTACAAAAATTATGAAAACAGGTTAGTAGGCATGAGTTTAGATGAAGTAGTGTATGAAACTATACATAACTAGGTATTAAAACACTCGTGTTCCATTAAAAAACTCGCCTTCGGCTCGTTTTTTATACTGACACTCGTGTTTTTAATAACCTTTTTATGTACCAGTTTCACAAACTACTCTTACCGAATCTCAAAATAGCAGATTTATATTGTAAAAACACGGTTTGATTTTGGGTCTACAAAATTCCATTGAGATGGGTGAAAACGAGTTAAAGGTTTAATTTTTATACCAATGATAGGATAGATAATAATAATATTTTTATTAGGTTCAAGCTATAAATAATCAAAATAATTTGTAAAATCGCTACGCAAAATCATTTTCTTAGACATCCAATTGATGTGATTTGTTCATAACGGTGGTGCTGTAATTCTAATTGTAAGGGATTGAAAAAAATATGAGGCGAATGTCGGCTTTGGACTGTTGCAGTGATAGTTTTTGTTTAGTTTGTTTTTTACATAATATAACAATTGCATATGCATCATACATTATATACCACTTCAATTTATTTGAGTATTATATAATTAATAACAGTTGCTATATTGTAGCTTTTTTGGGTTCTGTACCCAATGGGACCCTATTACTAAGACTCCGCTGTCCGTTTGTCACCAAGCTGTATCTCATGAACCGTGATAGTTAGACAGTTGAAATTTTCACAGATGATGTATTTCTGTTGCCGCTATAACAGCAAATCATTGACCTATAAGTCTATGCAGGAAATACAAAAACCAGCCAAATGCGAGTCGGACCCGCGCACTCCCATGCAACAGATATGATTTTTTTGCAGTTTTTACCGATAATGGTACGGAACCCTTCGTGCACGAGTCCGACTCGCACTTGGCCGGTTTTATTTATTTAGAATGCTTAGGGAAATAGAATCAACAAAAAGAATTTCACAATATATGTGGGCCCCTTCAACGAGGCCGTCACCAGTCATTAAATTTATACAATAAAATAGGCGTTATAGGATTTACGGGTTATGGAGTATTTAAAAGACAGTTCTAGTGTAATGTTGTATGTGACAGTTCTAGTGTAATTTTGTATGTAAAATTTACAGTAAACAACAAATTTTATAAACAAAAAAGTTTCCCGGCTCGATACCTCTCGCGTGTAACCAAAACCTCTCTTGAATCTTCTCGATAGCTGCGCGGGGCGCGGGGCGAGGCAATGGTGTTCAAATATCTTTTACAATATATAAGGTAAATTAATGCATATCACAAATACACTACTGATATACGACACTCACTCTCACACACACACCTGCTCACACTTATTCACCCTCTCTTTCCCTTTCACACTCACACACACCCACGCTCATGCACATTTTATTTATTTTGTTAGTAAACTTAATCTTAAATTTAATTAAAACTTAAATACTTGTATTAAACTGTACACTGGAAGAGCGGAGCCTCCTGGTACAGGTGTTATATCTGCTTAAAAGGAGGCTTCATTCACTAATTAATGTTAAGCATATACATTTGTGTAAGGAAAAAAAAAAATATCATTCAGAGTCATAGTCGGTGAGCGGTGAGCGGTATTGGGCCGGTATCAAACCACGCGTAGTGCGCAGTGGCAGTATTGCATGTCTGGCTACAGCGTTTATCTCCTAGGTTTTGGTTGCGTCTTCGCGTGGAAGGGTGTTTCAATCAATGTCTCTTTTAAAACAATTATCGACAGTTTTCGTCTTGGTAGTTATTTTATCAACACGTTTGTTATATGTTGATCAGAGCTACTACAATTATAAAAAAACTGCATTCAAATTCGTTGATTGGTTCTCGATTTAAAACAGAACATACGTACATATGAACGGACAGACACTAAAATTCTAAAAATGGTTATTTTGGCCTCAGTGCAATACTAATAAATAACCATCATGCACAAATACTCATTACACGACTATTTTACTATTTTATAATATAGTTAGATTGAAGCGTGATATCGGTGTTTACTCCACAACACTCCTTCCGAAACGGGCCGAGAAAGTTTCATTACACAAAATAATAATTTCGTGACCTTTTTTCACGTAAATTCCTTTATTACGGAGCGTTCGTGAGGGATGCCCCGACCCGCTATAAATCTAAAGTTTGCACAAAGACTAACTAAAACTTCTCCCGGGAAAATGATGAAACGGCCATCGAGCTTTATTTAGTTAAAATGCCGGGAATTAATGGCATTAAGTGAAGATATGGGGACCGAAATATCGGGACTTATTTAAGTCTTTATTTTAAACGGCGCAAAGGTCGATAATACGACTTCTGGTGATTCGTACCCAAAAGGTAACAAAACAACCATTATTGACTCCATTGCTCGTATTAATATATCACAGTCAAAGCTTTTGAATAAGTTTAGGAATAAGCTTTTTGAGACTCGAAACTTAACAAGAACAGAATTTATTTGAGTAATGGTTTATTTACATTATTTGGTATTTATTATAATTTTAATGTTTAAACAAAAGGCTCATCTCAATAGCTACCATGTTCGGTATAGTCGATATTGCAGATTATTTTCAAGTATCATTTAATTATAAAATTAATTAAAGTTTTTTTTTGTAGTGGGTTCAAAATACAAGCAATCGTTGTTCTCTTTACATAGGTAATGTACCTCGATAACTATAGTTACATATATAAAGTAATGGTCTTTAAACCCTTAATACCCTCAATTAACACAAAGGCACCTTTTCATCCCGGAAAATCACTGTTCCCGTGGGATGGTCAATGTCATTCCACTATCAATGAATGCATTAATACTGTGTCTTGCGACCAAGGCCAGAAGTCGACTCTTACAGACTGTCAAGTATAAGTTGGCGTTACATTGCCATTGGCGTCCATCGCAATGTGACGCCAACTTATACTTGACAGTATTTAGACCTCGGGACCATTCTTATCTGTTCTGTGTTAAGCATGCCGCAAATAAACGTGACATTATTTTAACGGCGGTAGCTCAGGGGTAGAACGCTGGCCTCTCAATCTTTGAGATCCAGGTTCGATCCCCGGCCGGGCATGCACCAATGAGTTTTTCGGAATTTATGTACAGAGTATTTAATACTTTACACTTGCTGAACGGTGAAGGAAAACATCGGGAGAAAACCTGCATGCCCTAAAAAGCGTGTATTTATGCCTGAAGAACGGCAATATGACTCACCACCCATCACGTTGGGACGTAATAATCCTCGGTGAAACGCAGATGTGCCGAGTATGGACTGTGACTTGCATTTCACAGTCTACACCCGGAACACCTCTGACACCCCTTCGGAGATTCATGTCGTGACGATATATATTATATGTATTTATTATTTTTACTCCTTTCTCTGGCGCATTCCAAAGCATAAAAAAACCGAAAATCACGCGGGCGGAGCCGCGGCCAGAAGCTAGTCTAATAACAAAGTTGTAAGAAAGTCGTCTCTATACATTGAATATGTTTGCGAAATTTTAAATGAAATGGGTTATTAGAATTTTAAGGAATTTTGTTTGTCGGTCTGTATGTGTGTATGTTCCGTTTAAACTAGAGAACCAATCAATGAATTTTGGTGTGTTTTTTTTTGTTATCATCGTAGTGGCCCTGGTCAACATAAATATTGTGTATTTCACAGATAGGGTCATTGATCTTGATCACTTACCAAGTCTCCAGAATTAATATGGGTATTATTATTATTATTATTTTATTATTATTATGTAACTTAAACTACACAGGTAGGTAGATCACAGTAAGTTGAGTCACTTTGTATTGACGTTGTTCAATTCTACCACGTAATTTATGTGTCTGCACATTTCTTAAGGCAGGCCCGCGCAGAAATTCGCAGGTTCCGTACCGTTATTTTTTAATAATTAGTTATTTAATAACTTAGCAACAAAAACTGCAAAATCGTCAAAGTTTTGGAATTTGGAATAAGGGGAGTTATAAAAGCATAATATAATTTAATATACATACGTATAAGTAGAAAAAATATACTATACATAAACAGGAAATATTAAAGTATACCTACATATATATATGTATAAACAAATATCTAAATAGGATATATTTATAAGTTACGTAAATTTGTGCATGACTAAGTCTAAAGATATAAATTATGTTTGTGTTAAATGTCAAATTAAATTAAATATAAATTATGTTTATTCACATTAAAATCAGTTTTATTTTGTAAAAATGAGCTTAAGCAAGTTTTCGGACTCTTCCAGCCCAAGACTGTTAATCCACTTTTTGAGTGTGTTTTTATTCTTTTGTAAGTTATCCTTGATATTGTCAGGGATCTTATTAAAAAGTCTAGGACCCAGCCAGTATATAAACAAAGTTAACCTCATGCAGCTATATATAGCTATTATAGATATTTGAAATAAGTACATAGATAAAGTTGAACTTGAGTACAATTTTCATCTGTCTGTAATATCACTTGAAATTCATAAAATTACATTAGCTCTCTCCAGAGGTATTAAAGACATTTCAATGTGTTGTCAATAAATTATATTAGGCTTAACATACGATTAGCACAGCCTTTTCGCAATGGTGCTAAACTCGTAATAACTTACAACGTAAAGGTATTTAATACCTACTCATCTACTTAAAAAAAATCTGCAAACCCCTTTTTACCGCAAAAGTTTAAAATTGCAAGGAGGAAAAATCTCTGACTTTACAAAGAACTTGCGACTATGGTTCATGTCTCGCAGCGGTTATATACGAGTGTAGCGCTGTAGTGGCTGTAATACAGTAAATTATGCAGGAAACTGCAGCGCACTTCGTGTGCCCTCGGGGCGCTTCGGGACCTAGCCGCCATATTGATGACGTGCTTGGTGAGTGGTGACGTAGCACGGTAAAAACTATCAGCAAGTTTCTTTAGATTACAGACGAAATTAATATCAGTATTCTTAAAGAAATCTTAGTTTCTGTCTATCTGTCCACAGTCCACAGGATACATTACTTAAAAACCACTTGATGCATTAATTTTATAGGTGTTGTGTGTGTGAGATCAAATCAAACAATGTCGTATTACACATTAAGAGAACCCGAATATTGTGTAAGCTAACAAATACTTTTCACGATGCTCAAAAAGAAAGAAAGAAAAGAGCTTTATTTCAAAAACTACCGTACCAAAAAATAATTATAAACAAATTAGGCATATTCTATGGTTAAGAAAAAGGAGTCCAGCTCAGCCTAATGTCACAGCCACAACGATGGTTTTCTGTTGCTTCCTGCAAAAATTAAAACTAATAACTAATCTAAATATAAGGTGACTTTCGTTTAAATAGTCAAATACATATAAGAGACTCGGTAAGTGGTCATGACCAAGGTTTAATGACCCTGTTGGCGAAATACAAAAAAATATGGTTTTTGTGCCTCTATACTTATTCAAGAACAACCTAGACTCTGTTGTATAGGAAGTCTAAAATGTTTTTTGCGTATTTCACACAAAGGGTCATTGAACCTTGGGCTTGACCACTTACCGAGTATCCAGTATGAAAGTCACCTTATATAACTAAAATGGAACCTTCCATCCATCCATCAGCTTGTTTCGTCCACTGCTGGACATAGGCCTTTCCAGGATTTCGCCACTCTTGGCGGTTCTCCTGGAAGAAATACCCATACTCACACACGCTGGGCAGGCGGATTGGTGAGCGCGGTGCCGAAACCATTGCACCAGTGACGCCACTGCCCGTCACCAGTCTGTTTTATATAAGGCCCGGCAATTGGGAATGGATATACCGCCATCCATCGGTCCCAGGCAATGGTGGGCCGCCTGGTTTTGCCTGACAGCTATTCTCTTACTCTCCCCCGAATAACTTCGGGAGGATTTGCGAGTAAGATGGGGGTACCTACATAGTCGAGCCCAGCATCAGCTCTACCACCAATGGAACCTAAATTAAATTAAAATTCAAAATGTGTAAAATACATACAAATAACGAAAAAAAATATGGTAAAGTAATAAGTATTATCAAATAAATAAACAATTAGTAGTGTTATAATAAAACAAATGCACTATTTATAAAAATACTTTGTAAGTTTACGCATCGATTAAACCGTGGCTATCCATTGAATAAGTAACTTTAGCTGCGGAGTTATAGTCTAGCTCTGTAACAAAGGTTTCGCAAAAATAATTTCTTTTTGTTCCCAGTATTTGCGTCAGCCAATGGCATACATGACGTCTTCTTACAATAGATCCTAACATTCAGATGGTCATCCTACTCGCCATATCTCTTTTGGACCCCCTCCCATTTATCGCAGGGTAGAGCACTGCATATTTCCGTGTTTCCCCAGGGAACCGTAATGCAGACTTACAGCAGCATTGTACGAGCGCGTTCAATTTAAACTTTAATATTCAACAGACTGCAGCCCAAATTGGAAATAATCACCCCCACACCCGATCCAGCTTCTAACTCTCTGTTACTGCTCTTTATGATGAAATATAAAAGTGTTAGTACAGAAGTAAGTGCAGGCAGCGTAGAACTTTATGTGACAAAAGCTTTAAAGTTTAGTAAGTGGCCCAAGAGAAGTTTTCGAGGCGCTTTATAAAAGACGTAAAACTTGCATGATTGGCTGCGAGTTTGAAGTTCAATGGTGAACTACTAACAACAGGGACGAGATGTACGAGTGTGTAATATTTATTGTCAATTTTAAAACGAGCTCAGAATACTTTCGAGCGTTTTCGGTACTTGTGGCATGGGCGTAGCCAGGTTTTAGTTTCGCTGGGGGGGAGGGGTTATTACATAAAATTACATTAATATTGAAAAAAACTAATACTGCTGCAAACGTACTAGGTTTTTCTTTTTAAATAATATATATTCATTACTTCATCTGCATCAATTTCTCCCCTATATACTAGTGAACATTCATGAGAGCCAAACAGTTCAGTCTGTTTTCACTCGTGATGCGCAAGTAGTTTTTCAGTCTCCTTAGGCTTGAGAAAGTCCGTTATAGGGTAGCAGTGGACACATGTATGATAAATAAATATTTACAATTATAGTAGCTTAAGTTATTTAAAAATAATACCGGAAACACATTTGTTATTATAATACTAATTTTACTAAGTTTCAACTTGTTTCTTTGCTAATTTAATTGGTTAAATCAAATTATTTCTAATTTTGGACCTTGTTTCGGTATTGTTTAGTTATACTTCTCGATCCAAATTTAAAAAATATTTCGGTCGCCACATCCTAGATATTCTGTAGTATATCATAGTTTATTATATATTTTATCATATATTTATTTCGAAACATTTCGGGGGGTTAGGACCCCCACCCCTCCCCCCTTGGCTATGCCTGTGTTCTGGGTACAAGCGGGATCACTTATGAAACACTATGTTAACGGGAGCTAAACGAGTTTTAAGAATAAATTTGTTTCACCAAAGCTCGATTAAATAAGCCCTTTGCCGATTTCTTCTTTTTTTTAACACATGTTACATACAATGAGACCCAGAAATATTTTTTATTTAAATTTAGTATTATAAACCATCATCAAAGTGCTGATGTCTAGAGGATAGTCTAATAAACTAATTTAATTTTTTGTTTCATTTATTTAAATTCTGACAATGTTATTTATATTCCTGGCAGAGATTCAGACATTAATATTGTCCGGGAATCTTAAAGCACATATTTTGAATATATTCCGCCATCGGCGGTATTGCTTTAAGTTACCTTTATTGTTTCTAGATATTTTGTTTTAGTTTTTGCTAAAAAATATATAATATACACTATCGAAAGCTTTTGTGGAGTCGATGATGCATATGTAGAGCGGATCATATGATTCCGTGTTCCTTTCCTGCTGTCATAAATAATTTGTATACATTGCTTGACAGAGTGATAAAAAAATGAATATAACTTTAGGATAGTGCCCAATGACAGTGATGTGATGACGTTGTAAGATCGCTCTCTTTAATTAACGACTCTAACAATGAACAATTAAAACCATCAAGTGCATCGACCGCACAGTCGACTCCCGGCACAAGGGACGCGCGCGCAGCTCACCGATCGTGAATACCGCGACGATACTCGCCTTGAAAATGCCAAAATGTCTCTGTAAAACAGTTGGCATATAAACAACAATAGGTGAGTAATAAATCCGATATTTAATAATAATTTTATAATTGTATGATTTATGTATATTATTTTTTCATTCATTAGTAATTATTTTTGGCCTCTATTAATAAAACAATTCATTTTATTTCCAGAAATTAGGATACCACATGAACATTTAGACATGAGGCGGAGTAATACATATATTTATATAAGGTGACTTTCGTTTGTATAGCTAAATTTATACTGGAAACTCGGTAAGTGGTCAGGACCAAGGGTCAATAACCCTTTGTATGAAATACGCAAAATAAAATTTAGACTTCCCATACTAATTGAGTAGTGGATGTTCTAGAACATGTATAGGAACAACATTTTTTTTTTCATTTCTCATTTAGTGTCATTGAACGCTGGGATTGACCACTTACTGAGTGCCCAGTATGAATTTAGCTATATAAATGAAAGTCACCTTATATGGTAACGTATTGTATTTAGTATATGTTCAGCTATTTTGTGTATCGTATGTACATTATTATATAAATTAAATATACTTACCTTAAATTTAGTTCATGTACGTGTATTAACTTATTAAATAGAAGCAAGCCCAAAACGTGATTTAATTTAATATATTGTATTTTCCTGTTGTAAATATAATGAGTTTAATTTCTAATTGTTACTTAATTGAGTTTAATTGTTAACATAACGTGCGATAAGTGTATGTATTAGAATAATTTTATTAGATGTCTATGATACCGGGGACTTTTCGAACACCGTCAAATTTTTTTTTAAGCATTAGGTTTTATTCATAGAGACCATTTTTGAAAAAAAATACGTAGGTAAAATTTTCACCTTAACATATTTTTTTCCCAAGATTCTTCGTACAGCGTTGTCACTACACTAAGCTACGAACGACAAACGGAAGGCGCGTAGCCACGTAGCGCGTAGCCACGTAGCGCGTGCGGCGCATGGTTTCTACAAACGTAACCGCGTAGTGCGCAGTGCAAACAAACGCAATTGTTTTTGGGATAACTTTGCATAGCCGTATCTTAATATTTTAGTAACTAAAGATTAAAATAAATAAATTTGGACGATGTTCAAAAAGTCACCTTGTATATTATGGATAATAAAGTATTTATTCTCATTATAAGAATAAAAACAATTTTGATTTGTAGAGGATCCACCCGCGCTCACCGACAATCCGATCTCACAACCACAACTTCCCATTCTTAATGAATGCCGGCCGGCCATCAGAAACACGCAAAAAGATCACAAAAATGAAGAAAACTCATTCTTCAAATATATTTGAAGCCTCGTTGGCTCTTTTACCAGGGGTTCATATAAGAGATCATGGGAACCGGAACCACTCCAAGCTATAGTCAGGTCAAATACTGACAAAAATACGATAGGACTACACAATATCTAAATCTACTCGGGAAAACGTCTTTAAATATGAAAGCCCAGTTTTCACCTGTAAAGGTAATAAAAGCAAAACATGGGTCACCAGTTATTTCATCGACAATACTCGCAGCTACCTCTACATTTAAACACGGTGTATGTACTCACCAACACTAAAGCTTGTGTATAAACTCAGGCTCAATATCAGTCGCTGCGAACTTGTGCTTTTTATTACTAGAAATAAATATTTTTATCGTTATTTGAGCATAAAACGCATGCGCCGTGAATGATTGACGTCATATTAAATACGTCCCAATAATAAATGTGTGAATCTATACAATCTTTTCAGAGTTATGTTACTTAATATTATAGCAAACAAAAAGTTTTTATGAATCTAAAAAAGGAATTTACGGTGTCTTTTCCATCTGTTATCTATGAACTTATTATACTGGGTAGAGTCTTAGGTGAAGCCGACAAAGTATTCTTCTGGCTAAAATTGTGTATTATTCTGAACGAATGGTTTGAGCTTAATTTTGTTGCCTAACTCCTTTATCACTTTTAATCCCATCCATCAGCCCGTGTTCGTCCACTGCTAGACATAGGCCTTTCTCAGATTTCACCACTCATGGCGGTCCTCCGTCCTCCTCATCAAGCCGCCACCCACAACGTCCTTCAGGTCGATTCTTTTTAAATAAATAAATTAGTAATATTTAATCTTAATACAATACCCCATTACCGTCGCGACTAAGTTTAAACAAAAAAAACAACACCGACTTCAAGACACAAAAAGGGCCATGTCTACGATTATTTTAACGTTGTTAACAAACCCCGCGCATATTTATAACATAGGTTTAGGTTACCTTTATAACATAGATCAGGCACGGTACGCGGTAGTGCTAAATCTTGCGCCCATTGAGAATGAAAAGTTTCATTGTTAGCTATCATTATGCCCTATGACCTCAGATCATAAAGACACAGAAAACTTGAGTATTCTTTTCTTAATTTAAATAAGAGGCATTCTAAAGTTTTACTGTTAATTTCAGTAAGTTAGCAACAGTTATTACATTGAACAATGAATCCGTGGTATTATTTTCCATGCTACCTTTACTTACTTGTTAATTACATAAATTGTGAATGTATGTAAATTAAGGTAGTGACACTTCATTTAAATTGAATTTACCGCGTTTTCTCGCATCAATCTATGGAAGGATGACAAACTTGTTTGAAGGTTATGTAATTTGTGGTCAGACGAGTGTACCACAAAGAAAACATCAAAATATTATAAGTAAATAAATTTGTGAAATAATAGCTCTAAATGTTGTTTCTCTTTTCGGGTAAGATTAGTAGTTACTTGCATTAAACATGCATAACCTAAAAGATAAATATGTGAACTAGTGTTTAATAAAATATTCTCTTTTCAGAGCAACTCAATTTGGTTTCATTTCACGGTTCTAATAAAACGGGGCCTGTTTATAAAGTAAATAACATGAATAGAACCACATACTGTAAATTTAGTGCGGGTAGGTCTGAGTATTGTTTTATTTCCGCGGGAACCACATACTGTAAATTTAGTGCGGGTAGGTCTGAGTATTGTTCTATTTCCGCGGGAACCACATACTGTAAATTTAGTGCAGGTAGGTCTGAGTATTGTTCTACTTCCGCGGGAACCAAATACTGTAAATTTAGTGCAGGTAGGTCTGAGTATTGTTTTATTTCCGCGGGAACCACATACTGTAAATTTAGTGCGGGTAGGTCTGAGTATTGTTTTATTTCCGCGGGAAACACATACTGTAAATTTAGTGCGGGTAGGTCTGAGTATTGTTTTATTTCCGCGGGAACCACATACTGTAAATTTATTGCGGGTAGGTCTGAGTATTGTTCTATTTCCGCGGGAACCACATACTGTAAATTTAGTGCGGGTAGGTCTGAGTATTGTTCTATTTCCGCGGGAACCACATACTGTAAATTTAGTGCGGGTAGGTCTGAGTATTGTTCTATTTCCGCGGGAACCACATACTGTAAATTTAGTGCGGGTAGGTCTGAGTATTGTTTTATTTCCGCGGGAACCACATACTGTAAATTTAGTGCGGGTAGGTCTGAGTATTGTTCTATTTCCGCGGGAACCACATACTGTAAATTTAGTGCGGGTAGGTCTGAGTATTGTTTTATTTCCGCGGGAACCACATACTGTAAAATTAGTGCGGGTAGGTCTGAGTATTGTTTTATTTCCGCGGGAAACACATACTGTAAATTTAGTGCGGGTAGGTCTGAGTATTGTTTTATTTCCGCGGGAACCACATACTGTAAATTTAGTGCGGGTAGGTCTGAGTATTGTTCTATTTCCGCGGGAACCACATACTGTAAATTTAGTGCGGGTAGGTCTGAGTATTGTTTTATTTCCGCGGGAACCACATACTGTAAATTTAGTGCGGGAAGGTCTGAGTATTGTTCTATTTCCGCGGGAACCACATACTGTAAATTTAGTGCGGGTAGGTCTTTGTATTGTTTTATTTCCGCGGGAACCACATACTGTAAAATTAGTGCGGGTAGGTCTGAGTATTGTTTTATTTCCGCGGGAACCACATACTGTAAAATTAGTGCGGGTAGGTCTGAGTATTGTTTTATTTCCGCGGGAACCACATACTGTAAAATTAGTGCGGGTAGGTCTGAGTATTGTTTTATTTCCGCGGGAACCACATACTGTAAATTTAGTGCGGGTAGGTCTGAGTATTGTTTTATTTCCGCGGGAACCACATACTGTAAATTTAGTGCGGGTAGGTCTGAGTATTGTTTTATTTCCGCGGGAACCACATACTGTAAAATTAGTGCGGGTAGGTCTGAGTATTGTTTTATTTCCGCGGGAACCACATACTGTAAATTTAGTGCGGGTAGGTCTGAGTATTGTTTTATTTCCGCGGGAACCACATACTGTAAATTTAGTGTGGGTAGGTCTGAGTATTGTTTTATTTCCGCGGGAACCACATACTGTAAATTTAGTGCGGGTAGGTCTGAGTATTGTTTTATTTCCGCGGGAACCACATACTGTAAATTTAGTGCGGGTAGGTCTGAGTATTGTTTTATTTCCGCGGGAACCACATACTGTAAATTTAGTGCGGGTAGGTCTGAGTATTGTTTTATTTCCACGGGAACCACATACTGTAAATTTAGTGCGGGTAGGTCTGAGTATTGTTTCATTTCCGCGGGAACCACATACTGTAAAATTAGTGCGGGTAGGTCTGAGTATTGTTTTATTTCCGCGGGAACCACATACTGTAAATTTAGTGCGGGTAGGTCTGAGTATTGTTTTATTTCCGCGGGAACCACATACTGTAAATTTAGTGCGGGTAGGTCTGAGTATTGTTTTATTTCCACGGGAACCACATACTGTAAATTTAGTGCGGGTAGGTCTGAGTATTGTTTTATTTCCGCGGGAACCACATACTGTAAAATTAGTGCGGGTAGGTCTGAGTATTGTTTTATTTCCGCGGGAACCACATACTGTAAATTTAGTGCGGGTAGGTCTGAGTATTGTTTTATTTCCGCGGGAACCACATACTGTAAATTTAGTGTGGGTAGGTCTGAGTATTGTTTTATTTCCGCGGGTATGTTTATTTGCAAAGACGTTCGTGATCGGTATATTCTGTGGTTTAATTAAAGTAGCACATTAGAGCGGTTACACGCGCCATGCCCCACCTTGGCCGGGCGCGGTGCCTCACTCTTTACCCCGCTCCTTTATCTCATTGATCCCTGTTTTTGCTGAAAGGTCCTCAGTCCTAAGCCCTCTGTAGGTCCCTGAAAGGGCTCTGCAAGATAAGGCTTCGTTGGGTCAATCTCCTTTACAAAAATCCACCATATCAATTTAATCATCGGTCGGCCTGTATTCGTATTTATTTTTACGTCCATTTATTATGTAGTTAGTTTTAAATCGAGTTTTCTATTATACTAAGCTTTTTGTGTACATAAAATACTATGAAAGGAGAATAATATAAGTCTCAGATCATAAAAGGAATAAGATGTTTATATTTCGTAGATATTTATACTAGGTGACTAGGTGAAATTAAATCAACCGACCAAATTCATACTGGAGACTCGCTTAGTCAGCAGGAACAAGGTTTAATGACCCTTCAGGCAAAATTAGAAAAAAATGATTGTTTGCCCCTTAGTGCCTGCACTAGGAATTGTACTTAAAGTAGTCCAACCAGTACGGGAGCAATAAAAATATATTACGAAATTGGCCAAAAGGATTACTGAACCTAGTCGTTGATCACTAACCGAGTATTCAATATGAATTTGGTCGGTTGATTTAATTCCACCCTATAATACGACAACACTTTTTGTCGCTTACATCTTCTAAAGTAGCATTACGTTTGTATAAAATTATTAAATGAAGTGAAATATAGACAGTGTCGGGTGGTTCAAATGTCTTGACCACTAATCAAAATATCGCGGGTTCCATTCCCGTTGAAGCACATTTTGAGTCAAATCTGTGTGCTTCGAAAGGCTTGATAAGCTGTTATGTGGGTCTATGTTTGTTCGGGAAATATGGAGATAGTGCTTCACACTAATTACACTAAGATATTATAACTGTCGGTTAAACGTGGGTGTAATAATGTAGCGGTTACTTGCATTTTACAGACCATATAAACACCTCTGCATATCCTTCGGGAATTCATGTCGTAACGATGTATTTATTAATATATACTTGGTAGTTTCAGCGACCGTGTCGCGGTTTTATAATGCGAGTGAAGCACGTTTCAACATGTCCAGGTGATGTTGTTGATTGTCGATCCTGCATGCAACACTTGTTGTGTGAGTTTAAAGCTCGTATGTACAGAATGGTAAAATATTGCTTGCAACTGTTTCTGTCTGAATGAATGATAATAAATTTAGTTTCAGTTATATGTTTACTAGAAACGTTTGAATATAAACATGAATTTGTTAAGTTCTGTCATAAATAATTGACAATAAAATATAGAGATGCTGAATCTAGGTACATAATAGCCGGAATAAAATTTAAATAATTATTAGCGGCCTCCCACTTAGGTAAGAACAGCCCTAAAACGGGGGAAAGTGGGGGGCATGACAAGATACATACGCCATAATAAATTGGGCCGACTAGAAGCACAGTTAAAACAGAATTGTTTTACAGACCGTCGGCGTCGTCGCCCAAGGGGGTTTTTCTATGAGTAAGATTGTCTTTGAGGACTATTATAATGATAATGTGCACATGTTTGTTGAACTTAATATCAAAGTCTGGCGCGCCAAGTAGGAAGCATATGGGAGTTAACACAGTTTGAAAAGAGTAAAAATTCTCAAAAATGAATGTACTTGATTGTCTAAAAATTCTATATTAGTATGATTGGCAGTATCACTTTCAACAGCTTAGACTTAATTTCAGACGACTGAAAAGAAGCACTCGCAAAAACAGACGTTTTAGGGTTCCGTAGTCCGAAAAGGAACCCTTATAGTTTCGCCATGTCCGTCTGTCCGTCCGTCCATCACGTCAGTCCGTCTGTCCGCAGCTTAGCTCAGATAATATTAGTACTAGAAAGCTGTAATTTGGCATGAGTATATATTAATCACGCCGACAAAACGGTAAAATAAAATCATACAAACATTTTTCAAGGTTACCTCCCATACACGTAAATCGGGGATGAATTTTTTTCTCATCTATCCCATAGTGTGAGATATCGTTAGATAGGTCGTTCAATAACATTGTGGGTGTGTCAAAACCATTTTTCGATTCAGGGATCCGTTAAAGAAATATTAAGGTTTAAAGTGCTAATTTTGTTAGATTCGAGAGTCTCCCCTTTGGGGGCCGGCAAAACGGCTATTTATAATTATGTGAAAAAATTCACAGCTAAGTAGGCTTTACAGGCTTACAAGTAGAAAGAAAGAAAGAAAAGAGCTTTATTTCATAAAACCACAGTAATTATCACAAATAATAAGTAATATTAACAAATTAGGCATATTCTATGGTTAAGAAAAGGGAGTCCAGCTCAGCTTAATGCCACAGCCAAAGCCATAGCACTGGTTTTCTGCTGGATCCTACATAAATAAAACTAATAACTAATCTAAATATAACTAAAATCTAAATTAAATTAAATATAAATTTAATAAAACGTATACTGTAAAATACATACAAATAGTGAAAAATAAATAGTAATATGAAATAAATATACAAATAATAGTGTTATACTAAACAAGATGCATAATTTATAAAAATACTATATAAGTTTACGCATTAATCTTACTGAACATCAAGGCATCGTTATGTGTTTTTCAATTAGATGGCTCTTGAGTTTAATACGAAAATTAGCTTTCGTCATGCATTCTCGTATAGGTGGAGGCAGGTCGTTCCATACTTTTGAAGCCCTATAACTGAAACTTCCCCTAAATCCAGCTGTTTGGTGTTTAGGAACAATTAAAAGATATGCAGATGCCCTAGTAGAATATATATTAACATCAGAAGACCAATGTAGTTTATCAAATAGATATTTTGGGTGTTTATGTTTAACAACACCAAACAACAGAACAGCAAAATGTAAATCCCGACGTGCAGCCATCTTTAATTGCTTACATTCATTTATGTAAGGCGTAACGTGTGCACGAGGTGGAACATTATAACAGAAGCGTGTACACGCATTTTGTACACGCTGTATAAGACGGTTAGATCTAGCCAACAAACAGTTTCCATACACTACATCTCCATAGTTTAATTTGGAAAGGACCAAAGCTTCACACATTTGAACCCTTACATCTACACTAATAAATTTTCTTATTTTGTAAAGCAACGATAATCTAAAGAAACAGTTTTTAACTATATTAACTATGTGGTCCTCGAAATTTAGAGAACCGTCCATTATCATTCCCAAATTTCTAACTTTACTGACTCTTTCAATATCTTCTCCTTTAATCATAATTCTTGGATTCTGAGCTAAGGTATCGGACATTTGCTTGTTAGTACCCAGAAGAATATATTTAGTTTTGCTCGAATTTAAAACCAGGGAACTTCGTTCTGACCAATCAGCTATAGCGTCAAGATCCTCATTAATTTTATTTATTGCAGAGACAGCATCTTGCGGTTTAAAAGAACAGTAAATTTGTAAGTCATCGGCGTAAATATGATATTTACAATGTTTTATTTTTTGGGATATGTTTGCCGTATATAAAATGAATAGAAGAGGCCCAAGTATGGAACCTTGAGGTACGCCTCGATATAGGTATTTCGGTACGGAAGTGATGGTTGATCCATCCAATTTACGAAGTTGAACTAGCTGTTTTCTGTTACTTAAGTATCCGTTGAACCAGTCAAGTGTCTTTCTCTCAACACCATAGTAACATAGCTTGGACAATAGTAAAGGAATGTTAATACAGTCAAATGCCCGTGAGTAGTCCAATAACACTAAAGCAGTACACATACCCTTGTCACGATCTAATATAATATTATCAACCACATCTGTTAAGGCCGTACAAGTACTAACACCCTTTCTAAAACCGGATTGCACCGTAGGAAGAATTTTGTTAAATTCTAAATAAGAAGAAAGCTGTGCATGTACGACTTTTTCAATTACTTTTGATAAAATGGGTAAAATGGATATTGCTCTCAGATCTTTATTTAGAACAGGGTTTGGTATCTTAGGAAGAGGTTTGACAATTGCAGTTTTCCATATTTCTGGAAAACAGCCTGATTCTAGAGATCTATTAACTATTGCTGTAATGACTTTGAGTGTTCTTGGCAACGTAAGAAGAATCATGTCGATATTCAAACCATCTATGCCTTGCGCTTTAGTATCAATACTCAAAATGTGCTTTTCAATCACCCTTTCGTCCACTTGGCGCAATGAGAAGCTGGAAAAATTAAAACGATGAAATTCATAAAAACTAAGTTCGGATTGTGTAATATTATTCCCCCCTGGTACGTCTAGAAAGTAACTATTAATAGCTTCAGCATCAACAAAGTGGTGAGGAAGTTCTGATACACTTGGCTTATACTGGATCGTTTGTTTTATATTTTTCCACATTGATTTGGGGTCTTTATATTTAGTGTTGACATAATGTTCATAGTAAGCACGTTTTTTTCTATCCAAGCTTTGGATAACTAGTTCTTTTAATGACTTGTAATAATTTTCATGTTTATCTAACTTTGTTAAACGATATTTAGCATGTGCTTTATTTCTTAAATTCATCATAATTATTATTGTGTCAGTAATCCACGGTGATTTTTTATGTTTAACTATTACCTTTTTTTCTGGCGCATGAATATTAAATAACTGTGTGATATATGAATTAAACATAGTAACCATGTCATTTACAGAACTTAAGTTTGAAATATCTTCCCAAGTTATCTTATTTAAATTGATATTAAATTTAATTTCATTAATTTTATTAATACTTCGAATTACATTACAGGTTGGTTTAATTTTGTCTATTTTCAAATCAAGAATAACACTAATAAATGCATGTTTGCTTAAAACAGGGTTTAGTTTCACTGTACATTCACGAACTTTTGCATTGGTGATCACTAGATCTATTAACGTTTTACTTTTGTCGGTAAAAAAGTGTGTTGGTTCTTTTATTACTTGACTGAGCTGTGTATAGGAAAGGAAATCTTCAATCTTTTGTGTTGAACTATCAGTAGAGTCTAAAAGATCAATATTAAAATCACCTACCAAAATAATTTTATCAAATCGACTAAAAGCTAAAACTGATTCCGTTATACTATCGAGAAAAATATCCGTGTTAACCCATACGGGACGGTAAGCAGTACCTATTGCGAGACGAGTTCCCTGCATATTAAGTGACAGCCACATTTGTTCGACTGTAGATGAAGGGTGTGCCAGAGTACGAGCATTTACTCCTGTTTTGATATAAAATCCTACCCCTCCACCGCTTTTTCGTCCTCCCAATCCTGGGGGGCGAGGAACGTGACGCAGACGATAACCAGGACAGGTTGGTGCCTTCTCGTCCTGCCCGTCACGCAGCCACGTCTCGTTGATGGCAACAATATCAGCCGCTTCACGCTGCATGACTACACGGAATTCATCATGGCCTGTCCCTAAAGAGCCAACGTTGAGCAAACTAAGTTTTAAAAATTTATGTTTGCCTTTTAATAATAATGAAAAAGTATTTGCGCAAGGACCTCATATAGTAGTACACATTTATTTTATTTGAGATTAAGTATATAGGCAAGCAAGTAAATTGACATAGTTGAAATAGAAATATTAATAATAATATATAAGTCGACCTAAAATTTGTATAAAATAAATACATGAGTTTAATTACAAATAAATAAGTAAGGGGATTAAAAATAAGATTGATACATGTTTCTCCTATCAGTCTTTGCAAATATGTTATAAGCAAACATGTTAATAACAAGTAAAAAATTAATAATATACATACATTTTGGAAACTTCTTAATTTATTACGTTTATTACGCAAGTTATTTTTTTCTTTTACTAAATGCTTATTTTCACTGCACTCATAAACAAATGAAAATATTGAAATGGCAGCAAAAACATAAATAATGCTACTACTTAGAGTGGGAATTAACCGCTGTTGACCCAAAAACACTCGTTAGGTCGGATTCCGAGCGTATTCGATGACTGGCTTTGCCCTGTTCTCGGCGGATCAAAATACGACCCTCCTTAGTCCAGTAGAACTTCCAATCGTGACTTTTGCACAATTCCTTAGCCCTGTTGAATAGCTGCCGGTTCAATTTGGTTAGTCGTTCATTGACGTAAAAACGTCGAGCTGGTCCGGGCAAGCCGCAATCCGCAGTGGTCGCTCCGCGGCGTACTCTCGCTCCGTGCAGGATTCGATCACGAACCGCCCGCTGTACAAGCCGCACGGCGATGGGGCGCGGCCGATCGACACTCGCTGCGCCGCTCTCTCTCTCAGTTAGACCACCGGCCCGGGGAAGGCCGACACGATGAACATTAACTATGTCCCGCTCATCCAGAGCCACTCCGAGCTTACTCGACAACGCCAGTATAATGTGACCGACATTCTCACCCGCGACCTCAGGCACACCAGTAATATCGATGTCATTTTGCAACATCTCTTGGTCGCGGTCATTTAGCTCATTTTTAAGCCCAGCAATAGTATCGACAAGGGATCGGTTTTCCGCTGCCAGTTGCACTGAGGATTCCGACATAGAGGACACTTTTATTTCGATTGCTGTAATTCTTTCATCAAAGGAATTCCAAGTTTCCGATAGCCGCGTAAATTGTCCCGTAACCTCAGCCTTGAAGGAGTCAATAGAATCCTTCAGTGTATTAAATTTTGTAGTTATTAGTGAAATTACACTATCTGTGTCGATATTTATTATAGACGACGTGGTTCCGGAAACATCACTTCCCTTATTCAGAACAATAGGACTTCCGGTTTTTGGAAACCTGCAGCTATCACATTTCCACTTCAGTACAGGTCACGCCAAACTTTAAGCTCCCTCTAAACACGGCAATGTATAGGCCGTTCTTCTAAATGTATGGGACTATAAGTTTGGCGCGATCTGTATTAGTAGACCAACTTATGAAATGTACTGGGCAACTACGGAACCCTACACTGTGCGTGGCCCGACACGCACTTAGCCGGTTGTTTTATTAGGTAGTTTTGACCAAAAAATATGGACGTGGTAATTTACTGTTGTTCCGTTTATTTAAGATACCTTGTTATTCAAAATAGATTGATCCTCATGATTGACCCTTTCAATCAGTATCATAAATATACAGGATGTTATTTTTACATTTCACCGGTTTGAATCCCTGCTCAAGCAGGTGATTTCTCAAAAATTTTTGAATGCAGTTGTACTTATTTTGCTACAATAAAGGAATGTTCCTTTTAGTAAAATGTACTAACATCAATATTTTGAGTACTTTCCCTTCAACAATGGTTTTTTTTTTCTATTCTGTATAGTAGACATGTTATATTCGACGGAATGTGTATTAACTATTTTTAATCTAAATAATTTGCTTTATTGTTCTCAATATTCTTATTGAAAAAATGATCTATTTGTTTTATTATAATTTTAATTAAATTAGAAAGAAAGAAAAGAAAGAAAAAGCAATTTATTTCAAGCCACCACACACGATGATAATACACAAATCTCAGACAAATATAAAACAGAAACATACAACTGAAATAATTTACAAACAGATATAAAAAGGTACTTAGATTAAAATATTAAATTAAAACTATGATTTAACATTATTTGGTGGCAAGAAAAGGGCATTATTGTCAGCATATTGCTGCAAAACATTTAGCTGTGCAGCACTGATTTTCAAATAATACCTGATGGGAGTGACTCACGGGAGTCAGTGTGCGTTAGCCTCATTCAGATGTGTTAGTGTATGAAATAAGCAGAGCAAGACAAAATTCAAATAGAAACAAAATTATAAATAGGTACGCAAAAGCAAAATGAAACAGCCAAAATTAATGACTTTTTTTTTCTGTTAGCTGCAGATAAAACAACCGTATGTCATGGACTTCAAAATATTATTTAGGGTAGGTAGAACAAAATAATGTGCAAGCAATTCCGCTATAAAGCAGGTTGGTATACCGCAACTATTGGGAAATAAAGATAGATAAATAAAATAAATGAATGGATAATTACGTGTGGTAGTACTAGTACTAGTATATAAATATGTACATAAACATCATCAAGAAGATTTTTGCGTTGTTAATAAATAAGATTTATATTTAAATTTAAAACTAAATAGGGAAGTGAGGTTACGTATTGGGGGAGGGATTTTATTCCAACATTTTGTTGCGGAATACTTGAAACTTCCACGGAACGCAGCCAAGTGATGCTGTGGAGTAGATAGCAAGCGAGAGAAGACAGATCTTGTATTACATCTGTGATTTTTGCCCAACCAAGTAAGTTTATTATATAAATACGATGGACTTTGATATTTAATTATACCGAATCCCATGACTAGATATTTTGACTTTTTTGGGTTCAGTACAAGACAATTTTCTTCTGCCCATTCAGTCACCCTGTGCAACTCATGATTAATAGCAGCAACTGCAGACTGGGTCTCATCAGGTGGAAAAGTCAGATACAATTGTATATCGTCTGCGTATATGTGATAGTTGCAGAAGTGTATGTTATTGATAACATCTCGACTATACAGGATGAACAACAGGGGACCCAGAATTGAGCCCTGTGGGACTCCTCTTGTTACATCAGACATGGTGGAACAAATTTTACTGCCATCTGGACGAGTAATTTGTACTATCTGTGCACGGTTTTTTTAAGTAGCTATCAAACCACTTGACTGCGGCAGTATCAAAGCCATAGTAGGATAGCTTTGATAACAATAAAGAAGTGTTTATAGCATCAAAAGCACGAGAAAAATCCAACAAAACCAATATAGCACCACTTCCTTCATCTTTGGCTGTTAATACGTTGTCGATTACATCCAGCAAAGCAGTTGCAGTACTACGTCCTCTACGAAATCCAGATTGCCTGTCCGGAAGGATCTTATTTCTTTCTAAAAATTCTGTCATTTGTGTAGAAATAACTTTTTCTAATATTTTTGAAATTAGGGGTAAAATACTTATTGGACGCAACTCATTTACTTCAACAGGGTTCGAATTTTTTGGAATCGGGTTAACTTTAGCTATTTTACATAGATTAGGACAAGTATTAGTTGTGATACACTTATTTATAATTGCTGTAATTGTAGCTAGAGTGCGTGGAAGTGTCATTAGAAGCATATCCAAACCAATTGCATCAATACCCTTTGCTTGAGACTTAAGACTTAAAATTATTTTACTAATGACTGTTTCATTCACAGTTTTAATGGTAAACACCTTATCTCCATGTCTATGTAATTCATAAAAAGTGAGTTTAGACAAAGATGTGTTAATTTTGCCAGGCACATTAAGAACATGATTATCGGCATTATCAAAATGAGGTGGTAGATTATTTTCTTTGGTATCGGATAAAACAGACTTTTTTAGTTTTTTCCATAGAACCTTTGAGTTGTTTCCATTACCATTTATGTGACGATCAAAAAATGCACGTTTTTCATTAAATATTGCAGAAATCACCAGACTCTTTAATTCTCTGTAATAAGCTTTATGGATTTCAAGCTTGGAACGGCGATATCGTTCATGAGCCTCATCTCTTAGACGCGTCATTAATCTAAGATTTTCTGTGAGCCAAGGCTGGGGCTTTTCTCGGACCGTTATCGTCATTTCAGGTGCAAAGACATCAAATAAGTTTACGACATTTTCATTGAACTTTTGCACCATTACATTAACATCGTCCAGCAAACCGATTTCCTCCCAATTAATTTTATTTAGGCATTGATTGAATAGATCTAGGTCAATATCAGTTATTGGTCTAAATGTAATTTTCCTAGGTGGAAGGCGAATTTGTTTGACATTCAACTCGGTTAGTACCATTCCGTGTTTTCCCAGGTCAGGTTTATAGTGAACATGAACCGAACGTACACGAGCATTTGTACAAATGAGATCAATTAGCGATTCGCTCTGTTCGGTAAAATGGGTAGGTTCGTTTATTATTTGCACTAAGTCGGTATAACGCAAAAACTGTTTTAATTCTTGTACATTACAAATTGGATGAATTCAACATATTGATATTTAGGTCCCCCAAAAATACAATATAGTCATAGTTTTTAAAGGATGCAATTGTGTCTGTAATTGCGTCAAAAAACGTCCCCGTATGTACCCAATTTGGTCGATAAGCGGTTCCTATGATTAGCTTAACCGCGTTTACTTTTAAACTTAACCACAATTGTTCAATATCATTGGCTGGTGGGTGCGCGCAGGTGCGAGCCGTTATACCATTTTTTACATAGAAGCCGACCCCGGCCCTTCTTCTTTTTTATAATTATAAGTAAAGTTAATTGGTTTTAATGAGAACCGACTTTTCGTTTCGATATTGTCTTTTGATAATTTATTCATTCGGTTTTTTAATAAACAAAGGGAACGCCAATATAATATCCGGTTTCTTGCCACCAAATCATCAATAAAAATCAACAATAATAAGTATTTGTAAAAAAATAAATGCTGTTGTATATGCCCACTTAAACCAACAAATAAAATTAATGATAAATGCCCAAAGTAATAACGAATATACAATATAAAGCCATAAACACTAGTATTTTCTACAAATTCAGAAAACAAATAATACACGAGACAGTGAAACAGCAGGCATGCCAGTAATAAACAGGTTTTGTACAATACTCGTACACGAGGCGAGAACAAGTAGTGATCTAGTAAAACACACCAAAACAAATAGATTGTAATGTTTAATTTAACGATGATCCAACCTCTCTCAAACCAAAAATCTTTTGAAAGTCATCTTGGACCCGTATGCGATGGCGAGGTTTTCCTGTATTTTGTCGAACAAATACCCTGCCATTCCTTGTCCAGAAGTACTTCCAGTCATTTTGCTTGCTAATTTCCCTCGCCTTTTGAAACATACTTCTATTGTATTTTGTAAGCCGCTCGTTGACGTAAAAAGGACGCGGTTCTCCCGGAACCAAGCCTTCGGTGGTGGCCCCACGACGGACGCGGGCAGCCTTCAGCAGCTCTTCACGCTTTGCACGCCGCATCAGACGAGCGACGACAGGACGGGGCCGCACTCCCCCCCGCAGACCCACTCGGGAGGCGCTCACCAGCTCCTGGATATCGACGGTGCAACCCAGCTTAGCAGCCACCAACGATACAAGCTATTCCACGTTTTCACCAGCAGATTCGGGAAGGTTCGTAATTTCAATGTCGTTAGACAACATATCTTGGTCTCTTTCATTGAGCTCGACCTCAAGCTCCACTATGTGGTTGTTAAGCTCAATAAAATGAGTGCTCGGTTCCTGCTCTTTGTATGTATCTTCCAGCTTTGTCATCCTTGTCTCCAGGTTGTCAAGACGTTTGTCAAAGACCTCCAGAGTCGAGGTGATTGTGGCCATTTTGGCTGTGAAATCCCTTATTTCTGATCTCAACATTGGTATCTCCATTCCTAAATTAAAATTAGACACTTCGGTGAGGTGTTCAGCGGCGCCATTACCCACAGAGAGGTCCAGTAAGGCAGAGGGATGAGGAGTAGATTCGAATCTTTGGCTAACTGATCCCTGCCCGTCGGACTCTCCAGCAGCGGCAAGCACCGGTTTTTCACATTCCTTACATTGCCATGTTTGGACATCTTCGTCAGCAGAGGGCTCTTTAACGCATACTCGATGATACATACTAGCGCATCGACAACAGGAAATACCGTTTACCAGTGAGTAGAATTTACCGCAATCCTTACAGCGAGCCATGGTTTTAAAGCAATAATGATAAAACAAACAAACTCTTCGACAGCTGATGCGGTGACTATAACACAGCTGATTGTGTAAGCATGTGGGTATATCAACAAAACTACAACCACTGACTCACAGTTTCCAGGGCAATAAACGCACAAAACACTGCACAGAAACCCTCACAAGCACTAGACTAGACTAGTCAGATGTTAAATAAGTCATTAGTAGATGAATCAGTATTAAAATCTACGAAATATTTGCCTTTTTGAATTTAAAACTATAACAGGTCAGAAGTAGTACTTGTTGTACCGCCACTGACAGTCGTGACGTCAAACCTTAATTACTTAATTTGTTATGTACTCGTATGTACATTCGTACATAAAATATTTATGAAAAACGATTCAGGAGATAATTTTTCTATTAAGAATATTAATAACAGTATAGAAAATTATTTAAATTAAAACTAGTTACGGCTGTACCTGTGCCTAGAACATGAACAAAGCCAGATTTTACAGGGTTCTTTTGAATAAATTAGGACTATCTTGATATAAAAAAAAATTGATTTATTGATTTTTGATCTAAGTGATCCACGTATAAACGATGTACTAAGATTTATATTTTTCTCAAAAAAAATTTTTTTCCACCCTCTTTTTTTTGGTTTTCGCACGTTCGTTTCAAGAACGCGTTTAAGAGATCAACTTGTTTTTTTTGTTCATATAATAGGTAATAGAAATATTAAGGTTTTCTACGCTACTCCAATATTTTTTTCCCCACAAAATATTTCAGTATTAGCTAAAAACCCTCCGATCTGCTCTTTCGCGCGTAATTATTAGTATTACGCTTCCTAAACAAATATGTCAATTAGCTAACCAATAATCGCATCTGTCAAAAGCTAATAACGTATTGGAAATTGGCTTTTTTGTGTTGGACGGGTAATAACATTTTTTCCTAGCCTATGCCATACTCTTAATTCATCATATTATGATTAGAGTGCATTACACTGGTATTCGTTTCACAAAAAATATATTTAGATATTACACCATTATCAAGGGTTTTTTTATAACTAATAACACATTTTGCAGGGTAAATTATACATTAGTTTGACGTGCAAACAATGAAATATATTATATTCTATTCCATTCTATTTTATATAAATATTTAAATCAACGTGTAAGAAATGCATTTTATGTAGCTATTTAACAGTATACATTATTTGAATTTGGATCCTATAGTATCTGCATCGGAATTCTACTCGTAGTTGGCTCAGTGTCATTTATATTGTGTTGACCCAATACGACTAAACACTAGCCACAAATAATTTCGTGCAGCTTGCATTTATATTTTATCCTTTAACGCCGCATATTTTGATGGCATCTACATTTTCCTTGATTACGAGTTTAAATAATGAAATTCCGCCATTCTACTACGCATAAACGGTAAAATATTGATACAGTTTTGAAAATGTTTTTGGGAAGTGAAGCGCTCTTGTAGATTAAACAATAAATTTAGCAAAAGCGGCGCAATCTCACGGCTCCGGTGTGAGGTAGCGACTGATGTTATATCGTCTACACTCTGTTCTGTTCTTCAATTTATAAATCAAGATACTTAAAAGCGTTTAATTACAATTTTGTTATAATTGTAACAAAATGCTTCAGGTTGGACTTTTTAACAAAAGAGATAAGTAATTATAAGGCTGAAATTTGGTAAAAGCTCGGCAAAGCTCTTTAATGTATTGACTATATAGGTACAGCATTCAGTCTATAGCCCTAGCACTTGGTATACGGAGCCACCGCGGGGCACTCGATATACGGAACTGCGCCGTAGCACTTGGAATGAGTCACCCGTAGCACTTAATATACAGAGCTAAGCCATAGCACTTGGTATGAGCTACCCATAGCACTCGATATATAGAGTTAAGCCATAGTAATTGGAATACGGAGCTATGCCGTAGAGCTCGTTATACAGAGCTATGCCTTAGCAATTAGAATACGGAGCTACCTCGTAGACGACGCTATGCGGAGCTGCGCCGTAGCACTTGGTATAAGCCGCCCATAGCACTCGATATACAGAGTTAAGCCATAGTAATTGGAAAACGGAGCTACGCCGTAGAACCCATTATACAGAGCTATGCCATAATAACAGGAATACGGAGCTACCTCGTATAATACAATATACAGAACTAAGCCATAGCACTTGGTATGAGCCACCCGTAGCACTTAATATACAGAGCTAAGCCATAATAGCACTTGGTATGAGCCACCCATAGCACTCGATATATAGAGCTAAGCCATAGTAATTGGAATACGGAGCTATGCCGTAGAACTCGTTATACAGAGCTATGCCATAGCAATTGGAATGCGGAGCTACCTCGTAGACGACGATATACGGAGCTGCACCGTAGCACTTGGTATAAGCCGCCCATAGCACTCGATATACACAGTTAAGCCATAGTAATTGGAAAACGGAGCTACGCCGTAGAACCCATTATACAGAGCTATGCCATAATAACAGGAATACGGAGCTACCTCGTATAATACAATATACAGAACTAAGCCATAGCACTTGGTATGAGCCACCCGTAGCACTTAATATACAGAGCTAAGCCATAATAGCACTTGGTATGAGCCACCCATAGCACTCGATATATAGAGCTAAGCCATAGTAATTGGAATACGGAGCTATGCCGTAGAACTCGTTATACAGAGCTATGCCATAGCAATTGGAATGCGGAGCTACCTCGTAGACGACGATATACGGAGCTGCACCGTAGCACTTGGTATAAGCCGCCCATAGCACTCGATATACAGAGTTAAGCCATAGTAATTGGAAAACGGAGCTACGCCGTAGAACCCATTATACAGAGCTATGCCATAATAACAGGAATACGGAGCTACCTCGTATAATACAATATACAGAACTAAGCCATAGCACTTGGTATGAGCCACCCGTAGCACTTAATATACAGAGCTAAGCCATAATAGCACTTGGTATGAGCCACCCATAGCACTCGATATATAGAGCTAAGCCATAGTAATTGGAATACGGAGCTATGCCGTAGAACTCGTTATACAGAGCTATGCCATAGCAATTGGAATGCGGAGCTACCTCGTAGACGACGATATACGGAGCTGCACCGTAGCACTTGGTATAAGCCGCCCATAGCACTCGATATACAGAGTTAAGCCATAGTAATTGGAAAACGGAGCTACGCCGTAGAACCCATTATACAGAGCTATGCCATAATAACAGGAATACGGAGCTACCTCGTATAATACAATATACAGAACTAAGCCATAGCACTTGGTATGAGCCACCCATAGCACTCGATTTTGTTACACAAAGAGAGGAAAGCCTGCGTGATTTCGTCTGTCTAATGCTCTGAGTACTAGCATTGATTTGTGGTTATACGGTTATACCTATTTTAATACTCTTTATCTTTATTGCTTAAGTTGGTTTATTTAAGTAAATTAAATGAATGTTAAAGTTTTTGTACCTTAGTCAGCACACTGGTTATTGGCTAATTTCTCTGTATAACGTATTGTGATGCTGGGATAGATCACATATGATCTTACAGCAGCACTGGCCCATTTGAATATTTAATTAAAAGTTAATAAATGAAAAAAAAAAAAAACAAAAATGGAGCTGAGCCATAGTAATAAGAATACGGAGCGACTCCGTAGAACGTGTTATACAGAGCTATGCCATAGTAATTGGAATACGGAGCTACATCGTAGACGACGATATACGGAGCTGCGCCGTAGCACTTGGTATGAGAAACTGTCCCGTAGTGCTTAATTTATTTATTTAAAAAAAGAAAATCTGCGCGGCATAACAGATGAAATCTAAATCACCGTACAGACACAAAGAAAATTACAAGGATACAGAAATAAATAACTACAAACAGAATACTATAACTACAAACTACAAATATAATATTGTAAATCTAAAGAGATGGTCATTGAGGCTTCACTCTCACATAACTTTAAGCACTCACGCATCACATCCGTCAATCTATCAGCGGAAAGAATGCAGATGCTATCTATATATAGAATTTGTTGTACGGCACCATATCGTAGCAGTTGTTATACATAGCTACGACGTAGCACTTGCAATAGGGAACCACAGTAGTACTTGTTACACCGAGCTACGAGACAGCACTGCTATACGTAACCACATCGTAAAAACACAAGTAGTAACGACTGTTGTTTATAGTGATAAGTAAAATAGAATGCTTGTATAGAAAGTGCGCAGACAAAGGACCCGCCGACGGACGGCACCATTAACATCGATCAGTCGGCGACGGAACAATGCCTGAGAAATATCACTTGAACTGTGCAACTGTACCCCCCCCCCCCCCATCCCGTCACTACACTCCGATGCAACTTTACTTTATACGGAGTTTTTACTAGTTTGGTTTCTTTATCTCAGGTAATATAATGGCAAACTGCTTTTAAATTTTCGAAAAAGAAATATAAAGTATAAGGTTGTACATAAGATATGTTTTCCGTAAACGTACATGTCATCTGCTGACAATACGTTTCATTGAAGATCTTGCATGAAATTATTTCAAAATGTGACATAATGGAATGGAATTTCACGTGAAAACCTGGTGGAATGAGTCTGGTCCCTTGGAAGAATGGGAGGCCGCTGGTGTGGGATGATACATGCGTCGACACACTGGCTACTTCCCATGTAACCCAGAGCAGTAGGGCTGCTGGTGTCGCAGCGGACAGCGCTGAAAGCCACAAGCGGCGCAAGTATGATTTCCTCGGGAATAATTACATATTTGCGCCGTTTGGGGTCGAGACCTTGGGTCCGAGTCTGTGGGGCCCGGAGGCGCACCAAATTTTCAAAGAAATCTCGTTGCGCCTCATCGACACGTCATGAGACCAAAGAGCTGGCGCTTACCTCGGCCAAAGACTAAGTCTGGCAATACAACGGAGTAATGTTATAGATTTAATTTTTAGGTAACTATATATTTTTATTATTATTTATTGTATTTTAGGTTTTATAAGTAAGTTATTTTAATTCGTTTATTTAATTTAGTTATTAACTGTTTAATAATAAGCATACATATACACTTTTTGACATTATTGAAACTGTTTATTATGATAAGCATAATTAACTCTTCAACTGCATGCCAAATTTTAACTATTCATTTAGACGGAAAGACAGACACGGAAGATTCGCTATTACATATAATTTTTGATGGGATTCAAGAAAAACAACAATTTTTGACCTAGTTTACGTTTTATGACGTAGAAATCATAAAAATACAAATTATGCACTAGCGCCACCACCGCCGCCTCGCCTTCAGCGCTCGACTCTAGCAGCTCACAACAGCAGCACCGAATTGGAAACAAGCGCCTGACGCCTGTCGAAGTGCAGCCGGCGCTAAATGCGACTAGAACAAAGCGCTGCAACCGCTGTGCGATACAGAGGAAACAGCTTGCGAGGGCTGAGGAGAGGTACAGCCTCGAATTTACTAATAGATATAATTACATTCATTGAAATTTTATACTTACCATCAAAAATAAATAAAGATATGAAATTTTCACTTTTAGAACGTTACTGCGCATGGGGGATGTTCCAATGTTTCCAATGACTCGTACGAGTAACTAAATAATTTCATGTACTACGTTGAGAAAGAGTTTTTTGTCAGCACCCTTACGTGATACCTGTAGTATAAAAGTATGAGAGTTATGTCATTTAATATTTCTACTTAGCTTATAGAGTAAGTTTAGCAATCTTTGAAATGACGTCAAGAAATTTCAATGATGTCTTTTTGTTTTAAATATTTTAGCCAGAATCCTTGGATATTTTCTAGCTCTATCCCAAATAGGGAATAAAAATCATGAAATTTTAATAACTTCTTAAAAATAAACCTCTGAAAATAGTAAATTTAACGTTTTTATTACTTAAAAAGTAGCCGACTTTGTTTTAGATAAAATCATTAAAATAATTAAGTTTACGCATAAATAATAGTATATTTGAAAACATTCACAGTATTGCCGAAGTTTATTTCTCCTGACACGCGTATTCAATTTTGTGCCCACGACGAAATCGGTGCGATTATTGCCTTCACAAGGTTCTTCGATGTCATAGCGAAATCAAATAGCATTAAATTTGGCCACGCCCGCAACTGAATTGCTACGCTCATGATATGTGCCCTTTAATAGTTAAAATATACCTAGAAAAGATCACAACTCAAAATACAAGTGGCTCATGTCTGAAATGCAAAAAGGTCGTATAATACTCTGATGAAATGATGGGATGGGAGTCTTTAGGAGCAGGAAGTTGTGATCAAACCTCAGAATATTAATCAGAGAAAATAGGAGTATAGTTCCGTTAAAAACTGAAGTTTATTGCGGTGTTCACGTGTCTGCAATACAACGGTGTGTAAGTGTCTATAACATGACGGTGTTTACGTGCCTGCAACATATTGGTGTTCACGTTTCTGCAACACGATGGTATTCACGGGTTCGCAACACAACAGAGCTCACATGTCTACATCGTGACGGTGTTAACGTATCTGCAACAAAATAGTGTTTATAGGTCTGCAACACAATGGTGTGTAAGTGTCTTCATGTGTCTGCAACGTAGCTGTGTTCACCATGTCTCCAACAAAACAAAAAAAATACTGATACGTTTACCTCATTTTGTTTATTCAATTAAATGAAATGAGATGCCTTTTAAAAGTTAGTAACTGAAAGCTGTTGAATCGATTCCATTATTTGTTCAAGTATTTTAAAATTAAAGTGTGATTACAAGCAGGGAATAATAGTACATTACGATACGAGAGCGATGAAACGTTTTCTGACGAGTGTGAGTTTGCGGCACGAGCCGAAGTTGAGTGCTGCAATCACACGAGTCGAGAAAAAGTTTCTCGCACGAGTTTCGTATAATATTTTATAGCACAAGTGCGGAAAATGCCGACTTTACGCAAGGGCAGCGTGCGTAAAGTGGTCATTTTACGCACGGTGAGCTATAAATACAATTAAAACCGTATACTATGCACGCACAAAGTGCACTCGACATAGTGTTTGCTGAAAGTGGACACTGCGATGTACTCATTGAAAGCCCCGTTTGAATTTTGATCGCCAAACTCTGTTTATCTAACACCGAAAAATACAAAATCAACCGCGTCGTTTGTCTTTCTATCGACAGACTCGGGACACATTTCAATTTATTGGTAACACATCGCTGCGGTGGTTCAATGTTTGTTTACAATTTTGTCGATGTGTGTGTGAATCCCCGCACTCCTCGTTCACCCCCGCGTCTCTCACCCCGCACCCCGCGTGAGGTGAGGTGACAGGTTTGCATATCGCACTGTTGTGACAGATCGCTGCGAAACCTCCCTGTTTGAATATATGATAACACCATCAATATTTTAGTGTTTTAGGGAACAGTAAAGATATTTTGGTTTACGGTTTTGATGCCTTTGACACGGTGTGATTTATGACCTGAAAATTATCTTCAGAATTATTAAAACGAATAATTATTGAAGTTGGGAGTCTACTGTTTATACCCAGCTTGGAAGAGATGTGTTTATATTATTTCGTGCGACTATTGAAAGTATTGTTATTTGTAAGATGAGTGTCAGATTTGAATTGAGATCCGTAATTTTTGCCTTTGTTTTACTTTTAGTTACTTTTTTTGCTTTTTAATGTGCTGTAGATATTCGTTCCATTAATAAAAACAACAGCAGATCATGCTTACAGGTTTAGGTGTTTATGTACCAAGTTGAAATACTTACAAATATAAATTTCAATACGTTAATATTTTCATTTGCCACTGACTCAATTTTTCTCTGGTAAAATCATCGGTTTCGTTTTCAAATCCAAGAATTCTTTCCATTTGTTTGATTTCTAAAGTAAAGTACTAAAACCTCCCAGAAAGATTAACAGAAAACAAACTCGGGCTTTTCTTGGACGTTTATTTTTAGTATCCTCCCCAACAATTCGTATATTTTTGACAATCTATTCTATCTCCAATTCCTCGACTGACACCTCATAAAAGAAAACAACGAACGATGGCTAAATGTGAACAGATGAATCGATCACTAGTGAATTAATAATACCTTAAACATTATTTATTCTTTATAACTTTTTACACTACTTACATTCGGTGAGTGATAGACCACAAACAAACATCTCCAGACGTAAGAAAGTAATGGAAAGAACACGAGAATGCAAAGAAAATAAATTCCTTAGAATACGTTTAAAAGAAGTGGAAAGTGAGTGTGTGCCATAGAGAGTGCGGGAGAGAGGGGGATAGAGTAGGTATGTTTAATGCAGAAGCCGCGGCTCAGGTGGCTAAATTAAATTTCATCACGAAAATGTCTGTCAGAAGTCGCGACTAGAAATTATGAACGTTTTTCACGAGGGATTCCGTCTGTCTCACGCCACTCTCTTATTCTACTCTGTAATTTTCAGAAGTAAATGTCAAGCAGACGTGAAAATAAGCAAATTTATCCATTTGAATAATATTATTTTTCGTCATAAAGCCAAGCGGGTAGTTTACTTCCAGAAAAATAAACACAAAACACTTTTGGCATATACAATACATACGTATATTTTGTATATGCCGTCATAGTAAGTAGCTGTTGTCTTATTTTATTATTTAAGAATCAAATTTTTTATTGAAGCATTACATTAACAAAGTTTTTTAGGCATTCAAACAGAGTGGCTAAACGTCCGCCGGCGGAATCGCATTGTAGGCTTTATGCTTTCGCCACTCTGTGGATTTTTTATTTAAATCCACCAAAATTAATAAACGAATCCACAGAAAATCGGAAATTTTTCGCATGCGTGGCGGAACCTACAAGGAAAATAAAAAAACCGCCGTACGGTGGTTTTGGTATATTTACAGTCAATGACACGGTAGCGTACGGTCTATAACTTCAAAATTAAACATCTAGGTAAGGCAAGGGTACTATTTTCGTATTCAGTGATGAAGATTCTATAGTGCATAGGGGTCAGATGCATTTCCGAAAATTTTGACTTTTTTCGTATGTGCCGCCTCTAAAGTGATATGAGTATGGGTCAAAGCAGCAGGTAACATGAATTGCTGGGGCCGCAGCATCAGCATCCAAGCTGGGGCCGAATTGCCAGAAACCTAAAGCTCACGTTCTCACGGAACGATACCTAGAACGCCTAGAATAAACATACTTCTTGTAGAATTATCTGCTTTGTTGCCATGCAGCGGTCACCCGCATCTCATAGGCCATGCACCGCTTTGCCACTTTTGCATAATGTAAGCATGACGCTGGACTTGCAGCGCAGCATTCATAGCGGGCACTCACAAGATCCACTAGTGCTATAATTGTAGTTCTTTTTCAAACAGCTAGGAGTACTAAAGTGGGATGATACCTAAGTGCGACGTGTATCTAAATATCGGCTGACGTGGTCTCAGCATTGCTTTTACACAAGTTAAATACCTTATCACTAAGTCGCCCGATAACCTAACAGTTTCTCGTTTTGGAGAAACCCAGTCTATTTTGTTTATATCTTCTGTGTTATCAGTATTCGGTCAAGAGTCACATACTAGTTGTTTCACCCTACTAAAACTGCATCCGATCTGCATCATTGTCGTTGTTAAGACACGCTCTTATCGCGCACACAATGCCGTATGTGCTTAATACGTATGTTTTACCTGTATACTAAAGGTACAAACTTTCGAACTGGTTTTCCCTGTGAATGCCCGGCATTTATATTATGGTGTTGCGAGCTAAGACAATGCATCGAGTACAGCAATTAAACGTTGTTATCGATGTCCCAAATTGGTAGCGTAATTTTTATCGTAGGTATGAGATACGATCTATAGTGACTATGTGAACACGTAAGTGACTCCCGGGGCCCCAGTATGGGAGCGCAGGATGAATTGTAAATCGTCTATTTTCATAAGGATGAAAGTTTGACTGACGTGGTCCAAGAATATTTTAATATTCACTCGTTTATTTTAGGAATGATCCAATTACCGCGCCGAACGATAACCCGCACGCGAGGTTGTGGGAATTCCAAATCGATATTATCCCTATATTGTTTTCTTTTTTCGGTACGATAAACAACTGGAGTGGTATAAATTGCTATGCGGGCAGTCAGTTGCTAGACACTACACGGTCAACATTACCGCAAGAACATCATATAGACTTAGGAGTCCCGTGACATCCATCCAGAACTCAAGATGCAGTCCCAAGACAGAATACTCAGTTTCCCGGTGGACACCTTCACGACGCGCGGGCCTTCTATACCCGACGAGGCCCCTTTCAGCCCCAGCGAAATGCTGCAATTCAACAAAGCATACAAACAGTTTCTTCAGGCGCAACGACAGCTGGACGACCTGACTTTCCTTAACGGGAAGCCATGCCCCGTCCGCTACAACTTTGATCCGACGAGGCCAGAAGAAGATCGTCTGCTGGTGAACTGGGACTGGCTCATGCCCTTATTTTGGGGGCCACCGCCAGGTGAGAGGGATCTCGTGAGGCTGCCCACTATACTGGAGTTTGTTGAAACGAAGATTCGCTTTTCGAAGTGCAAGGCGGTCGCCGGGGACACCTGCTCCTGCGGCAAGAGGCCTAATGTAGTGGTACCACCGGGACGTGAGTGCAGGATCCCACAGCACTTTCATCATTTCTGCACGGCGCACGTCTCTGCGTGGATAACCAAGTACATGGTCCCGGCGATTCTGCTGAAAGAATCCCAAGAAATCTTTAGAGAGGTCATCCAGAAAGTGCATGAAGGTGATCCGCAAATCCTCGAATACTATTCGACGGGTGACCGGACGGACACAGAAATGTTGCTGCACTCGGCTCGCAACATCAGTGATAATAGTGCTAAATAGTGCAGCAATGCTGCTGCAATGTGACGTTCGCTTATTAAAATAAATATTTGTGTTTATAATATGTTTACTTTTTTTTTCTTGTACCCCTATGAGTGTAGGATGATGGAGAGTTGTGCAGGTAAGGTACTGAGATCATTCCCTCTGACGTTGCTTCAAGTTGAAATTTAGTTTCTCTCGTGACCACTCTATGTTAGATACAATCAAGTCAAGCTTGGACTGCACCAGATGTAACGTCTAGGTAACGTGCTACTAGCCGCTGCATAGCACGTCACATCACTAACGCAGATAAGTTGCAAGGCGTGATGATTAGCGTTATGTGCACATGGGATGCAAAGCTCCGTTATCACAAACTATGCTTGGCATATGCTTATCATATGTCTTGAGCAAGGCCTGAGTGTGCATTCGCCTCTGAGTACGTGTATCTGCGACGTTTAGGTATGGAGCCGACCATACAGGAATATGAGACGTCTAAATAAGGTTTTTCTTAACTTTATATCCATGAATAACTGCATGTAAGCCGCAAACAGTATTATGACAAAGACCGGCGGCAATTGGCGTTACATCTGTAACTCCTTATCGACCGATAATACGTATGACCACATGGCACGCTATCGTTTAAATATGGAACAAACTATGTGTCACTACTCAAAAGATAGGTAAATATGATAAGACGACGGGACCTTCATCGAAATATTATTACAGGCTGCCGGCCGAACGTAAGTAGCTCGAGCGTATTACGGCAACCCACGTTTAGTTGGCACTGTCTTGAAATATTCGGGAAAACCCGTGCTATATTCATTTTATGATCTGTATCCGACTGGCGGCGTGTATTTCAAAACGAAATCAAAACTGATGAGTGACCATAGAAAATTACCGGGACATACACGTGTGCTTCATACACGTATACACCTCACTTATACTTAAGATTTGTCATTGTATAGGTGTTACAGGTTTGGTTAGACTATAATTCTAAATATGTATACTTTTCATGATTCCTGTAATGTTAGGACTATGGTATGACAGATACCTTACCTAAACACTGCACCGTACCTACCTATCGCTGCATAGCATGTCGCGGTGCCCCTCTATCGTGTTACAAAGTGTAGTGACCACGGTTATCTATGCATGGATGTAGATTGTACAACATCTTAGTGGATAGAACTAGTACAATATATTATTATCATTATTAAACTAACTACCTAAATATCTAGTATCATGAAGGAAACTGGTATGTCGTGACATTTGTAAGTCGGCATGCATTTTGAAATGAAATAACTATGTATCGGGAACAAGTTTTTTTTTTTTAATTTTCAAAAACAAACACTCACACACACAATATACTTAATACTGATGTACACAAATACCTAATACTTATTATATAAACAAATGATCATATCTATGACTAGCACTATTTCGGCCGGTTGAGAGTTCCACGCCACGATGCCTGCTCACGCAAAGCTAGTGCATACTGCATCAAGTGCCTGTCCAGTCGCCGCTGCTCTGCCTTCTGACGTTTTCTCTCCTCACGCTCCAAGTCTTGTCTGCGCTTTTCTTCTTCTTCTTCCGCGCGCTCTTGCTCCTTCCGAGATTTTTCCCCGTTGTCTCGATGAACGGCTTCTCCAGAGTTTCCGCTCATGGTGGATGATGATTTTGTGAATGATGACATGGTGATTTTGTTAAGACTGATCGATTGTACACAGCCTTGTGATTATGGCGAGTGTATATGTGCTAATGATTGATTGTATATGTACTTTCCTCCATTTATACTAACCCGAAAACTACCTAACAAGGACTCGTTGTTCCATAATTATCGCGAATGTTTTCCCACTTGAATAAGCTCGTTCATGAGGGATAATTCAAATACCGTGACATCATGGTGTACCGCAGTAACGACAGAATTGATAAGCAAATTAGGTAGAGAAACGTATTTTGTGGTAAAATGGCGCAATATCGATGATGTCAACGGGTAATACATGCATATATCGGCAATACCCAGTTATTTTCAGCTGAAAAGGAAAAAATTGATAAGGATAATGCATACAGTTTTACATTTTATTACGGGAGTCATATCATACACTGTGTTAACTTCTGTTAGCTAGCACAATCATGCTCCGTATGGAAAAAAAGTATAGGTAAGCTTCAGTACGTGCTCGTTACGGTACAAATGCAACCAACGATTGTTTCAACTCTAACTGCAAGCACCCCGGCATGCTGAGTATGCACGCAGTCTTGCTACGTGACCTGCAGTCTTACTTGACTATGTTGTATGTTCTTCGGATGTTTGGCTCCGACAAGCTATTCCACTACAGCGTTGCAGCGTGCACTCATGTCCGCAAAGCAGTTTACCAAGCGAACCCGAGAGACTTGGGTTTTTGTTGAATCGTCCATGCACACCATCGTTAGGTGATGAACACTTAATTACCTCCGCAGGTGTACCTGTACACCTTACCGTAGGTATGCCTTACCATAGGTATGCCTTACCGTAGGTATGACGTCAAACCTTATCGAACAATGGTGTATTGTTTCATTTTTCCGAACTATTAATATTTCAATAAACCCCACGGACAGGATGAGATCGATTAATTGAACCCGATAACATATTTAATTGAATGAGAGGAAATTAATATAAATACCATTTAAGTTCAGCGATAAGAGCGTTATCGCCGTCGCGGGTGGCCGTTCTAATGCTGTAACAATTTACTGATATGGATGTTGCTACCTACAACCAATGCTACAACAAGGTGCACTTACAGGTTAACAGTAAAGAGTTTTTGCGCTCATATTCACAGAGACCTAAGGTTAGGCTTGAGACTAGGTCTCACTTTTACATAGCAAAACCTAGATAGAACTCAACAATCATATTTTTCCCGAGACCATGCACTGTGCATCAGAGTCGTTGCTCCGCTGTATACATTAGTAGCATCCCCCCTTTCCCCTGGTCCACCATTCTTTATTTTCACCCCGTACGCTCTTGTGTCACTGACTGTATGAACTGGGTTCCACCACCGTTGTTATGTGATATGATAAACTTGAATGCCTTCGCTTGATTTACGCTTTAGATATAGAATCGTTGGTGCAGTAGGTAAAAGTAGTAGGTTTTGGTAACCAGAAGTTTACCTGTTTTTTATTGAGGTAACGATATTTCAACAAAATGTCTAAAATAGGTACGACGACGAGCGAAGGAAAGCGGAGCGCCGAGTAGCGTGATAGACTTACATGAAAATAAATTAGGGACTCAAGCAAAGCGGCGCGGAGTGAGGCGACTCCCGTAGTTTTAACAGAATTCATAAAAAACACAAAAATCCTTTTTGTTTTTCAAAATCATATAAATGTTTTCCAATGAAATATGTAATATGAAAGAACAGTTAACAACTAATTGGTAGCGGTGGATATTTTCATATCTAGCGATAACGACCGCCTTACAGTGGCTTTTATCATTTTTTCTAATAGATTTCGCCAAGCATGCGCAAAATTAACGGTTGTTCAGCGGGTTCTTATTCATTGAAATTAAAAAACCGGCCAAGTGCGTGTCGGGACAATGGGCAATGTAGGGTTCCGTAGTTGCCCGGTACATATAAGTTGGTCTACTAATAGAGACCGCGCCAAACTTCTGGTCCCATGTATTGTATGGGGCCAAAAGTTTGGCGCGACCTGTACTCGTAAACCTGTAAAGCCTACTTAGCTGTGATAGTTTTCCTTTTAAATTCAATCTATATATACTTCTGTGAATTTTTTCACATTTCTTTAACCACCGTTTAGCCGGCAGGGGGAAGGGGGGGAGGGACGCCCCACTCTGACTAAAATTTTCACTTTAAAGCTTAATATTTCACCAACGGATCCCTAAATCGAAAAATGGTTTTTAGAAACCCACAATGTTTTTGAACGGCCTATCCAAGGATACCCCACACTATGGGATAGACGAGAAAAAAAAAATCATCCCCAGTTTACCTGCACGAGAGGTAACCTTAAAAAAAATTTCAAGATTTTATTTTACCGTTTTGTCGGCGTTATTAAAATTTATATCCATGCCAAATTACAGCTTTTTAGTACCAATAGCTCTGCGCTAAGCCGCGGACAGACGGACAGACGGACAGACGGACATGGCGAAACTATAAGGGTTCCTTGTCGGACTACGGAACCCTAAGAACCGGCTGGACGGTGGAAGAATAACGTCTACAGTTCAATTCCGCCGGCGGATGTTTAGTTATAACGTGAAATAAAAGTCACTGTACTTGCTGACTTATTTACAGAAACTAATCTCGTACAAGTCGGGGCAAAGTTCGTCCAGTGTCGTCTGAGAGTCAAGCTTTTAGTGAAAGTTAAAAATAGATACACTTCAGTAGCAGAGAGTATAGTAGAATGGACAGAACTGGAATAGGAAACCCGGTTTCAGAGCCGGTCAGCTTCACCACAACTCTAACTTGGATGTTAAACTTGAACACGTCTTGGCTGACGCACTCGGTAGAACTGGAGAACTCGTTCATTGTTCGTTTCACTGTTCTAGGTCGTAATATAAGAAAACAACAATTATACATCGTCCACTTGGGTGTAAACAGACATGTATCCTTGAATGAAACTACATAATCTTCTTATTATTCTAATAACTCTCCCAAAGTAGAGCGGAAATGAAAAAAGATAAAGAAAACGAAAATATACTGTGAATTTTGTACCGCAGGCCCAATTTTTTTTAATTTACACCGTTTTTTGTGTTTAGGAAAGTTGCTTAATATGACCAGTTTATGATGTGATTTTATTTACAGAAATGAATACTTTATTTTTGCAATATAGGTACATAAATACACTAATCGCACGTTAAGATTTATTTAATAATAAAAATAATTAAATTTAAAAGAGGAAATATGTTATATTATTGAATGAAGTATTTTAAAGTGATATTTTTACTTACATAGTATTATTTTTATTATTTAAGTTTCTTCAATAAATTCTAGTTCCAAAAACATATAATTGATCAATTTAGAATAGAATAGAATATAATAGAATATCCATTTATTTATCTACCACAACACAATAAATTATAAAAACAAATTATAAAGTCAAACACAAGGAAATAACATAAAAGAATAAAACAATGTGACTAAAGCTGTATGAAATCATGTGTCGAAGCAGACAAAAAGTCTAGAACTCAGCATAAGAGTAAGACCGACAGCGCTGATTTTCAGTCCGAGCCCGCGTAGGTAACGCACGAACAAACAAAACAGCTATTATATTTAGAGATACCTATCCGTTTATATCCATGGTATGTCTCCGACCGACGGTTAGAGGTGTTTTAAAGAAGTGGTGAGCTTTGATCACAATACTTTAATACCGTGAGGTGAACTGTTAATGTACGAGTTCGACTCATGCGCCGAGGTTTCAGTATACATTGCAGTATGCGGGGCGAGTTTTATGTGAAATTTAATAAAGTTGGAATTATACCTGTAGAATGTCTTTTGTTTGATACAGATTAATTAATAAATATACGTGTAAGTATATAAATTACAATATACGAGAAGGTAAGTTTATATATATACATATATATTACGGTAGCGATCTGGCCAGCATATTTTATTTGTTCTATTAAATATGTGTCCAAAATATCCTTTTTTTATTTATTTGTAAAATATTTAAATTGCTAGGTAATTTTAATTTTTAATTAGTTTAGTTTAGATAAAATTGTTATTTATGTTTTAGATTACATTTTACAGAATTAAATAAGATTATGTTTTACTTAAATTAAAAATTACTAAGCATATATATATATATATATAATTAAAAATACTTTTGTAATAATTTTTCTTTTAGCTTTGACTATAATAAAGTAAGCAACAATTTTTCATTGTTCTAAGATTGTATTGATGCCACCCTTGAGTGGGATAAATGATGACTCGAACTAAAATTTATTATTTAAACAGTTACAGAGGACTTCCTTTCATAACTTAAAGCTGGTATTGGCGTTCCATTATAACTTGAACTAATTAGTAACGTAGCTAAACTAGAAGTTTATTCTAAGATTGCAACAGGCGTGCTAAAAGACGTCATACCATAAAGGAGTTCCATGTTATAATGATTTTCGAGTGCGATACCTTAAAAATCCAAGTGAAACCTGAAATAAGCCTTACAATCCTTACCTTTGTCAAAACCAAATACCTGCACTAAATGGTTAATGAGGACTCGTAAAGAAGAGTTACAAAATGAACGAGGTCTCGAAACATCTTCCTTGCCGTCTAAAATTACAAAATTAGAATTTAATTTGCATTTAAGGTTTCCTGAACAGCTTCGAATAAATATTTATTTCACCGAATAATATGAACATCGGGGCCTCACTGTTTCTAACCATAACAATTCTGAATCCCTGATACGCTCGAGGACTTTGTCAAAGTAAATGAAATACTCGTAGTCCCCGTATAATACATTTCCCGTTTGCTATTTTGAAGAGAATCTTTTAATCAAAGAGAAGCAGAAATATATGAGTTGAGAATCGATTCGAAATTGAAAATGATTTTTCCTTGAAGCGCTGGGTAGCGGGGTCTGAACAATGTTTGAGATGGTATTACTTGTGAATTGGAACGTGCCTCAAAGACATAGTCGTTGGCCGGCGGCGGTGGCAGCGCGGCGGCGGCGGCGGTGGCGTGTTCCACTTATTTGAGTTTCAATTATCGAGTCCCTCTACAAATACCGACGACCGATATGCATAATGCCGGGTTTGTAGAGCCTTGTCCGTTGATCTCTTTTCTGGATTTGTCCTTGTTTAAATAGTGGGAAGGTAAATAGATATGTTTGTACAGGACTTTTATGTACGTAACTGTGGATCGTACAACATGGTGGGTATTGTTCGAGCTTTATTATGTACGTAACTGCGGACCGTACAACATGGTGGGTATTGTTCCAGCTTTATTATGTACGTAACTGCGGACCGCACAATATGGTGGGTATTGTTAGAGCCTTATTACGTACGTTACTGTGGACCGTACATTGTGGTGGGTATTGTTCAAGCCTTATTATGTACGTAACATGTGGATCGTACTACATTGTGGGTATTGTTCGAGCCTTATTAAGTACGTAACTGTGGACCGTACAACATGGTGGGTATTGTTCGAGCCTTATTATGTACGTGACTGCGGAACATACATTATGGTGGATATTGTTCCAGCTTTATTATGTAAGTAACTGCGGACCGCACAACATGATGAAAAAAGGAATGTTTGCTAAGTTACTTGCCCTTCTTCATAGCAATACTAATCGAATGGTGCGGATGGTCAGGCATTATGTATATATAATATTTTTATTCCTATATTTCTCTATTTTATGCAGGTGTATAACTTTATTACATTTTAGTAGCCCAACCTTAATATTTTTTGTATGTATTTCCCGTTTTTATTTATTAACTTATTTCTTCATTGCATTATGTATATATAATATTTTTATTACTAGATATAACTTTGACTTGAAGAAAGTATACTTTATGTATCTATTTTCCAAAAATAAATATTTTGATTTTAATTTGATTTTGATTTTGGTGGGTATTGTTAGAGCCTTATTATGTATGTAACTGTGAATCGTACTACATGGTGGGTATTGTTCGAGCCTTATTAAGTACGTAACTGTGGATCGTACAAAATGGTGGGTATTGTTCGAGCCTTATTAAGTACGTAGCTGTGGATCGTATAAAATGGTGGGTATTGTTCGAGCCTTATTACGTACGTAACTGTGGATTGTACAAAATGGTGGGTATTGTTCGAGCCTTATTATGTACGTTACTGTGGACCGTAAATTGTGGTGGGTATTGTTCAAGCCCTATTATGTATGTAACTGTGAATCGTACTACATGGTGGGTATTGTTCGAGCCTTATTAAGTACGTAACTGTGGATCGTACAAAATGGTGGGTATTGTTCGAGCCTTATTAAGTACGTAGCTGTGGATCGTATAAAATGGTGGGTATTGTTCGAGCCTTATTACGTACGTAACTGTGGATTGTACAAAATGGTGGGTATTGTTCGAGCCTTATTATGTACGTTACTGTGGACCGTAAATTGTGGTGGGTATTGTTCAAGCCCTATTATGTATGTAACTGTGGATCGTACTACATGGTGGGTATTGTTCGAGCCTTATTAAGTACGTAACTGTGGATCGTACAAAATGGTGGGTATTGTTCGAGCCTTATTAAGTACGTAGCTGTGGATCGTACAAAATGGTGGGTATTGTTCGAGCCTTATTACGTACGTAACTGTGGATTGTACAAAATGGTGGGTATTGTTCGAGCCTTATTATGTACGTTACTGTGGACCATACAACATGAGTATCGTTTGAGCCTTATTATGCGTATGTACATTTGAAGGTAAGTCAGCTGAAATTTTTAATTGACGCAACTGGTTTTAAATGAATCTTAGACTAGCAATATTTAAAATTTAATTACCCTACAGGTACACACAACTATTTACGAAGTTAGTAATATAGAAGTACCAAGCTGAGCTTACATTTTGGTTTGTTGATCACGTGACCACCAGCAGAGTCGCCAGTTAAAGTTAAAAACCCTTGAGGAAAATCAAATTAACATCACATAATATAGAAACGGAGAGGAAAATTATATCTGTATGCGAGGAGTTCTGACGCATACTGATTTACTTTTTTGCTGTGTTTCTAGACCAAACAGATTTTTAAAAATCGTGTTTTCTATAAATTTCAATTATTTTTATTTCACATTAATGATATAAAAATATTATAACTGCTGATAGCTTTTTCTTTTATTATTGAATATATAAAATTATAACTGTAAAATAAAAATAAAATATATATAAATTATGAAGACAAATACTCAGTAACTTTTTTTTTTTTGTTTTTTTTTTTTTTAATTTATTAACTTTACATTAAATATTTAAATGGACCAGTGCTGCTGTAAGATCACATGTGATCTATCCCAGCATCACAATACGTTATACAGAGAAATTAGCCAATAACCAGTGTGCTAACTAAAGTACAAAAACTTTAACACCTATTTAATTTACTCAAATAAACCAACATAAGCAATAAAATTATACAATAACCATAAAATTGTGCAAACTAAGGTACAAAATCTTTACATTTATTTAATTTACTCAAATAAACCAAATATATTTCGGGTCCGATCTGGACCCGGCATCAGTTGAGTATATACAAGTAGACATTTGTCATGTAAAGTACCAATAAGATCTGGAGCCCAGAACGACATAAGGACTAAAGGTATATGAACGCTGAATTAATTAGAAAAAGAAAGAGTACTCCAAAGTTCATCATTTCGGCTCAGTCTTACAACCCATATTTGTCACTGAATTTTTTTACAGCACTCAGACTAAAGTGAAAAAACGAGGTTTGGAACTAAACATATAGGAATTAAGGTGAAGGCATTTAGGAAAGAGGGGTCCTAGGACAACACCAGGCATTACTTTTTTTCCTCAATTTGGTCACCGTACGGAATCAGACCGGGGTTGAAAATTGGAAAAAATGGATCTTAGGACTAAAGATATAGGAATCGTGAAACCAATATGGATCGGTAGAACACACTTTACCTGTTACAAAAAAGTCGGTCTTACAAAGCGGATCGATCACTTTACCCGAATCAGACCACTTTTCATAATGTACCACAATGTATGAATTTCATTTTTATTAGGTTAAAACTTAGTATCCAGTCTTCCGAATTTGGGGTGCAGGGGAGGATTAGACCGTTCGAAACCACTCACCCCCTCCTACCTGGCGGTATGGATTTTCAACTATTTGGGGCAGGACTTCTTACTATCTTGAAGCTTACAAAAATTATGTTTGGCTCTAAAGGACATTTGTATCCAAAGCCGTAAAATCCAGACCAACGACCAGCATAAGCACAGTTAATACTGTATCGACTGTCATCTTTTTATTTCGCCATTCTCGGCGGTCATCCTGGAAGAAATGCCCATACTCACACACGCTGGGCAGGCGGGTTGGTGAGCGCGGTGCCGAAACCCTTGCACCAGTGACACCGCTGCCTGTCACCAGTCTGTCTTATATAAGGCCCGGCAATTGGGGATAGATATACCGCCATCCATCGGTCCCAGGCAATGGTGGGCCGCCTGGTTTTTGCCTGAGAGCTGTTCTCTTACTCTCCCCCGAATAACTTCAAGAGGATTTGCGAGTAAGATGGTGGTACCTCCATAGTCGAGCCCGGCATTAGCTCTACCACCTATATACATATCCTTATCAATATTACTATATTTAAGTCTAAAATAAAGCAACTACCTTTATTATCTCTGTTAATATTGTTAGAAACAAAATAATTAAACGTAATTAGGAGTTTTCTGTCTTAAATTTAATTGGTACTTGGACCGTTTTAATCTACATGACTTCAATCAAGTATATAATAAGAATACACCAAACAAAATATGTGTGTTTATCCACGGTTCGTGGAGTGTGTGGTGTGATGTTTATGTATAGATAAAATAAATAAGTATGTAAATCTTCTTCCGCCGCAGATTTATTGTTGGGGGCCCCTGACTGTTGTAAAATAATCATAATAATTAACTGACGGAACCAAAAAGTGAGAAGTTAGACAACAAGTAATTCCATAAATAAATTCAGAAAGACAAAACCAAAATGCCATAAATAAAACCATAAATCTATTTATTCTAATAATAAATTAGTAAAAAGTTCGTGTCTGTACATTGAATATCTTAGCAAAATTTTAAATGTAATGGGTTATTGGTATTGATTATCTTAATTATTATTATTTATTATTACCTGTACTGTACAATTTTTGGCATTTTTTCTGTATGTATGTATGTTCCGTTTTTAACTCGAAGAACCACTCAATGGATTTGGATGCGTTTTTTATTATCATCGTAGTGACCCCTGCCAACATTATATAAGGCTATAAGGGGTGTTCATAAAATAACGCCCAAGCTGAAAATGGGGCAGAGATTGAATAAACGCGGGCTGAGCCGCGGGCAAAGGTAAGTAAAACATAAACCCAAAAAGTATTGTTTGAATACGAAACAATGTAGATCAAATCTGTATTTAATTTACTCGTAATAAAAAAAAAATCGTCCGAAACGGATCCGACTGCGCACCCCAACAACTACACATCTACTTTTGTAGGACGTCTCGCTCTCACTGATAATATATACATTAAACACACATACATACACTCACGCCTGTCTCACACAAGGGTAGGCAGAGACTCCAGATTTACAACTGCTACGATCCTGACAAACCTCTTTTCCTTCTGCTAGCTACATCCATTCATCTATCCATCAAATGAAAATATATGTTATAGATAAGGCCTTCTAGGTTTTCCTAGTCAATCCTCAGGATTGACAAGAAGTCTCAGTTAAAGGCCAAACAACTTTGTCATTGGGCTTTTGATTAATTATTTTTTTGGTTAAACTTAAAATTGATTACTTAGTTAGTTAAAGGTCGAACTTAAACCCCTGATTGTGGTACCGATTGGACTATTTCACTATGATAACAAGTGCGTCGAAGTAAATGAAAAGGCCAAGCTTACATTTTAGGTACCTATAAAAGGCTAAATAAAATTATGTTTCTTTGAAAATAGAAAGGATAGGTAATACATGATATTCGCTTACAAAAAAGTCATTACAAATTCATACCCATCTTCTATCCAATATCTCAATATCCCAATATTATTGTAACACAAGTAGACGTTTATGGAACATTAAGTGCCACCGTCAAAAGAAATACAAGGATGGACGTCCCCGCCCGCCCAGCCGTTCCCGACCTCTCCTCCCTCACTCCGGCCGGCGGCGGGGGGTGGACCCGACTCAGCGATGTCGGACATCGACGGTACCGCCCAAGCAAGAAGAGTAGCGATTCAAAAGTAATATTGTCAAAAATTTAAACTTTCCTTCAAATTAAAACTTGATAACTAGTTGGAGAAAAAATTAAGAAACCCCTAAAAAAATGTGTCACAGTAAGCCAAAAAACAAAAATATTTTGACATATTATATAACAATGATTTCAAAACAAATGGTGAAAAATTACATATTTTGACTCTTGGAAATCTCCGAACTGCAAACAAATCCAAATTAACATTTACGAGTTTCATGGCGGTATAGAATGCAAAAAAAATCTAGATGTACTGAGCTCTGAAGGAATTTGAAATGAAACGAAATGAATACTTCATTTCTGTAATGAAGGTACATAAATACTGTCATTACATGTTAAACTAATAAAATTTGTAACCCAGAACTTTTCGCTTACCGGGCGATTGCTCTGCTACACCACTACCTGAAATTATGCCAAATTTTGCTAAGACACGGAGAAAACAGATAAAACTTTTGAAAAAAAAAACAGTTTTCCCTGCTATAATCCGCTGTTCTTCCCTAACATAGTCTCGTAAGATACTCTTGAAGTCGGCGTATGATAGAAATTGACGCATAATCCGGACGCGATCTTCCGTGAAATGCGAGTATACACTTTATTATTTAGGAGCTTAGATTAGTCACGTGAATATAAATTAATACTGTGGTTTTTTGTCATATATACTTAACAGATTTCTGATTGGACATTTGCACTCCATTCATATTTAGGGTTCCGTACCTGAAGATCGCCAAACGGGACCCCATTACTCAGCCTCCGCTGTCTGTCCTTCTGTCCGTCCGTCTGTCTGTCGCAGGGGTCTACAGCTTCAGCCGTGAAAGGTAGCGAGTTAAGATTTTCACAGAATCTCCTTGCGATGGATAAATTGCCAAGTGTTTATATTGTCTATAATGGTTTCGATAAGAGTGATGTGATTCTTCACTAAAATGATACAACAGATGACGGTAGAGCAATAATAGTCTTAGACTCTTCTTTAATATACTAGCGTCCTCTAAACGACAAGTGGCTCACTATTAGGTGAGTATTTATACACATGTACATATCGCTGTAGTATGGGAAAGCACTTGCGTCAGTTCGCAGGTTTTGTTGAGAACTAGTTAGCTCATTTAGTAGAGCAATCGCCCGGTTAACGAGAGGTTCTGTGTTCGAATCCCGGCTCAGGGCTCTTCACATCCAGATTTACTTTTCTGCCTTTCTATAGCGCAATGATATAATATTAATTTGTTCACTATTAAACTCTATGTATTCAATAGATCTAATTAAGCTGGTTCATTATTATTTCTTGTATAAATAATACAGTTAATTTCATGTTTCTAAGTCAACTGAAAGTACCTTATAAGTTTTTCATGGTGATCGATTTGCATGAAATTGATAACGTAAGCGGCAATTTTTTTTTTTTGCGTTGAGTTATGAAACTGGTTTTAGTGAATATTTTTAAAGGAAACATTTACGAACTAAAATGAATAGAACCTGATATTTTGTACTGGCTATATAGGTGCTCCGTTTTAAAAATATATATTTTTTTGTTTTCTGTACTCTTCAAGCCCAAGTTCATCTTTCATGATATATTTTTTTGTTCATATGTCAGTATATAATTATAAGCATTAATTTAATTTGTGATTAATATTTTACTGCATGACACAAGTAAGTCCAATTACACAGTTCACTTGCGATAATAGATCAAATCATATGTTCACATGCTGCGTACTTCATCGGTACTTATTAGAGTAAGTACTTTCTCATTTAGGATCAAGATGGCGGCATTGCGATAAAAGATCAGTTTTTTTAAAGAAATAAGGGTCTTATGTGACTACAAGCTTAAAATTTTTCGGGCTTTACACGTCGTTGAGAAAGGGGTAAAATTAAATACCCGTAGTAAATCGACAAAATTTTATGGAGCATGAAACCAGTCAAGTAAAACTTCAACCGATCGGTCGAATTTCATTTTATTTCACATAAGAAACAATCTATATTTTAAAAAACAATCATAACTTGTATTGGTAATAGTGATTATTTTAAATTTCAAGTAAAAATTACATTTGTAATTGTGGAAATTTTGCAAATAGTACATCAATAAAAAGGTACCTCAGTTAATCTAACACGTCACCATTGCAGTACACCAATCATAAATTATTCTATAGGTATATCGGCTACATGTACGTATCATGCGCATTATTTATCAATGAAATTAAGTATAGTATCCAACAGTGAAGTCATAAACAATTAGATATTAAAACTATAGCGTGAAGGTGGAGGTCACTAATAAGTTGACCGAAACGTCGAGCAAACTCTCTTTACTATAATTTAATCTGTTATGTGCTAATTTATTGTTGATTCTAGACAGACAAACTGTACTATTTAGTTATGCACTCGCGAGAATATAGCAAGTTTCATTAGCATACTGCCCACAGCGAGGCTGCCCGTGGTCGTGGGAGTCGGACGGGCCGGCCCCGGGAGTGTGACGTCACAAACGACTCGTTACTGCAGACTGCTGGTCCCCTGGTACTTCCCAACGAATCGTCACCGACACTGCATCGAATCAACGATCAGTCACTCTGATTTATACACTCAAATTCATACTGCAGACTCCGTTAGTGATGAAGAGAACAACTAATACGGGGCGTAAATAATTAAATAAAACTACATTAATCTGCCAGTGATGAAGAGAACAACTAATACGGGGCGTAAATAATTAAATAAAACTACATTAATCTGCCAGTGATGAAGAGAACAACTAATACGGGGCGTAAATAATTAAATAAAACTACATTAATCTGCCAGTGATGAAGAGAACAACTAATACGGGGCGTAAATAATTAAATAAAACTACATTAATCTGCCAGTGATGAAGAGAACAACTAATACGGGGCGTAAATAATTAAATAAAACTACATTAATCTGCCAGTGATGAAGAGAACAACTAATACGGGGCGTAAATTATTAAATAAAACTACATTAATCTGCCAGTGATGAAGAGAACAACTAATACGGGGCGTAAATAATTAAATAAAACTACATTAATCTGCCGATCATACTGAAGAGCTCTCCATTGTTTTTTCTTTTCTTACGTTCAATATGGTCAGTGAATTACATATGTGGTTTATTTTTAGGGTTTTGTAGTCCGACAAGGAACCCTTATCGTTTCGCCATGTCCGTTTGTCCGTCCGTCTGTCCCCGGCTTAGCTCAGAGACTACTAGTACCAGAAAGCTGTAATTTGGTATGGGTATACATATTAATCACGTCGATAAAATCCCATCCCACTATAATTTCATAAATGCGAAAGTTTGGATGTATGGATGGATGGATGGATGGATGGATGTTTGTTACTCTTTCACGCTATAGCTACTGAACCGATTGGGCTGAAATTTTGTTGTGACTGTAAAAATGAAATGTAGTTCTATACCTGGAATAGGAGGACATAGGCTACTTTTTATCCCATAAATCAGTTCTCATGGGATGAAAATGAGTTTTCAAGTCTCTATATAAAAGTGATGTGTCACCCTTTGACGCCATGCTTACGAAACCCATTGGGCTGAAATTTTGTAAATGTAGTTCTAGATCTTGAATAAGACATAGACTATTTTTCCCATAAATCAGTTCCCATGGGATGAAAATGTGGTTTCAAGTTTCTATAGAAAGGTGATGTGTCACCCTTTCAAGCCGTACCCATTGAACCGATTGGGAAGAAACTTTGTGCAAATAAAGTTCTAGATCTAGAATAGGACAAAAACTACTTTTTATCCCATAAATCAGTTCCCATGGAAAAGCTTTATAAGAGATATACAAAATTGGAAACACAGAGACGCATAACACACACATTTCACCAGCTGTGTTTACTGCTGTAGGTAAGAGTCCGAAAAATATTGTCAGATTTTATAGGAGTACACAAAAACTAATTCAACGCGGGTGAAACCGCGGGCAAAAGCTAGTGGTAAAATAAAATCAGTACAGAAGCAAGCCGGTAGACAGCCGGTACCGAGATCAGCGGGCCTATTATGTTACTTAGTGTCGGTTGCCATCTGGTTGCTAAATACTAAAAACAAAAATAAAAACTGCTAAAATTCCCTACACTGTATATTGAACTGTTCACGAACTGTGACGTCACTTTAAGCACGAACGTGTCCTTAGATAATTCGAATTCGATAGTATATCTATGTTTTTGACGTTTGGCAATCAGTTGGCAACCAACTCAACGATACATAATCTAGGGGCAGGTTAGTATGGAGATTCGCGGAACGTAGTGGAGTAACGACACCAAGTCAAGTTGCAGTATTAGACCTGCCATTCACTTTTACGATTGCTTAGCAAGTTTTAGAAGTCAAGCCGCCTAATTTAGAATAATATTTAGCTTCTGATCGATGAAACTGCTAGCTATAGGTGGATATAACACCATTAATCAGTTAGTTCTTGGCAGAGAAACAACATCTATGTACAATAAATTATACAAAACTCCTTGACATTTATTAAATTAAGGAAACGTCAGTAGAACACGATATTGATACCCGGGTTTGAATTATTGCAACATAATCTGCACCAGTAGGTATTTTAGAAATTATGTGTTTACCAAGCATTTGTGAAACAAAACACTGCAAAGTAAACCTGCGTGCCCTGAAGAGCGTGTATTTTTTTCCCAAAGTACTGCGCTGAGGCTCTATCACGTTGGGACTCCAAAATAGAACTATTTTAAGCGGAACCGTTTCGATCTCGGTGCAAAATGCACCACTTATGTTGTTTATCTTATTTTTAAATAAAATTTATGAAATAAAATAGTTTCATCTTATTTTGCGACTATTGTTTTATAACTATCAGGGGTTTTTAGCAGAGTTGCGTCACATTATGGATTATAGTTCGCGTGAATATCCATACCAAATTAAAAGCGTGTTTAAAGTTGTTGTGGACAGTAATTTACAACGAATTCATCTTGCGCTGAGATCAAAACGGTTCCCCTATTCATTATCAATCCACGAGGCTAAGTCCTAGCTACGTAGATGAAACCAATCTATTCAATGTACGTTGACAGTCCTTTATCAAATCGTTACTTTAACATAAATCCTCTTGAAATAAAGTCAAAAAGTGCATTAAAATCAATTGGAAATTCAATTGTAACCCCTTTACAAAGTTGCTGTTAATTTGTCTTTGGTATACGTGAAGCGGTACCCTTTTGTAGGGAATTCCCCTCCGCGGGGAAATTAATATCAGGTAGCGAGTACGATGGGGGGGACAGGGTGAACGCGAGGGGAGGGCGGTATACTCGAAACTTTTCCCTCACATATGTATGCTATAACCGTAGCAACTGTAGACTTAAGTTGTGTAAAGATAAACTACGTTAAAGTATTGTTACTTTATCAAACGCATAAATTATGCCTATATATTTTTTTATAGAACCCTCGCCCAAATTCTGTTTAGAGCGACAAATAAGAACCCTGACTGCAGACAGTAACTCAACTTGAGGCATAGTAAGTAAACGGTGATACTTCCAGTATTTGTGCGTGACCTAAGTTAGGTACATTAAGTGTACCCAGATGCCAATATAATAGTCATTACGTCATACGTAGGTCCTAGACATACATACATATGGTAGTTATATCAAATAATATAAACTTACTAGGCAAAATTAAAAGTTGCTTACTTATATTTGGGCAATTAGTCATGCTTTTTGTTATTAGTTCTTCAACAAGAGTAAAATCTATATCAGAGCCCGCTTCTGAACTCATTTTGTAATTTATTTGCACAAAACACTTTCAACTAAAATATAAAGCAACATAAATTCCCGCTTTCACGCAACTTTTTATTATTATTGCCGGCTGGGCAAAGGTATTTACCGCCATGCAGCCTTCTTCATGGACAACGCAATCTAGAGGAAAACGCTAAGAACTAAGAGAAAAAAACAGCGAGAAAAAGCTCATTGAGGTTAAATTCCAATTATTCAATGGTTTTAAATGTACCTATAAAATCAATATAAATTATATATTTTTGTTATTATCATTTCAATTATAAAATGTAGCAAACATTTCTACATTCATAACATGAAATTGTAAATAATTTTATTTTTATTTTTAAATTGGCCGCTTAAAACTTTATGATAGCTAAACTCCTTAGTCTCTTAAAAACATAGACACCCATGGTTTTAAAAAGAAAACAAGTGAAATGTACTCTGTGAACATATGGTAATTATATTATTAATATATAATATAATAATAAATACTAATTGCCAGGCCTTAAAACAGACTGGTGACGGGCAGCGGCGTCACTGGTGCAAGGGTTTCGGCACCGCGCTCACCAACCCGCCTGTCCAGCGTGTGTGAGTATGGGCATTTCTTCCAGGGGAACCGCTAAGAGTGGTGAAATCCTGGAAAGGCCTATGTCTAGCAGTGGACGAAACAGGCTGATGGATGGATGGATGGATGGTGAGCAACCACCTCTAAGTAATAACTTCTCAGTTTCAGTGGTCGCAGTAATGTACCGAGCCGACGTCGGCCTCTCTAATTAGTGTAATTTTATATTATTTTATAAAGATATCATGTTGTTTAGAGGTTAACAAAAAACAAAATTTTATCATAAACAACATTATTAATTTCTCTCTTTCATCGGAATAATAATAACGCGAGTAAGGGTTCTTAAAGCACAACCTCCAAGTTGTGCTTGTTTTTAACAGCTGAATATTTTATATTGCCTCGTGACCCAAACGTGTCCCCTGATGCATATTTGCGTTTAGTCAATGACGTAGCGGGTCTACAAAGCGAGAAAACTATAGAGTCGTAGAACTTGCTACGCCGTAGCATTTGCCTCGCCGAATTTACTTGAAATGTTATTTATTGCTGTTTATTAACATTGCACACACTAAGTCGACAAACAGGTAGCTGCAGCCTCCAATGATAAATTGGAAAATTATTCTTTGCGGACCACAGACTTAATAGACCTACTGAAAAAGGAAATAAAAATCAATTACCCTTGTAACGTAATGAACAGAAAATGACGTACTATCCTACAAAATTACTCATCCTTTTTTACGTACAGTGGACTTTTGCTGAGCTTCAATAATACCTAGGATGAAGAGCGCTCGCACAAAAACTGGGAGAGTAACAGTAGTGAATTTATTTATCATGTTATTAGATATGTCAGAAAAAATATTGATAATTTCCCGAGGCTTGATTGCACCACTCTGTTGAAGCCAGAAATAAACATAAACTAGCTTTTCCAAAATTTTGACTCGCCAAAGTAGGTGCCTCTTTTGTAGGAAGGACATGGTATAAGATTTTACAATAAGCTTCCAGAGGAGGTCCTTAGTTTGCCTGAAAATAAGTTTAAAGCAGGGGCTACTTAAGAAAGCTTATTATAAAATCAATGATTATTTGGACGACAAAGAAGCATGGAGTAATAAATATTAATAATCTTAATCAAAATTGTAATTTATAATTAGCATATTTGAAAACTGTATGATTCCTTTAAAGGCTTGAAATTAATTAATATGTAAACTGACTTTGTTGTTAAAGGTAATGAGAATGAGAATATCTTTATTTGTGCAGACATAGGTAAAGGGTTGTTATAACATGCAAAATTGTCCCATATGCTTTGCCATTCGGCATACAAAAATATAAACTTAATACTAAACATCAAGGAAAACATTTTAAGCATTTTAAGAAAACTAAACCTTAAATACTGATTAAATTGTTTTTTAAGGAACACTCGTTGTAAACATTATTAAATATTATCAATTATAAGAAATAATCATTAAGCATCATGTCACACATTAAAAAAAAATTATTATAATTAATATTAATAAAACAATATCCGTAACACATCAATTAGTAAAACTTGAAAAAATTATATATATTTTGAGTTTAAAACTTATCTGGCTCATGTTTCCAAATTAGTAACTACATATCTGTTAAAAACTCCTTAACTGTGTTGTATGTTTTGTTAACAAGAAAGTCTTTTAATTTGTTTTTAAAAGATGTAATACATCGTATTTCTTTTATTGAGTTTGGAAGTTTATTAAAGATCGTAGACGCCATGCCGTTACATTATTGTCTAATAGACAATATGATATCTCATAACTGTATCCAGTTACATACATTTTTTCACGTGACATAATTCCTGCAGTCTTTTTTTGTATATTTGTAAGATGGTTTTGTACCAAATTTTTTTTTTAAGAAGGCATGTTTGCTGAGTTTCTTGCCCTTCTTCTTAGCAATACTAATCGAATGGTGCGGATGGTCAGGCATTATGTATATATAATATTTTTATTCCTATATTTCTCTATTTTATGTAGGTGTATAACTTTATTACATTTTAGTAGCCCAACCTTAATATTTTTTGTATGTATTTCCCGTATTTATTTATCAACTTATTTGTTCATTGCATCATATAAATATAATATTTTTATTCCTAGATTTCTCTTTTTTATGCAGGTGTATAATTACATTTTAGTAACCCAACCTAAATATTTTTTGTATGTATTTCCCTTATTAGTACCTATATATTTTTTATATTCTAAAGATATTTATTGTAAAGATATTACGAAACAAATAATTTGATTTGATTGTTTTTTTTTATTTGTAGGCGAGGCGCCAATCTTTTAATAAAAATCTACGGAAGTCAGTAATAGACGAATGACTGATACAACGCAACTGCCTGTAACTACTCCCGGGTACGGATACTCATGACGTTATGCTAGAAAACAACTAGTCGCTTGGCGGCATGGTGTCGTAATGAGGATGGCCACTGCCGAAGCCTGACACCAGTAAATAGGTCCTACCTACGTCATCTCTGCAGACGGGACCAAGATCTGATAATCTTACGACCCTCATTACTACAAAGACAATAGATTGTTGGCATACCTTTTTAAAATCCCTTAATCGCCGTTTACGATATACAGGAGAAGACGTGTAGTGTGACGATATTCTTTTGCCACACGCCACAGAATCTCCTGATTAATTTCACATGGCTTTTTTTAAAGAGTTAGTGTTGGAACTTAAATATCGTTATTTACCCCAGTCCAATGTCTATGACGTTCGTTTGATCATGTGGATCCATTTAATTATCCATGAATCAGTACTAATATCAATATAAATATTATATGGCTTTTTAATTAACATGTAGTACTTATAATGTGTAGTTAGATAAATCTCTTACTCACAGTGCTGATTTTGTAGTTGGATATAAAACATGAAATAATGTAGATGGCTGACAAGTGATATTTTGTGATTGGTTTGGTTATGTAAATACAAATACAAAACACTTTATTCCACCAAAACCACAAAAAACTAAACAAAAAATATTTAGAGGACTACAATTTTGTAAAATTATAAATTATATAACGATTAAGTTATCATTAGAGTTACAATAAGGTTTTAACTAATATTTAAGTTTTATACTGAAAAGAAATAAAAAAGTTAACTTTAGAAAAACAAATTATTGTTTCAGGAAGAAAATATACATAGAAACAAACAAAAAATACAAAGATCGATATATACTTCGACCAACTTTTAGTGGTCGTCAGTCGAATAAAGAAAATGTGTATTTAATATTTATGTATAAATGGATATTTACGTACAAAAACCTTTTTTAGAATACTTAACTCTAAACTATTTTATTCTGAAGTAGGGTAAAGCAGGAGTGGTTCGGTTGTTTGAACATTTTTACACTCTTCTTTCATTCATCCAATGCATAATATGTCCAAACCCTTGAACCACTCGTTCTGCTTTACCCTAGCTTAGAATAAAATAGTTTAAAGTTAAGCATTCTAAGAAAGTTTTTATACGTCCATATCAATTTATATATAAATGTCAAATACACATTTTCTTTCTTCGACTGACGATGACCACAAGTTGGTCGAAGCATATATCTATCTTTATATTTATTGTTTGTTTCTATATGTATCTATTATCCATATAACTAGCTATATTTTAAGACTCAAGAAGTCACAAAAATAGTATTAATTTAATTTTTCCGGATGAAAAGGTATCCGGCACAGCATGAGACTTCAGGCGTTTTTATTTAAACGCGTATGACATTACACAGGCCCATAATACATATTGTGTTCCGTAGAGTTCGTTGGATATTATTTTTAATCATTTACATTATTTATTTTATAAAGGATACATGAAACACATTCCATAGCTTGTTCCATTCGCTAAAATAAAAATATCACGACGGTCATTGGCCCAACAAGACTATAATAGAGAGAAGGAAAAATAAAACTAGTGATTTATGAAAACCCGTTTAGGTAAAAGGCGTCCGCTCAAAACGGCATAAAAGAAATGACCGAAGCCAGGGCAGGGCGGGCGGAGCGGGGTGGAGAAGGGCGCGGGCGGCAGCGGTAGCCCACCAACGATATTGCAAAAAAACAGCCCAACTCACTTCTGTCAACCCTCATAAACTATACTCAATGCCGACATTCGAACACTCGGCCCTAATTTTTTGAACGATATGCGATATGTTTTTTTCTGTGAGTTCAACGTGGTCATAGTGCCGTGCGCCATTTGTGCGGAATAGAACCTGATACCTGACTGCGGCATTACGTATTTCAGGTTTCGGTTTCTATACTTTGATTGTTAGACCTTGTGTATAAACGTCCTGTAGTGACAACTTTAATAAGCGTATCAAATTGTGTACAGTCTATATTTACGTAATTTTGTAAAAAGCTTTTTATTACGTTAAAAATATATTTATTACGAGGCGTTATTCAGTCTTTCCAGGGACTTCCGCAAAATCTGTAACGGACGACTGATTCATAGTTCGCAACTGCTTGGAGCCACTTCCCCAGTACGGCTACTCATGGCGTCATGACGGAACAGGACACGTCGCTTGGTAGCATGGTCTCGTCATGAGGGTGGTGACGAGTCACGCCCGTAAATAACGCCGTTTCTGCAGACGAGGCCAAGATCCGATGATCTTATGACTCTAAATACTACGGAGTCATAGATTGGCGGCATACTTTTTCAAAATACCCTATTCTTCTCATACGAAATCCACGAAAACACATGGAGTGGCAATATAAATGACGTAGCTTCATGCCACAACTTTTCAACAATGAAGCCATCAATTTCTATAAATAACATTCCCTGAAACAATTAAAGTATTGTTTATTAAACATGTGATGAAATATTATAAATAACACTCATTGAAACACAACAAATATTTCCAAAATATTGATGCCACGTAAACCTTTTATTTACGTCAAGAAATTCAATAAATATTTGGTCTGAAAAGGTCCGTCCGTGCACCACACTGAAAACTAGACATCCACACTGTTCCACTTAGATTAAAAATATACTATATTTTAAGAGGACGCCATGATAACTGGCTGGCCCTACAAAAGAATTCCTGTCAGAGAAGACTTAAAAAAACACGTTAAAGAATAAGACTAACAAAAAGGTTTAAACAAAATTTCCGTAACTGTTGCGGATGAAACTCGACACGCGCGAGAAGTGTGAAGTTGCGGTTCTGGGTACCCATGCAACGAGCGGTTTGCGTCTCGAGGTTCACTTCAGACGTGTCGGCTTCTGCACACCGCAGCCGGGAAGCGGTACCGGTATTCACTTTCAACGTTTACTTTTTGCGTTACAAACCTAGGTAAATAAATTCTATATATGGAGCTTTTCATAGAATGTAATTTATGCTTACACTTTTAAGAGACAAGCATGAACGTTTATTGAGTATAATTATGAACGCTAGGTTTATACTACTTTAATACCGGTGTTCATAAATAAATATTCTGATTTAAGCGCAGTAACTACTAAGCTAGGGATGAATCTTAAAACAGTTTTTATTTAGGCTTCCTTATCGTGCATTCTGCTCGACTATGAAATCATCTACCTGAATTCGTTCAAATCCGTTGTACTTTAAACACATTTAAAATTGAACAAAAAGGTCACTACATACTTTATTAACTTATCCTCTATTTATTCATGTGAATTCCATATAGAATTTTTCATCGTGTATATTATAGGTTTAATGTGTAGGTTTTGTATAATATACTTCGACCACTTGATCTTCAAAATCAAATTTTATTCATTCATTTATTATAATTGAAAAAATATATTTTACACAACCTACCCTTGATTATATGTTTCACTATTACTTAGCTATACGTGCCGCTTTTGTAGAAAAAGTATTTTTTATTTATTCTGGTACGTTTGGTTTTGTGTAAATGTACATTTTGTGTAATAAATAAATAACATATTATATGTATTTGCTTACACCTTAAGGTGAAAAGCATGAATTGGGTATAACTAAAGAACGATAGTGTTCTAATTGGTAAGATCTGGAGAGCTATGTGGCTTCACATTTTGAAACTGTCAAAATACTGTACAAAATACTCTTTTTGTAAATATTTGAGGTGACCGCAATGAGAGAATTACTACGTTTACGTACGAAAATAACATCCCTAAACCAAATGAGCTTATTAAATATATAGGCTTAATAGTTCACTAGTTAACTTTAAATGTAAATTAATGTTTTTTTAAATCCTAAACATTTAACAATAGTAGATTGTTATACGAATAAGAGTGCAAAAAAACGAGCCATATTATCGAGATATTTAGCTGCCTGAGCCTTGGCAAAAGCAGTTATAGTTCGAGGTAATATGGCTCGTTTCTAGCCGAATTCAACACTCTGCTTTTCACTTCGATTGCGAGGAAATGAAACTGATATTGTTAGCAAATATTATAGCCAATACATGAAATTCTCATAACTTTTATGATATATTTGTTTAGATTTTGGCGGCAATATCTGCTTAACAACTTTCTTTGCGTTTCTTTCCATTAATGTGTTAAGATCACTATTTCATCATCACTTGATTTATTGCTGATTTAAACAATCAAACAATTAAATATCTACTTCTGAGAAAAAAACAACAGCTCTTTCCGGCCACAACTTTTTTTTTATTCTGCCACCGATTGGAAAGGCATGGGTAACTTAGCCCACACAGCCATGTTTAAATAACGTAAATAAATAATTAGACATGCATGTCTGAGGTTTATTTATTTTATATCATATTTGTTTAAGTCACTGAATATCCTTCTGAGTATCGTCTGAAGAGTCCGTGTTCATCGCTGTCCTGTCAGTTCACGCTAAAATGATAGAATCTTAGCGCGAACACTATTGAGTTTGAAAAAGTTTCTCAATGAAGTTGTACTGTGTATTTGGCTGTAAGGCCTATTGCCATAGTCTTAGAAGAAGTAAACACTTGTATGCACCAGAGCATAAAAAGTATAAACAAGAAGTTTAAGAGCATGAGAAGTGAAAACGTTATTTTCCAAACTATTCTGAATCAGGATTTTTATGAAACTTTGCTATTACCGTTGCTGGATAGTTGTGGTCTGAACTAATCAGAACATTTTTACGGTAAATAGTTTGGAGAAAAAAATAAATTTAATCGATTTATTAAGATAAAATAACGAAAACAATTGAAACATAATTTGTATATACCAAATTAGCGCTGGATGTTGTGTAACAGACGCAACTGCCTACTTAGTCGTGAACCTTCACATCTTGGCTATTTAGCCACAAAGTGCCTACTAATTAGTGGAACAAAGAACGACAAGCGTGTTAGTCGATGAGTGAACGTTCCACGACGACCCATTTTCTCGTTCATACTGTTATTAAGTTCAGATAGCGTTGAGCCATCATGTTAGCGTTTGATAAATGACGACGCACCGCCGCCCGCCTCGCCGCCCGCCCAGGGTGTAGCCGGGCGGTGACTGACGCTGAAGGATGATAAATAATTTAAGCTACTGATAAAAACTACTCGAGACTGTTGAAAACTAACGAGATATCCTGAACAGGGGTTATAAACTGTACACCCAGGGGCGATAATATATATTTAGTACACTTAATTAAATAAATGTATATCATCGCGGTATAGAAAATCAGAAAAGTAAATCTGGACATGAGGAGCTCTGAGCCGGGATTCAAACCCGGGACCTCTCAGTAACCAGGCAGTTGCTCTACCAACTGAGGTATCCAGTTCTCAACACGACTTGCGTATTTACGATGCCGCCACGATATGTATAGATACTGACATAATAGTGAGCCTCTTGGTGCCTAGAAAACGCTAGTGTATTCAAGACAAGTCTAAGACTATTATTGTCCTAGCATCACCTGTTACAGCATCGGGTAGTTATAAATACACATCACTCCTATCGAAACTATGATATAAATACATTTCTGTATTTTAAACACTTGGTGATTTATCCATCGCAAGTAGATAATAAATTAAATCGATATCATTGTGGTATAGAAAATCAGAAGACCAATAGCTTAGGAGCTACAGTTGCTAGAGCAACCGCCCGGTAAGCGAGAGGTCCCGGGTTTGAATCCCGATTCAGAGCTTCTCACGTCCAGATACACTTTTCTGATTTTCTTTACTGCAATGATATTTTAATTTGTTATCTCCTTGCGATGGATAAATCGCCAAGTACCTTACCTACCCTTTTATATGAAAGAGAAATTTACTTGCTTTCTCTTCTCCGATAATGGATTTGCGCACTCCCTATTATTTCAGGGAGTATGTTCAGCGTACATGTTTGCGGACGACCTGTGCACGCTGCGGGCCGGCCGCGACATGGGCGAGGTGTCGCGTCTCGTGCAGGAGGATATCGACAACGTAGTGCGATGGTCGCACGATAACGGAATCGTACTCAATGCCGAAAAAACTAACCTCCTTGTTATCCGGTCTCCGTACTCTTGTACCCCGGACTCTTCATGTCAACTGGTTGCCCACGACTTTAACTGTTTCCATAATAACTTATCTAATTGTAAATGTAAAACAATAAAGCAAGTTCCATGTGTTACATACCTAGGAATGTGCATCGATGAAAATATGGGCTGGACTAAACACATAGAAAGGATATTAAATAAGCTACGCATATTGTTATTTAAATTCAAACATCGTAGTTACAAAGTACCAATTTCTGTGCTAAAAACTATATATATGTCGTTGGTTGACTCAATTATATCTTATGGTGTGGACTGCTATGGATCTATATTTAAAACATACATGGATAAGATTGAAAATATACAAATAAAATTCTTAAAATTCCTAGTCAGTAAAAATGTTAGGAAAAAACACAAAAATAATATCAAAATATTGTACTCATTATGTAAAATACTACCGGCTTCATTAAAATATAAATACATAATTGCAGTAAATGGCCATGGCACCCCAGATCATAAGATACCTAAACAGCATGGGCTCAACACGAGAGCAACTGCTCAGGGTAAATATGAAACAGTAAAAGTGAATAACTACTTTGGCGGCAGATTGCTTAAACGCAAAATTCCAATGTTATATAATGAAATGCCTGTTCGTATAAGATCTGAACAAAATAAAAATAAATTTGCAAAATTATATAAAACTTACCTTCTACAAAATATGTAAACATAGATTAAAATAACAATGTTATTATTTATTGTTAATGTACCTACCTACGAAAAAGAAGTGCGACTCCCTCCCCACAGACAAACCAAATTCCTACTTGGTTTTGTGGGATGTATTTAGATTTAAGTTATTCTTGAAATAAATAAATATATTCATTCATTCATTCATTCCACAATTTCATTTCACCCGCACTTATTTTGTTTTGCTTACCTACCTACGATTACCTTAATTTATGCTTAAAGTGTTCCCCTGGTTGTTGATACCTTTTTATTATCTTATATTTGGTATAAATTTTTTAATTTCTTTATTACAATTATTTCTTTATATTTATGTTTCCTTAGGCGACGACTGAAAGCCAACGTTGTGGTCTTATATATAAACGACCATAAAATAATGTCGATTCGTAGCCTTTTTTGCTACCGTGACACATACGCATGAATACATTCACAACGATGTCTATGTTAGGTTACGTAATTTTTTTCGGTTAAAACTAAATGCATGTCCTATGTTTATTTTCATTTTTTGTATTTTTTCTGAATGTGTTAATTATAAGTATTCTAGATATAAGAAGAATTTGTGTACCTTAGTTTTGTATATGTACGTGTTATGGTGCTGAATAAATGTTTTATCTATCTATCTATCAAGTGTTTAAAATACAGAAATTTATTTCTATCATAGTTTTATACACTTGATTGTCACCTTCTAATATTTTTCAAGTTTTGCATTTCTAAACTTAGGTCATGAAAGTCACCTCCGCGGCTTCTCCGACAACAACGAACGTCAGACATCTATAAGAAAAAGAGGTGGAATTTTCTTTCAAACAATTATCGGTCGGATGGATTCGTAAGGATTGCTTCAGAAAGTTTTTCAATATAAGTTAGCGCGCCATCTTCTGAGCAGCCAATCGACGACTCCGAGATTATATTAATCGCGATCGATTCAGAACGCATTTCTAATCAAGCGAGTTATGTCAACAATTACATAGAATCGAATTCGGCACAGTTTGTGTTCAGAGAATAAAAAAGAGTAACTTTCAAGAGGTTTTTAGGAACATTTTTATGTGTTGTTTAGATATGTCACGTGTGTAACACAATACACAGAAAATACCGTCAACGAAGATGTAACCTGTTTGAAAATATTCATTTAATGTTGTGACGCTATCGAGATAAAAGCTAAAAAGCACAATCATATCCAGAATAATCATAACCAAACAAGCTTTTTGCTTAGATAGACGGACATTCTGACAGACTCCAAAGATTTTCTAATTGTAAAGGTCTTGATGAATCCTTAAATTTTCAGTTTAAAGGGTTCCGCGTCCAAAGGGCAAAACGGAACCTTATTAATGTCATTTTGCTGTCTGTCCGTCTGTCACGGGTCACTAGGTCGCAGACGGAATGAGTAACAGACCTGAAAGTGTATGTTGTGTAAAATGTGAAAATGAAAATGAAAATATTTATTGTTACCATCAACAATTTGAACAAAACATTTAACATATGTTATACAATTCAAAAACACAGTACTTTACAATGTCATGTTACTAAGCACTAATGAAACGACTACTGATGCCTAATATAGTGAAAACCGTAGTATAGGCATCAGTGCTTTTCCAGTTGTGCAGAATGAAATAAGTGTTTAATTATATTATAAAATGTTATGTACCGAACAAGTTACTCAGCACTAATGAAACGGCTACTGATGCCTAATATAGTGAAAACCGTAGTATAAGCATCAGTGCTTTTCCAGTTGTGCAGAATGAAATAAGTGTTTAATTATATTATAAAATGTTATGTACCGAACAAGTTACTCAGCACTAATGAAATGGCTACTGATGCCTAATATAGTGAAAACCGTAGTATAGGCATCAGTGCTTTTCCAGTTGTGCAGAATGAAATAAGTGTTTAATTATATTATAAAATGTTATGTACCGAACAAGTTACTCAGCACTAATGAAATGGCTACTGATGCCTAATATAGTGAAAACCGTAGTATAGGCATCAGTGCTTTTCCAGTTGTGCAGAATGAAATAAGTGTTTAATTATATTATAAAATGTTATGTACCGAACAAGTTACTCAGCACTAATGAAATGGCTACTGATGCCTAATATAGTGAAAACCGTAGTATAGGCATCAGTGCTTTTCCAGTTGTGCAGAATGAAATAAGTGTTTAATTATATTATAAAATGTTATGTACCGAACAAGTTACTCAGCACTAATGAAAAGGCTACTGATGCCTAATATAGTGAAAACCGTAGTATAGGCATCAGTGCTTTTCCAGTTGTGCAGAATGAAATAAGTGTTTAATTATATTATAAAATGTTATGTACCGAACAAGTTACTCAGCACTAATGAAATGGCTACTGATGCCTAATATAGTGAAAACCGTAGTATAGGCATCAGTGCTTTTCCAGTTGTGCAGAATGAAATAAGTGTTTAATTATATTATAAAATGTTATGTACCGAACAAGTTACTCAGCACTAATGAAATGGCTACTGATGCCTAATATAGTGAAAACCGTAGTATAGGCATCAGTGCTTTTCCAGTTGTGCAGAATGAAATAAGTGTTTAATTATATTATAAAATGTTATGTACCGAACAAGTTACTCAGCACTAATGAAATGGCTACTGATGCCTAATATAGTGAAAACCGTAGTATAGGCATCAGTGCTTTTCCAGTTGTGCAGAATGAAATAAGTGTTTAATTATATTATAAAATGTTATGTACCGAACAAGTTACTCAGCACTAATGAAATGGCTACTGATGCCTAATATAGTGAAAACCGTAGTATAGGCATCAGTGCTTTTCCAGTTGTGCAGAATGAAATAAGTGTTTAATTATATTATAAAATGTTATGTACCGAACAAGTTACTCAGCACTAATGAAATGGCTACTGATGCCTAATATAGTGAAAACCGTAATATAGGCATCAGTGCTTTTCCAGTTGTGCAGAATGAAATAAGTGTTTAATTATATTATAAAATGTTATGTACCGAACAAGTTACTCAGCACTAATGAAATGGCTACTGATGCCTAATATAGTGAAAACCGTAGTATAGGCATCAGTGCTTTTCCAGTTGTGCAGAATGAAATAAGTGTTTAATTATATTATAAAATGTTATGTACCGAACAAGTTACTCAGCACTAATGAAATGGCTACTGATGCCTATTATAGTGAAAACCGTAGTATAGGCATCAGTGCTTTTCCAGTTGTGCAGAATGATATAAGTGTTTAATTATATTATAAAATGTTATGTACCGAACAAGTGGGTACCTAAGTATGTTTATAAAAAAGAAGTGAACATCTGAACAAAGGCACATTGATTTTGACAATAATTTACCAAAACATTTGTTATACATTATTATTATTATTTTTGTTAAACAATGACAAGCAGTAACAATAAATTCAAGAAGAAATACAAAATCCGAACAAAACACAAAACATTAGTTTTGTCATAATCGGTAGAAACTAACATACAAGAACGTCGATTATACTTTATTTATTATCAATGTTGAGCAAAGACATGCAATAGCAATAATTTTAAGAAAAATATATGAGTATCTGAACAAAACAGATAACATTAGTTTTGTCATAATCGGTAGAAACTAACATAAAAAAAACGACGATTCTACTTTATTTATTATCTATGATGAACGAGGACATGCAATGAAAATAAATTTAAGAAGAAAATAAACCAATACCTACAAAACATTACACACATTGGTTTGGCTGTTCTCTCTTAACCCAAATTATGTTTTACAAATAAAGTAAGAAATAAAAAAAAAAATTATAAAAAAAAATTAGGAATTGGTCTCGAAGAGCTTTTCCGTGCCTGCGTAGGAGAGGCCTAATAACCAGGTTGACAGCATTCTACTACAATTACTTTTACAAGTAGGGAAAATAGTAAGTACCCTATTTGCCTTATTATAAAGTATGCTACCAAGATAGCAAAAGAAGCGCTGAGCGAAAGCAGTTTTAAAGTGGGTGGAAACAGTGTCGGCGACTGCGTAATGTCGTCTTTTGCACAGAGAAGGATGTGACTTTGAGAAAGTTAACATTGTATGTTGCTTGAGAATAGTTTGTGCTGTGAATATTTGTCGAACAGTTATAACACCACATGAGGGATAAAGCTCATCTGTTGGGAATCTGAATGGGCGAAATGTGCATACTTTAAGTACAGCTCTCTCGAGTTTTATTATATGTGACTTGGCAGCGCCTCCCCATGAGGTGATGCAGTAAGCAAGAAGTGATTGGCAGAGAGCTGTATATACCATTCTAATAACTCTCCATTCTGCAACGAGTCTTAATGATTTGAAAACATAGATGAGTTTCCGAATTCTGCCTGTAAGGAGGTCAATATGATCCTTAAAATTTAACCTATCGTCCAGAAGTATACCCAGGTATTTAATTTTATTAACTTGATCAATAAAATAGCAACAACATGAGGAGCTAAGTTTGTCTAAACAAGTATGAGCAATAATAGAATATCCTGAGGCTTTTCAACCAAAATTTCATCATGTTGAAATATTAGAGGGAGAAGGAAGGTCAATTAATGAATTATTAATAAATTAAAATACCAATAAAAATTATTATATAATCTTTCAAAATCATATACTATCTATATAATAAATTATATATTGTTGTCACAAAATTGAATGTTGAATTAAAAATTAAATGTAATAAATTTTCAGGGTTGGTCCCAAACATGAAAAACTTTTTTTTATATATATCTTAAAAGAAACATAGTTATTAAAAATAGATTTCAATTAAAAAAAACATTTATATTTACAGGAAAAAAAGCAAATGAAATAATATTTTCAGAAACAATAAGAACAATTATTTACTAGCAAGAGTTACCGAGCTTGCTTTAAATTGTACACAAGTATCTGCAATGTTTCAATAAAGTTAGTTCAAGTCTGGTTTGGAACCGGTGCTACGGATGCAGTTCTCGTGTGAGCCGGGGCCGGGCCGGACCGGGCAGTTTGTTCAGCCGGACGGCAATAAGCCCGCCTCTAAACTCCCGCGATAAAAATGTTTTATTTGTCCGCTCAGCGGCGGCACTATGAATGCGAGTCAACAATCTTATATTTACTATTTACCTGTATAATGTAACTTAACGAAATACCTCGTTTTCACGGGTTGGATACGGATATTGCTAATATAATATTAATCAGGGAAAAAATTTGAATAATTATTATTTCTACGTCGTTGATTATTTTTTTTTATTATTAGAAAGAAGGATATTATGGTCCAAATTTTCAAAATAATTTCCGCATAGCTTTGAGTAACAATATTTTTTATACTTTAATAAATAAAAAAAATAAAAATGCTTTATTTCTTTAACGTGCTTAAACAATTAATACATTAAGTTCGAGTTCTCCAATTGGGTATGAAAATACCTGTAGTAGGAGTCCCCGCTCTCCTATAGCTAAAAATACGAAATTAAGTAAAGAAACAAAACATATACTTTTACTTACAAAAGTGCCTAACAAATTAATATATTTTAATATTTATTACTACTAGGGTGTGTGAGGGTGTGTGTGAATTGTGTATGTAGGGAGTATGCATGAAGATTGTGTAAGGATGTTTTTATTTGTGTATCCTTCCTAGCCTTATGACTTTGTCTTGGGATCGGATGTATAAAAGGACACTAAGAAGGGTGTGTGTGTGGATGTGAAATGTGTGTGACTGTGTGTGTGAATACCTAAATTTTCTGCAATACCTAATAATTGAAATCAATATCAGTTTGGTTGAAGATAACCATAGTAATAAGTTACATAATTTTTAAGTATGATGACCGTATGATATTTACGAATGCTACTCAATGACATTTAATAAATTCTCCGTCTCGTTATAATTCAATGTTTTTATCCAAGTAGTTACTAAGTTTTTACATTCATATAGTGTTTTAGAATATATGTTAAGCTGTTTGTTGATCTTTTTATAAAGATATGTTGCTTGTCTAGTATATTGCTGTCTGGCGAAAGAGGTCTTTGTGCTAGATACAGATGTGGTTATGAGGTCCATCCTTCTCTTATTTAGAACAGTAGGGTCAAACGTTAAATGTTTATGTAGCCACAAGGTGGTATTTAAAATATATAGCTTTCTTACTGTTAGTAGCTGATACGTAGAATATAATAAATCAGTGGAGAATATTCGTCGTTTAAAAAACATGACTTTCAATAATAGGCGTTGAGCTCTTTCTACTTCTATGTACCTTGTCTTAGAAGCCCCTCCCCAGACTGGAATACAATAGCATATAATAGATTGTGCAAGTGCCACATATATAGTTTTTAATAAATCTACTGGAGCTACATATCTTAAGGTTTTGAAAATCCATATAAGTTTTCTGATCCTTCCAGATACAAGTTCGATATGCGGGTACCAAGAAAGGCGTTGGTCTATCATGACTCCTAGATATTTGATCATGGCAACTTTACTGATTTTTGGGCAATCACATCCGACCCGAGCCCTATTCCCGCAATTGTGAATTCTAAGGTTACAATCCGTATCCGGCTGACCACTGTTATATATACTATAGCAGACATAATTAGTTTTCTTTATATTAAGAGTAAGGAGATTACATTTTAACCATTCAGCGACTTGGGCAAGTCCAAGTTCACTCATTTCTTTGACTTCATTCCAAGAGGCACCAGAAAAGACCAATGCTGTATCATCAGCATATGAGATCACATTACCATTTGTTAAATTTACATTGCATAGGTCATTTATATACACTAAAAATAGGGTTGGGCCCAGTACACTACCTTGCGGGACCCCATACGTTATATTGATAGAACCACTCATGTACTTACCTATTTTAACACTTTGTTTCCTACAGTTAAGATAATCTTTGAGTAGCTCCAATGGTGTGCCCCTAATGCCGATCAATTCCAGTTTACGTAAAAGGATAGGAACAGAAATGGTGTCAAACGCCTTTTTAAGGTCTAGAAAAATAGTTAGGCATTTATTTCCCTGATCTAAATTATTTACAATCAATGAAGTAAGTGCTTCAACAGCATCTTCAGTGGATTTCCCATGACGGAAGCCATACTGAGACTTTGATAAAATGTTAAAATTATGCAAATACAAAAGAAGCCTATTGTTAAGTAATTTTTCTATAATCTTAGAAACCACAGTCAATACAGAAATTGGTCTGTAATTGTTGACATCAACACCATCCCCACCCTTGTGAACAGGGGTTATTATAGATTGTTTTAGGGCTGCAGGAAATAAACCCTGGTTGAAACAAAGGTTTGCTAGGTGACAAATAACCGGAATGACTTCATTACTAACCAATTTAAGAAATTTTGTCGTTATTTTATCCCACCCAGGAGCACTATTTGATTTCAAGCTCATAAGCACCCCGTGGACCTCCTCGTGTGTAGTCTCAAGCAAAACAAATGATGAACTATGTTTGTGAGTAGTAGTAATTTTGGGAACTTCAGAGAGGAGAGGATCATTACTTGATGAAATATTTTCAGCCAGATTTTTCCCTATATTTCCAAAGAAGTCGTTAACATAGTCAACCGCTTCAATGGGAGACGGTTTATTATCCAATAATTCAAGGTTTTTAGTTTTAGCATGTGCAAGGTGTGTTAATTTTTTGATATTATTCCAAAGGCTTTTGGGGTCTTTTGTAGATTTTACCAGCAGTTCTCTGTCATATTGTCTTTTTAATTTCTTTATAAGTTTACTGCAATAGTTACGGTATCTTTTATAAGTTATATTTAGAATATCATTATATGGGTCTAGTCTAACTTTTTTTTGCATTTTGTTTCTATTTTGAATACAACGTAGTATACCAGAAGTCATCCAAGGCTTGATGGTGCGTTTATTGTTAGGGATATTAATTTCCTTGGTATTTTCCTTTAATGATTTATTTATGCTATCTATTAGATGGTTAACGACGAAATCAGGTTTTACATAGCGCTCATTCCGAAAAACAAATTTTATTATGATTATAAAAAAATACATTAATATACATACCTGTGATCACAAATAAATATTATCATAGGCTAAATAATATGATATTATGATATATGATACTAGTACTACAGTGCTGTGAGTACTAGACAAAAAAACAATATATGTGGTTTATATTGAAAAATCACAGTCGACAACCCTACTTGACAAGCCTTGTTCATATCGCTGCAACTTGGGACCGACTTGTGATAGAGTTGTAATCGACTTGTGTGAACCTGGTGGCCCAGCGTCTGTTGAACTGGCTCTACCTTGGAAGTAGGAGATGGCGCAGTAAGACTACGGTCTAAAGCCTGCAAAATATATTGTGTGTGAATGAAACATGGGCTGCTTAACTTTGTAAACAGAACATTTCTAAATTTAAAAAAATAATTCTTTTTATGGTTTGTTATACAGAACAGAGGCTTTTAAAAACAAGCTTTACGGCCTACGTCTGACAGACCACCAACCGTCGCTACATTAGACGCCTCCACTGATTACCGTGATGAAGATGGCTTCGTCAAGGTCGAGAAGAGGAGGCACCTTAAGCGAGTAAACCAAAACCGTTGCGGCACCGGATCAACGGGGCCCAACTTCCTGTTGCGGGCTGCGACGCCGACCACGGCGATGTACCTGTCTCGCCTACACTACACCACTAAGGCGCAGGACATCGTCGACTACATCCAGAACAAGACCAACTTCTTGTTGAGAGTGGAGCCGCTGGAATCGCGCCACAACGCAAGTTTCAAAGCGTTTGTGGCACGAATACCGACAAGCAGGCTGCCCACCTTCATGAAGGAGGACTTCTGGCCGAAGGGCGTGGTATACCGTCGTTTTCGCGGTAGACTTCCATCTACACCACCGGACCGGCACAGTGACGTTGTGCCAAAATGATATTTTAGTTTGTTAGTCTTAGTTTTTAGTATATAAACATATGTATTAGTAGTATAAGGTATTTATTGTTATGGGCCTTGTTGCCTGAAATAAAGCAATTTATTATTATTATTATCATTATATGAACACTGGGCGCGGAATGAAATACATAAAGTTACATTTGTCCACGACCACGCTTGATGAGAACTGTCGATGTGGTTATGGATGAAGCACGCTAGTCTAGAAAGTTTGATAGTGAAAGTAGGCGAGGCGTTAATCCGTCTGTCTGGACTCCCGCCAATTCTACAGAAATCAGTAACGGTAAATTACTGGTAACACGCAATGCCTACAACCACTCTCCCGGTACGGCTTCTCATGGCGTCAAGCTGGAAAATGACTAGCAGCTTAGCGGCATGGTTTTGTCATGAGATTAGTGACATAATTTAAAAATCCATACAGTTGTCCAACGAAGGCGCGCCGGACGGAGCGGTAGTGCGGGGCTTGAGGGGCGAGGCTCCAACCTGCTTGTTCGAAAACTGTATGTGGCTCGGTGACTTACTCCTTTACCTCTTTGCTCTGTCTGAGCGCTTTTGTTGGACTACTGTATGGATAGTGACAATAAGCCATGGCCGAAGCCTACCCCCAGCTGCAGTTAAAGAATTTGTTAATAGTTGGGTCCTGGTGTAGGTGCCTCGGGGGTGCCGGCCGTGTAGAGTATCTCAGTTCAGGCCATTCAGAGGAAATCCCTTCTCGCACACTATGTATGTGGCTCGGTGACTTACTTCTTACTCAAGAGGGTGTCGAATTGTTTGTCAGGCGCAAGAATTTAAACGCTTTGTTTTTTGTCGCCTTGACCCCTTTATTGGAGTAAGGATAAAATTTACAGATATTTTATTATTTTCATTGGGTGTTTGCAAAGCGTAGCCCTCATACCAAATTAAAGATTTCTGGGACATTTGGAAGTTGGAAATATATTTTTAATAATACAGAACCGGACCGCCCTTAAGGTTTGGAGGGAGAAAGTTACAGATTTCTTAATTTACATGTTGGTCGTTTGCTAATCCTAGCCTGCATACCTAATTTCAGCTTCCTAGGACTTCAGGAAGTACCCTAGAGGTTTTGATGATCATCAGTGAGTGAGTGAGTGTCGAAATCGACGTATTATGGGTATTAATGAATTCAAAGTATAAAAGCTAGACAAATGCAACTTATCATGTTTAATAAGACTGCATACAAATCAAATCAAATCAAATCAAAATATTTATTTTTGCAAAATAGATACATTAAGTATACTTTCTACAAGTCAAAGTTAATTTTCACAATATAATATATCTTTAGAATATAAAAAATATATAAAATAATACGGGAAATAAAATATACACCTGCATAAATAAATGATAGTCGTAAGTTTTTAAATAAATAAATAAATAAAAAATAAATAAAATAGAGGAATCTAGGAATAAAAATATAAAAATATTATATATACATAATGCAATGAAGAAATAAGTTCATAAATAAAAACGGGAAATACATACAAAAAATATTAAGGGTGGGCTACTAAAATGTAATAAAGTTATACACTTGCATAAAATATAGAAATATAGGAATAAAAATATTATATATACATAATGCCTAACCATCCGCACCATTCGATTAGTATTGCTAAGAAGAAGGGCAAGAAACTTATCATACTACATTTTATCTTGAGAATTTGGTATCTCTAGCTTTATCCAGACCGAAACTATGAGGGTTCGAAAATATGACAAAACGCTTCAAGAAAAGGTACGTAGTGCCTCGCTTCCTTTGAAATTTGTGCTAAGAGACGTTTTTACGTATATTGTTTAGACGTTTATACGACCATACTCGTAATAACAATGTTATACAGAAATAAGGTTGATGCAGAACTCTCGGTGCACAACTACCGCTCACTGCTTCACAGCATCTACTTCTCGTTTACTCTATGTATGAAGGTAATGAAAACTGAAAAGTCACTACTCGTAATAACAATTTTATACAGAAATAAGGTTGATACAGAACTCTCGGTGCACAACTACCGCTCACTGCTTCACAGCATCTACTTCTCGTTTACTCTATGTATGAAGGTAATGAAAACTGAAAAGTCACTACTCGTAATAACAATTTTATACAGAAATAAGGTTGATGCAGAACTCTCGGTGCACAACTACCGCTCACTGCTTCACAGCATCTACTTCTCGTTTACTCTATGTATGAAGGTAATGAAAACTGAAAAGTCACTACTCGTAATAACAATTTTATACAGAAATAAGGTTGATGCAGAACTCTCGGTGCACAACTACCGCTCACTGCTTCACAGCATCTACTTCTCGTTTACTCTATGTATGAAGGTAATGAAAACTGAAAAGTCACTACTCGTAATAACAATTTTATACAGAAATAAGGTTGATGCAGAACTCTCGGTGCACAACTACCGCTCACTGCTTCACAGCATCTACTTCTCGTTTACTCTATGTATGAAGGTAATGAAAACTGAAAAGTCACTACTCGTAATAACAATTTTATACAGAAATAAGGTTGATGCAGAACTCTCGGTGCACAACTACCGCTCACTGCTTCACAGCATCTACTTCTCGTTTACTCTATGTATGAAGGTAATGAAAACTGAAAAGTCACTACTCGTAATAACAATTTTATACAGAAATAAGGTTGATGCAGAACTCTCGGTGCACAACTACCGCTCACTGCTTCACAGCATCTACTTCTCGTTTACTCTATGTATGAAGGTAATGAAAACTGAAAAGTCACTACTCGTAATAACAATTTTATACAGAAATAAGGTTGATGCAGAACTCTCGGTGCACAACTACCGCTCACTGCTTCACAGCATCTACTTCTCGTTTACTCTATGTATGAAGGTAATGAAAACTGAAAAGTCACTACTCGTAATAACAATTTTATACAGAAATAAGGTTGATGCAGAACTCTCGGTGCACAACTACCGCTCACTGCTTCACAGCATCTACTTCTCGTTTACTCTATGTATGAAGGTAATGAAAACTGAAAAGTCACTACTCGTAATAACAATTTTATACAGAAATAAGGTTGATGCAGAACTCTCGGTGCACAACTACCGCTCACTGCTTCACAGCATCTACTTCTCGTTTACTCTATGTATGAAGGTAATGAAAACTGAAAAGTCACTACTCGTAACTTACTCAGTTGAAAAATACAAGTAAAAATAAAATGGTAGTTTCTTCGTTCATTTGAAACTTACTCAATGGTTTGAACGAAATTCATGGGGTTTTATGTATTTTATTAATTTATCTGGAAATTTACGTTATACACAACGCTTCGTTTGAGATACCTACATTCATATTTTTTCAACAAATTATGCATATTTTATATTCAAGTAAAAATTTGATCTATCTTTTTCATATTCAAATATTTTTTTAGCCAGCTAGTTATTGCAAGATTAAAATGAAAGTGGCAGCACGAAGAGTAGACATCAGTCGAGACTCCCCTTCACACATACTCGGAGATAACTAAAAGTTTCAAAGTTCAACTCGTACACTCCGTCTCAAGTAATTTGACACCTGCCTCCTCGAGGCACACCATTCCACCGAACCTTCTCTAAGCCTCGAGCACCTTATCCCTCAATATTAGGGCATGTTTTACTTTAACAAGTAATCACGGGTTTCAGATTTCAGGTTTAATATCGTCACGTGTTGTGACACTTGGAAGTGCTTCCGCGGGCTCGCATAAAGATGCAGCAACATTGACTCCACGAGGAGCGCCACGTTATTACAAAGTACGAGACGAAGACGGGCGCTTTGTGGGAATGAGGCGGTATAGTGCCTTATATAGAGGTCAGAGGATTAAGAGGTCATATTATATGTATCCATTTCTCTGTGTTTTCTATGAAAAAAATCTGTACTAAGAAATGTATAATGTCACACATACCGGGTGTCAATCTATCTACAAATGATTCTACATAAATGCGGTTCTCTTACTAGTTTTGAAAACTATGAGTGATTTTTTAATAGTCACCAAGTTTGGTGGAATGAAATTTTTATAGCCAGATACTTGGCATTTACATCTTATATACATATAAAGTGTATTAATTACGAGCTCAGTTTAATGCTCTACTGATAAACAGATGAACTGTTTTACGACTATTGCAAATGTAAGGTGACTTTTATTTATACAGCCAAACTCATATAGGCGGCTTGGTAAGTGATCAGTTACACGGATCGAAACACTTTTTGCTTATTTCGCAAAATAAAATCTTGACGTCCTATAGTAATTGACTCGTGGCTGGGCTTACGTTTATAAGGAATACAAAAAGAATAATTCACGAATTTCACAAAAAGGGTCATCGAACCTTGTTACTGAGCACTTACTGAGTCTTCATTAAGAATTTGGCTGCATAATATAAAGTATGAAAGTGTAGGGCTAGGTACATGCATTGGCAGTTTCCACTAGCGTCAGTATTTCAATATACGCTCCTCGCCCCTCCAATCAATCGTCTCTCGGTACTCTTACTGTATACTTGTGTCGTGCGTAAATAAATGATACTGTAGGGGCTAGGTACATGCATTGGCAGTTTCCACTAGCGTCAGTATTTCAATATACGCTCCTCGCCCCTCCAATCAATCGTCTCTCGGTACTCTTACTGTATACTTGTGTCGTGCGTAAATAAATGATACTGTAGGGGCTAGGTACATGCATTGGCAGTTTCCACTAGCGTCAGTATTTCAATATACGCTCCTCGCCCCTCCAATCAATCGTCTCTCGGTACTCTTACTGTATACTTGTGTCGTGCGTAAATAAATGATACTGTAGGGGCTAGGTACATGCATTGGCAGTTTTCACTAGCGTCAGTATTTCAATATACGCTCCTCGCCCCTCCAATCAATCGTCTCTCGGTACTCTTACTGTATACTTGTGTCGTGCGTAAATAAATGATACTGTAGGGGCTAGGTACATGCATTGGCAGTTTCCACTAGCGTCAGTATTTCAATATACGCTCCTCGCCCCTCCAATCAATCGTCTCTCGGTACTCTTACTGTATACTTGTGTCGTGCGTAAATAAATGATACTGTAGGGGCTAGGTACATGCATTGGCAGTTTTCACTAGCGTCAGTATTTCAATATACGCTCCTCGCCCCTCCAATCAATCGTCTCTCGGTACTCTTACTGTATACTTGTGTCGTGCGTAAATAAATGATAGTGTAGGGGCTAGGTACATGCATTGGCAGTTTCCACTAGCGTCAGCATTTCAATATACGCTCCTCGCCCCTCCAATCAATCGTCTCTCGGTACTCTTACTGTATACTTGTGTCGTGCGTAAATAAATGATAGTGTAGGGGCTAGGTACATGCATTGGCAGTTTTCACTAGCGTCAGCATTTCAATATACGCTCCTCGCCCCTCCAATCAATCGTCTCTCGGTACTCTTACTGTATACTTGTGTCGTGCGTAAATAAATGATAGTGTAGGGGCTAGGTACATGCATTGGCAGTTTCCACTAGCGTCAGCATTTCAATATACGCTCCTCGCCCCTCCAATCAATCGTCTCTCGGTACTCTTACTGTATACTTGTGTCGTGCGTAAATAAATGATAGTGTAGGGGCTAGGTACATGCATTGGCAGTTTCCACTAGCGTCAGCATTTCAATATACGCTCCTCGCCCCTCCAATCAATCGTCTCTCGGTACTCTTACTGTATACTTGTGTCGTGCGTAAATAAATGATAGTGTAGGGGCTAGGTACATGCATTGGCAGTTTCCACTAGCGTCAGCATTTCAATATACGCTCCTCGCCCCTCCAATCAATCGTCTCTCGGTACTCTTACTGTATACTTGTGTCGTGCGTAAATAAATGATAGTGTAGGGGCTAGGTACATGCATTGGCAGTTTCCACTAGCGTCAGCATTTCAATATACGCTCCTCGCCCCTCCAATCAATCGTCTCTCGGTACTCTTACTGTATACTTGTGTCGTGCGTAAATAAATGATAGTGTAGGGGCTAGGTACATGCATTGGCAGTTTTCACTAGCGTCAGCATTTCAATATACGCTCCTCGCCCCTCCAATCAATCGTCTCTCGGTACTCTTACTGTATACTTGTGTCGTGCGTAAATAAATGATAGTGTAGGGGCTAGGTACATGCATTGGCAGTTTCCACTAGCGTCAGCATTTCAATATACGCTCCTCGCCCCTCCAATCAATCGTCTCTCGGTACTCTTACTGTATACTTGTGTCGTGCGTAAATAAATGATAGTGTAGGGGCTAGGTACATGCATTGGCAGTTTCCACTAGCGTCAGCATTTCAATATACGCTCCTCGCCCCTCCAATCAATCGTCTCTCGGTACTCTTACTGTATACTTGTGTCGTGCGTAAATAAATGATAGTGTAGGGGCTAGGTACATGCATTGGCAGTTTTCACTAGCGTCAGCATTTCAATATACGCTCCTCGCCCCTCCAATCAATCGTCTCTCGGTACTCTTACTGTATACTTGTGTCGTGCGTAAATAAATGATAGTGTAGGGGCTAGGTACATGCATTGGCAGTTTCCACTAGCGTCAGCATTTCAATATACGCTCCTCGCCCCTCCAATCAATCGTCTCTCGGTACTCTTACTGTATACTTGTGTCGTGCGTAAATAAATGAAAGTGTAGGGGCTAGGTACATGCATTGGCAGTTTCCACTAGCGTCAGTATTTCAATATACGCTCCTCGCCCCTCCAATCAATCGTCTCTCGGTACTCTTACTGTATACTTGTGTCGTGCGTAAATAAATGATAGTGTAGGGGCTAGGTACATGCATTGGCAGTTTCCACTAGCGTCAGTATTTCAATATACGCTCCTCGCCCCTCCAATCAATCGTCTCTCGGTACTCTTACTGTATACTTGTGTCGTGCGTAAATAAATGAAAGTGTAGGGGCTAGGTACATGCATTGGCAGTTTCCACTAGCGTCAGTATTTCAATATACGCTCCTCGCCCCTCCAATCAATCGTCTCTCGGTACTCTTACTGTATACTTGTGTCGTGCGTAAATAAATGAAAGTGTAGGGGCTAGGTACATGCATTGGCAGTTTCCACTAGCGTCAGTATTTCAATATACGCTCCTCGCCCCTCCAATCAATCGTCTCTCGGTACTCTTACTGTATACTTGTGTCGTGCGTAAATAAATGAAAGTGTAGGGGCTAGGTACATGCATTGGCAGTTTCCACTAGCGTCAGCATTTCAATATACGCTCCTCGCCCCTCCAATCAATCGTCTCTCGGTACTCTTACTGTATACTTGTGTCGTGCGTAAATAAATGATAGTGTAGGGGCTAGGTACATGCATTGGCAGTTTCCACTAGCGTCAGTATTTCAATATACGCTCCTCGCCCCTCCAATCAATCGTCTCTCGGTACTCTTACTGTATACTTGTGTCGTGCGTAAATAAATGAAAGTGTAGGGGCTAGGTACATGCATTGGCAGTTTCCACTAGCGTCAGTATTTCAATATACGCTCCTCGCCCCTCCAATCAATCGTCTCTCGGTACTCTTACTGTATACTTGTGTCGTGCGTAAATAAATGAAAGTGTAGGGGCTAGGTACATGCATTGGCAGTTTCCACTAGCGTCAGTATTTCAATATACGCTCCTCGCCCCTCCAATCAATCGTCTCTCGGTACTCTTACTGTATACTTGTGTCGTGCGTAAATAAATGATAGTGTAGGGGCTAGGTACATGCATTGGCAGTTTCCACTAGCGTCAGCATTTCAATATACGCTCCTCGCCCCTCCAATCAATCGTCTCTCGGTACTCTTACTGTATACTTGTGTCGTGCGTAAATAAATGATAGTGTAGGGGCTAGGTACATGCATTGGCAGTTTCCACTAGCGTCAGCATTTCAATATACGCTCCTCGCCCCTCCAATCAATCGTCTCTCGGTACTCTTACTGTATACTTGTGTCGTGCGTAAATAAATGATAGTGTAGGGGCTAGGTACATGCATTGGCAGTTTCCACTAGCGTCAGCATTTCAATATACGCTCCTCGCCCCTCCAATCAATCGTCTCTCGGTACTCTTACTGTATACTTGTGTCGTGCGTAAATAAATGATAGTGTAGGGGCTAGGTACATGCATTGGCAGTTTCCACTAGCGTCAGCATTTCAATATACGCTCCTCGCCCCTCCAATCAATCGTCTCTCGGTACTCTTACTGTATACTTGTGTCGTGCGTAAATAAATGATAGTGTAGGGGCTAGGTACATGCATTGGCAGTTTCCACTAGCGTCAGCATTTCAATATACGCTCCTCGCCCCTCCAATCAATCGTCTCTCGGTACTCTTACTGTATACTTGTGTCGTGCGTAAATAAATGATACTGTAGGGGCTAGGTACATGCATTGGCAGTTTCCACTAGCGTCAGCATTTCAATATACGCTCCTCGCCCCTCCAATCAATCGTCTCTCGGTACTCTTACTGTATACTTGTGTCGTGCGTAAATAAATGATACTGTAGGGGCTAGGTACATGCATTGGCAGTTTTCACTAGCGTCAGCATTTCAATATACGCTCCTCGCCCCTCCAATCAATCGTCTCTCGGTACTCTTACTGTATACTTGTGTCGTGCGTAAATAAATGATACTGTAGGGGCTAGGTACATGCATTGGCAGTTTCCACTAGCGTCAGTATTTCAATATACGCTCCTCGCCCCTCCAATCAATCGTCTCTCGGTACTCTTACTGTATACTTGTGTCGTGCGTAAATAAATGATACTGTAGGGGCTAGGTACATGCATTGGCAGTTTCCACTAGCGTCAGCATTTCAATATACGCTCCTCGCCCCTCCAATCAATCGTCTCTCGGTACTCTTACTGTATACTTGTGTCGTGCGTAAATAAATGATACTGTAGGGGCTAGGTACATGCATTGGCAGTTTCCACTAGCGTCAGCATTTCAATATACGCTCCTCGCCCCTCCAATCAATCGTCTCTCGGTACTCTTACTGTATACTTGTGTCGTGCGTGAATAAATGATACTGTAGGGGCTAGGTACATGCATTGGCAGTTTCCACTAGCGTCAGCATTTCAATATACGCTCCTCGCCCCTCCAATCAATCGTCTCTCGGTACTCTTACTGTATACTTGTGTCGTGCGTAAATAAATGATACTGTAGGGGCTAGGTACATGCATTGGCAGTTTCCACTAGCGTCAGCATTTCAATATACGCTCCTCGCCCCTCCAATCAATCGTCTCTCGGTACTCTTACTGTATACTTGTGTCGTGCGTAAATAAATGATAGTGTAGGGGCTAGGTACATGCATTGGCAGTTTCCACTAGCGTCAGCATTTCAATATACGCTCCTCGCCCCTCCAATCAATCGTCTCTCGGTACTCTTACTGTATACTTGTGTCGTGCGTAAATAAATGATAGTGTAGGGGCTAGGTACATGCATTGGCAGTTTCCACTAGCGTCAGCATTTCAATATACGCTCCTCGCCCCTCCAATCAATCGTCTCTCGGTACTCTTACTGTATACTTGTGTCGTGCGTAAATAAATGATAGTGTAGGGGCTAGGTACATGCATTGGCAGTTTCCACTAGCGTCAGCATTTCAATATACGCTCCTCGCCCCTCCAATCAATCGTCTCTCGGTACTCTTACTGTATACTTGGGTCGTGCGTAAATAAATGATAGTGTAGGGGCTAGGTACATGCATTGGCAGTTTTCACTAGCGTCAGCATTTCAATATACGCTCCTCGCCCCTCCAATCAATCGTCTCTCGGTACTCTTACTGTATACTTGTGTCGTGCGTAAATAAATGATAGTGTAGGGGCTAGGTACATGCATTGGCAGTTTCCACTAGCGTCAGCATTTCAATATACGCTCCTCGCCCCTCCAATCAATCGTCTCTCGGTACTCTTACTGTATACTTGTGTCGTGCGTAAATAAATGATAGTGTAGGGGCTAGGTACATGCATTGGCAGTTTCCACTAGCGTCAGCATTTCAATATACGCTCCTCGCCCCTCCAATCAATCGTCTCTCGGTACTCTTACTGTATACTTGTGTCGTGCGTAAATAAATGATAGTGTAGGGGCTAGGTACATGCATTGGCAGTTTCCACTAGCGTCAGCATTTCAATATACGCTCCTCGCCCCTCCAATCAATCGTCTCTCGGTACTCTTACTGTATACTTGTGTCGTGCGTAAATAAATGATAGTGTAGGGGCTAGGTACATGCATTGGCAGTTTCCACTAGCGTCAGCATTTCAATATACGCTCCTCGCCCCTCCAATCAATCGTCTCTCGGTACTCTTACTGTATACTTGTGTCGTGCGTAAATAAATGATAGTGTAGGGGCTAGGTACATGCATTGGCAGTTTCCACTAGCGTCAGCATTTCAATATACGCTCCTCGCCCCTCCAATCAATCGTCTCTCGGTACTCTTACTGTATACTTGTGTCGTGCGTAAATAAATGATAGTGTAGGGGCTAGGTACATGCATTGGCAGTTTCCACTAGCGTCAGCATTTCAATATACGCTCCTCGCCCCTCCAATCAATCGTCTCTCGGTACTCTTACTGTATACTTGTGTCGTGCGTAAATAAATGATAGTGTAGGGGCTAGGTACATGCATTGGCAGTTTCCACTAGCGTCAGCATTTCAATATACGCTCCTCGCCCCTCCAATCAATCGTCTCTCGGTACTCTTACTGTATACTTGTGTCGTGCGTAAATAAATGATAGTGTAGGGGCTAGGTACATGCATTGGCAGTTTCCACTAGCGTCAGCATTTCAATATACGCTCCTCGCCCCTCCAATCAATCGTCTCTCGGTACTCTTACTGTATACTTGTGTCGTGCGTAAATAAATGATAGTGTAGGGGCTAGGTACATGCATTGGCAGTTTTCACTAGCGTCAGCATTTCAATATACGCTCCTCGCCCCTCCAATCAATCGTCTCTCGGTACTCTTACTGTATACTTGTGTCGTGCGTAAATAAATGATAGTGTAGGGGCTAGGTACATGCATTGGCAGTTTCCACTAGCGTCAGCATTTCAATATACGCTCCTCGCCCCTCCAATCAATCGTCTCTCGGTACTCTTACTGTATACTTGTGTCGTGCGTAAATAAATGATAGTGTAGGGGCTAGGTACATGCATTGGCAGTTTCCACTAGCGTCAGCATTTCAATATACGCTCCTCGCCCCTCCAATCAATCGTCTCTCGGTACTCTTACTGTATACTTGTGTCGTGCGTAAATAAATGATAGTGTAGGGGCTAGGTACATGCATTGGCAGTTTCCACTAGCGTCAGCATTTCAATATACGCTCCTCGCCCCTCCAATCAATCGTCTCTCGGTACTCTTACTGTATACTTGTGTCGTGCGTAAATAAATGATAGTGTAGGGGCTAGGTACATGCATTGGCAGTTTCCACTAGCGTCAGCATTTCAATATACGCTCCTCGCCCCTCCAATCAATCGTCTCTCGGTACTCTTACTGTATACTTGTGTCGTGCGTAAATAAATGATAGTGTAGGGGCTAGGTACATGCATTGGCAGTTTCCACTAGCGTCAGCATTTCAATATACGCTCCTCGCCCCTCCAATCAATCGTCTCTCGGTACTCTTACTGTATACTTGTGTCGTGCGTAAATAAATGATAGTGTAGGGGCTAGGTACATGCATTGGCAGTTTCCACTAGCGTCAGCATTTCAATATACGCTCCTCGCCCCTCCAATCAATCGTCTCTCGGTACTCTTACTGTATACTTGTGTCGTGCGTAAATAAATGATAGTGTAGGGGCTAGGTACATGCATTGGCAGTTTCCACTAGCGTCAGCATTTCAATATACGCTCCTCGCCCCTCCAATCAATCGTCTCTCGGTACTCTTACTGTATACTTGTGTCGTGCGTAAATAAATGATAGTGTAGGGGCTAGGTACATGCATTGGCAGTTTCCACTAGCGTCAGCATTTCAATATACGCTCCTCGCCCCTCCAATCAATCGTCTCTCGGTACTCTTACTGTATACTTGTGTCGTGCGTAAATAAATGATAGTGTAGGGGCTAGGTACATGCATTGGCAGTTTTCACTAGCGTCAGCATTTCAATATACGCTCCTCGCCCCTCCAATCAATCGTCTCTCGGTACTCTTACTGTATACTTGTGTCGTGCGTAAATAAATGATAGTGTAGGGGCTAGGTACATGCATTGGCAGTTTCCACTAGCGTCAGCATTTCAATATACGCTCCTCGCCCCTCCAATCAATCGTCTCTCGGTACTCTTACTGTATACTTGTGTCGTGCGTAAATAAATGATAGTGTAGGGGCTAGGTACATGCATTGGCAGTTTCCACTAGCGTCAGCATTTCAATATACGCTCCTCGCCCCTCCAATCAATCGTCTCTCGGTACTCTTACTGTATACTTGTGTCGTGCGTAAATAAATGATAGTGTAGGGGCTAGGTACATGCATTGGCAGTTTCCACTAGCGTCAGCATTTCAATATACGCTCCTCGCCCCTCCAATCAATCGTCTCTCGGTACTCTTACTGTATACTTGTGTCGTGCGTAAATAAATGATAGTGTAGGGGCTAGGTACATGCATTGGCAGTTTTCACTAGCGTCAGCATTTCAATATACGCTCCTCGCCCCTCCAATCAATCGTCTCTCGGTACTCTTACTGTATACTTGTGTCGTGCGTAAATAAATGATAGTGTAGGGGCTAGGTACATGCATTGGCAGTTTCCACTAGCGTCAGCATTTCAATATACGCTCCTCGCCCCTCCAATCAATCGTCTCTCGGTACTCTTACTGTATACTTGTGTCGTGCGTAAATAAATGATAGTGTAGGGGCTAGGTACATGCATTGGCAGTTTCCACTAGCGTCAGCATTTCAATATACGCTCCTCGCCCCTCCAATCAATCGTCTCTCGGTACTCTTACTGTATACTTGTGTCGTGCGTAAATAAATGATAGTGTAGGGGCTAGGTACATGCATTGGCAGTTTCCACTAGCGTCAGCATTTCAATATACGCTCCTCGCCCCTCCAATCAATCGTCTCTCGGTACTCTTACTGTATACTTGTGTCGTGCGTAAATAAATGATACTGTAGGGGCTAGGTACATGCATTGGCAGTTTCCACTAGCGTCAGCATTTCAATATACGCTCCTCGCCCCTCCGGTCAATCGTCTCTCGGTACTCTTACTGTATACTTGTGTCGTGCGTAAATAAATGATACTGTAGGGGCTAGGTACATGCATTGGCAGTTTTCACTAGCGTCAGCATTTCAATATACGCTCCTCGCCCCTCCAATCAATCGTCTCTCGGTACTCTTACTGTATACTTGTGTCGTGCGTAAATAAATGATAGTGTAGGGGCTAGGTACATGCATTGGCAGTTTCCACTAGCGTCAGCATTTCAATATACGCTCCTCGCCCCTCCAATCAATCGTCTCTCGGTACTCTTACTGTATACTTGTGTCGTGCGTAAATAAATGATAGTGTAGGGGCTAGGTACATGCATTGGCAGTTTTCACTAGCGTCAGCATTTCAATATACGCTCCTCGCCCCTCCAATCAATCGTCTCTCGGTACTCTTACTGTATACTTGTGTCGTGCGTAAATAAATGATAGTGTAGGGGCTAGGTACATGCATTGGCAGTTTCCACTAGCGTCAGCATTTCAATATACGCTCCTCGCCCCTCCAATCAATCGTCTCTCGGTACTCTTACTGTATACTTGTGTCGTGCGTAAATAAATGATAGTGTAGGGGCTAGGTACATGCATTGGCAGTTTCCACTAGCGTCAGCATTTCAATATACGCTCCTCGCCCCTCCAATCAATCGTCTCTCGGTACTCTTACTGTATACTTGTGTCGTGCGTAAATAAATGATAGTGTAGGGGCTAGGTACATGCATTGGCAGTTTTCACTAGCGTCAGCATTTCAATATACGCTCCTCGCCCCTCCAATCAATCGTCTCTCGGTACTCTTACTGTATACTTGTGTCGTGCGTAAATAAATGATAGTGTAGGGGCTAGGTACATGCATTGGCAGTTTCCACTAGCGTCAGCATTTCAATATACGCTCCTCGCCCCTCCAATCAATCGTCTCTCGGTACTCTTACTGTATACTTGTGTCGTGCGTAAATAAATGATAGTGTAGGGGCTAGGTACATGCATTGGCAGTTTCCACTAGCGTCAGCATTTCAATATACGCTCCTCGCCCCTCCAATCAATCGTCTCTCGGTACTCTTACTGTATACTTGTGTCGTGCGTAAATAAATGATAGTGTAGGGGCTAGGTACATGCATTGGCAGTTTCCACTAGCGTCAGCATTTCAATATACGCTCCTCGCCCCTCCAATCAATCGTCTCTCGGTACTCTTACTGTATACTTGTGTCGTGCGTAAATAAATGATAGTGTAGGGGCTAGGTACATGCATTGGCAGTTTCCACTAGCGTCAGCATTTCAATATACGCTCCTCGCCCCTCCAATCAATCGTCTCTCGGTACTCTTACTGTATACTTGTGTCGTGCGTAAATAAATGATAGTGTAGGGGCTAGGTACATGCATTGGCAGTTTCCAATAGCGTCAGCATTTCAATATACGCTCCTCGCCCCTCCAATCAATCGTCTCTCGGTACTCTTACTGTATACTTGTGTCGTGCGTAAATAAATGATAGTGTAGGGGCTAGGTACATGCATTGGCAGTTTCCACTAGCGTCAGCATTTCAATATACGCTCCTCGCCCCTCCAATCAATCGTCTCTCGGTACTCTTACTGTATACTTGTGTCGTGCGTAAATAAATGATAGTGTAGGGGCTAGGTACATGCATTGGCAGTTTCCACTAGCGTCAGCATTTCAATATACGCTCCTCGCCCCTCCAATCAATCGTCTCTCGGTACTCTTACTGTATACTTGTGTCGTGCGTAAATAAATGATAGTGTAGGGGCTAGGTACATGCATTGGCAGTTTCCACTAGCGTCAGCATTTCAATATACGCTCCTCGCCCCTCCAATCAATCGTCTCTCGGTACTCTTACTGTATACTTGTGTCGTGCGTAAATAAATGATAGTGTAGGGGCTAGGTACATGCATTGGCAGTTTTCACTAGCGTCAGCATTTCAATATACGCTCCTCGCCCCTCCAATCAATCGTCTCTCGGTACTCTTACTGTATACTTGTGTCGTGCGTAAATAAATGATAGTGTAGGGGCTAGGTACATGCATTGGCAGTTTCCACTAGCGTCAGCATTTCAATATACGCTCCTCGCCCCTCCAATCAATCGTCTCTCGGTACTCTTACTGTATACTTGTGTCGTGCGTAAATAAATGATAGTGTAGGGGCTAGGTACATGCATTGGCAGTTTCCACTAGCGTCAGCATTTCAATATACGCTCCTCGCCCCTCCAATCAATCGTCTCTCGGTACTCTTACTGTATACTTGTGTCGTGCGTAAATAAATGATAGTGTAGGGGCTAGGTACATGCATTGGCAGTTTCCACTAGCGTCAGCATTTCAATATACGCTCCTCGCCCCTCCAATCAATCGTCTCTCGGTACTCTTACTGTATACTTGTGTCGTGCGTAAATAAATGATAGTGTAGGGGCTAGGTACATGCATTGGCAGTTTTCACTAGCGTCAGCATTTCAATATACGCTCCTCGCCCCTCCAATCAATCGTCTCTCGGTACTCTTACTGTATACTTGTGTCGTGCGTAAATAAATGATAGTGTAGGGGCTAGGTACATGCATTGGCAGTTTCCACTAGCGTCAGCATTTCAATATACGCTCCTCGCCCCTCCAATCAATCGTCTCTCGGTACTCTTACTGTATACTTGTGTCGTGCGTAAATAAATGATACTGTAGGGGCTAGGTACATGCATTGGCAGTTTCCACTAGCGTCAGCATTTCAATATACGCTCCTCGCCCCTCCAATCAATCGTCTCTCGGTACTCTTACTGTATACTTGTGTCGTGCGTAAATAAATGATAGTGTAGGGGCTAGGTACATGCATTGGCAGTTTCCACTAGCGTCAGCATTTCAATATACGCTCCTCGCCCCTCCAATCAATCGTCTCTCGGTACTCTTACTGTATACTTGTGTCGTGCGTAAATAAATGATACTGTAGGGGCTAGGTACATGCATTGGCAGTTTCCACTAGCGTCAGCATTTCAATATACGCTCCTCGCCCCTCCGGTCAATCGTCTCTCGGTACTCTTACTGTATACTTGTGTCGTGCGTAAATAAATGATACTGTAGGGGCTAGGTACATGCATTGGCAGTTTTCACTAGCGTCAGCATTTCAATATACGCTCCTCGCCCCTCCAATCAATCGTCTCTCGGTACTCTTACTGTATACTTGTGTCGTGCGTAAATAAATGATAGTGTAGGGGCTAGGTACATGCATTGGCAGTTTCCACTAGCGTCAGCATTTCAATATACGCTCCTCGCCCCTCCAATCAATCGTCTCTCGGTACTCTTACTGTATACTTGTGTCGTGCGTAAATAAATGATAGTGTAGGGGCTAGGTACATGCATTGGCAGTTTTCACTAGCGTCAGCATTTCAATATACGCTCCTCGCCCCTCCAATCAATCGTCTCTCGGTACTCTTACTGTATACTTGTGTCGTGCGTAAATAAATGATAGTGTAGGAGCTAGGTACATGCATTGGCAGTTTCCACTAGCGTCAGCATTTCAATATACGCTCCTCGCCCCTCCAATCAATCGTCTCTCGGTACTCTTACTGTATACTTGTGTCGTGCGTAAATAAATGATAGTGTAGGGGCTAGGTACATGCATTGGCAGTTTCCACTAGCGTGAGCATTTCAATATACGCTCCTCGCCCCTCCAATCAATCGTCTCTCGGTACTCTTACTGTATACTTGTGTCGTGCGTAAATAAATGATAGTGTAGGGGCTAGGTACATGCATTGGCAGTTTTCACTAGCGTCAGCATTTCAATATACGCTCCTCGCCCCTCCAATCAATCGTCTCTCGGTACTCTTACTGTATACTTGTGTCGTGCGTAAATAAATGATACTGTAGGGGCTAGGTACATGCATTGGCAGTTTCCACTAGCGTCAGCATTTCAATATACGCTCCTCGCCCCTCCAATCAATCGTCTCTCGGTACTCTTACTGTATACTTGTGTCGTGCGTAAATAAATGATAGTGTAGGGGCTAGGTACATGCATTGGCAGTTTCCACTAGCGTCAGCATTTCAATATACGCTCCTCGCCCCTCCAATCAATCGTCTCTCGGTACTCTTACTGTATACTTGTGTCGTGCGTAAATAAATGATACTGTAGGGGCTAGGTACATGCATTGGCAGTTTCCACTAGCGTCAGCATTTCAATATACGCTCCTCGCCCCTCCAATCAATCGTCTCTCGGTACTCTTACTGTATACTTGTGTCGTGCGTAAATAAATGATAGTGTAGGGGCTAGGTACATGCATTGGCAGTTTCCACTAGCGTCAGCATTTCAATATACGCTCCTCGCCCCTCCAATCAATCGTCTCTCGGTACTCTTACTGTATACTTGGGTCGTGCGTAAATAAATGATAGTGTAGGGGCTAGGTACATGCATTGGCAGTTTTCACTAGCGTCAGCATTTCAATATACGCTCCTCGCCCCTCCGGTCAATCGTCTCTCGGTACTCTTACTGTATACTTGTGTCGTGCGTAAATAAATGATACTGTAGGGGCTAGGTACATGCATTGGCAGTTTTCACTAGCGTCAGCATTTCAATATACGCTCCTCGCCCCTCCAATCAATCGTCTCTCGGTACTCTTACTGTATACTTGTGTCGTGCGTAAATAAATGATAGTGTAGGGGCTAGGTACATGCATTGGCAGTTTCCACTAGCGTCAGCATTTCAATATACGCTCCTCGCCCCTCCAATCAATCGTCTCTCGGTACTCTTACTGTATACTTGTGTCGTGCGTAAATAAATGATAGTGTAGGGGCTAGGTACATGCATTGGCAGTTTTCACTAGCGTCAGCATTTCAATATACGCTCCTCGCCCCTCCAATCAATCTTCTCTCGGTACTCTTACTGTATACTTGTGTCGTGCGTAAATAAATGATAGTGTAGGGGCTAGGTACATGCATTGGCAGTTTCCACTAGCGTCAGCATTTCAATATACGCTCCTCGCCCCTCCAATCAATCGTCTCTCGGTACTCTTACTGTATACTTGTGTCGTGCGTAAATAAATGATAGTGTAGGGGCTAGGTACATGCATTGGCAGTTTCCACTAGCGTCAGCATTTCAATATACGCTCCTCGCCCCTCCAATCAATCGTCTCTCGGTACTCTTACTGTATACTTGTGTCGTGCGTAAATAAATGATAGTGTAGGGGCTAGGTACATGCATTGGCAGTTTTCACTAGCGTCAGCATTTCAATATACGCTCCTCGCCCCTCCAATCAATCGTCTCTCGGTACTCTTACTGTATACTTGTGTCGTGCGTAAATAAATGATAGTGTAGGGGCTAGGTACATGCATTGGCAGTTTCCACTAGCGTCAGCATTTCAATATACGCTCCTCGCCCCTCCAATCAATCGTCTCTCGGTACTCTTACTGTATACTTGTGTCGTGCGTAAATAAATGATAGTGTAGGGGCTAGGTACATGCATTGGCAGTTTCCACTAGCGTCAGCATTTCAATATACGCTCCTCGCCCCTCCAATCAATCGTCTCTCGGTACTCTTACTGTATACTTGTGTCGTGCGTAAATAAATGATAGTGTAGGGGCTAGGTACATGCATTGGCAGTTTCCACTAGCGTCAGCATTTCAATATACGCTCCTCGCCCCTCCAATCAATCGTCTCTCGGTACTCTTACTGTATACTTGTGTCGTGCGTAAATAAATGATAGTGTAGGGGCTAGGTACATGCATTGGCAGTTTCCACTAGCGTCAGCATTTCAATATACGCTCCTCGCCCCTCCAATCAATCGTCTCTCGGTACTCTTACTGTATACTTGTGTCGTGCGTAAATAAATGATAGTGTAGGGGCTAGGTACATGCATTGGCAGTTTCCACTAGCGTCAGCATTTCAATATACGCTCCTCGCCCCTCCAATCAATCGTCTCTCGGTACTCTTACTGTATACTTGTGTCGTGCGTAAATAAATGATAGTGTAGGGGCTAGGTACATGCATTGGCAGTTTCCACTAGCGTCAGCATTTCAATATACGCTCCTCGCCCCTCCAATCAATCGTCTCTCGGTACTCTTACTGTATACTTGTGTCGTGCGTAAATAAATGATAGTGTAGGGGCTAGGTACATGCATTGGCAGTTTTCACTAGCGTCAGCATTTCAATATACGCTCCTCGCCCCTCCAATCAATCGTCTCTCGGTACTCTTACTGTATACTTGTGTCGTGCGTAAATAAATGATAGTGTAGGGGCTAGGTACATGCATTGGCAGTTTCCACTAGCGTCAGCATTTCAATATACGCTCCTCGCCCCTCCAATCAATCGTCTCTCGGTACTCTTACTGTATACTTGTGTCGTGCGTAAATAAATGATAGTGTAGGGGCTAGGTACATGCATTGGCAGTTTCCACTAGCGTCAGCATTTCAATATACGCTCCTCGCCCCTCCAATCAATCGTCTCTCGGTACTCTTACTGTATACTTGTGTCGTGCGTAAATAAATGATAGTGTAGGGGCTAGGTACATGCATTGGCAGTTTCCACTAGCGTCAGCATTTCAATATACGCTCCTCGCCCCTCCAATCAATCGTCTCTCGGTACTCTTACTGTATACTTGTGTCGTGCGTAAATAAATGATACTGTAGGGGCTAGGTACATGCATTGGCAGTTTCCACTAGCGTCAGCATTTCAATATACGCTCCTCGCCCCTCCGGTCAATCGTCTCTCGGTACTCTTACTGTATACTTGTGTCGTGCGTAAATAAATGATACTGTAGGGGCTAGGTACATGCATTGGCAGTTTTCACTAGCGTCAGCATTTCAATATACGCTCCTCGCCCCTCCAATCAATCGTCTCTCGGTACTCTTACTGTATACTTGTGTCGTGCGTAAATAAATGATAGTGTAGGGGCTAGGTACATGCATTGGCAGTTTCCACTAGCGTCAGCATTTCAATATACGCTCCTCGCCCCTCCAATCAATCGTCTCTCGGTACTCTTACTGTATACTTGTGTCGTGCGTAAATAAATGATAGTGTAGGGGCTAGGTACATGCATTGGCAGTTTCCACTAGCGTCAGCATTTCAATATACGCTCCTCGCCCCTCCAATCAATCGTCTCTCGGTACTCTTACTGTATACTTGTGTCGTGCGTAAATAAATGATAGTGTAGGGGCTAGGTACATGCATTGGCAGTTTCCACTAGCGTCAGCATTTCAATATACGCTCCTCGCCCCTCCAATCAATCGTCTCTCGGTACTCTTACTGTATACTTGTGTCGTGCGTAAATAAATGATAGTGTAGGGGCTAGGTACATGCATTGGCAGTTTCCACTAGCGTCAGCATTTCAATATACGCTCCTCGCCCCTCCAATCAATCGTCTCTCGGTACTCTTACTGTATACTTGTGTCGTGCGTAAATAAATGATACTGTAGGGGCTAGGTATATGCATTGGCAGTTTCCACTAGCGTCAGCATTTCAATATACGCTCCTCGCCCCTCCAATCAATCGTCTCTCGGTACTCTTACTGTATACTTGTGTCGTGCGTAAATAAATGATAGTGTAGGGGCTAGGTACATGCATTGGCAGTTTCCACTAGCGTCAGCATTTCAATATACGCTCCTCGCCCCTCCAATCAATCGTCTCTCGGTACTCTTACTGTATACTTGTGTCGTGCGTAAATAAATGATAGTGTAGGGGCTAGGTACATGCATTGGCAGTTTCCACTAGCGTCAGCATTTCAATATACGCTCCTCGCCCCTCCAATCAATCGTCTCTCGGTACTCTTACTGTATACTTGTGTCGTGCGTAAATAAATGATAGTGTAGGGGCTAGGTACATGCATTGGCAGTTTCCACTAGCGTCAGCATTTCAATATACGCTCCTCGCCCCTCCAATCAATCGTCTCTCGGTACTCTTACTGTATACTTGTGTCGTGCGTAAATAAATGATAGTGTAGGGGCTAGGTACATGCATTGGCAGTTTTCACTAGCGTCAGCATTTCAATATACGCTCCTCGCCCCTCCAATCAATCGTCTCTCGGTACTCTTACTGTATACTTGTGTCGTGCGTAAATAAATGATAGTGTAGGGGCTAGGTACATGCATTGGCAGTTTCCACTAGCGTCAGCATTTCAATATACGCTCCTCGCCCCTCCAATCAATCGTCTCTCGGTACTCTTACTGTATACTTGTGTCGTGCGTAAATAAATGATAGTGTAGGGGCTAGGTACATGCATTGGCAGTTTCCACTAGCGTCAGCATTTCAATATACGCTCCTCGCCCCTCCAATCAATCGTCTCTCGGTACTCTTACTGTATACTTGTGTCGTGCGTAAATAAATGATAGTGTAGGGGCTAGGTACATGCATTGGCAGTTTCCACTAGCGTCAGCATTTCAATATACGCTCCTCGCCCCTCCAATCAATCGTCTCTCGGTACTCTTACTGTATACTTGTGTCGTGCGTAAATAAATGATAGTGTAGGGGCTAGGTACATGCATTGGCAGTTTCCACTAGCGTCAGCATTTCAATATACGCTCCTCGCCCCTCCAATCAATCGTCTCTCGGTACTCTTACTGTATACTTGTGTCGTGCGTAAATAAATGATAGTGTAGGGGCTAGGTACATGCATTGGCAGTTTCCACTAGCGTCAGCATTTCAATATACGCTCCTCGCCCCTCCAATCAATCGTCTCTCGGTACTCTTACTGTATACTTGTGTCGTGCGTAAATAAATGATAGTGTAGGGGCTAGGTACATGCATTGGCAGTTTCCACTAGCGTCAGCATTTCAATATACGCTCCTCGCCCCTCCAATCAATCGTCTCTCGGTACTCTTACTGTATACTTGTGTCGTGCGTAAATAAATGATAGTGTAGGGGCTAGGTACATGCATTGGCAGTTTCCACTAGCGTCAGCATTTCAATATACGCTCCTCGCCCCTCCAATCAATCGTCTCTCGGTACTCTTACTGTATACTTGTGTCGTGCGTAAATAAATGATAGTGTAGGGGCTAGGTACATGCATTGGCAGTTTCCACTAGCGTCAGCATTTCAATATACGCTCCTCGCCCCTCCAATCAATCGTCTCTCGGTACTCTTACTGTATACTTGTGTCGTGCGTAAATAAATGATAGTGTAGGGGCTAGGTACATGCATTGGCAGTTTTCACTAGCGTCAGCATTTCAATATACGCTCCTCGCCCCTCCAATCAATCGTCTCTCGGTACTCTTACTGTATACTTGTGTCGTGCGTAAATAAATGATAGTGTAGGGGCTAGGTACATGCATTGGCAGTTTCCACTAGCGTCAGCATTTCAATATACGCTCCTCGCCCCTCCAATCAATCGTCTCTCGGTACTCTTACTGTATACTTGTGTCGTGCGTAAATAAATGATAGTGTAGGGGCTAGGTACATGCATTGGCAGTTTCCACTAGCGTCAGCATTTCAATATACGCTCCTCGCCCCTCCAATCAATCGTCTCTCGGTACTCTTACTGTATACTTGTGTCGTGCGTAAATAAATGATAGTGTAGGGGCTAGGTACATGCATTGGCAGTTTCCACTAGCGTCAGCATTTCAATATACGCTCCTCGCCCCTCCAATCAATCGTCTCTCGGTACTCTTACTGTATACTTGTGTCGTGCGTAAATAAATGATAGTGTAGGGGCTAGGTACATGCATTGGCAGTTTTCACTAGCGTCAGCATTTCAATATACGCTCCTCGCCCCTCCAATCAATCGTCTCTCGGTACTCTTACTGTATACTTGTGTCGTGCGTAAATAAATGATAGTGTAGGGGCTAGGTATATGCATTGGCAGTTTCCACTAGCGTCAGCATTTCAATATACGCTCCTCGCCCCTCCAATCAATCGTCTCTCGGTACTCTTACTGTATACTTGTGTCGTGCGTAAATAAATGATACTGTAGGGGCTAGGTATATGCATTGGCAGTTTCCACTAGCGTCAGCATTTCAATATACGCTCCTCGCCCCTCCAATCAATCGTCTCTCGGTACTCTTACTGTATACTTGTGTCGTGCGTAAATAAATGATAGTGTAGGGGCTAGGTACATGCATTGGCAGTTTCCACTAGCGTCAGCATTTCAATATACGCTCCTCGCCCCTCCAATCAATCGTCTCTCGGTACTCTTACTGTATACTTGTGTCGTGCGTAAATAAATGATACTGTAGGGGCTAGTTACATGCATTGGCAGTTTCCACTAGCGTCAGCATTTCAATATACGCTCCTCGCCCCTCCGGTCAATCGTCTCTCGGTACTCTTACTGTATACTTGTGTCGTGCGTAAATAAATGATACTGTAGGGGCTAGGTACATGCATTGGCAGTTTTCACTAGCGTCAGCATTTCAATATACGCTCCTCGCCCCTCCAATCAATCGTCTCTCGGTACTCTTACTGTATACTTGTGTCGTGCGTAAATAAATGATAGTGTAGGGGCTAGGTACATGCATTGGCAGTTTCCACTAGCGTCAGCATTTCAATATACGCTCCTCGCCCCTCCAATCAATCGTCTCTCGGTACTCTTACTGTATACTTGTGTCGTGCGTAAATAAATGATAGTGTAGGGGCTAGGTACATGCATTGGCAGTTTTCACTAGCGTCAGCATTTCAATATACGCTCCTCGCCCCTCCAATCAATCGTCTCTCGGTACTCTTACTGTATACTTGTGTCGTGCGTAAATAAATGATAGTGTAGGGGCTAGGTACATGCATTGGCAGTTTCCACTAGCGTCAGCATTTCAATATACGCTCCTCGCCCCTCCAATCAATCGTCTCTCGGTACTCTTACTGTATACTTGTGTCGTGCGTAAATAAATGATAGTGTAGGGGCTAGGTACATGCATTGGCAGTTTCCACTAGCGTCAGCATTTCAATATACGCTCCTCGCCCCTCCAATCAATCGTCTCTCGGTACTCTTACTGTATACTTGTGTCGTGCGTAAATAAATGATAGTGTAGGGGCTAGGTACATGCATTGGCAGTTTTCACTAGCGTCAGCATTTCAATATACGCTCCTCGCCCCTCCAATCAATCGTCTCTCGGTACTCTTACTGTATACTTGTGTCGTGCGTAAATAAATGATAGTGTAGGGGCTAGGTACATGCATTGGCAGTTTCCACTAGCGTCAGCATTTCAATATACGCTCCTCGCCCCTCCAATCAATCGTCTCTCGGTACTCTTACTGTATACTTGTGTCGTGCGTAAATAAATGATAGTGTAGGGGCTAGGTACATGCATTGGCAGTTTCCACTAGCGTCAGCATTTCAATATACGCTCCTCGCCCCTCCAATCAATCGTCTCTCGGTACTCTTACTGTATACTTGTGTCGTGCGTAAATAAATGATAGTGTAGGTGCGTAAATAAATGATAGTGTAGGGGCTAGGTACATGCATTGGCAGTTTCCACTAGCGTCAGCATTTCAATATACGCTCCTCGCCCCTCCAATCAATCGTCTCTCGGTACTCTTACTGTATACTTGTGTCGTGCGTAAATAAATGATAGTGTAGGGGCTAGGTACATGCATTGGCAGTTTCCACTAGCGTCAGCATTTCAATATACGCTCCTCGCCCCTCCAATCAATCGTCTCTCGGTACTCTTACTGTATACTTGTGTCGTGCGTAAATAAATGATAGTGTAGGGGCTAGGTACATGCATTGGCAGTTTCCACTAGCGTCAGCATTTCAATATACGCTCCTCGCCCCTCCAATCAATCGTCTCTCGGTACTCTTACTGTATACTTGTGTCGTGCGTAAATAAATGATAGTGTAGGGGCTAGGTACATGCATTGGCAGTTTCCACTAGCGTCAGCATTTCAATATACGCTCCTCGCCCCTCCAATCAATCGTCTCTCGGTACTCTTACTGTATACTTGTGTCGTGCGTAAATAAATGATAGTGTAGGGGCTAGGTACATGCATTGGCAGTTTCCACTAGCGTCAGCATTTCAATATACGCTCCTCGCCCCTCCAATCAATCGTCTCTCGGTACTCTTACTGTATACTTGTGTCGTGCGTAAATAAATGATAGTGTAGGGGCTAGGTACATGCATTGGCAGTTTTCACTAGCGTCAGCATTTCAATATACGCTCCTCGCCCCTCCAATCAATCGGCTCTCGGTACTCTTACTGTATACTTGTGTCGTGCGTAAATAAATGATAGTGTAGGGGCTAGGTACATGCATTGGCAGTTTCCACTAGCGTCAGCATTTCAATATACGCTCCTCGCCCCTCCAATCAATCGTCTCTCGGTACTCTTACTGTATACTTGTGTCGTGCGTAAATAAATGATAGTGTAGGGGCTAGGTACATGCATTGGCAGTTTCCACTAGCGTCAGCATTTCAATATACGCTCCTCGCCCCTCCAATCAATCGTCTCTCGGTACTCTTACTGTATACTTGTGTCGTGCGTAAATAAATGATAGTGTAGGGGCTAGGTACATGCATTGGCAGTTTCCACTAGCGTCAGCATTTCAATATACGCTCCTCGCCCCTCCAATCAATCGTCTCTCGGTACTCTTACTGTATACTTGTGTCGTGCGTAAATAAATGATAGTGTAGGGGCTAGGTACATGCATTGGCAGTTTCCACTAGCGTCAGCATTTCAATATACGCTCCTCGCCCCTCCAATCAATCGTCTCTCGGTACTCTTACTGTATACTTGTGTCGTGCGTAAATAAATGATAGTGTAGGGGCTAGGTACATGCATTGGCAGTTTCCACTAGCGTCAGCATTTCAATATACGCTCCTCGCCCCTCCAATCAATCGTCTCTCGGTACTCTTACTGTATACTTGTGTCGTGCGTAAATAAATGATAGTGTAGGGGCTAGGTACATGCATTGGCAGTTTCCACTAGCGTCAGCATTTCAATATACGCTCCTCGCCCCTCCAATCAATCGTCTCTCGGTACTCTTACTGTATACTTGTGTCGTGCGTAAATAAATGATAGTGTAGGGGCTAGGTACATGCATTGGCAGTTTCCACTAGCGTCAGCATTTCAATATACGCTCCTCGCCCCTCCAATCAATCGTCTCTCGGTACTCTTACTGTATACTTGTGTCGTGCGTAAATAAATGATAGTGTAGGGGCTAGGTACATGCATTGGCAGTTTCCACTAGCGTCAGCATTTCAATATACGCTCCTCGCCCCTCCAATCAATCGTCTCTCGGTACTCTTACTGTATACTTGTGTCGTGCGTAAATAAATGATAGTGTAGGGGCTAGGTACATGCATTGGCAGTTTTCACTAGCGTCAGTATTTCAATATACGCTCCTCGCCCCTCCAATCAATCGTCTCTCGGTACTCTTACTGTATACTTGTGTCGTGCGTAAATAAATGATAGTGTAGGGGCTAGGTACATGCATTGGCAGTTTCCACTAGCGTCAGCATTTCAATATACGCTCCTCGCCCCTCCAATCAATCGTCTCTCGGTACTCTTACTGTATACTTGTGTCGTGCGTAAATAAATGATAGTGTAGGGGCTAGGTACATGCATTGGCAGTTTCCACTAGCGTCAGCATTTCAATATACGCTCCTCGCCCCTCCAATCAATCGTCTCTCGGTACTCTTACTGTATACTTGTGTCGTGCGTAAATAAATGATAGTGTAGGGGCTAGGTACATGCATTGGCAGTTTCCACTAGCGTCAGCATTTCAATATACGCTCCTCGCCCCTCCAATCAATCGTCTCTCGGTACTCTTACTGTATACTTGTGTCGTGCGTAAATAAATGATAGTGTAGGGGCTAGGTACATGCATTGGCAGTTTCCACTAGCGTCAGCATTTCAATATACGCTCCTCGCCCCTCCAATCAATCGTCTCTCGGTACTCTTACTGTATACTTGTGTCGTGCGTAAATAAATGATACTGTAGGGGCTAGGTACATGCATTGGCAGTTTCCACTAGCGTCAGCATTTCAATATACGCTCCTCGCCCCTCCGGTCAATCGTCTCTCGGTACTCTTACTGTATACTTGTGTCGTGCGTAAATAAATGATACTGTAGGGGCTAGGTACATGCATTGGCAGTTTTCACTAGCGTCAGCATTTCAATATACGCTCCTCGCCCCTCCAATCAATCGTCTCTCGGTACTCTTACTGTATACTTGTGTCGTGCGTAAATAAATGATAGTGTAGGGGCTAGGTACATGCATTGGCAGTTTTCACTAGCGTCAGCATTTCAATATACGCTCCTCGCCCCTCCAATCAATCGTCTCTCGGTACTCTTACTGTATACTTGTGTCGTGCGTAAATAAATGATACTGTAGGGGCTAGGTACATGCATTGGCAGTTTCCACTAGCGTCAGCATTTCAATATACGCTCCTCGCCCCTCCGGTCAATCGTCTCTCGGTACTCTTACTGTATACTTGTGTCGTGCGTAAATAAATGATACTGTAGGGGCTAGGTACATGCATTGGCAGTTTTCACTAGCGTCAGCATTTCAATATACGCTCCTCGCCCCTCCAATCAATCGTCTCTCGGTACTCTTACTGTATACTTGTGTCGTGCGTAAATAAATGATAGTGTAGGGGCTAGGTACATGCATTGGCAGTTTTCACTAGCGTCAGCATTTCAATATACGCTCCTCGCCCCTCCAATCAATCGTCTCTCGGTACTCTTACTGTATACTTGTGTCGTGCGTAAATAAATGATAGTGTAGGGGCTAGGTACATGCATTGGCAGTTTTCAATAGCGTCAGCTTTTCAATATACGCTCCTCGCCCCTCCAATCAATCGTCTCTCGGTACTCTTACTGTATACTTGTGTCGTGCGTAAATAAATGATACTGTAGGGGCTAGGTACATGCATTGGCAGTTTTCACTAGCGTCAGTATTTCAATATACGCTCCTCGCCCCTCCAATCAATCGTCTCTCGGTACTCTTACTGTATACTTGTGTTGTGCGTAAATAAATGATACTGTAGGGGCTAGGTACATGCATGGCAGTTTCCACTAGCGTCAGCATTTCAATATACGCTCCTCGCCCCTCCAATCAATCGTCTCTCGGTACTCTTACTGTATACTTGTGTCGTGCGTAAATAAATGATACTGTAGGGGCTAGGTACATGCATTGGCAGTTTCCACTAGCGTCAGCATTTCAATATACGCTCCTCGCCCCTCCGGTCAATCGTCTCTCGGTACTCTTACTGTATACTTGTGTCGTGCGTAAATAAATGATACTGTAGGGGCTAGGTACATGCATTGGCAGTTTTCACTAGCGTCAGTATTTCAATATACGCTCCTCGCCCCTCCAATCAATCGTCTCTCGGTACTCTTACTGTATACTTGTGTCGTGCGTAAATAAATGATAGTGTAGGGGCTAGGTACATGCATTGGCAGTTTTCAATAGCGTCAGCTTTTCAATATACGCTCCTCGCCCCTCCAATCAATCGTCTCTCGGTACTCTTACTGTATACTTGTGTCGTGCGTAAATAAATGATACTGTAGGGGCTAGGTACATGCATTGGCAGTTTTCACTAGCGTCAGTATTTCAATATACGCTCCTCGCCCCTCCAATCAATCGTCTCTCGGTACTCTTACTGTATACTTGTGTTGTGCGTAAATAAATGATACTGTAGGGGCTAGGTACATGCATGGCAGTTTCCACTAGCGTCAGCATTTCAATATACGCTCCTCGCCCCTCCAATCAATCGTCTCTCGGTACTCTTACTGTATACTTGTGTCGTGCGTAAATAAATGATACTGTAGGGGCTAGGTACATGCATTGGCAGTTTCCACTAGCGTCAGCATTTCAATATACGCTCCTCGCCCCTCCGGTCAATCGTCTCTCGGTACTCTTACTGTATACTTGTGTCGTGCGTAAATAAATGATACTGTAGGGGCTAGGTACATGCATTGGCAGTTTTCACTAGCGTCAGTATTTCAATATACGCTCCTCGCCCCTCCAATCAATCGTCTCTCGGTACTCTTACTGTATACTTGTGTCGTGCGTAAATAAATGATACTGTAGGGGCTAGGTACATGCATTGGCAGTTTTCACTAGCGTCAGTATTTCAATATACGCTCCTCGCCCCTCCAATCAATCGTCTCTCGGTACTCTTACTGTATACTTGTGTCGTGCGTAAATAAATGATACTGTAGGGGCTAGGTACATGCATTGGCAGTTTTCACTAGCGTCAGTATTTCAATATACGCTCCTCGCCCCTCCAATCAATCGTCTCTCGGTACTCTTACTGTATACTTGTGTCGTGCGTAAATAAATGATACTGTAGGGGCTAGGTACATGCATTGGCAGTTTTCACTAGCGTCAGTATTTCAATATACGCTCCTCGCCCCTCCAATCAATCGTCTCTCGGTACTCTTACTGTATACTTGTGTCGTGCGTAAATAAATGATACTGTAGGGGCTAGGTACATGCGTTGGCAGTTTTCACTAGCGTCAGTATTTCAATATACGCTCCTCGCCCCTCCAATCAATCGTCTCTCGGTACTCTTACTGTATACTTGTGTCGTGCGTAAATAAATGATACTGTAGGGGCTAGGTACATGCATTGGCAGTTTTCACTAGCGTCAGCATTTCAATATACGCTCCTCGCCCCTCCAATCAATCGTCTCTCGGTACTCTTACTGTATACTTGTGTCGTGCGTAAATAAATGATACTGTAGGGGCTAGGTACATGCGTTGGCAGTTTTCACTAGCGTCAGTATTTCAATATACGCTCCTCGCCCCTCCAATCAATCGTCTCTCGGTACTCTTACTGTATACTTGTGTCGTGCGTAAATAAATGATAGTGTAGGGGCTAGGTACATGCATTGGCAGTTTTCACTAGCGTCAGCATTTCAATATACGCTCCTCGCCCCTCCAATCAATCGTCTCTCGGTACTCTTACTGTATACTTGTGTCGTGCGTAAATAAATGATACTGTAGGGGCTAGGTACATGCATTGGCAGTTTTCACTAGCGTCAGTATTTCAATATACGCTCCTCGCCCCTCCAATCAATCGTCTCTCGGTACTCTTACTGTATACTTGTGTCGTGCGTAAATAAATGATACTGTAGGGGCTAGGTACATGCATTGGCAGTTTTCACTAGCGTCAGCATTTCAATATACGCTCCTCGCCCCTCCAATCAATCGTCTCTCGGTACTCTTACTGTATACTTGTGTCGTGCGTAAATAAATGATACTGTAGGGGCTAGGTACATGCATTGGCAGTTTTCACTAGCGTCAGTATTTCAATATACGCTCCTCGCCCCTCCAATCAATCGTCTCTCGGTACTCTTACTGTATACTTGTGTCGTGCGTAAATAAATGATACTGTAGGGGCTAGGTACATGCATTGGCAGTTTTCACTAGCGTCAGTATTTCAATATACGCTCCTCGCCCCTCCAATCAATCGTCTCTCGGTACTCTTACTGTATACTTGTGTCGTGCGTAAATAAATGATACTGTAGGGGCTAGGTACATGCATTGGCAGTTTTCACTAGCGTCAGTATTTCAATATACGCTCCTCGCCCCTCCAATCAATCGTCTCTCGGTACTCTTACTGTATACTTGTGTCGTGCGTAAATAAATGATACTGTAGGGGCTAGGTACATGCATTGGCAGGTTTCACTAGCGTCAGTATTTCAATATACGCTCCTCGCCCCTCCAATCAATCGTCTCTCGGTACTTTTACTGTATACTTGTGTCGTGCGTAAATAAATGATACTGTAGGGGCTAGGTACATGCATTGGCAGTTTTCACTAGCGTCAGTATTTCAATATACGCTCCTCGCCCCTCCAATCAATCGTCTCTCGGTACTCTTACTGTATACTTGTGTCGTGCGTAAATAAATGATACTGTAGGGGCTAGGTACATGCATTGGCAGTTTTCACTAGCGTCAGTATTTCAATATACGCTCCTCGCCCCTCCGGTCAATCGTCTCTCGGTACTCTTACTGTATACTTGTGTCGTGCGTAAATAAATGATACTGTAGGGGCTAGGTACATGCATTGGCAGTTTTCACTAGCGTCAGTATTTCAATATACGCTCCTCGCCCCTCCGGTCAATCGTTTCTCGGTACTCTTACTGTATACTTGTGTCGTGCGTAAATAAATGATAGTGTAGGGGCTAGGTACATGCATTGGCAGTTTTCACTAGCGTCAGTATTTCAATATACGCTCCTCGCCCCTCCAATCAATCGTCTCTCGGTACTTTTACTGTATACTTGTGTCGTGCGTAAATAAATGATACTGTAGGGGCTAGGTACATGCATTGGCAGTTTTCACTAGCGTCAGTATTTCAATATACGCTCCTCGCCCCTCCAATCAATCGTCTCTCGGTACTCTTACTGTATACTTGTGTCGTGCGTAAATAAATGATACTGTAGGGGCTAGGTACATGCATTGGCAGTTTTCACTAGCGTCAGCATTTCAATATACGCTCCTCGCCCCTCCAATCAATCGTCTCTCGGTACTCTTACTGTATACTTGTGTCGTGCGTAAATAAATGATACTGTAGGGGCTAGGTACATGCATTGGCAGTTTCCACTAGCGTCAGCATTTCAATATACGCTCCTCGCCCCTCCAATCAATCGTCTCTCGGTACTCTTACTGTATACTTGTGTCGTGCGTAAATAAATGATAGTGTAGGGGCTAGGTACATGCATTGGCAGTTTCCACTAGCGTCAGCATTTCAATATACGCTCCTCGCCCCTCCAATCAATCGTCTCTCGGTACTCTTACTGTATACTTGTGTCGTGCGTAAATAAATGATACTGTAGGGGCTAGGTACATGCATTGGCAGTTTCCACTAGCGTCAGCATTTCAATATACGCTCCTCGCCCCTCCGGTCAATCGTCTCTCGGTACTCTTACTGTATACTTGTGTCGTGCGTAAATAAATGATACTGTAGGGGCTAGGTACATGCATTGGCAGTTTTCACTAGCGTCAGCATTTCAATATACGCTCCTCGCCCCTCCAATCAATCGTCTCTCGGTACTCTTACTGTATACTTGTGTCGTGCGTAAATAAATGATAGTGTAGGGGCTAGGTACATGCATTGGCAGTTTTCACTAGCGTCAGTATTTCAATATACGCTCCTCGCCCCTCCAATCAATCGTCTCTCGGTACTTTTACTGTATACTTGTGTCGTGCGTAAATAAATGATACTGTAGGGGCTAGGTACATGCATTGGCAGTTTTCACTAGCGTCAGTATTTCAATATACGCTCCTCGCCCCTCCAATCAATCGTCTCTCGGTACTCTTACTGTATACTTGTGTCGTGCGTAAATAAATGATACTGTAGGGGCTAGGTACATGCATTGGCAGTTTTCACTAGCGTCAGCATTTCAATATACGCTCCTCGCCCCTCCGGTCAATCGTCTCTCGGTACTCTTACTGTATACTTGGTCGTGCGTAAATAAATGATACTGTAGGGGCTAGGTACATGCATTGGCAGTTTTCACTAGCGTCAGTATTTCAATATACGCTCCTCGCCCCTCCGGTCAATCGTCTCTCGGTACTCTTACTGTATACTTGTGTCGTGCGTAAATAAATGATACTGTAGGGGCTAGGTACATGCATTGGCAGTTTTCACTAGCGTCAGTATTTCAATATACGCTCCTCGCCCCTCCAATCAATCGTCTCTCGGTACTCTTACTGTATACTTGTGTTGTGCGTAAATAAATGATACTGTAGGGGCTAGGTACATGCATGGCAGTTTCCACTAGCGTCAGCATTTCAATATACGCTCCTCGCCCCTCCAATCAATCGTCTCTCGGTACTCTTACTGTATACTTGTGTCGTGCGTAAATAAATGATACTGTAGGGGCTAGGTACATGCATTGGCAGTTTCCACTAGCGTCAGCATTTCAATATACGCTCCTCGCCCCTCCGGTCAATCGTCTCTCGGTACTCTTACTGTATACTTGTGTCGTGCGTAAATAAATGATACTGTAGGGGCTAGGTACATGCATTGGCAGTTTTCACTAGCGTCAGTATTTCAATATACGCTCCTCGCCCCTCCGGTCAATCGTCTCTCGGTACTCTTACTGTATACTTGTGTCGTGCGTAAATAAATGATACTGTAGGGGCTAGGTACATGCATTGGCAGTTTTCACTAGCGTCAGCATTTCAATATACGCTCCTCGCCCCTCCAATCAATCGTCTCTCGGTACTCTTACTGTATACTTGTGTCGTGCGTAAATAAATGATACTGTAGGGGCTAGGTACATGCATTGGCAGTTTTCACTAGCGTCAGTATTTCAATATACGCTCCTCGCCCCTCCAATCAATCGTCTCTCGGTACTCTTACTGTATACTTGTGTCGTGCGTAAATAAATGATACTGTAGGGGCTAGGTACATGCATTGGCAGTTTTCACTAGCGTCAGTATTTCAATATACGCTCCTCGCCCCTCCAATCAATCGTCTCTCGGTACTCTTACTGTATACTTGTGTCGTGCGTAAATAAATGATACTGTAGGGGCTAGGTACATGCATTGGCAGTTTTCACTAGCGTCAGTATTTCAATATACGCTCCTCGCCCCTCCAATCAATCGTCTCTCGGTACTCTTACTGTATACTTGTGTCGTGCGTAAATAAATGATACTGTAGGGGCTAGATACATGCATTGGCAGTTTTCACTAGCGTCAGTATTTCAATATACGCTCCTCGCCCCTCCAATCAATCGTCTCTCGGTACTCTTACTGTATACTTGTGTCGTGCGTAAATAAATGATACTGTAGGGGCTAGGTACATGCATTGGCAGTTTTCACTAGCGTCAGCATTTCAATATACGCTCCTCGCCCCTCCAATCAATCGTCTCTCGGTACTCTTACTGTATACTTGTGTCGTGCGTAAATAAATGATACTGTAGGGGCTAGGTACATGCGTTGGCAGTTTTCACTAGCGTCAGTATTTCAATATACGCTCCTCGCCCCTCCAATCAATCGTCTCTCGGTACTCTTACTGTATACTTGTGTCGTGCGTAAATAAATGATAGTGTAGGGGCTAGGTACATGCATTGGCAGTTTTCACTAGCGTCAGCATTTCAATATACGCTCCTCGCCCCTCCAATCAATCGTCTCTCGGTACTCTTACTGTATACTTGTGTCGTGCGTAAATAAATGATACTGTAGGGGCTAGGTACATGCATTGGCAGTTTTCACTAGCGTCAGTATTTCAATATACGCTCCTCGCCCCTCCAATCAATCGTCTCTCGGTACTCTTACTGTATACTTGTGTCGTGCGTAAATAAATGATACTGTAGGGGCTAGGTTCATGCATTGGCAGTTTTCACTAGCGTCAGCATTTCAATATACGCTCCTCGCCCCTCCAATCAATCGTCTCTCGGTACTCTTACTGTATACTTGTGTCGTGCGTAAATAAATGATACTGTAGGGGCTAGGTACATGCATTGGCAGTTTTCACTAGCGTCAGTATTTCAATATACGCTCCTCGCCCCTCCAATCAATCGTCTCTCGGTACTCTTACTGTATACTTGTGTCGTGCGTAAATAAATGATACTGTAGGGGCTAGGTACATGCATTGGCAGTTTTCACTAGCGTCAGTATTTCAATATACGCTCCTCGCCCCTCCAATCAATCGTCTCTCGGTACTCTTACTGTATACTTGTGTCGTGCGTAAATAAATGATACTGTAGGGGCTAGGTACATGCATTGGCAGTTTTCACTAGCGTCAGTATTTCAATATACGCTCCTCGCCCCTCCAATCAATCGTCTCTCGGTACTTTTACTGTATACTTGTGTCGTGCGTAAATAAATGATACTGTAGGGGCTAGGTACATGCATTGGCAGTTTTCACTAGCGTCAGTATTTCAATATACGCTCCTCGCCCCTCCAATCAATCGTCTCTCGGTACTCTTACTGTATACTTGTGTCGTGCGTAAATAAATGATACTGTAGGGGCTAGGTACATGCATTGGCAGTTTTCACTAGCGTCAGCATTTCAATATACGCTCCTCGCCCCTCCGGTCAATCGTCTCTCGGTACTCTTACTGTATACTTGGTCGTGCGTAAATAAATGATACTGTAGGGGCTAGGTACATGCATTGGCAGTTTTCACTAGCGTCAGTATTTCAATATACGCTCCTCGCCCCTCCGGTCAATCGTTTCTCGGTACTCTTACTGTATACTTGTGTCGTGCGTAAATAAATGATACTGTAGGGGCTAGGTACATGCATTGGCAGTTTTCACTAGCGTCAGTATTTCAATATACGCTCCTCGCCCCTCCGGTCAATCGTTTCTCGGTACTCTTACTGTATACTTGTGTCGTGCGTAAATAAATGATAGTGTAGGGGCTAGGTACATGCATTGGCAGTTTTCACTAGCGTCAGCATTTCAATATACGCTCCTCGCCCCTCCAATCAATCGTCTCTCGGTACTCTTACTGTATACTTGTGTCGTGCGTAAATAAATGATACTGTAGGGGCTAGGTACATGCATTGGCAGTTTTCACTAGCGTCAGCATTTCAATATACGCTCCTCGCCCCTCCAATCAATCGTCTCTCGGTACTCTTACTGTATACTTGTGTCGTGCGTAAATAAATGATAGTGTAGGGGCTAGGTACATGCATTGGCAGTTTCCACTAGCGTCAGCATTTCAATATACGCTCCTCGCCCCTCCAATCAATCGTCTCTCGGTACTCTTACTGTATACTTGTGTCGTGCGTAAATAAATGATACTGTAGGGGCTAGGTACATGCATTGGCAGTTTTCACTAGTGTCAGCATTTCAATATACGCTCCTCGCCCCTCCAATCAATCGTCTCTCGGTACTCTTACTGTATACTTGTGTCGTGCGTAAATAAATGATACTGTAGGGGCTAGGTACATGCATTGGCAGTTTCCACTAGCGTCAGCATTTCAATATACGCTCCTCGCCCCTCCAATCAATCGTCTCTCGGTACTCTTACTGTATACTTGTGTCGTGCGTAAATAAATGATAGTGTAGGGGCTAGGTACATGCATTGGCAGTTTCCACTAGCGTCAGCATTTCAATATACGCTCCTCGCCCCTCCAATCAATCGTCTCTCGGTACTCTTACTGTATACTTGTGTCGTGCGTAAATAAATGATACTGTAGGGGCTAGGTACATGCATTGGCAGTTTCCACTAGCGTCAGCATTTCAATATACGCTCCTCGCCCCTCCGGTCAATCGTCTCTCGGTACTCTTACTGTATACTTGTGTCGTGCGTAAATAAATGATACTGTAGGGGCTAGGTACATGCATTGGCAGTTTTCACTAGCGTCAGCATTTCAATATACGCTCCTCGCCCCTCCAATCAATCGTCTCTCGGTACTCTTACTGTATACTTGTGTCGTGCGTAAATAAATGATAGTGTAGGGGCTAGGTACATGCATTGGCAGTTTTCACTAGCGTCAGCATTTCAATATACGCTCCTCGCCCCTCCAATCAATCGTCTCTCGGTACTCTTACTGTATACTTGTGTCGTGCGTAAATAAATGATAGTGTAGGGGCTAGGTACATGCATTGGCAGTTTTCAATAGCGTCAGCATTTCAATATACGCTCCTCGCCCCTCCAATCAATCGTCTCTCGGTACTCTTACTGTATACTTGTGTCGTGCGTAAATAAATGATAGTGTAGGGGCTAGGTACATGCATTGGCAGTTTTCACTAGCGTCAGCATTTCAATATACGCTCCTCGCCCCTCCAATCAATCGTCTCTCGGTACTCTTACTGTATACTTGTGTCGTGCGTAAATAAATGATACTGTAGGGGCTAGGTACATGCATGGCAGTTTCCACTAGCGTCAGCATTTCAATATACGCTCCTCGCCCCTCCAATCAATCGTCTCTCGGTACTCTTACTGTATACTTGTGTCGTGCGTAAATAAATGATACTGTAGGGGCTAGGTACATGCATTGGCAGTTTCCACTAGCGTCAGCATTTCAATATACGCTCCTCGCCCCTCCGGTCAATCGTCTCTCGGTACTCTTACTGTATACTTGTGTCGTGCGTAAATAAATGATACTGTAGGGGCTAGGTACATGCATTGGCAGTTTTCACTAGCGTCAGTATTTCAATATACGCTCCTCGCCCCTCCAATCAATCGTCTCTCGGTACTCTTACTGTATACTTGTGTCGTGCGTAAATAAATGATACTGTAGGGGCTAGGTACATGCATTGGCAGTTTTCACTAGCGTCAGCATTTCAATATACGCTCCTCGCCCCTCCAATCAATCGTCTCTCGGTACTCTTACTGTATACTTGTGTAGTGCGTAAATAAATGATACTGTAGGGGCTAGGTACATGCATTGACAGTTTTCACTAGCGTCAGTATTTCAATATACGCTCCTCGCCCCTCCAATCAATCGTCTCTCGGTACTCTTACTGTATACTTGTGTCGTGCGTAAATAAATGATACTGTAGGGGCTAGGTACATGCATTGGCAGTTTTTACTAGCGTCAGTATTTCAATATACGCTCCTCGCCCCTCCAATCAATCGTCTCTCGGTACTCTTACTGTATACTTGTGTCGTGCGTAAATAAATGATACTGTAGGGGCTAGGTACATGCATTGGCAGTTTTCACTAGCGTCAGTATTTCAATATACGCTCCTCGCCCCTCCAATCAATCGTCTCTCGGTACTCTTACTGTATACTTGTGTCGTGCGTAAATAAATGATACTGTAGGGGCTAGGTACATGCATTGGCAGTTTTCACTAGCGTCAGTATTTCAATATACGCTCCTCGCCCCTCCAATCAATCGTCTCTCGGTACTCTTACTGTATACTTGTGTCGTGCGTAAATAAATGATACTGTAGGGGCTAGGTACATGCATTGGCAGTTTTCACTAGCGTCAGCATTTCAATATACGCTCCTCGCCCCTCCAATCAATCGTCTCTCGGTACTCTTACTGTATACTTGTGTCGTGCGTAAATAAATGATACTGTAGGGGCTAGGTACATGCGTTGGCAGTTTTCACTAGCGTCAGTATTTCAATATACGCTCCTCGCCCCTCCAATCAATCGTCTCTCGGTACTCTTACTGTATACTTGTGTCGTGCGTAAATAAATGATAGTGTAGGGGCTAGGTACATGCATTGGCAGTTTTCAATAGCGTCAGCATTTCAATATACGCTCCTCGCCCCTCCAATCAATCGTCTCTCGGTACTCTTACTGTATACTTGTGTCGTGCGTAAATAAATGATACTGTAGGGGCTAGGTACATGCATTGGCAGTTTTCACTAGCGTCAGTATTTCAATATACGCTCCTCGCCCCTCCAATCAATCGTCTCTCGGTACTCTTACTGTATACTTGTGTCGTGCGTAAATAAATGATACTGTAGGGGCTAGGTACATGCATTGGCAGTTTTCACTAGCGTCAGCATTTCAATATACGCTCCTCGCCCCTCCAATCAATCGTCTCTCGGTACTCTTACTGTATACTTGTGTCGTGCGTAAATAAATGATACTGTAGGGGCTAGGTACATGCATTGGCAGTTTTCACTAGCGTCAGTATTTCAATATACGCTCCTCGCCCCTCCAATCAATCGTCTCTCGGTACTCTTACTGTATACTTGTGTCGTGCGTAAATAAATGATACTGTAGGCGCTAGGTACATGCATTGGCAGTTTTCACTAGCGTCAGTATTTCAATATACGCTCCTCGCCCCTCCAATCAATCGTCTCTCGGTACTCTTACTGTATACTTGTGTCGTGCGTAAATAAATGATACTGTAGGGGCTAGGTACATGCATTGGCAGTTTTCACTAGCGTCAGTATTTCAATATACGCTCCTCGCCCCTCCAATCAATTGTCTCTCGGTACTCTTACTGTATACTTGTGTCGTGCGTAAATAAATGATACTGTAGGGGCTAGGTACATGCATTGGCAGTTTTCACTAGCGTCAGTATTTCAATATACGCTCCTCGCCCCTCCAATCAATCGTCTCTCGGTATTCTTACTGTATACTTGTGTCGTGCGTAAATAAATGATACTGTAGGGGCTAGGTACATGCATTGGCAGTTTTCACTAGCGTCAGCATTTCAATATACGCTCCTCGCCCCTCCGGTCAATCGTCTCTCGGTACTCTTACTGTATACTTGGTCGTGCGTATATAAATGATACTGTAGGGGCTAGGTACATGCATTGGCAGTTTTCACTAGCGTCAGTATTTCAATATACGCTCCTCGCCCCTCCGGTCAATCGTCTCTCGGTACTCTTACTGTATACTTGTGTCGTGCGTAAATAAATGATACTGTAGGGGCTAGGTACATGCATTGGCAGTTTTCACTAGCGTCAGTATTTCAATATACGCTCCTCGCCCCTCCGGTCAATCGTTTCTCGGTACTCTTACTGTATACTTGTGTCGTGCGTAAATAAATGATAGTGTAGGGGCTAGGTACATGCATTGGCAGTTTTCACTAGCGTCAGTATTTCAATATACGCTCCTCGCCCCTCCAATCAATTGTCTCTCGGTACTCTTACTGTATACTTGTGTCGTGCGTAAATAAATGATACTGTAGGGGCTAGGTACATGCATTGGCAGTTTTCACTAGCGTCAGCATTTCAATATACGCTCCTCGCCCCTCCAATCAATCGTCTCTCGGTACTCTTACTGTATACTTGTGTCGTGCGTAAATAAATGATACTGTAGGGGCTAGGTACATGCATGGCAGTTTTCACTAGCGTCAGTATTTCAATATACGCTCCTCGCCCCTCCGGTCAATCGTCTCTCGGTACTCTTACTGTATACTTGTGTCGTGCGTAAATAAATGATAGTGTAGGGGCTAGGTACATGCATTGGCAGTTTTCACTAGCGTCAGCATTTCAATATACGCTCCTCGCCCCTCCAATCAATCGTCTCTCGGTACTCTTACTGTATACTTGTGTCGTGCGTAAATAAATGATACTGTAGGGGCTAGGTACATGCATTGGCAGTTTTCACTAGCGTCAGTATTTCAATATACGCTCCTCGCCCCTCCAATCAATCGTCTCTCGGTACTCTTACTGTATACTTGTGTCGTGCGTAAATAAATGATAGTGTAGGGGCTAGGTACATGCATTGGCAGTTTTCACTAGCGTCAGCATTTCAATATACGCTCCTCGCCCCTCCAATCAATCGTCTCTCGGTACTCTTACTGTATACTTGTGTCGTGCGTAAATAAATGATACTGTAGGGGCTAGGTACATGCATTGGCAGTTTTCACTAGCGTCAGTATTTCAATATACGCTCCTCGCCCCTCCAATCAATCGTCTCTCGGTACTCTTACTGTATACTTGTGTCGTGCGTAAATAAATGATAGTGTAGGGGCTAGGTACATGCATTGGCAGTTTTCACTAGCGTCAGCATTTCAATATACGCTCCTCGCCCCTCCAATCAATCGTCTCTCGGTACTCTTACTGTATACTTGTGTCGTGCGTAAATAAATGATAGTGTAGGGGCTAGGTACATGCATTGGCAGTTTCCACTAGCGTCAGCATTTCAATATACGCTCCTCGCCCCTCCAATCAATCGTCTCTCGGTACTCTTACTGTATACTTGTGTCGTGCGTAAATAAATGATAGTGTAGGGGCTAGGTACATGCATTGGCAGTTTTCACTAGCGTCAGCATTTCAATATACGCTCCTCGCCCCTCCAATCAATCGTCTCTCGGTACTCTTACTGTATACTTGTGTCGTGCGTAAATAAATGATAGTGTAGGGGCTAGGTACATGCATTGGCAGTTTCCACTAGCGTCAGCATTTCAATATACGCTCCTCGCCCCTCCAATCAATCGTCTCTCGGTACTCTTACTGTATACTTGTGTCGTGCGTGAATAAATGATACTGTAGGGGCTAGGTACATGCATTGGCAGTTTCCACTAGCGTCAGCATTTCAATATACGCTCCTCGCCCCTCCAATCAATCGTCTCTCGGTACTCTTACTGTATACTTGTGTCGTGCGTAAATAAATGATAGTGTAGGGGCTAGGTACATGCATTGGCAGTTTCCACTAGCGTCAGCATTTCAATATACGCTCCTCGCCCCTCCAATCAATCGTCTCTCGGTACTCTTACTGTATACTTGTGTCGTGCGTAAATAAATGATACTGTAGGGGCTAGGTACATGCATTGGCAGTTTCCACTAGCGTCAGCATTTCAATATACGCTCCTCGCCCCTCCGGTCAATCGTCTCTCGGTACTCTTACTGTATACTTGTGTCGTGCGTAAATAAATGATACTGTAGGGGCTAGGTACATGCATTGGCATTTTTCACTAGCGTCAGCATTTCAATATACGCTCCTCGCCCCTCCAATCAATCGTCTCTCGGTACTCTTACTGTATACTTGTGTCGTGCGTAAATAAATGATAGTGTAGGGGCTAGGTACATGCATTGGCAGTTTTCACTAGCGTCAGCATTTCAATATACGCTCCTCGCCCCTCCAATCAATCGTCTCTCGGTACTCTTACTGTATACTTGTGTCGTGCGTAAATAAATGATACTGTAGGGGCTAGGTACATGCATTGGCAGTTTCCACTAGCGTCAGCATTTCAATATACGCTCCTCGCCCCTCCGGTCAATCGTCTCTCGGTACTCTTACTGTATACTTGTGTCGTGCGTAAATAAATGATACTGTAGGGGCTAGGTACATGCATTGGCAGTTTTCACTAGCGTGAGCATTTCAATATACGCTCCTCGCCCCTCCAATCAATCGTCTCTCGGTACTCTTACTGTATACTTGTGTCGTGCGTAAATAAATGATAGTGTAGGGGCTAGGTACATGCATTGGCAGTTTTCACTAGCGTCAGCATTTCAATATACGCTCCTCGCCCCTCCAATCAATCGTCTCTCGGTACTCTTACTGTATACTTGTGTCGTGCGTAAATAAATGATAGTGTAGGGGCTAGGTACATGCATTGGCAGTTTTCACTAGCGTCAGTATTTCAATATACGCTCCTCGCCCCTCCAATCAATCGTCTCTCGGTACTCTTACTGTATACTTGTGTCGTGCGTAAATAAATGATACTGTAGGGGCTAGGTACATGCATGGCAGTTTCCACTAGCGTCAGCATTTCAATATACGCTCCTCGCCCCTCCAATCAATCGTCTCTCGGTACTCTTACTGTATACTTGTGTCGTGCGTAAATAAATGATACTGTAGGGGCTAGGTACATGCATTGGCAGTTTCCACTAGCGTCAGCATTTCAATATACGCTCCTCGCCCCTCCGGTCAATCGTCTCTCGGTACTCTTACTGTATACTTGTGTCGTGCGTAAATAAATGATACTGTAGGGGCTAGGTACATGCATTGGCAGTTTTCACTAGCGTCAGTATTTCAATATACGCTCCTCGCCCCTCCAATCAATCGTCTCTCGGTACTCTTACTGTATACTTGTGTCGTGCGTAAATAAATGATACTGTAGGGGCTAGGTACATGCATTGGCAGTTTTCACTAGCGTCAGCATTTCAATATACGCTCCTCGCCCCTCCAATCAATCGTCTCTCGGTACTCTTACTGTATACTTGTGTCGTGCGTAAATAAATGATAGTGTAGGGGCTAGGTACATGCATTGGCAGTTTTCACTAGCGTCAGTATTTCAATATACGCTCCTCGCCCCTCCAATCAATCGTCTCTCGGTACTCTTACTGTATACTTGTGTCGTGCGTAAATAAATGATACTGTAGGGGCTAGGTACATGCATTGGCAGTTTTCACTAGCGTCAGTATTTCAATATACGCTCCTCGCCCCTCCAATCAATCGTCTCTCGGTACTCTTACTGTATACTTGTGTCGTGCGTAAATAAATGATACTGTAGGGGCTAGGTACATGCATTGGCAGTTTTCACTAGCGTCAGTATTTCAATATACGCTCCTCGCCCCTCCAATCAATCGTCTCTCGGTACTCTTACTGTATACTTGTGTCGTGCGTAAATAAATGATACTGTAGGGGCTAGGTACATGCATTGGCAGTTTTCACTAGCGTCAGTATTTCAATATACGCTCCTCGCCCCTCCAATCAATCGTCTCTCGGTACTCTTACTGTATACTTGTGTCGTGCGTAAATAAATGATACTGTAGGGGCTAGGTACATGCATTGGCAGTTTTCACTAGCGTCAGCATTTCAATATACGCTCCTCGCCCCTCCAATCAATCGTCTCTCGGTACTCTTACTGTATACTTGTGTCGTGCGTAAATAAATGATACTGTAGGGGCTAGGTACATGCGTTGGCAGTTTTCACTAGCGTCAGTATTTCAATATACGCTCCTCGCCCCTCCAATCAATCGTCTCTCGGTACTCTTACTGTATACTTGTGTCGTGCGTAAATAAATGATAGTGTAGGGGCTAGGTACATGCATTGGCAGTTTTCACTAGCGTCAGCATTTCAATATACGCTCCTCGCCCCTCCAATCAATCGTCTCTCGGTACTCTTACTGTATACTTGTGTCGTGCGTAAATAAATGATACTGTAGGGGCTAGGTACATGCATTGGCAGTTTTCACTAGCGTCAGTATTTCAATATACGCTCCTCGCCCCTCCAATCAATCGTCTCTCGGTACTCTTACTGTATACTTGTGTCGTGCGTAAATAAATGATACTGTAGGGGCTAGGTACATGCATTGGCAGTTTTCACTAGCGTCAGCATTTCAATATACGCTCCTCGCCCCTCCGGTCAATCGTCTCTCGGTACTCTTACTGTATACTTGGTCGTGCGTAAATAAATGATACTGTAGGGGCTAGGTACATGCATTGGCAGTTTTCACTAGCGTCAGTATTTCAATATACGCTCCTCGCCCCTCCGGTCAATCGTCTCTCGGTACTCTTACTGTATACTTGTGTCGTGCGTAAATAAATGATACTGTAGGGGCTAGGTACATGCATTGGCAGTTTTCACTAGCGTCAGTATTTCAATATACGCTCCTCGCCCCTCCGGTCAATCGTTTCTCGGTACTCTTACTGTATACTTGTGTCGTGCGTAAATAAATGATAGTGTAGGGGCTAGGTACATGCATTGGCAGTTTTCACTAGCGTCAGCATTTCAATATACGCTCCTCGCCCCTCCAATCAATCGTCTCTCGGTACTCTTACTGTATACTTGTGTCGTGCGTAAATAAATGATACTGTAGGGGCTAGGTACATGCATTGGCAGTTTTCACTAGCGTCAGCATTTCAATATACGCTCCTCGCCCCTCCAATCAATCGTCTCTCGGTACTCTTACTGTATACTTGTGTCGTGCGTAAATAAATGATAGTGTAGGGGCTAGGTACATGCATTGGCAGTTTCCACTAGCGTCAGCATTTCAATATACGCTCCTCGCCCCTCCAATCAATCGTCTCTCGGTACTCTTACTGTATACTTGTGTCGTGCGTAAATAAATGATACTGTAGGGGCTAGGTACATGCATTGGCAGTTTTCACTAGTGTCAGCATTTCAATATACGCTCCTCGCCCCTCCAATCAATCGTCTCTCGGTACTCTTACTGTATACTTGTGTCGTGCGTAAATAAATGATACTGTAGGGGCTAGGTACATGCATTGGCAGTTTCCACTAGCGTCAGCATTTCAATATACGCTCCTCGCCCCTCCAATCAATCGTCTCTCGGTACTCTTACTGTATACTTGTGTCGTGCGTAAATAAATGATAGTGTAGGGGCTAGGTACATGCATTGGCAGTTTCCACTAGCGTCAGCATTTCAATATACGCTCCTCGCCCCTCCAATCAATCGTCTCTCGGTACTCTTACTGTATACTTGTGTCGTGCGTAAATAAATGATACTGTAGGGGCTAGGTACATGCATTGGCAGTTTCCACTAGCGTCAGCATTTCAATATACGCTCCTCGCCCCTCCAATCAATCGTCTCTCGGTACTCTTACTGTATACTTGTGTCGTGCGTAAATAAATGATAGTGTAGGGGCTAGGTACATGCATTGGCAGTTTTCACTAGCGTCAGCATTTCAATATACGCTCCTCGCCCCTCCAATCAATCGTCTCTCGGTACTCTTACTGTATACTTGTGTCGTGCGTAAATAAATGATAGTGTAGGGGCTAGGTACATGCATTGGCAGTTTTCAATAGCGTCAGCTTTTCAATATACGCTCCTCGCCCCTCCAATCAATCGTCTCTCGGTACTCTTACTGTATACTTGTGTCGTGCGTAAATAAATGATAGTGTAGGGGCTAGGTACATGCATTGGCAGTTTTCACTAGCGTCAGTATTTCAATATACGCTCCTCGCCCCTCCAATCAATCGTCTCTCGGTACTCTTACTGTATACTTGTGTCGTGCGTAAATAAATGATAGTGTAGGGGCTAGGTACATGCATGGCAGTTTCCACTAGCGTCAGCATTTCAATATACGCTCCTCGCCCCTCCAATCAATCGTCTCTCGGTACTCTTACTGTATACTTGTGTCGTGCGTAAATAAATGATACTGTAGGGGCTAGGTACATGCATTGGCAGTTTCCACTAGCGTCAGCATTTCAATATACGCTCCTCGCCCCTCCGGTCAATCGTCTCTCGGTACTCTTACTGTATACTTGTGTCGTGCGTAAATAAATGATACTGTAGGGGCTAGGTACATGCATTGGCAGTTTTCACTAGCGTCAGTATTTCAATATACGCTCCTCGCCCCTCCAATCAATCGTCTCTCGGTACTCTTACTGTATACTTGTGTCGTGCGTAAATAAATGATACTGTAGGGGCTAGGTACATGCATTGGCAGTTTTCACTAGCGTCAGCATTTCAATATACGCTCCTCGCCCCTCCAATCAATCGTCTCTCGGTACTCTTACTGTATACTTGTGTAGTGCGTAAATAAATGATACTGTAGGGGCTAGGTACATGCATTGACAGTTTTCACTAGCGTCAGTATTTCAATATACGCTCCTCGCCCCTCCAATCAATCGTCTCTCGGTACTCTTACTGTATACTTGTGTCGTGCGTAAATAAATGATACTGTAGGGGCTAGGTACATGCATTGGCAGTTTTTACTAGCGTCAGTATTTCAATATACGCTCCTCGCCCCTCCAATCAATCGTCTCTCGGTACTCTTACTGTATACTTGTGTCGTGCGTAAATAAATGATACTGTAGGGGCTAGGTACATGCATTGGCAGTTTTCACTAGCGTCAGTATTTCAATATACGCTCCTCGCCCCTCCAATCAATCGTCTCTCGGTACTCTTACTGTATACTTGTGTCGTGCGTAAATAAATGATACTGTAGGGGCTAGGTACATGCATTGGCAGTTTTCACTAGCGTCAGTATTTCAATATACGCTCCTCGCCCCTCCAATCAATCGTCTCTCGGTACTCTTACTGTATACTTGTGTCGTGCGTAAATAAATGATACTGTAGGGGCTAGGTACATGCATTGGCAGTTTTCACTAGCGTCAGCATTTCAATATACGCTCCTCGCCCCTCCAATCAATCGTCTCTCGGTACTCTTACTGTATACTTGTGTCGTGCGTAAATAAATGATACTGTAGGGGCTAGGTACATGCGTTGGCAGTTTTCACTAGCGTCAGTATTTCAATATACGCTCCTCGCCCCTCCAATCAATCGTCTCTCGGTACTCTTACTGTATACTTGTGTCGTGCGTAAATAAATGATAGTGTAGGGGCTAGGTACATGCATTGGCAGTTTTCACTAGCGTCAGCATTTCAATATACGCTCCTCGCCCCTCCAATCAATCGTCTCTCGGTACTCTTACTGTATACTTGTGTCGTGCGTAAATAAATGATACTGTAGGGGCTAGGTACATGCATTGGCAGTTTTCACTAGCGTCAGTATTTCAATATACGCTCCTCGCCCCTCCAATCAATCGTCTCTCGGTACTCTTACTGTATACTTGTGTCGTGCGTAAATAAATGATACTGTAGGGGCTAGGTACATGCATTGGCAGTTTTCACTAGCGTCAGCATTTCAATATACGCTCCTCGCCCCTCCAATCAATCGTCTCTCGGTACTCTTACTGTATACTTGTGTCGTGCGTAAATAAATGATACTGTAGGGGCTAGGTACATGCATTGGCAGTTTTCACTAGCGTCAGTATTTCAATATACGCTCCTCGCCCCTCCAATCAATCGTCTCTCGGTACTCTTACTGTATACTTGTGTCGTGCGTAAATAAATGATACTGTAGGCGCTAGGTACATGCATTGGCAGTTTTCACTAGCGTCAGTATTTCAATATACGCTCCTCGCCCCTCCAATCAATCGTCTCTCGGTACTCTTACTGTATACTTGTGTCGTGCGTAAATAAATGATACTGTAGGGGCTAGGTACATGCATTGGCAGTTTTCACTAGCGTCAGTATTTCAATATACGCTCCTCGCCCCTCCAATCAATTGTCTCTCGGTACTCTTACTGTATACTTGTGTCGTGCGTAAATAAATGATACTGTAGGGGCTAGGTACATGCATTGGCAGTTTTCACTAGCGTCAGTATTTCAATATACGCTCCTCGCCCCTCCAATCAATCGTCTCTCGGTATTCTTACTGTATACTTGTGTCGTGCGTAAATAAATGATACTGTAGGGGCTAGGTACATGCATTGGCAGTTTTCACTAGCGTCAGCATTTCAATATACGCTCCTCGCCCCTCCGGTCAATCGTCTCTCGGTACTCTTACTGTATACTTGGTCGTGCGTATATAAATGATACTGTAGGGGCTAGGTACATGCATTGGCAGTTTTCACTAGCGTCAGTATTTCAATATACGCTCCTCGCCCCTCCGGTCAATCGTCTCTCGGTACTCTTACTGTATACTTGTGTCGTGCGTAAATAAATGATACTGTAGGGGCTAGGTACATGCATTGGCAGTTTTCACTAGCGTCAGTATTTCAATATACGCTCCTCGCCCCTCCGGTCAATCGTTTCTCGGTACTCTTACTGTATACTTGTGTCGTGCGTAAATAAATGATAGTGTAGGGGCTAGGTACATGCATTGGCAGTTTTCACTAGCGTCAGTATTTCAATATACGCTCCTCGCCCCTCCAATCAATTGTCTCTCGGTACTCTTACTGTATACTTGTGTCGTGCGTAAATAAATGATACTGTAGGGGCTAGGTACATGCATTGGCAGTTTTCACTAGCGTCAGCATTTCAATATACGCTCCTCGCCCCTCCAATCAATCGTCTCTCGGTACTCTTACTGTATACTTGTGTCGTGCGTAAATAAATGATACTGTAGGGGCTAGGTACATGCATGGCAGTTTTCACTAGCGTCAGTATTTCAATATACGCTCCTCGCCCCTCCGGTCAATCGTCTCTCGGTACTCTTACTGTATACTTGTGTCGTGCGTAAATAAATGATAGTGTAGGGGCTAGGTACATGCATTGGCAGTTTTCACTAGCGTCAGCATTTCAATATACGCTCCTCGCCCCTCCAATCAATCGTCTCTCGGTACTCTTACTGTATACTTGTGTCGTGCGTAAATAAATGATACTGTAGGGGCTAGGTACATGCATTGGCAGTTTTCACTAGCGTCAGTATTTCAATATACGCTCCTCGCCCCTCCAATCAATCGTCTCTCGGTACTCTTACTGTATACTTGTGTCGTGCGTAAATAAATGATAGTGTAGGGGCTAGGTACATGCATTGGCAGTTTTCACTAGCGTCAGCATTTCAATATACGCTCCTCGCCCCTCCAATCAATCGTCTCTCGGTACTCTTACTGTATACTTGTGTCGTGCGTAAATAAATGATACTGTAGGGGCTAGGTACATGCATTGGCAGTTTTCACTAGCGTCAGTATTTCAATATACGCTCCTCGCCCCTCCAATCAATCGTCTCTCGGTACTCTTACTGTATACTTGTGTCGTGCGTAAATAAATGATAGTGTAGGGGCTAGGTACATGCATTGGCAGTTTTCACTAGCGTCAGCATTTCAATATACGCTCCTCGCCCCTCCAATCAATCGTCTCTCGGTACTCTTACTGTATACTTGTGTCGTGCGTAAATAAATGATAGTGTAGGGGCTAGGTACATGCATTGGCAGTTTCCACTAGCGTCAGCATTTCAATATACGCTCCTCGCCCCTCCAATCAATCGTCTCTCGGTACTCTTACTGTATACTTGTGTCGTGCGTAAATAAATGATAGTGTAGGGGCTAGGTACATGCATTGGCAGTTTTCACTAGCGTCAGCATTTCAATATACGCTCCTCGCCCCTCCAATCAATCGTCTCTCGGTACTCTTACTGTATACTTGTGTCGTGCGTAAATAAATGATAGTGTAGGGGCTAGGTACATGCATTGGCAGTTTCCACTAGCGTCAGCATTTCAATATACGCTCCTCGCCCCTCCAATCAATCGTCTCTCGGTACTCTTACTGTATACTTGTGTCGTGCGTGAATAAATGATACTGTAGGGGCTAGGTACATGCATTGGCAGTTTCCACTAGCGTCAGCATTTCAATATACGCTCCTCGCCCCTCCAATCAATCGTCTCTCGGTACTCTTACTGTATACTTGTGTCGTGCGTAAATAAATGATAGTGTAGGGGCTAGGTACATGCATTGGCAGTTTCCACTAGCGTCAGCATTTCAATATACGCTCCTCGCCCCTCCAATCAATCGTCTCTCGGTACTCTTACTGTATACTTGTGTCGTGCGTAAATAAATGATACTGTAGGGGCTAGGTACATGCATTGGCAGTTTCCACTAGCGTCAGCATTTCAATATACGCTCCTCGCCCCTCCGGTCAATCGTCTCTCGGTACTCTTACTGTATACTTGTGTCGTGCGTAAATAAATGATACTGTAGGGGCTAGGTACATGCATTGGCATTTTTCACTAGCGTCAGCATTTCAATATACGCTCCTCGCCCCTCCAATCAATCGTCTCTCGGTACTCTTACTGTATACTTGTGTCGTGCGTAAATAAATGATAGTGTAGGGGCTAGGTACATGCATTGGCAGTTTTCACTAGCGTCAGCATTTCAATATACGCTCCTCGCCCCTCCAATCAATCGTCTCTCGGTACTCTTACTGTATACTTGTGTCGTGCGTAAATAAATGATACTGTAGGGGCTAGGTACATGCATTGGCAGTTTCCACTAGCGTCAGCATTTCAATATACGCTCCTCGCCCCTCCGGTCAATCGTCTCTCGGTACTCTTACTGTATACTTGTGTCGTGCGTAAATAAATGATACTGTAGGGGCTAGGTACATGCATTGGCAGTTTTCACTAGCGTGAGCATTTCAATATACGCTCCTCGCCCCTCCAATCAATCGTCTCTCGGTACTCTTACTGTATACTTGTGTCGTGCGTAAATAAATGATAGTGTAGGGGCTAGGTACATGCATTGGCAGTTTTCACTAGCGTCAGCATTTCAATATACGCTCCTCGCCCCTCCAATCAATCGTCTCTCGGTACTCTTACTGTATACTTGTGTCGTGCGTAAATAAATGATAGTGTAGGGGCTAGGTACATGCATTGGCAGTTTTCACTAGCGTCAGTATTTCAATATACGCTCCTCGCCCCTCCAATCAATCGTCTCTCGGTACTCTTACTGTATACTTGTGTCGTGCGTAAATAAATGATACTGTAGGGGCTAGGTACATGCATGGCAGTTTCCACTAGCGTCAGCATTTCAATATACGCTCCTCGCCCCTCCAATCAATCGTCTCTCGGTACTCTTACTGTATACTTGTGTCGTGCGTAAATAAATGATACTGTAGGGGCTAGGTACATGCATTGGCAGTTTCCACTAGCGTCAGCATTTCAATATACGCTCCTCGCCCCTCCGGTCAATCGTCTCTCGGTACTCTTACTGTATACTTGTGTCGTGCGTAAATAAATGATACTGTAGGGGCTAGGTACATGCATTGGCAGTTTTCACTAGCGTCAGTATTTCAATATACGCTCCTCGCCCCTCCAATCAATCGTCTCTCGGTACTCTTACTGTATACTTGTGTCGTGCGTAAATAAATGATACTGTAGGGGCTAGGTACATGCATTGGCAGTTTTCACTAGCGTCAGCATTTCAATATACGCTCCTCGCCCCTCCAATCAATCGTCTCTCGGTACTCTTACTGTATACTTGTGTCGTGCGTAAATAAATGATACTGTAGGGGCTAGGTACATGCATTGGCAGTTTTCACTAGCGTCAGTATTTCAATATACGCTCCTCGCCCCTCCAATCAATCGTCTCTCGGTACTCTTACTGTATACTTGTGTCGTGCGTAAATAAATGATACTGTAGGGGCTAGGTACATGCATTGGCAGTTTTCACTAGCGTCAGTATTTCAATATACGCTCCTCGCCCCTCCAATCAATCGTCTCTCGGTACTCTTACTGTATACTTGTGTCGTGCGTAAATAAATGATACTGTAGGGGCTAGGTACATGCATTGGCAGTTTTCACTAGCGTCAGTATTTCAATATACGCTCCTCGCCCCTCCAATCAATCGTCTCTCGGTACTCTTACTGTATACTTGTGTCGTGCGTAAATAAATGATACTGTAGGGGCTAGGTACATGCATTGGCAGTTTTCACTAGCGTCAGTATTTCAATATACGCTCCTCGCCCCTCCAATCAATCGTCTCTCGGTACTCTTACTGTATACTTGTGTCGTGCGTAAATAAATGATACTGTAGGGGCTAGGTACATGCATTGGCAGTTTTCACTAGCGTCAGCATTTCAATATACGCTCCTCGCCCCTCCAATCAATCGTCTCTCGGTACTCTTACTGTATACTTGTGTCGTGCGTAAATAAATGATACTGTAGGGGCTAGGTACATGCGTTGGCAGTTTTCACTAGCGTCAGTATTTCAATATACGCTCCTCGCCCCTCCAATCAATCGTCTCTCGGTACTCTTACTGTATACTTGTGTCGTGCGTAAATAAATGATAGTGTAGGGGCTAGGTACATGCATTGGCAGTTTTCACTAGCGTCAGCATTTCAATATACGCTCCTCGCCCCTCCAATCAATCGTCTCTCGGTACTCTTACTGTATACTTGTGTCGTGCGTAAATAAATGATACTGTAGGGGCTAGGTACATGCATTGGCAGTTTTCACTAGCGTCAGTATTTCAATATACGCTCCTCGCCCCTCCAATCAATCGTCTCTCGGTACTCTTACTGTATACTTGTGTCGTGCGTAAATAAATGATACTGTAGGGGCTAGGTACATGCATTGGCAGTTTTCACTAGCGTCAGCATTTCAATATACGCTCCTCGCCCCTCCAATCAATCGTCTCTCGGTACTCTTACTGTATACTTGTGTCGTGCGTAAATAAATGATACTGTAGGGGCTAGGTACATGCATTGGCAGTTTTCACTAGCGTCAGTATTTCAATATACGCTCCTCGCCCCTCCAATCAATCGTCTCTCGGTACTCTTACTGTATACTTGTGTCGTGCGTAAATAAATGATACTGTAGGGGCTAGGTACATGCATTGGCAGTTTTCACTAGCGTCAGCATTTCAATATACGCTCCTCGCCCCTCCAATCAATCGTCTCTCGGTACTCTTACTGTATACTTGTGTCGTGCGTAAATAAATGATACTGTAGGGGCTAGGTACATGCATTGGCAGTTTTCACTAGCATCAGTATTTCAATATACGCTCCTCGCCCCTCCAATCAATCGTCTCTCGGTACTCTTACTGTATACTTGTGTCGTGCGTAAATAAATGATACTGTAGGGGCTAGGTACATGCATTGGCAGTTTTCACTAGCGTCAGTATTTCAATATACGCTCCTCGCCCCTCCAATCAATCGTCTCTCGGTACTCTTACTGTATACTTGTGTCGTGCGTAAATAAATGATACTGTAGGGGCTAGGTACATGCATTGGCAGTTTTCACTAGCGTCAGCATTTCAATATACGCTCCTCGCCCCTCCGGTCAATCGTCTCTCGGTACTCTTACTGTATACTTGGTCGTGCGTAAATAAATGATACTGTAGGGGCTAGGTACATGCATTGGCAGTTTTCACTAGCGTCAGTATTTCAATATACGCTCCTCGCCCCTCCGGTCAATCGTCTCTCGGTACTCTTACTGTATACTTGTGTCGTGCGTAAATAAATGATACTGTAGGGGCTAGGTACATGCATTGGCAGTTTTCACTAGCGTCAGTATTTCAATATACGCTCCTCGCCCCTCCGGTCAATCGTTTCTCGGTACTCTTACTGTATACTTGTGTCGTGCGTAAATAAATGATAGTGTAGGGGCTAGGTACATGCATTGGCAGTTTTCACTAGCGTCAGCATTTCAATATACGCTCCTCGCCCCTCCAATCAATCGTCTCTCGGTACTCTTACTGTATACTTGTGTCGTGCGTAAATAAATGATACTGTAGGGGCTAGGTACATGCATTGGCAGTTTTCACTAGCGTCAGCATTTCAATATACGCTCCTCGCCCCTCCAATCAATCGTCTCTCGGTACTCTTACTGTATACTTGTGTCGTGCGTAAATAAATGATAGTGTAGGGGCTAGGTACATGCATTGGCAGTTTCCACTAGCGTCAGCATTTCAATATACGCTCCTCGCCCCTCCAATCAATCGTCTCTCGGTACTCTTACTGTATACTTGTGTCGTGCGTAAATAAATGATACTGTAGGGGCTAGGTACATGCATTGGCAGTTTTCACTAGCGTCAGCATTTCAATATACGCTCCTCGCCCCTCCAATCAATCGTCTCTCGGTACTCTTACTGTATACTTGTGTCGTGCGTAAATAAATGATACTGTAGGGGCTAGGTACATGCATTGGCAGTTTCCACTAGCGTCAGCATTTCAATATACGCTCCTCGCCCCTCCAATCAATCGTCTCTCGGTACTCTTACTGTATACTTGTGTCGTGCGTAAATAAATGATAGTGTAGGGGCTAGGTACATGCATTGGCAGTTTCCACTAGCGTCAGCATTTCAATATACGCTCCTCGCCCCTCCAATCAATCGTCTCTCGGTACTCTTACTGTATACTTGTGTCGTGCGTAAATAAATGATACTGTAGGGGCTAGGTACATGCATTGGCAGTTTCCACTAGCGTCAGCATTTCAATATACGCTCCTCGCCCCTCCGGTCAATCGTCTCTCGGTACTCTTACTGTATACTTGTGTCGTGCGTAAATAAATGATACTGTAGGGGCTAGGTACATGCATTGGCAGTTTTCACTAGCGTCAGCATTTCAATATACGCTCCTCGCCCCTCCAATCAATCGTCTCTCGGTACTCTTACTGTATACTTGTGTCGTGCGTAAATAAATGATAGTGTAGGGGCTAGGTACATGCATTGGCAGTTTTCACTAGCGTCAGCATTTCAATATACGCTCCTCGCCCCTCCAATCAATCGTCTCTCGGTACTCTTACTGTATACTTGTGTCGTGCGTAAATAAATGATAGTGTAGGGGCTAGGTACATGCATTGGCAGTTTTCAATAGCGTCAGCATTTCAATATACGCTCCTCGCCCCTCCAATCAATCGTCTCTCGGTACTCTTACTGTATACTTGTGTCGTGCGTAAATAAATGATAGTGTAGGGGCTAGGTACATGCATTGGCAGTTTTCACTAGCGTCAGTATTTCAATATACGCTCCTCGCCCCTCCAATCAATCGTCTCTCGGTACTCTTACTGTATACTTGTGTCGTGCGTAAATAAATGATACTGTAGGGGCTAGGTACATGCATGGCAGTTTCCACTAGCGTCAGCATTTCAATATACGCTCCTCGCCCCTCCAATCAATCGTCTCTCGGTACTCTTACTGTATACTTGTGTCGTGCGTAAATAAATGATACTGTAGGGGCTAGGTACATGCATTGGCAGTTTCCACTAGCGTCAGCATTTCAATATACGCTCCTCGCCCCTCCGGTCAATCGTCTCTCGGTACTCTTACTGTATACTTGTGTCGTGCGTAAATAATTGATACTGTAGGGGCTAGGTACATGCATTGGCAGTTTTCACTAGCGTCAGTATTTCAATATACGCTCCTCGCCCCTCCAATCAATCGTCTCTCGGTACTCTTACTGTATACTTGTGTCGTGCGTAAATAAATGATACTGTAGGGGCTAGGTACATGCATTGGCAGTTTTCACTAGCGTCAGCATTTCAATATACGCTCCTCGCCCCTCCAATCAATCGTCTCTCGGTACTCTTACTGTATACTTGTGTCGTGCGTAAATAAATGATACTGTAGGGGCTAGGTACATGCATTGGCAGTTTTCACTAGCGTCAGTATTTCAATATACGCTCCTCGCCCCTCCAATCAATCGTCTCTCGGTACTCTTACTGTATACTTGTGTCGTGCGTAAATAAATGATACTGTAGGGGCTAGGTACATGCATTGGCAGTTTTCACTAGCGTCAGCATTTCAATATACGCTCCTCGCCCCTCCGGTCAATCGTCTCTCGGTACTCTTACTGTATACTTGGTCGTGCGTAAATAAATGATACTGTAGGGGCTAGGTACATGCATTGGCAGTTTTCACTAGCGTCAGTATTTCAATATACGCTCCTCGCCCCTCCGGTCAATCGTCTCTCGGTACTCTTACTGTATACTTGTGTCGTGCGTAAATAAATGATACTGTAGGGGCTAGGTACATGCATTGGCAGTTTTCACTAGCGTCAGTATTTCAATATACGCTCCTCGCCCCTCCAATCAATCGTCTCTCGGTACTCTTACTGTATACTTGTGTCGTGCGTAAATAAATGATACTGTAGGGGCTAGGTACATGCATTGGCAGTTTTCACTAGCGTCAGCATTTCAATATACGCTCCTCGCCCCTCCGGTCAATCGTCTCTCGGTACTCTTACTGTATACTTGGTCGTGCGTAAATAAATGATACTGTAGGGGCTAGGTACATGCATTGGCAGTTTTCACTAGCGTCAGTATTTCAATATACGCTCCTCGCCCCTCCGGTCAATCGTCTCTCGGTACTCTTACTGTATACTTGTGTCGTGCGTAAATAAATGATAGTGTAGGGGCTAGGTACATGCATTGGCAGTTTTCACTAGCGTCAGTATTTCAATATACGCTCCTCGCCCCTCCGGTCAATCGTTTCTCGGTACTCTTACTGTATACTTGTGTCGTGCGTAAATAAATGATAGTGTAGGGGCTAGGTACATGCATTGGCAGTTTTCACTAGCGTCAGCATTTCAATATACGCTCCTCGCCCCTCCAATCAATCGTCTCTCGGTACTCTTACTGTATACTTGTGTCGTGCGTAAATAAATGATACTGTAGGGGCTAGGTACATGCATTGGCAGTTTTCACTAGCGTCAGCATTTCAATATACGCTCCTCGCCCCTCCAATCAATCGTCTCTCGGTACTCTTACTGTATACTTGTGTCGTGCGTAAATAAATGATAGTGTAGGGGCTAGGTACATGCATTGGCAGTTTCCACTAGCGTCAGCATTTCAATATACGCTCCTCGCCCCTCCAATCAATCGTCTCTCGGTACTCTTACTGTATACTTGTGTCGTGCGTAAATAAATGATACTGTAGGGGCTAGGTACATGCATTGGCAGTTTTCACTAGCGTCAGCATTTCAATATACGCTCCTCGCCCCTCCAATCAATCGTCTCTCGGTACTCTTACTGTATACTTGTGTCGTGCGTAAATAAATGATACTGTAGGGGCTAGGTACATGCATTGGCAGTTTCCACTAGCGTCAGCATTTCAATATACGCTCCTCGCCCCTCCAATCAATCGTCTCTCGGTACTCTTACTGTATACTTGTGTCGTGCGTAAATAAATGATAGTGTAGGGGCTAGGTACATGCATTGGCAGTTTCCACTAGCGTCAGCATTTCAATATACGCTCCTCGCCCCTCCAATCAATCGTCTCTCGGTACTCTTACTGTATACTTGTGTCGTGCGTAAATAAATGATACTGTAGGGGCTAGGTACATGCATTGGCAGTTTCCACTAGCGTCAGCATTTCAATATACGCTCCTCGCCCCTCCGGTCAATCGTCTCTCGGTACTCTTACTGTATACTTGTGTCGTGCGTAAATAAATGATACTGTAGGGGCTAGGTACATGCATTGGCAGTTTTCACTAGCGTCAGCATTTCAATATACGCTCCTCGCCCCTCCAATCAATCGTCTCTCGGTACTCTTACTGTATACTTGTGTCGTGCGTAAATAAATGATAGTGTAGGGGCTAGGTACATGCATTGGCAGTTTTCACTAGCGTCAGCATTTCAATATACGCTCCTCGCCCCTCCAATCAATCGTCTCTCGGTACTCTTACTGTATACTTGTGTCGTGCGTAAATAAATGATACTGTAGGGGCTAGGTACATGCATTGGCAGTTTTCAATAGCGTCAGCATTTCAATATACGCTCCTCGCCCCTCCAATCAATCGTCTCTCGGTACTCTTACTGTATACTTGTGTCGTGCGTAAATAAATGATACTGTAGGGGCTAGGTACATGCATTGGCAGTTTTCACTAGCGTCAGTATTTCAATATACGCTCCTCGCCCCTCCAATCAATCGTCTCTCGGTACTCTTACTGTATACTTGTGTCGTGCGTAAATAAATGATACTGTAGGGGCTAGGTACATGCATGGCAGTTTCCACTAGCGTCAGCATTTCAATATACGCTCCTCGCCCCTCCAATCAATCGTCTCTCGGTACTCTTACTGTATACTTGTGTCGTGCGTAAATAAATGATACTGTAGGGGCTAGGTACATGCATTGGCAGTTTTCACTAGCGTCAGCATTTCAATATACGCTCCTCGCCCCTCCGGTCAATCGTCTCTCGGTACTCTTACTGTATACTTGTGTCGTGCGTAAATAAATGATACTGTAGGGGCTAGGTACATGCATTGGCAGTTTTCACTAGCGTCAGTATTTCAATATACGCTCCTCGCCCCTCCAATCAATCGTCTCTCGGTACTCTTACTGTATACTTGTGTCGTGCGTAAATAAATGATACTGTAGGGGCTAGGTACATGCATTGGCAGTTTTCACTAGCGTCAGCATTTCAATATACGCTCCTCGCCCCTCCAATCAATCGTCTCTCGGTACTCTTACTGTATACTTGTGTCGTGCGTAAATAAATGATACTGTAGGGGCTAGGTACATGCATTGGCAGTTTTCACTAGCGTCAGTATTTCAATATACGCTCCTCGCCCCTCCAATCAATCGTCTCTCGGTACTCTTACTGTATACTTGTGTCGTGCGTAAATAAATGATACTGTAGGGGCTAGGTACATGCATTGGCAGTTTTCACTAGCGTCAGTATTTCAATATACGCTCCTCGCCCCTCCAATCAATCGTCTCTCGGTACTCTTACTGTATACTTGTGTCGTGCGTAAATAAATGATACTGTAGGGGCTAGGTACATGCATTGGCAGTTTTCACTAGCGTCAGTATTTCAATATACGCTCCTCGCCCCTCCAATCAATCGTCTCTCGGTACTCTTACTGTATACTTGTGTCGTGCGTAAATAAATGATACTGTAGGGGCTAGGTACATGCATTGGCAGTTTTCACTAGCGTCAGTATTTCAATATACGCTCCTCGCCCCTCCAATCAATCGTCTCTCGGTACTCTTACTGTATACTTGTGTCGTGCGTAAATAAATGATAGTGTAGGGGCTAGGTACATGCATTGGCAGTTTTCACTAGCGTCAGCATTTCAATATACGCTCCTCGCCCCTCCAATCAATCGTCTCTCGGTACTCTTACTGTATACTTGTGTCGTGCGTAAATAAATGATAGTGTAGGGGCTAGGTACATGCATTGGCAGTTTTCACTAGCGTCAGCATTTCAATATACGCTCCTCGCCCCTCCAATCAATCGTCTCTCGGTACTCTTACTGTATACTTGTGTCGTGCGTAAATAAATGATAGTGTAGGGGCTAGGTACATGCATTGGCAGTTTTCACTAGCGTCAGCATTTCAATATACGCTCCTCGCCCCTCCAATCAATCGTCTCTCGGTACTCTTACTGTATACTTGTGTCGTGCGTAAATAAATGATAGTGTAGGGGCTAGGTACATGCATTGGCAGTTTTCAATAGCGTCAGCATTTCAATATACGCTCCTCGCCCCTCCAATCAATCGTCTCTCGGTACTCTTACTGTATACTTGTGTCGTGCGTAAATAAATGATAGTGTAGGGGCTAGGTACATGCATTGGCAGTTTTCACTAGCGTCAGTATTTCAATATACGCTCCTCGCCCCTCCAATCAATCGTCTCTCGGTACTCTTACTGTATACTTGTGTCGTGCGTAAATAAATGATACTGTAGGGGCTAGGTACATGCATGGCAGTTTCCACTAGCGTCAGCATTTCAATATACGCTCCTCGCCCCTCCAATCAATCGTCTCTCGGTACTCTTACTGTATACTTGTGTCGTGCGTAAATAAATGATACTGTAGGGGCTAGGTACATGCATTGGCAGTTTCCACTAGCGTCAGCATTTCAATATACGCTCCTCGCCCCTCCGGTCAATCGTCTCTCGGTACTCTTACTGTATACTTGTGTCGTGCGTAAATAAATGATACTGTAGGGGCTAGGTACATGCATTGGCAGTTTTCACTAGCGTCAGTATTTCAATATACGCTCCTCGCCCCTCCAATCAATCGTCTCTCGGTACTCTTACTGTATACTTGTGTCGTGCGTAAATAAATGATACTGTAGGGGCTAGGTACATGCATTGGCAGTTTTCACTAGCGTCAGCATTTCAATATACGCTCCTCGCCCCTCCAATCAATCGTCTCTCGGTACTCTTACTGTATACTTGTGTCGTGCGTAAATAAATGATACTGTAGGGGCTAGGTACATGCATTGGCAGTTTTCACTAGCGTCAGTATTTCAATATACGCTCCTCGCCCCTCCAATCAATCGTCTCTCGGTACTCTTACTGTATACTTGTGTCGTGCGTAAATAAATGATACTGTAGGGGCTAGGTACATGCATTGGCAGTTTTCACTAGCGTCAGTATTTCAATATACGCTCCTCGCCCCTCCAATCAATCGTCTCTCGGTACTCTTACTGTATACTTGTGTCGTGCGTAAATAAATGATACTGTAGGGGCTAGGTACATGCATTGGCAGTTTTCACTAGCGTCAGTATTTCAATATACGCTCCTCGCCCCTCCAATCAATCGTCTCTCGGTACTCTTACTGTATACTTGTGTCGTGCGTAAATAAATGATACTGTAGGGGCTAGGTACATGCATTGGCAGTTTTCACTAGCGTCAGTATTTCAATATACGCTCCTCGCCCCTCCAATCAATCGTCTCTCGGTACTCTTACTGTATACTTGTGTCGTGCGTAAATAAATGATACTGTAGGGGCTAGGTACATGCATTGGCAGTTTTCACTAGCGTCAGCATTTCAATATACGCTCCTCGCCCCTCCAATCAATCGTCTCTCGGTACTCTTACTGTATACTTGTGTCGTGCGTAAATAAATGATACTGTAGGGGCTAGGTACATGCGTTGGCAGTTTTCACTAGCGTCAGTATTTCAATATACGCTCCTCGCCCCTCCAATCAATCGTCTCTCGGTACTCTTACTGTATACTTGTGTCGTGCGTAAATAAATGATAGTGTAGGGGCTAGGTACATGCATTGGCAGTTTTCACTAGCGTCAGCATTTCAATATACGCTCCTCGCCCCTCCAATCAATCGTCTTTCGGTACTCTTACTGTATACTTGTGTCGTGCGTAAATAAATGATACTGTAGGGGCTAGGTACATGCATTGGCAGTTTTCACTAGCGTCAGTATTTCAATATACGCTCCTCGCCCCTCCAATCAATCGTCTCTCGGTACTCTTACTGTATACTTGTGTCGTGCGTAAATAAATGATACTGTAGGGGCTAGGTACATGCATTGGCAGTTTTCACTAGCGTCAGCATTTCAATATACGCTCCTCGCCCCTCCAATCAATCGTCTCTCGGTACTCTTACTGTATACTTGTGTCGTGCGTAAATAAATGATACTGTAGGGGCTAGGTACATGCATTGGCAGTTTTCACTAGCGTCAGTATTTCAATATACGCTCCTCGCCCCTCCAATCAATCGTCTCTCGGTACTCTTACTGTATACTTGTGTCGTGCGTAAATAAATGATACTGTAGGGGCTAGGTACATGCATTGGCAGTTTTCACTAGCGTCAGTATTTCAATATACGCTCCTCGCCCCTCCAATCAATCGTCTCTCGGTACTCTTACTGTATACTTGTGTCGTGCGTAAATAAATGATACTGTAGGGGCTAGGTACATGCATTGGCAGTTTTCACTAGCGTCAGTATTTCAATATACGCTCCTCGCCCCTCCAATCAATCGTCTCTCGGTACTCTTACTGTATACTTGTGTCGTGCGTAAATAAATGATACTGTAGGGGCTAGGTACATGCATTGGCAGTTTTCACTAGCGTCAGTATTTCAATATACGCTCCTCGCCCCTACAATCAATCGTCTCTCGGTACTCTTACTGTATACTTGTGTCGTGCGTAAATAAATGATAGTGTAGGGGCTAGGTACATGCATTGGCAGTTTTCACTAGCGTCAGCATTTCAATATACGCTCCTCGCCCCTCCGGTCAATCGTCTCTCGGTACTCTTACTGTATACTTGGTCGTGCGTAAATAAATGATACTGTAGGGGCTAGGTACATGCATTGGCAGTTTTCACTAGCGTCAGTATTTCAATATACGCTCCTCGCCCCTCCGGTCAATCGTCTCTCGGTACTCTTACTGTATACTTGTGTCGTGCGTAAATAAATGATACTGTAGGGGCTAGGTACATGCATTGGCAGTTTTCACTAGCGTCAGTATTTCAATATACGCTCCTCGCCCCTCCGGTCAATCGTTTCTCGGTACTCTTACTGTATACTTGTGTCGTGCGTAAATAAATGATAGTGTAGGGGCTAGGTACATGCATTGGCAGTTTTCACTAGCGTCAGTATTTCAATATACGCTCCTCGCCCCTCCAATCAATCGTCTCTCGGTACTCTTACTGTATACTTGTGTCGTGCGTAAATAAATGATACTGTAGGGGCTAGGTACATGCATTGGCAGTTTTCACTAGCGTCAGCATTTCAATATACGCTCCTCGCCCCTCCAATCAATCGTCTCTCGGTACTCTTACTGTATACTTGTGTCGTGCGTAAATAAATGATACTGTAGGGGCTAGGTACATGCATGGCAGTTTTCACTAGCGTCAGTATTTCAATATACGCTCCTCGCCCCTCCGGTCAATCGTCTCTCGGTACTCTTACTGTATACTTGTGTCGTGCGTAAATAAATGATAGTGTAGGGGCTAGGTACATGCATTGGCAGTTTTCACTAGCGTCAGCATTTCAATATACGCTCCTCGCCCCTCCAATCAATCGTCTCTCGGTACTCTTACTGTATACTTGTGTCGTGCGTAAATAAATGATACTGTAGGGGCTAGGTACCTGCATTGGCAGTTTTCACTAGCGTCAGTATTTCAATATACGCTCCTCGCCCCTCCAATCAATCGTCTCTCGGTACTCTTACTGTATACTTGTGTCGTGCGTAAATAAATGATAGTGTAGGGGCTAGGTACATGCATTGGCAGTTTTCACTAGCGTCAGCATTTCAATATACGCTCCTCGCCCCTCCAATCAATCGTCTCTCGGTACTCTTACTGTATACTTGTGTCGTGCGTAAATAAATGATACTGTAGGGGCTAGGTACATGCATTGGCAGTTTTCACTAGCGTCAGAATTTCAATATACGCTCCTCGCCCCTCCAATCAATCGTCTCTCGGTACTCTTACTGTATACTTGTGTCGTGCGTAAATAAATGATAGTGTAGGGGCTAGGTACATGCATTGGCAGTTTTCACTAGCGTCAGCATTTCAATATACGCTCCTCGCCCCTCCAATCAATCGTCTCTCGGTACTCTTACTGTATACTTGTGTCGTGCGTAAATAAATGATACTGTAGGGGCTAGGTACATGCATTGGCAGTTTTCACTAGCGTCAGTATTTCAATATACGCTCCTCGCCCCTCCAATCAATCGTCTCTCGGTACTCTTACTGTATACTTGTGTCGTGCGTAAATAAATGATACTGTAGGGGCTAGGTACATGCATTCGCAGTTTTCACTAGCGTCAGCATTTCAATATACGCTCCTCGCCCCTCCAATCAATCGTCTCTCGGTACTCTTACTGTATACTTGTGTCGTGCGTAAATAAATGATACTGTAGGGGCTAGGTACATGCATGGCAGTTTTCACTAGCGTCAGCATTTCAATATACGCTCCTCGCCCCTCCAATCAATCGTCTCTCGGTACTCTTACTGTATACTTGTGTCGTGCGTAAATAAATGATACTGTAGGGGCTAGGTACATGCATGGCAGTTTTCACTAGCGTCAGCATTTCAATATACGCTCCTCGCCCCTCCAATCAATCGTCTCTCGGTACTCTTACTGTATACTTGTGTCGTGCGTAAATAAATGATACTGTAGGGGCTAGGTACATGCATGGCAGTTTTCACTAGCGTCAGCATTTCAATATACGCTCCTCGCCCCTCCAATCAATCGTCTCTCGGTACTCTTACTGTATACTTGTGTCGTGCGTAAATAAATGATACTGTAGGGGCTAGGTACATGCATTGGCAGTTTTCACTAGCGTCAGCATTTCAATATACGCTCCTCGCCCCTCCAATCAATCGTCTCTCGGTACTCTTACTGTATACTTGTGTCGTGCGTAAATAAATGATACTGTAGGGGCTAGGTACATGCATGGCAGTTTTCACTAGCGTCAGCATTTCAATATACGCTCCTCGCCCCTCCAATCAATCGTCTCTCGGTACTCTTACTGTATACTTGTGTCGTGCGTAAATAAATGATACTGTAGGGGCTAGGTACATGCATGGCAGTTTTCACTAGCGTCAGCATTTCAATATACGCTCCTCGCCCCTCCAATCAATCGTCTCTCGGTACTCTTACTGTATACTTGTGTCGTGCGTAAATAAATGATACTGTAGGGGCTAGGTACATGCATTGGCAGTTTTCACTAGCGTCAGTATTTCAATAGACGCTCCTCGCCCCTCCAATCAATCGTCTCTCGGTACTCTTACTGTATACTTGTGTCGTGCGTAAATAAATGATACTGTAGGGGCTAGGTACATGCATTGGCAGTTTTCACTAGCGTCAGTATTTCAATATACGCTCCTCGCCCCTCCAATCAATCGTCTCTCGGTACTCTTACTGTATACTTGTGTCGTGCGTAAATAAATGATACTGTAGGGGCTAGGTACATGCATTGGCAGTTTTCACTAGCGTCAGTATTTCAATATACGCTCCTCGCCCCTCCAATCAATCGTCTCTCGGTACTCTTACTGTATACTTGTGTCGTGCGTAAATAAATGATACTGTAGGGGCTAGGTACATGCATTGGCAGTTTTCACTAGCGTCAGCATTTCAATATACGCTCCTCGCCCCTCCAATCAATCGTCTCTCGGTACTCTTACTGTATACTTGTGTCGTGCTTAAATAAATGATACTGTAGGGGCTAGGTACATGCATGGCAGTTTTCACTAGCGTCAGCATTTCAATATACGCTCCTCGCCCCTCCAATCAATCGTCTCTCGGTACTCTTACTGTATACTTGTGTTGTGCGTAAATAAATGATACTGTAGGGGCTAGGTACATGCATTGGCAGTTTTCACTAGCGTCAGTATTTCAATAGACGCTCCTCGCCCCTCCAATCAATCGTCTCTCGGTACTCTTACTGTATACTTGTGTCGTGCGTAAATAAATGATACTGTAGGGTCTAGGTACATGCATTGGCAGTTTTCACTAGCGTCAGTATTTCAATATACGCTCCTCGCCCCTCCAATCAATCGTCTCTCGGTACTCTTACTGTATACTTGTGTCGTGCGTAAATAAATGATACTGTAGGGGCTAGGTACATGCATTGGCAGTTTTCACTAGCGTCAGTATTTCAATAGACGCTCCTCGCCCCTCCAATCAATCGTCTCTCGGTACTCTTACTGTATACTTGTGTCGTGCGTAAATAAATGATACTGTAGGTGCTAGGTACATGCATTGGCAGTTTTCACTAGCGTCAGTATTTCAATATACGCTCCTCGCCCCTCCAATCAATCGTCTCTCGGTACTCTTACTGTATACTTGTGTCGTGCGTAAATAAATGATACTGTAGGGGCTAGGTACATGCATTGGCAGTTTTCACTAGCGTCAGTATTTCAATAGACGCTCCTCGCCCCTCCAATCAATCGTCTCTCGGTACTCTTACTGTATACTTGTGTCGTGCGTAAATAAATGATACTGTAGGGGCTAGGTCCATGCATTGGCAGTTTTCACTAGCGTCAGTATTTCAATATACGCTCCTCGCCCCTCCAATCAATCGTCTCTCGGTACTCTTACTGTATACTTGTGTCGTGCGTAAATAAATGATACTGTAGGGGCTAGGTACATGCATTGGCAGTTTTCACTAGCGTCAGTATTTCAATAGACGCTCCTCGCCCCTCCAATCAATCGTCTCTCGGTACTCTTACTGTATACTTGTGTCGTGCGTAAATAAATGATACTGTAGGGGCTAGGTACATGCATTGGCAGTTTTCACTAGCGTCAGTATTTCAATAGACGCTCCTCGCCCCTCCAATCAATCGTCTCTCGGTACTCTTACTGTATACTTGTGTCGTGCGTAAATAAATGATACTGTAGGGGCTAGGTACATGCATTGGCAGTTTTCACTAGCGTCAGTATTTCAATAGACGCTCCTCGCCCCTCCAATCAATCGTCTCTCGGTACTCTTACTGTATACTTGTGTCGTGCGTAAATAAATGATACTGTAGGGGCTAGGTACATGCATTGGCAGTTTTCACTAGCGTCAGTATTTCAATAGACGCTCCTCGCCCCTCCAATCAATCGTCTCTCGGTACTCTTACTGTATACTTGTGTCGTGCGTAAATTAATGATACTGTACGGGCTAGGTACATGCATTGGCAGTTTTCACTAGCGTCAGTATTTCAATAGACGCTCCTCGCCCCTCCAATCAATCGTCTCTCGGTACTCTTACTGTATACTTGTGTCGTGCGTAAATAAATGATACTGTAGGGGCTAGGTACATGCATTGGCAGTTTTCACTAGCGTCAGTATTTCAATAGACGCTCCTCGCCCCTCCAATCAATCGTCTCTCGGTACTCTTACTGTATACTTGTGTCGTGCGTAAATAAATGATACTGTAGGGGCTAGGTACATGCATTGGCAGTTTTCACTAGCGTCAGTATTTCAATAGACGCTCCTCGCCCCTCCAATCAATCGTCTCTCGGTACTCTTACTGTATACTTGTGTCGTGCGTAAATAAATGATACTGTAGGGGCTAGGTACATGCATTGGCAGTTTTCACTAGCGTCAGTATTTCAATAGACGCTCCTCGCCCCTCCAATCAATCGTCTCTCGGTACTCTTACTGTATACTTGTGTCGTGCGTAAATAAATGATACTGTAGGGGCTAGGTACATGCATTGGCAGTTTTCACTAGCGTCAGTATTTCAATAGACGCTCCTCGCCCCTCCAATCAATCGTCTCTCGGTACTCTTACTGTATACTTGTGTCGTGCGTAAATAAATGATACTGTAGGGGCTAGGTACATGCATTGGCAGTTTTCACTAGCGTCAGTATTTCAATAGACGCTCCTCGCCCCTCCAATCAATCGTCTCTCGGTACTCTTACTGTATACTTGTGTCGTGCGTAAATAAATGATACTGTAGGGGCTAGGTACATGCATTGGCAGTTTTCACTAGCGTCAGTATTTCAATAGACGCTCCTCGCCCCTCCAATCAATCGTCTCTCGGTACTCTTACTGTATACTTGTGTCGTGCGTAAATAAATGATACTGTAGGGGCTAGGTACATGCATTGGCAGTTTTCACTAGCGTCAGTATTTCAATATACGCTCCTCGCCCCTCCAATCAATCGTCTCTCGGTACTCTTACTGTATACTTGTGTCGTGCGTAAATAAATGATACTGTAGGGGCTAGGTACATGCATTGGCAGTTTTCACTAGCGTCAGTATTTCAATAGACGCTCCTCGCCCCTCCAATCAATCGTCTCTCGGTACTCTTACTGTATACTTGTGTCGTGCGTAAATAAATGATACTGTAGGGGCTAGGTACATGCATTGGCAGTTTTCACTAGCGTCAGTATTTCAATATACGCTCCTCGCCCCTCCAATCAATCGTCTCTCGGTACTCTTACTGTATACTTGGTCGTGCGTCAATAAATGGTTCCGCCGGATTCAAGCCTTTCGATATTCCATCCTAAATAAATTAACTTTATAATAGAAGCAACAGACTGGACTTCTATATTGGTAACCCCGACTAAAAAGTATGTTAGTGACGTTAGTGAAAAGTGAACACAGTTATTTATGCGGACGGTGAATAAAATAAGTACGAGAGCCGATTCCTTGTTAAGTGGCAGTGCTAACAAGAATCAGGCATGATGAATAACCCACCTTTAGGTGTTAACCCACCCCTAGCCGCGATGCAACAGACTACTCCAGTCACGTTCCACCAGCCACAGACTTTTATTAAAGAAGAAGATTTGGCAACTATTTCTGTGACTTCACGAATACCGGAATTTTGGGTAGAGCTTCCACGTCTATGGTTTGCACAATTCGAAGCTACCATTAACCCGCAAAAGCAAAGCGACGACTGCGAGTTTCAACTTGTCCTACAGAAACTTGGACGTGAAACTCTTCAGCAGGTCAACAATTTAATTTACAATCAACCAATACAGAATAAATATGCAGCTGTTAAAGAACGACCACTTCAGGTTTATGAAGAATCATCAGATTTACAATTTAACAAGCTAGTTGGTGAAATGGAGCTGGGTAGTCAAAAGCCATCGCATTTACTGAGAAAAATGAAGGAATTAGCAAGAAACTGTAGGGCATCCGCTGAAACAGTATCCAAATTGTGGCTACAGAGACTTCCACCGGCGGTTCGGGCTGTTTTAACCGTCAGTCCAGATCAGACGTTAGAAAACCTCGTACCCATCGCAGACAAGATACTGGAGACATTGCAGATTGGACCGATTGCAGCAGAAGTAGCAGCCGCAAGCAGCAGTTTCTCACCAACCTACCCAATGAACGATATACTGAGTCAAATCAATAAGCTTTCATTGGAGATCGCAGAACTGAAAACGGAGAGAAGGCGAAACTATAGCAGACGCTCATACAGAGGAAGAAGCAGATCACGGTACGGAAGCAGGTCCAGGAGCAGAGGTCAAACGCCGAGTCGCACACCGGTGAGTCCTGATTGGTTGTGCCGTTCCCACTATCGTTATAAAACCAACGCGAGGAGATGCGAGAAACCCTGCAATTGGAAAGATCAGCAGGAAAACTAGTAGCGGCGCACTCCAAGGAGACCTGAGGCCAAGGCGCCGGGAGCAACGTGAACCATCGTCTCTGCGTAACGGATCGTAATTCAGGTTTAAAATTTTTAATCGATACCGGAGCTACTTTAAGTGTCATCCCTGTCAATAAAGTTAGCAAAAAGCATGTTCAAAGTAATGTTTCTTATAAATTATATGCAGCGAATGGATCAGAAATTAAAACTTTTGGAATTATTCATTTAGAACTAAATTTAAATTTAAGACGAGCATTTAAATGGCATTTTGTGTTGGCTAACGTAAATCAACCTATTATTGGCGCAGATTTTTTACAACACTATGGTTTATTGGTTGATCTCAGTTCAAAGAAACTTATTGACAAATTAACTAACTTGTCGATAGTTGGACCAGTAGTAAATAACAGTATTTCATCAATTTATAACATATGATAACCGTATTCCTTATAGTGACATTTTATTTCGATATCCTGATGTAACTAAACCCGTATGTATCCTTTAAGGAAGTCCCTAAACATGACACCTTTCACCACATCGAGACAAGCGGACCACTTATGTACGCAAAGGCCAGGCCTTTACCACCTGACAGGTATGCTAGATTAAAAGAAGTATTCCGTATTATGCAGGATTTAGGTATCTGCCGCCCATCCAAGAGTGCGTGGGTGAGCCCGCTACATGCGGTACCTAAGAAAAACGGCGAACTTCGACCTTGCGGAGATTATCGACGCCTCAACAGCGTCACTAAGCCAGACCGATACCCGATACCACGTCTTCAGGATTTTACATTCGGACTAGCAGGTAAAAAAATATTTTCTAAAATTGATATTAATCGCGCTTATCATTGCATTCCATTCGCACCAGCTGATATAGAGAAGACAGCCATCATTACGCCCTTTGGCCTATTTGAATTTCCGCGTATAACCTTTGGCTTACGTAACGCCGCACAAACATTTCAACGGTATATGAATCATAGCGTGTTACAGGGTATTGAGCATATGGTCGTTCCAAATACGGACTCCGAGATTGAACCCGAATCTTTTATTTTCTGTTACATCGACGATGTACGAATAGCTAGTAATTCTCCGGATATTCACAAAAGGCATATCGAAAAATTATTTCAACGTTTAAATGAGTTTGGATTAACAATTAATGTGTCAAAATGTTCTTTTGGTCAAGAAAGAATAGATTTTTTAGGCTATGACGTTTCAAAAAATGGTATAACAGCGTTACAAGACAAAGTGCAAGCTATAATTGATTTTCCTAGGCCGGAAACGATCGAACAATTAAGACGTTTCTTAGGAATGATTAATTTCTATAGATTACATTTACCCAAGGCAGCGGAGTACCAACAAGAACTCAACCAATTTTTGCATAGTTCTAAAAAACGCGATAAAACTAAAATAATTTGGACAGACTTAGCGGTCAAAGCATTTGAGCTAAGTAAGGAAAGTTTGGAATGTGCAACAATGTTGGCGCATCCATTGCAAAAGGTACCTTTAGCACTAATGACTGACGCATCACTTTCTTGTACAGGCTCTGTTCTTCAACAATGGGACGGTTCCACTTGGAAACCGTTAGGATTTTACTCGAAAAAAATGTCTAGTGCACAAACTAAATACAGTACGTATGATAGAGAACTTTTAGCCATTTTCATGTCAATTAGGTATTTTAGAAATATGATTGAAGGTCGCGAATTAATTATGTATACTGACCACAAGCCACTTACCTTTGCCTTTAGCAAAATGAACAGTGACAAAGAACTTCCCAGAAGAATTCGGCAACTTTCATACATAAGTGAGTTTACCAGCAATATAAAACATATCGACGGTCGCACGAATGTCGTAGCGGACACGTTATCTAGAATAGAAACTATAGATTGTCCGACTGTACTCGATTTCCAAGAAATTGCTATCGCGCAAGAAACCGACACTGAAATTACATTGTTGTTACAGGAACCGAATAGTAAAAGCGGTATTCAAATAAAACAATTTGCTTTACCAAACAGTAATAAAAAAATCTATTGCGAAATTTCTACGGATAACTTTAGACCTTATATACCGGAAAAAATGCGAAAATCTGTTTTTAACGCAATTCACAACGTTAGTCACCCCGGAGTTAGAGTAACTAGGAAAATGCTGGCCCAGCGATATTTTTGGCCAGGACTAAATAAGGACGTGAGCATATGGGCAAAAACTTGCCTAGATTGCCAGCGCTCCAAAGTTATTAGACATACAGTGTCGCGTTTAGGTAAATTTGAACACTCTGAACGATTTAATCACGTATATATAGATATAGTAGGACCGTTACCTACGACCTCGGAGGATTACCGTTATTGTTTGACGATGATAGATAGATTCACGAGGTGGCCAGAAGCTTTTCCCATAAAGCAAATCACAGCGGAAACGGTCGCAAAGATCGTATATGAAGGCTGGATTTGCAGGTATGGATGTCCGTTAAGAATAACAACTGACCAAGGGGGACAATTTGAAAGCGATTTATTCAGTCAACTTATGAAAATGTTAGGTATAAAAAAGAACCGAACTACCCCGTTTCATCCCTAGTCCAATTCAATGATTGAACGTTGGCATCGTTCATTTAAAGCAACCCTTAAAGCACGGTTAGAAAATATTTCATCATGGTCTGACGAAATGCATACTGTTCTTTTAGGTCTCAGGGCAGCACTAAGGAGTGACTGTAACCTAAGTGCGTCAGAATTAGTGTATGGTAGGACTTTACGTTTGCCAGGAGATTTTTATATTAGTTCAAATAAATATATATAATTTAGCTATATAAAGCCTTTAGTTTCCTTTAACTTGTATTTCAAGACTGATGCCGGCCCCATAGTGGGCCGAAATATATTTCGAAAATTAATATTTTTTTATTATATTAGTTCAGGAACAGGAAGTGGGGACATGCATAGTTATCTGGCAAAACTGCGAAGTACTTTGAACTCACTTCGTCCGAAGTTGGAGGTACATGCAAACTCAAGGACAGTGTTCGTTCATCCTGATTTAAAGGTATGCTCGCACGTTTTTATACGGAATGACATGGTACATAAGCTTCTACAGCCGCCATACCAAGGTCCCTACCCCGTCATAAAAAGGAATAGTAAGTATTACTTAATTCAGCTACCTAACAGGCAGGTTACTATTTCAATCGACCGATTGAAGCCGGCATATATCCTTAACGAACCTTGTAGCTCAGAAACACTCGCCCAGACACCAGATCACATGGATCAAAGGTCAGTTATTAGAGATCAGGAGATGAATTCCCCAAATTCGAATCCCTTAATTTTTCACGTTTTGGAAGGCAAAAATAAACTTGCCAGTAAGATTTCGTAATTGAATTGAGAGCAACCATGCGTTTATATTTAGCGTCTGTAAGCAAATATATAGGTAAGTAGAACGGTAATTTAGCTTATTCTATTATTTTTTACAAGACTAATGATGTATTTCTGTTCATTATAATTTTTGACATACAAGTGTACACATACACAGCCATTGAAATAATTATCATCATTGTAATATCATAATCATGGGTAAACCCTATAGTAAAACTGAAGAAATAGTTATAGCTCAGAATGGAGCAAACGATGCAAGACAAGATAAAATTGAAGAGAAAATGGAGATGTATCAAACTATTATCATAGCAATGGTAATATGTTTCATTATAACTCTTATGTACTTTTTTGTTCAACGGTGCAAAAGTTACATGAAGAAATGGTTAAAACGACAAGTTGTCGTTACTGGTACAACATTGGGTCAAGCCGGAAACGCAACCCAATCTCAGCAAGCTTATCAAGTGTAATTTAAACAAAATGTTTGTGTGTTATTCTAAGAACTTTCGACGCAGTGTTTATGTTCATTTTGTTTAGCTTAAGAAGATAGATATAAAGTAGTTCATAAGAATTGTGTTGAGTAACTCAAATTGCAACTAAGCAACTATGTTGCATAGTATTATTGTTATTGGAATGTTGTTTTGTCATCAGTTATATCAAGACAATGTGTAACTTGTGCACTGTTTTAGAACTTTTATTTTAGAGTTCCGTTGTTTCATTTTTGACGCAAATTATAAAAATTAATATATTTTTATTGTAAGAGGGGGATGACTGTAGGGGCTAGGTACATGCATTGGCAGTTTTCACTAGCGTCAGCATTTCAATATACGCTCCTCGCCCCTCCGGTCAATCGTCTCTCGGTACTCTTACTGTATACTTGTGTCGTGCGTAAATAAATGATAGTGTAGGGGCTAGGTACATGCATTGGCAGTTTTCACTAGCGTCAGCATTTCAATATACGCTCCTCGCCCCTCCAATCAATCGTCTCTCGGTACTCTTACTGTATACTTGTGTCGTGCGTAAATAAATGATACTGTAGGGGCTAGGTACATGCATTGGCAGTTTTCACTAGCGTCAGCATTTCAATATACGCTCCTCGCCCCTCCAATCAATCGTCTCTCGGTACTCTTACTGTATACTTGTGTCGTGCGTAAATAAATGATACTGTAGGGGCTAGGTACATGCATTGGCAGTTTTCACTAGCGTCAGCATTTCAATATACGCTCCTCGCCCCTCCAATCAATCGTCTCTCGGTACTCTTACTGTATACTTGTGTCGTGCGTAAATAAATGATACTGTAGGGGCTAGGTACATGCATTGGCAGTTTTCACTAGCGTCAGCATTTCAATATACGCTCCTCGCCCCTCCAATCAATCGTCTCTCGGTACTCTTACTGTATACTTGTGTCGTGCGTAAATAAATGATAGTGTAGGGGCTAGGTACATGCATTGGCAGTTTTCACTAGCGTCAGCATTTCAATATACGCTCCTCGCCCCTCCAATCAATCGTCTCTCGGTACTCTTACTGTATACTTGTGTCGTGCGTAAATAAATGATACTGTAGGGGCTAGGTACATGCATTGGCAGTTTTCACTAGCGTCAGTATTTCAATATACGCTCCTCGCCCCTCCAATCAATCGTCTCTCGGTACTCTTACTGTATACTTGGTCGTGCGTCAATAAATGGTTCCGCCGGATTCAAGCCTTTCGATATTCCATCCTAAATAAATTAACTTTATAATAGAAGCAACAGACTGGACTTCTATAAAAGTAAGTTGTAAATAAAAGCACTATAAATATAAAAAAAAACCCTTTCTCATAGAAAATTACAAGTAGATAAAAATGGGGAAGTGAATGTTTAATTCGCTTCGTTTCAAAAGTTTTTCTAAGGTGGTTCGGTATGATCAGTAAAGAATGTAGTTGAAATTTCTAAGCACGTCATTTATACGTCCTGTATATTTACATTCTCATTAAGAAACAATATTTTTCTGATGATTTTTGATAAGTGGAATCCATGTTGGCAAACGTAGTGTTATGGTAAACTTAGACTAAGACAAATGGTTCAATGAACCGTTCGATTGAAGTAAAAAAGCGCTACTAAAATAAGCCTGCCATTTGTTCCAGCGACCTGTCGTGTCAATGGAACACCAACAAAACGGAACGCAGCCAAAAACCCAAAATAAATACATTGGAACGTGACGGTCCGGTTTTAATACGTCAAAGATAACGCGCCGTGAATAATCGCGGGTAGTTGGTAACAATCGCCATTTGCATTTATAAATGATTCATGGCGGGATCACGTTGGCGAGGGGGGAGGGGACCGATGCCGACACCTACGGAACCTTCCACCTTCACATCATTTGATTGCGACCTCTCTGGCTTGTCTTTGTCATAAACGACAAACAAACCTAAGTGCCCTCGCCCCCTGCTAAACGGTACTTTTTAGATATGTGTAAAAATTCACGGCTGTAGTACAACTAAGTTAAAAGGAAAGCTATCACGGCTAATTAGGTTTAACAAGTTAACGAGTAGTAGTCGACCAACATAATAGTGACGGGCAACTACGGAACCCAACACTGCGCGTACCCGACAGGCACGTGGCCAGTTTTTCATTGTTACTACACTTCACACTTCACTTCATGTATTGCTAGATTTGAGCACAGCTAATGTTAGTACAAATATTTCACGTTTATCCTGCTATGTACATGGCTACTTCTGTATTACTTAACCCTTACAGGACTGAAAAAAAGAACAATAGCATAACAATAGAAAATGGGACATATATGCCATCAGTCATATAAGGGTTAAATTACCAATTGTTGATTCCCGCATCAAATGTGTCAATAAATGGTGCCACTGTTGGATCAAGTGGTCACCGCGGCAACTAGTAACAATTTTTATGAGATTTACTATACCCGTATAAGACAACTGAAAACGGAAGAGAATTAACTAGCATCTAAATTATTCAGCGAACCGGAAATATGTCCTCAAAATGATGTTGTTACCTATGTAGTATGTAGATGAACGTAAGCACAATGTAATCCTTATCTGCTTCATGTAAATAACTACCAAACCAAATAAGTAACTTAACCAGAAGCATTATACTGAACTGAGCTTACACTGGACATCCCCTGTAATAACTTGTTCAAATATTGTGTTTGTAGAGGACAAGCTCGGCCGGGGCTGGCAATACTTGGCTCAATATTTGAGTTCTAGGTCCAAGTTGGGAAATCAATCAATTAAAATTGGTGTTTGAAAACGTATTTTCTATGAAATTTTGTTGTCATTATCATATACCACAAGCGTAAATATTTGTGAAACATATTATTACGTTGGATTAAGTGAATTACATATTTTTATACGCTACCAGCCTTTGTCCGCTTTACATCAGGCGCGTTAGCGGGCAAATGTTACGGTATAAAAATTATCAAGCTTTGATAGTTTATTTATAAGCCCGCTTACTTAGCCTAGAGTACATTTTTTCTGAGACCCTTTCTACGTTTATACCTATATAACAAAGCATGACGTCGTATGTAATAAACGTACTCTGAGAAACGCCAGATTCGAACGCTCCACTCAACGCCACAAACGCTCTCCCATTCCGTTCCATCACGGAGTCTATAAAGAGCGAGCGTAAAACTCCACGTAGATGAATATGACGTTTGCATTTCAAATTTAATTTCTGCTACTTTTGCCTGCCGTTTAGACGCAGGCGTCGGTAATGCATAATACATGTCGCGCTCATACGTCGCGTCGAGGGTAACTTGCTAATGTGGCCATACAACCTGCTCACTGTGCAAGGGAAGCCCTTACGAGACTAGTGCCGTCCAATTACTTGAACATAGCAACATTTATGTGCCCGTCGAACTATGTCAATCAATGTATCAACACTAGTCTTATACATATTTGAAGGTTGCAAGTAGTGTATGCTAAATAGTTATGCATAAAAGGAAAGTTCTTATTTATTTCCTATGTATCGCATTAGTTTTCAGTTTATTTATTGTGAAATGTATCAATGGTCTCAAAGGTATATATTTTTACTTTGTGCCTGTTTAGCGTGCGTAAAGTGACATATTCCGCACACGTGCTTTTTGTTTTTACTACTGACGCCATCTAGAGGAAACCGGCGACATCATTTAAGTAAGCACGTTAACCTTTGTTTTACTTGTCGTTTTGTTGGTATTTCTGGAAGTAACCGGATACGCTAAAAACTGTTTAAGATGAGTATTTTTAAACTTTTATATTATTATGAAATAAAAGATGTTTAAAAATTTCAAAACAATGTTAGACGTCATAATTTATATTTTATTTTAAATATCCTAGAACTTATTATTAAAAATATTTAAAAAAGAGACATTGGTCTTTGTGTAACTGGCGCCAACCAGACTGCGTTTTTTCTGTCGACTTGTATGTACTTTGATTTGCAACAAAATTGCTTTGATTTTATTATTTCATGTAATTTTTCGCAGGTGTATAAAAAAAGTCGTTTGATACACGTGCGAAAGTGTTGATATTATAGTCACGACTGACTTTTTTTGCTGAGACGCACTATTCTCACTTGTATGAAAATGTACCATTATGTTGTAGTCTTTTGTAATAATCGAATCTATATTTTATTTTAACTTTCTTACGCCAGACAAGTATATTCTTTCAAAATACGTAGACACAGAAACAGGCTATCTGCTACACGTATTTTTTTTTCTTAAAAACGATTTCTGCCTTTTTCATGGCCCCAAACAAAGAAAGGCAATATAAGGCTTTGACCGATTTTCTTTGTAGAATTTCAAGTTATTTTAAATTCCTTCAAACCCATTTCCTTAGTCAATATATGAAATCAGTTTGTTTGGTTTGTATGTATGTATACCGTTATTATTATTCGGCTGTGCTTATAAAGTGAGCAGCATAATTAATATAGACGTGAAAATAAAAACCACTTTCGACGAACACTATTAGTGGTATCCAATTTCGTGTACAAGCTAGGGCGATTGGGATAAAAAATCAACGAAATGATATTATTTTGCAGGTAATTTTGGCAAAATTAATGCTTATATAAGGAAAGGTGGTAGAGCTGATGCCAGGCTCGACTGTGGAGGTACCACCATCTTACTCGCAAATCCTCCCGATGTTATTCGGGGGAGAGTAAGAGAACAGCTCTCAGGCAAAACCAGGCGGCCCACCATTGCCTGGGACCGATGGATGGCGGTTTATCCATCCCCTATTACTGGGCCTTATATAAAACATCCATCCCCTATTACTGGGCCTTATATAAAACAGACTAGTGACGGGCAGCGGCGTCACTGGTGCAAAGGTTTTGGCACCGAGCTCACCAACCCGCCTGCCCAGAGTGGCGAAATCCTGGAAAGGCCTTTGTCCAGCAGTGGATGAAACAGGCTGATGGATGGATGGACGATATAAGTAAAGTGCTAATTTTCTATTTAAAACAATTTTGGAAACCATATAGCTATATACGTAATATATATGGTTTCCGAAAACTATAATGAACCGTTGTTGTCGTTCCAACTTGTGAGAGGTCTGCGCAACTGCGACGCAAGCTTATTTTCAAGGGGTAATTTGCAATTTACTTATGTTTTTTTTAGTTTGTTTATTAATTGCATTATTTATTTTTTAATTTTATACAGGTGTATAATTTTCTCAGCCCAACTTAAAATATTCATCACATTCGTTTGTTTTTATAAAGATTAGAATTGACCTGTAAAACGTGTGCTGTATGTATATATATATTATATATTTTAGAAAATAAACTATATGATTTTTTTTTGGTTTAATTTATAATTTATATATACATATATATATATCTAATATAACATATCAAAACAAATTATTGTGAGATATACATATTTCAGGCTTTTCGGGCCCGGCATCAGTCACAGTGAAGTATTGAAATAATATAACAGAAAAATCAAAAATTAAAAAAGTAGTTACATCTAACCTTCTTTTATATTCGGATGATATAAAATTACGTAATTTTTCTGATACTGAGAAAGTACCTATAATTTTTGTTCAATTAAACATTTAATAGGTATTCTTAGTAATGTTTAATGCATCGATATTATTAAGGCTTTCAGTCTGTTCAGCAACTTAACACTTGACATCAAATAGTAATAGTTCTTACCTATCCGAGGTAGCGCCTCGCCTGAGTGGAATGATAAATATTTACTATAATATTAATACGTAAGATGAAAATTATATTCTCATCAAAATGATTTTACCCAGCAAGGATTAAAACACTACCCAGGATTATTATTGCTTGATATCCCAGCCGGTCTATTTAATTTATTGTCGACCCGAGTAGGAAAGAGGAAAACAGCTAAAAAGTAAATTGGTATTTGTCAAGGCTTTTTGAACGCTTTGAATTTATTAGTTAAGTGTATTACTTTGATATGAAACACATGATCAACCGCAAACTAATAGCTATTGCAGGATAAAATTGAGTGTAGAATACAAACATCATTAGAATTAGAAGATTAAATGATCACCAAAAGTTTTAGGAATATTGAAGTCTATAATTATAATTAGAAGGGATAAGTTTATTTTGATTAAATTATTTGGTCTTTAGTATTGAACAAAGTTCTGGAACTTTTGCTGCACTATTGTGCCGGGAGTGGCCGGCGAAACCCGGGACTCGGAATCAAAGCAAATTAAATTGCATTGCGAGAGATGTCAAATATAAAGAAGTGGACGGTACGGAAAGCAACAAGTCATAATATTTTAGATTTGAGCCACTTATAGAAGTACTTCGTGTATATTATTACTTTAGATGTTGCCGCCGCCGTTAAACAAACGTGAGCAAAAATATGTTTTAAACCAAAAGGTTGGGGTAAGGAAACTAATTAAAAATAAAATACAGGTTAATTTTGTCGTAGTTCTGAATCTGTAAGATGGATCCGAGTCACGCTCCGGACTGCGATCTATTGTTTCTCGATTGTTTTAGCGATAGTGCCAAACAATAGGATTAAGTAGTTGATATTATGTTTAACAAATATTACATAAATAAACTCGTCATATGCTTGTTGTGGTTATGTTTGGTTTCTTGGTATGTAAGCATGTTTCAAATTAATATCTGAATGGCCATCAGCGCCAGCTTCTGTTCCATACATTTTTGTCAAAATAGTTACTGAGAATTAAAAGTAGTAAAGTCACAAGCAGATGTAACCTTCACTGGTGTAATGTTGCTATTTAAAACGATTCAAATCATCTACCTACATAAAATACCAGATCTCTATAAGTAAATCGTTTTCTATAGGAAGTCACAAGCAAGTAGTGTATGAGTTTACTCGGGAACTACCTGCCTCTTTGAAAGAGCCTTTGATAAAAAATCCTATCCACAGAGTTCGCCGCATAATATGTTTTTCAAGTGCCTTCTTTATGAATAGCCATAGAAAATATTTTTATAACTAATTTAAAGGACTCCTATGAGTGGTTCTATTCATCCAAAGTTTGGCTTGAAAAATGTATTGGCCAAGTGGCAGGCGTACTTTATATAAATATTGCTCTTCGAATACGTGGTAGTACATAAACTTAACAACTATAGAAGTGCGCGGTTTAAAGGTTTATTGTTTCTTTGGACATCATGTCCAAACATACAAGAAACAATAAACTTGTTACTTTGGAATTAGGGCTATATTAAGACAATGAATTAATGTTTATCGGTAAAGATGTTCAGGACATCAGGATAAACGTTAATTCATGTCCTAATATAGGCATAATTGCAAAATAAAACTGTAGTTTTGCGTGCGCGGGAGTTGATTAGAGCAGGATAGACAATTAAAACAAAAGCATTAGAGCAGGACTGAAGTTTAGGTTTATGGAGGATAAGTAGATTCGCTAAATCTGTCATTCTCATTGTGACTTGTTTTATTGTTTTAGGTGTAGAAAAATAAGAACTCGTTTGAAAGTATGGATTGGAGTAATGAAAATCCATTTCAATTTTAGATCTTTTCAGAACAGAACCGGTTTTATAAGCTAAGCACTTAATTATATATTTGTTTTCTGTGCATTTTTTATCATCCGCCACCTTTTTTTCTGGATTGGTTTTGTGAAATTTCCCAGTAAAATTAATAATTGTACTAACGCTCTTGAAACACAGCAGCACAGTAGCCTGACTTCCATCTTGCTGCCCTGTGCTGCGAGTTAATAGTATCGGTTACCATGAAACAAAATAAAATTATAAATTAAAAAACCGGACAAGAGCGAGTCGGACTCGCCTAAAGAGGGTTCCGTTAAAGACTATATTTTTTATGATTTAATTACAAATATATAGTTTTCAGATATTTCCCTATACTTGTACTAGTATGAGACGGTGTTACTTGCCAAATTTCATAGTTATAGGTCAACGGAAAATACCCTATAAATTTTGATTCCCTTGAAAGTGTCGAAATATACGTTTTTTGCGGCATAAACGGCCGTATCTTTTTTTGACGTTAACGTAGAAGATAGTTTTTTTTTCAGATTTAAGGGACTGTAAATTTGACTATATGGTTTTAATTTCAACTCGATATCTTTACGCGTTCTTGAGATAAAGGGTCTTGAAAGACCGACGGACGTACGGATAGACAGACGGACAACAAAGTGATCCTATAAGGGCTCCGTTTTTTCCTCTTGAGTGTGGAACCCTAAAAACAAACTTTTATTTTAGCCACGGATTAAAAAGATTTCGCGATGGACTAAAGTAAATTGAGATCTCTGAAACACAATTCATATTTTATTTTGCATTATTTGTTTTCAATAAGTTTATAATGTCTAAGTAATATTTAATAGAAATTAAGAGGGTTGAGGAAATTAAGTCCACCATATTGCGGCGTCAGCCTTTTAAATTTAGAAAGACGTCAAGTATTCTGCTCAGCAAACCCCTTAATTTGGTACCAACCCATGTCATATAGGCGGTTAAGAAAATTTAGTCCGGCTTCCTGGGGTTTCCGCCATATTAGATTTAGGCTAATGTTATTAAGATTATAGTATTTTCATTGTCAAATCCTTTATTTCTTACTCACTTTTATACCCGTTGAAAAGTTCCACAAAATTTTGTATTTATTTTCGATCGAGCAAAGTATTGCAACATATCGCTTATTGAGCCATGAGAGAATAACATATTTTTCAGACACAAAATATAAAAATTTTAGGGTTTCAAATTAATAATAAATTGGGATAGACCAAAGGGTTCGTACAATTCGTAAAATTATTTTATACATTTTATTTGTATGATACAAGAGTAAAAGTTCCAGTGAAAAGTTTCAAAATATATTTCTACAAAAACAACATATCAAAGTAGATCCTGAAAGTAGATCAATTTAAGCCCCCATGTAGCAAACCGACAAGCAAGGTGGAATGAACCAATCGAGCGAGTAACAGCTCCGAGCTAGCTCACCCGACCGACTCTCATGAAATATGTATCTGCAAGTAAACCGGAGTATCGCAGGGCGATATGCTAATTCCCAACTTCTTTCAGAGAAACATCGGTATGGAATACCCGAGCAATGGGCTCGATAATTTGTAAGCTGATTCAGACGTGTTCCGATACACAAATTTTCGGATTGAGGGCGGTTTGATCAGCAATGCGGTAAAGCGTCTCATTTTGTTGTTTGCCAAATATTTTCGCTTTGGATGGTTATGTGAATATTGGAGATGGGCTGATAAGGAACATCTTTTTGTCCTTTAAGTATCATCTCTTATAGAATTGCTTTTCGGGAAAGAGATAGTAAGGTATTTTATGGCATCAAATCTAAGTTTGCCACCACACAAAAACTAATCATTCAAGCTTTACAAGACTGTTCAAATCAAATAAAACATTTATTGCATTCATGTTGTAGAACTTTTTCAATAATCTTATTTTCCATTGGTATAAACCATCATTTAAATTTTTTGTTATTCTATCTGCTGTTCGCTAGATTTTTTGAGCATATAAATAAGTATATATTCTTACCTTTTAATTTTCAAGGCTCCGTACTTCAAAATAAGAAAAAGGAACCGTCAATGCTGTCCGTCTGTCTTTTTGTGTGTCTGTCTGTCTGTCCGTCTGTCTGTCTTTCCGTCTGTCTGTCCGCCTGTCTGTCTTTCCGTCTGTCTGTCTGTCTGTCCGTCTGTCTGTCTTTCCGTCTGTCTGTTTGTCCGTATGGTAAGACTTTTGTTCTTGGGCCCCGTGAGAGATATCAAGTTGAACCTATAGGTAACTGCTGTAAAAGGCGCCATGTTTCTGTTAAAAATGGAATTAGAACAAAAAGATTTTGACTTGTTCTCCATGAGCCACCAATGTTTTAAAATTATTGATCTTATAGCTTTAATTATCTCTTTCTCAGCCAAATTAAGTAAATTTTTCCATCAAAATAAATAAAGCAAATTCAGATATTCTGTGCAGACTCTTATATTATTTATTTTCAACATATTGCCTTCCGGTAGCAGTAAACTGCTATTATTTACTAGCCCAGTATGTAGTAGACAATTTCCGCTGCGTCAGCCATACCACGACACTTTATTCGATTTTGCATAATATTGCTATACATATTTTAATATTACTACCTATCAACTATAAGTTTACTACGAACAAAAAATGTTACAATCACATTTATCTACGTATATTATAAAAGGATAAAGTAAGTCCCTCTTTGAAAATGTATCAGTTTTCTTTAAAACAAATTAACAAAAACAAATTTTCTTTATTATAATATATAAAATAAAGAATATTGTATTGTATTTTTAGCATACATGACATTTGTAGTCATTTAATTGAGCATATTCTTAATAATTATTCTGGTTAGTAAGACATATATTTTTTCTAAAGTAACACCACTTTTGCACCTCTTGACACCTTGAGGTTAAGGTTGACAAAAGAAATTTCAGTACCATATTTTTACAATTTTCTGTTGCTCGGAAAAAGCCCTTCCTGCACACATAATGTTTTGTGCTACAATATTATATGTTATTAAAATTCATAGAAGACGCATGAGGAAATTGGGTCCCATTTGTAAATTCACTATAACCGACTTTATTCCAATATAAAATCGGGTCTACCGCTAGCTATCTTCGATTACCAGTATATTTAGTGTACGCAGATTAATCTCAGAGGACTTTTCTGTTCCTTTGACATCAGACATAATTTTAACGAAACCATAAAAATATAGAGCTAAATTCCAGTCGCGGCGGAATTAAAACCAGACCCGGGGTCGTAGAATAATTCTCCACCTCCACACTGAATTTTAAATCAATCAGCCCACTCGCTTTCGAGTTAGGCAGACAATGGTGTCGATTCGGTGTAACACGACTTAACTTGTTTGACAGGACTAAACTTAATTTAAGCATTATATCTTTTTCCTTCTGTATCGAAGAGACAAGGACGGGATGCTTAAAACAAGGTTAGCCCTGTCAAATAAATTAAGTTGTGCTACACCGAATCAACACTATTATACAAAAATAATTAACTTTATTTTCAGAAGAATACCATATTAAATTGGTGGTAGAGCTGATGCCGGGCTAGACTGTGGAGGTACCACCATCTTACTCGCAAATCCTCCCGAATTTATTCGGGGGAGAGTAAAAGAACAGCTCTCAGGCAAAACCAGGCGGCCCACCATCGCCTGGGACCGATGGATGGCGGTTTATCCATCCCAAATTGCCGGGCCTTATATAATATAAACCAGACTGGTGACGGGCAGCGGCGTCACTGGTGCAAGGGATTCGGCACCGCGCTCAGAAACCCGCCTGCCCAGCGTGTGTGTGTATGGGCATTTCTTTCGGGAGGACCGCCAAGAGTGGCGAAATCCTGGAAAGGCCTATGTCCAGCAGTGGACGAAACAGGCTGATGGATGGATGGACCATATTAAAATTATTCTGACATCAAGAAACTAAACAACTATTTTAGTCCGAAAAGGATCCACCGCGCACACTGCCACCTGTGGAGACGCTATGAAAACCGACCGCCCACAACACGCAACATCCTTAACAGACTGAGAAAAAAAAAGATGTCAAGTTACACATGTGAAATACATAATCCAGGTTCGATTACTGTGTAACTTTACCGATATTCATAGGTAAGGAACAAATTTAAAAGTAAATGTCAAAAAACAATTTAATAATTCATGCTAGGATCTAGATTTGTATTGACATTTAATACGTTAAATATTGGAACTTGGTTCAGATCTCGTCAAGATGCTCAGTGGGGACATTGCACTATCTACCATTGGATGCCATGCTTTTTACGTACTTTCATTTAACTTCACCTGTCTGTTAGCTAGTATGTTTGGGGCAAATTTTGCAACTGAATTTTAAAGCTGTTCTTCGGAACCGATTGAGCAGAAATGTTGTGCATACATTTGGTTAGCACGATAAGATTCATAGAAGTAGGTACGCATTAATTTCATTGGACTGTTTTGAGTACATACCAAAGTATGTACTTTCCTTGCAACTCACGCGATAAGTTTTTTTTAAAACAAATTACACAACATAAAATAATGAAAAAGTTTCAGCGATCTCAACTTATTTTTTTTTAGTCCACGTATTACATAAAATCTTGTTTAAGAAAATATGAATTATTTAATTATCACTTAAGTAATCGATCATACTGTGTAATAGACCTTAGCATATAAAGTCTTCTAAGTCTTCTTTATGTTGATCTTAAATGTAGAATGAAAAATTGCTAAAATGTATTTTGGTAAAGAACATTACATGACATTAACCTTTTGTTTATTTCTAGTATTTTAATTATAAAAATCACTACGTACTCTTCTGTAATACAAATACTGTCTCAATGTTTGCTGCGCGAACCCGCAGTAAAATGCCATATGACATTATGCTATGGAAACTGCTGAAATAAACGATTCTATCAGTTGCAACGTCTGTAATATTATTACTGCTTAAGCCGCCGAGTACAGACCACATACCCAGTAGACATAACATACAGAGCAATTACTTTCTGTAAGACATTAGTGTAATGACTCCTATAATAGCACAAGCACATGCATTCAAAACCAGTGTTAGTTGCAACCAGATTTCTGATACGGAAGCGCGTGCTTAGTTTCTGGGAATAAAAATCGTAATATAGATAAAGAGTACTAAAATTCCTGCCTGCGTTATGAAATGGTGTGGAAAAACTAGTAGAAACGGTAACTTCACAAAAGATGTTATCTTATTTCATATGCAAGTACATAAATATTTAATACAAAATATTTTTACAAAATCATCTTAGTTCTATTTAAACTGGTTACTCGATGATGAAAGCTTGCGCTACGCGTTAATGTCTTTCATTTCAGGCTATCCCTTACTTCTTGGGTCTTGTAGTGTTTCCCTTTCGCTTATTTTGTCACTGCCATATAAAAATAGAGGTGCGAATTTATAAAGCACTTACTTATCGATGGTAATCAATCTATGTAGATTATAAAAAGTATATTTTTATGCCTTTAAAGCAAGTTATACACATAATAAAATAAGTACATTTAAGTAAAATAAATGATTACTTTCTTAACGAATTATATGATTACCTAAAGTTCATGGTATACGTACCACAGCTTTTAGCGTCCAAGCGTCATCGACACTATTGTGACGCGGTTATTTGTTCCTGCGCGACCCCCCCCCCCCCGTGAGTCTCATTGTAATCGATGCAGCAATAGTTATAGCAAGATTTTGTTTTTCTTTTACAAGATCTAACCTAGCATCGTCTAATCTAAAATTTGTATTGACCTGTTTAATGTTTGGTTGGGAATATTTTTTTTTTTTCGTTTAGTTCTTCAATTTTAGCAGTTATCCAATCTATCACTTCAAAAAGAAACTGTTTGCTTCATCTAAATTTATTTGTTGCCTGGCAATTTTGAAAATTAAAGAAGTAACATCAGCAGCCAAAACTAGTTATATCCGACAACTTTTCTGCAAAGTAAGGCAGGTCATTTATATATACAAAGAATAAAAAGTCCCGTCCGCCTATCCCAGATACGTTAACGGTGAGTAAACAGTTGAACTCTCTGCGAACAGTAATCCCTTCATACGCGTTCCTGAGCTAATTCACATCAGAAAAATATTATTACATATAATTCAACGAGAAAAGCGAGAAAAAGTTGGCGAAATAAACAGGGTGTATTCAAATGAACCCTCCACTCTCCCCGGATGAAGGCTCCGCTCTCCCGGGATGAAACACAAACTGACGGCGGAAGGAAAAAAACAATGATAATATTACAAACTTATTTACGCGGCCGAAGTAAATTCAGGAAAATTGTGCGTACGAATGTAACCTTGAATATTTACGAGACGCAACTCCCGGAAGGGGTTGGCATGTGCGCGTGTTGAAATATGTATATGGAAAAACGTTCCCGGGATATGACGAGTGTATCAAATTTTTCTCTGTCTTTCTTTCAAGATGAAGAAGTTTGGTTGGAACGTGACAGAAACTTGATGTATGATTTATTTTTACAAATAAATTAACCTGTTTTACTTGGCGTTGTTCGTCATTGAATTGAATTACAATTTTCACTTGATTGTATTGTTTCTACTGTTTTTGTATTAAGTTTATTTAATATTTTTCAATGTTTTTCTGTAATTTTAGCAATTCACCATGCTTTATTATAAAAGTGAGATATTTGATAACTTAAATATATATTTTTGAAATAAGAAGTTTTCTTGGTAATACGTTTATACAAATTAGGCAATTTAAGAGTTGAAAATTATGGAAATATGCCCGTCATTACATATTTCGTAAATCGTATTATTTAACGCTCAGATCAAAGTTTATCGACAATTTAATCCAATTCGGATCTAATTCAGATAGTCTTATGATTAGATTTTTTATTATTATAAAATAGCATTAATTTTTTCCTAAAACAGGAGATTAAATTCATAACCCTGTAAGGAAATATGAGTAAATAAAGTAAACTTTTACCAAAAAATATTAACAGACTTCAAATGTAACAGCAGACCGATATTCACAAAAAAGTATCCGATGATGGCACTGAAATAACACTTTTGCCATATTATTTCTTCCTGAAACATTATGCTATCTAGAAGTCGGCGCTCTCATATTTGTTTTTGTGCTGCTTTATCATAGGGCATGTGCCAACTTCTAGATAACATATGCTTCAGGAGGAAAAAGTTGACAAAAGTGCTGTTTCGGTGCCATCGGTCAGTGCAAATGATTTTAAACTTTTTGGTGAATATCTGCTGTTACATTTGAATTCAATTACTATTTTTTTGTTACAAGTTTTTTTGTTGAAAATAAGGGTTGGTCTTGTAAACTCGCTGTTAATATGATCCATCCATCAGCCCGTGTTCATCCACTGCTGGACATAGGCGTTTCCCAAATTTTGCTACTCATGTCGGTCCTCCGTCCTCCTCATCCAGCCGCCACCCACAACGTCGTACAGGTCGTCGGTCCAGCGGGCACGAGGTTCATATGAAACGAAGGTCAATTATGTATTATGTTAATGTTTACGTAGCATCGTGAAATAATCACAAAGTGATTGCCCTAATGAGTTTGTGTCAATAACATCAGCTACGCAGACGACATGGTGCTGCTGAGCGCCTCAGTTGGTGGTCTTTCGAAATTATTGAGGATCTGCGAAAGATATGCTGCCTCGCACGGTTTAATACCGCAAGAGTGAATGCATGGTCTTTGAGACCGGGTCAGTTCGTCCCACGGACGATGCAGACATAGAGCGAGAGCGAAGAGCGTTGTCAGTCAGGGCTAACATGATTGCCCGGAGGTTTGCCCGATGCTCGAGGAGAGTTAAGATTACACTGTTCAGAGCTTATTGCACATTTTCTATACGGGCACCCTCTGGGCGAAATACAATCAAAGAAATTCTTACTGACTAAAAACTATTGGGATGAAGTTGGTTGTAAAGATTTATAAAATTTTAGTCTGAGGGTAAATGAATGTATGATAAAACTTAAAAGACGAGCACTGTGTTGATCCGTAAAATTGGAGCTTAAAATTTGGTGAAATAAAAAGAAGAGGTCCCCTGAATTGCACTGAGTGTCTTTAAGGAAGTCCAACCTCAGCTGTTTGTTGATTTTACACTCAAAAATTAAATGAAGGAGCTCCTCTTCCTTTTCACATGATTTACAGTTCGGATCGTCTCTTTTCTTCATTGTAAAATTAAATTTCTTGAGCGGGATGTGATAATTGCGAGTTCTAAAGCAAATTACTAATTCTCTTTTGTTAAGTTTTAGTGGAACAATGGAATGCGTGGTGGTTCGTTTACAATGGACGCGTACCAAATTCCTTTCGTTTTAGCGCATTCGTTGAAATATGCTTTAAGCTTATAATAACTCTATTTTTTTATCTCTGGAATATGATCTTTATGGTGAGGTTCTATAGTGAGAAATATACCGTTTCGTGTAGCCTCTGATGCCAAGAAGTCGGCTTTTACATTCCCATTGATACCGACATGAGAGGGTATCCATTGTAAACGAACTTCAACCCCGCTACGTATCAATCTAAATATACATTTAATAACGAGGTAAGCTTCTTTTCTGCCGACACAACTGCCCTTAGCTCATCCTAACAAATGTTGTAAGCTGCTTTTTGAGTCTGTAAAAATTACTGTTTTATGAAGGGTTGTCGATTCTAGATAATGGACCGCTTCGTTAATTGCTAACAGTTCTATTCCCATTAAAGGTATACATGAACTTTTTATAAGAAGTTTAGCCCCAAAGTCAGCAACCTCATCATAGAAAGTGCACCCTGAACCATACTCACTTTTAGACCCGTCCGTGTATATTTTACTATAATCCATGTATTGAAGATTAATCAAGTCTTCACCACGTTGTTTAAGCTCTGAATCGAAAGGTGAGCTTTAGGATCCTTTATAGTTTTAACATTTGTACTAATGATACTGTCCCAGTCCAGCAATCTGGTACAATACGGAAGCTGAAATTGTGGCCAAATTTCAGATTTTGAGATGAGTAAGTTAGGGTAGTTCCTGAAGCTTTCGAGAAGTAAAGGAATTTGATTCTTGCGCCAGTAGCTTACGCCCGAGTTCAATTTATTGTCCAGTGATTTTAATTGTTGTGTTAAAAAAAACAGTTTTTCTAGAAGAAATCTTCAGGAAGTATTTATTACTAAAGAAAATTCTTCTATGTTAAGACACAATAGTTCCAAACAAAAAATAATCATTACAATAAAAATAAAAACTGTTGAATCGAGAACCTCCTCCTTTTTATAATAAAATATAAATAAATATACGGTCACGACATGAATCCCCGAGGAGGTGTCGGAGGTGTTCCGGGTGTGAACTGTGAAATGCAATTCACAGTCCACACTCGTCACACCCGCGATTTACCAACGATTATTACGTCTCAACGTGATGGGTGGTAAGCCCTATCGCCGTTCTTCGGGCAAAAATACACGCTTTTTAAAGCAGTGCAGGTTTCCTCACGATGTCTTCCTTCACCGTTCAGCAAGTAGTAAGTATTAAATACCCACATAAATTCCGAAAAACTCATTGGTTTTATGCATTGGTCGAGCATGCGGCCGGGAATCGAACCTGGATCTCAAAGATTGAGAGGCCAGCATTCTAACCCTGAGCTACCGCCGCTTCCTTTTTAGAAGTCGGTTAAAAAAGCAACCCAAATCTAACCCTTTACATGCGCAAAACAAGAACTGTCATGGCACAACGCAAAGTGTCTCTCTCCGTACAAGCTCATTTTCCCGTCGGACTTTCCTTTTTTGTGTGTTGTGCACAGTGGAGACAATCAACAAGGAAATTACACACGTAACGTTAAAATAATCGCGGAATATAACAAGAGCTCTGTTTGTAGTGCTGGGCACGTCGTCGGCTATGGAGGTGAGAGAGTCTTGTGGATCAGGCGAGGGCGGTTTATGTGAGGTAAGAAATGTTATGTAAGATCTCACCATTTTTGATTTACGAATTAAATTAAATTTGGTGCAAAGGAAATTAATAAACAAATAACATATATATTTGTCATCTGCTAAGATCCAGATATACCTTGTTTGCTTTTTCCACATCCATGAAACTAGTCCTGCAAGTTCTTTCATTCCGGGTATTTTCAACTTTGCCCTTCTTCAGTATGTCACCATACATATTGGTCGGCATACTTCCTTAGGGCGGTTCGGTGAAGCTTTACTTTCCACTTGCGAACCATGATTTTTCTCGTTACTCTCATTTCATCTTCAAACAAACGTCAAACTAAACAAGTTTCACGTAATAACATAATTTCTCTGATCTAATCATACTTATCTAGAGTTCTTTTAAAGAAAGAAGCCCCGCGGATTGAGGCATTTTTGTATTTATTCATTGACAATACGTAGACATATAATCGACAGGGGATTTTCTTTTAGGACATTTCCTTTCATGAAAAAAACTTTTGTTTTGTATTTTAATGTAATTCTGCTGTCAGATCGAGGCTTGGTGCATTTCTCTCTTGGGAACCGTTATTTGTTTACCGCAATTTATAAAGTCATTATGCCTGTAGATTTTAGTAAACGGTTGGCCCGATTTTCCTAATTTCTGTCATCCTATACTCAGTCTTACACCTGACAGAGTGGTAAGTGCTTCCATGGGGTCTAAGACGTCCTTCTCGTGTCTGACTCCCTGCATAGCACATAGCTGCATAACCACAGGCCTTTGTCCAGCATGATACTCCATCTGCTGCCACACCTGCTACGGGCGCCTCTAACGAGCTGGTGTTTCTTCAAATTCGAATGTCTTGATGATACTCCACAAGTGAAAGGCGGTATTTACATCATAATTAGTACATCAACCGCTAACTGAGGGTACCATAAAATTTTGGTATCAAATTTCAAGCTCTACCGAAAATAGTCCCTTCATCATAATTACTTAAATGTACCATTTAAATAGATGTGAAAGAGGCGAAAAGTATGTTAGGATCGTATCAGATAGAAATTTGTAGTCTCTGCCTACCCTCCTAGGAGACAGACGTTAGAATCTACATTCAACATGGTCTTGAAGGACAAAAACAAAGCACATCTCACTACTAGACTTTATTACAATTGTTTCACTATAACAATAATCACAACGATTTATTTGACAATATCACGACACAACACGACTACAGTGCAGGCACCGGGCAGTGCCCTCTCGGCCAGAGTCGGAAACAGCCGATCCCATTGCTCGCCGTGTGCCTCTCTATACAGGTGACCGGGAAAGAGACGTCCAAAAAGTTTTTTTGACTGACTTACATTTATTAGTATCAGAATCATCCCCATGTATAGGTATGTTCCGCGATTTTTAGTAGTTTAGGAGATATGATTATTTTAAATGATTTTTATCATAATTTTCACCTGACATTGGTTTTGATTTTTTCTCTCTTTTGTGAATGTTTTTTCGAGGTTATTTATGAAAAATATGTTAGTAACTACCTTGAAAATTATGGTTTACCTAGGTCTTGTGGAACATAACCATAATTTAGTAGAAAGTTCAAAATTACTCTTTAATCATAATAGACTTAAAATTTCAAAAAATAGAAAATCTTATTGGAAATATTGTCAATGGTCTCAAAGTAGTTTCAAAAACTGCTATTGCCCTTCAGCAACAAAAAACATACAAAACCAGACCTCAATTAGGCCTTTTTTTCTATAACCAGCCTTCAAAGCTAAGGAGTAACTTTTAAAAAAACTGTATAAATTATTGTATGTAATTTTTCTTTCAACTATGAATTTATTTTATTCAAACACAGTTGATTGTGATTATAATTTATTTATTTGCAGCAAGTTTTTGAAGTGCCACCCTCCAACAGAAATGCACAGCCTTGCTTCTTATAACATTTCCAACTTCTTCAATTTTCTCCCTCCCTCAGTTGATAAATTAACCGACTTGGATTTACATGGATCTCACAACTTTTTACGGTAGAAGAACTAAGTTGCGAGACTTGGTTTTTTACAAGTTTTTTTTTGATGGCATATTACTTACTCTAGATGTGTAAACTAGACATTTGTTTAGTTCATTCATCCGTCACTGGCGGAGCGGTCGGCACAGAGATCAGCGACACACTCCACAGGCTCCGCTGCCGCCGCCGCTGCTGCCGCCGCCGCTGCTGCCGCCGCCGCTGCTGCCGCCGCCGCTGCCGCCGCACCGCCGCGCCGTCTCACTAAATTTATATGTCGCCGGGGAAATTAATATCAGGTGCACAACTAGCTAGTTCTGTGTACTCGAGCGCCCCGTGGACTACGTTCTGTGCTCTGTGACCGAGTTGTATGAAAAGAAAAACAACACATGTCATCTATATCTTATTTATGTTATAGTCAAAGCCCAAAGCCCACACGCTCATGTTTGATTAGTCAATCCTCAGGTTTTACTGGTTTTCTATTTCGGGGTTTGACGAAACTAGTTGGTTTAACCTAGGATAGTAAGTCATTCCGTGGAGAGACGACACATTGGGATTTGACTATAACATCTATCACCTTTCAACGTAAATCAGTTTCAAATGAAAAGTTTATAGAATATTTATTAGAGTTAAGTGAAGATGAAATTGGAGATCTCTGGCATAAACAGCTTAATTAAAAGCATTGTGTAGACAAAAAAATAAAAAAACAAATACTTATATGAATAAACTAAAGTATTTAGGTGCGTTTACCCTAACTAATTTATATATGTACATATGTAATTGATATATTATTACTAAAATGATTTATAATTTATGTATTTACATATTCATATAAGCATATAATTACATACAAAAATACATTACATACTTATATAAGTACCTAAAAATCCACCCATCAACCTGTTTCGTCCACTGCTGGAGGCCTCTTCAGCATTTTTCCACTCTTGGCGGTCCTCCCGGAAGAAATGCCCATACACACACACGCTGGGCAGGCGGTTTGGTGAGTGCGGTGCCGAAACCCTTGTACCAGTGACGCCGCTGTCCGTCACCAGTCTGTTTTATATAAGCCCCAGCAGTTGGGGATAGATATACCCGCCATCCATCATCGGGCCCAGGCAATGGTGGGCCGCCCGGTTTTGCCTGAGAGCTGTTCTCTTACTCTCCCCCGAATAACTTCGGGAGTTCCCCCAGACCTGTGGGCCGTTGCCCACTGAGAAGAAGCCCGGGCAAAAATGATAATCATTAAGGCCCGTACCTGCGCTCGCCCTGCGGGCGAGCAAAGACGACCACAACGACGAAAATAACTTCGGGAGGATTTGCGAGTAAGATGGCGGTACCTCCACAGTCGAGCCCGGCATCAGCTCTACGACCTAGGAATTAAATTAAAATGTTACTTGTAAATTTGCATGAGGCTGTTATAGCATACAATTGTTTTCTTTTCTTTTTACCATTTATGTAGTGTTATTATTAGAGTGCATTACAAACCAGAAAAGATAAGTTAGATACAAATGTAAAGACAAGAATTTGAAAAAAAAACCTCTGGCCAGGCCATTCTAATCTGCGACTTCTTGTTTCCCAGACCAGCGCGCTACCAATTGCGCCACCGAGGTACCTACCTAGACTGTTGAATTTTCCCACCATACTTGTCCACCGGTTTTTTTTTTCGTTACTATTTGATCTATCTAGCTTGTCATGCACATACTGAACGCTCACGAGGGCGTTGTGTGATTTCGCGCCTTGTTCTTAAGAAGCAGATGGCGCTGTCGTCGCTACAATATGTGTTGCTTCAGACGGTTAAGAAATTCACAGTTCTCAATAACTGAGATTATGTTTTTATTGCGAAATCCATCGCTTTGGAATACTCTAAATATTATTATGAGAGTGCATTACAAACTAAAAATGATAAATTATAAACTAATCCACCCATCAGCCTGTTCCGTCCACTGCTGGACATAGGCCTTTCCAGGATTTCGCCACTCTTGGCGGTCCTCCTGGAAGAAATGCCCATACTCACATACGCTGGGCAGGCGGGTTGGTGAGCGCGGTGCCGAAACCTTTGCACTAGTGACGCCGCTGCCCGTCACTAGTCTGTTTTATATAAGGCCCGGCAATTGGGGATGGATATACCGCCATCCGTCGGGCCCAGGCAATGGTGGGCCGCCCGGTTTTGCCTGAGAGCTGTTCTCTTACTCTCCCCCGAATAACTTCGGGAGGATTTGCGAGTAAGATGGTGGTACTTCCACAGTCGAGCCCGGCATCAGCTCTACCACCTATAATAAACTAATGTAAAGACAAAAATTTGAATAAAAATTCCTCGGGCCAGGATTCGACCTCGCACTCCCATACAACAGGCATGATTTTTTTGCCGTTTATATAGATAATGCTACGGAACCCTTCGTGCGCGAGTCCGACTCGCACTTGGCCGGTTTTTATTTTTATAGATAATGGTACGGAACCCTTCGTACGCGAGTCCGACTCGCACTTGGCCGGTTTTTATTTTTATAGATAATGGTACGGAACCCTTCGTACGCGAGTCCAACTCGCACTTGGCCTGTTCTTTTTTTTTAATTTGTTTGGCCTGACCACCACGCTCACCACGCTCAACTGTTGTTCGAAAGTCAGTTACACAAAAAAACATTATTTTTGAATGAAATTTTATAATTTAAGGAAGAGTGATGAAATAATAAACAAAAGTAGATTGACTCTACCGGGCCGCCCTAGAAGGACACATGCCGACCAAACGAAGATGGGCGATTTCAAAAATACCCGGAATAGAAGAACTTGTATGATTAGATTGATGGATGTAGAAAAAGCGAAAGGGGTGTGTCAGAATCATAACAGATAGAAATCTCTAGTCTCTGACTACCCTTCTTCGCAGAGACAGGCGTGAGTGTAAAGTAGGTAAATATGTATGTATTTTTGTACATCTTATATTTTCTTGCTAGTGAGGTGAAAAGTTGTATTTGTCACACGTGAGCAAGGTAATTTTTGTTTCTTGTTCCTTTGAATCCCTCAAACTCGGCACTCGCAGTAAAAACTACCTTTACTCTCTTGTAGCACAATTAACTATTGATGTTTCAGTGACACTTAAACATGTCTGATTACTGATAAAACTACATTGGCGAGAATTTCTATTTATATTTGTCAACTAAACGAAATTGTTTTGATTGTCCTTCTTTCTTTTTCTTATCTCTTTGTTTCTGTCACGTATTTATTTTATTATTTAATTTTATTTATTTGGAAACAAAATCTAGTACACAAATACATTATGTCACAATAATTAAATGGGTTTAAAATTAAATGTTGACACTATTACAGGTGGACATAACATGCATTATATAAAAGACAATCCTAAACCTGGTTATGGATAATTTCTTCAGATATTAAACTTGTTATTCAATTTAGGCCGAATTTCGATTTCAACCGAACTATGGCCGAAGCTTAACTTTTTAAAAAGGTGCCGAATTCTTATTTACTGAATTTGCAATGAACTTCGGCCCATACCTAATAATAATAAAATATTTAAAAATATTTCCCGTTGTTTTTTGTCATTACTCTCAAGTATCACAAATAAAATGAAGCTCAGAAGAGTATAACAATAAGTTTATTCATATAATAATAGTAAACATATAATCGATCCTTTTGTCTTTGTAGGATATCGTATAGATAACTTTAAATATATAATATATAAATAAATAAAAGAAAACTGAAAACTTGAAGTATATTTCGTATCTTAGTGGGCCACCATAACAGTAAAAATGGACAAATAAAAATCAGGTGAATGATGAAACGTGAAACTGTATATTTCATTACTTTTACTGAAAAAAATACAATCAACTAAGAATTAATAGTAGTTTATGAAACTGGTACATAAATAAGTTATTAAAAACACGAGTGTTTTAATACCTAGTTATGTATAGTTTCAACCACTACTTTATCTAAACTCATGCCTATTAACCTGTTTTCAGTTGTTTGGTGGGGAAAATGGGGAGACGAAAACATGCGTAACAGTGGGGTAGTGGTAAAGTTAGTTTGTTCGTTTAGTAAATCAGGGCTATTCTTGTTTTTTAGTATTTCTAATTGTTCTAACACACACATTCTTAAACCTATTTTACAAATATGTTTTACTTCAAATGAATGGTTATCAGGCAAACTATGACCGGACTCTAATAGATGTTTTGCAAAATGTGATTTTTCAGGATGATTATTTCTATGGGCTGAGATATGTTCTTTGTACCTAGTTTCAAAACTGCGACCTGTTTGACCTACATAGACACCGTTACAATCATAGCAAGACAATTTGTAAATACCAGACTGTTGTTTTTTATCTAATTTGTCCTTACCATTGCAAATACGCTTTATCTTATTTTTGGTTCTGAATGCAACGCGAACACCACAACGCCGAAAAATCTTCGCAACCCGTTCAGAAATTGGACCTAGATAAGTTATGCTTGTTTTATATTTCTGAACACTCGTACTTTCAGGCTGTAAAGCAGACAAACTGTTTCTAATAATGATATTCTGTTTTTTGTGGACTAATCTATCAACCATTTTTGCACTATACCCGTTATTCACAGCAATCTGATATATTATGTTGAGTTCTTTTTCAAAGTTGTCAGGACTTAGAGGCACCGTCATCAATCTGTGAACATAACAACGAAATGCTGCAAGCTTATGTTCCCAAGGGTGACATGATGAAGAAGGTATTACAGTATCGGTGTGTGTTGGCTTGCGGTATATTTGAAATTAATGTTTATTCTGTGCCCTAGTAATCGCTGAGTTGTCGGGCGAACAACATCAGTTGCTGCGGAGCGGCTGGGCGAGCAACACATCAGTTGCTGCGGAGAAGCCGAGCTAGCAACACATCCCGAGGATGCCTCGTTCAGAGACGAAACACGTGTCGATAAGTTTTCTTGCTTGTTATTTAAGATTGATTTGCTTGTATTGCTTGCTTGTTGCATGTTTTTATGCGGGCGGGCGGGCGGTGCACGAGTCTGCATTTTGAATAGCACGACAAGAATTGTTTAGCGGAATATTGCAAATTATATTCATATATCCTTTACTTCATAATTTTTGTAAATTTGTCGTCAGCCATTTTTGATTATTCTTGTAAAAGCTTGTTCTGAAAGTGTTCGTTATTTCCGTCGTTATTTCCAGAATGTCAGGTGAAGTAAAATATCATTCATCACCATCTCTGATGTCAGTCGTTTTAGGGAAAAATAATTATTTTGTCCCATAAAACCACAGTAAGTAATAAATTAATTTCTTCGAAAACTATGGCGCAATAAACAGTTCATCCATTGACAGAGTCAAACGCGCCGTAAGCTTTAGACAATACCTGGCCGAAAATAATTTTGAGTTGTAACCTCGTTACTATTTTGTACGTATTGGAGAACATTATATAAAAACCTCATTGGTATTTGATATTAAGGCGACTCTATTCGCCTTAACTCCCATACTAGCGCTGTTCGCTGATCATATCCTTATTGATAGGTACTTGCTTATTATTTTTTCTTTTTCAACATATTCCATACAATTTCCATGACTTGAACCTAAAACATTTATCAAAATCAAATACATACAATAGTAACAAGCGAATAAAGTCCTGGATATTACACATATTTTCATGAATGAACCTTAATGTCCTAGAAGCGATACAACAAATTAATTAATTTTAGGTTCACAGGATAGAATATTTTATACTACTCAATAATATTTTTGTTTTATTTCGATTTTTGGGATATTTCTCCTGAAATCATAGGAAGACCCAAAACCATTCTCGAGTTTTTTCAAGACGAGAATTTTGTCTCGCGTTAGCTTAGTGTTCGGTTAGTTCCGTACGAGATCGGGAAATGAACTTTGGGGCCAACCAATAACAGTCAGTCAGTGCTCTATAATCCGAAGTTGAATGCAGAATGAAATAATAGGGACCTACCGTGCGCGACTGACTTCAAGCCGCCGCCGGCTACAGGCCTCTTAAACCTCAGACATGGCTGTAGGGGCTAAGTTCCCTTTGCCTTCCTAGATAGTATCACATGTTCTGTAATCTCGGAAAAATTCATTTTAAAGCATTATGTTGTTCGGAGACCTATACAATATTTTCTTTTGTGTTTTAGAGACGTTCATGAAAAATATTTTTTATTATGCCAGTAGTTTTGAGTTCGTAATGAAAAAGCTATTTACTGGTTTTTAGAGAAAATATTTTAATAACTAATATTAAAAAAAAGTAATCATACACAAACAGGACAAATATGTATACATATATATATATATATATATATATATAATATATATCATACGTAGGTATTACTGATAGAAGAATGAGCCTATAAATGTTTTAAAAACACATATTTACTATAAATAAATACGATAAAATTTTATAAATAAATATACATATTGTACCTACGTAACTATAGCTATAACATATATTAATATTTTCTGTTCGAAGAGTTTAAGTCATTTTAGTTTAAGAAAGTGAGTATGACGGAGGTGCGAGGTGCCCAAGTTCCGGGCCACGGGACGCAAGTCGACGCCGGACATTAATCTTGTCGGCTCTAACTCCCACGTGAGATATTCATAAATAACAAAGTGTTTCTTTTCGCAATAAATTAGTAGCCACTTCACCTCTTTACCGACCATCAAAATATTACCTCGAAAACATCTTTGTTCATATTACGGATCAAAAGCGCGATGTTTTAGATAAAAGAGTTCAATTTTCCCTGAGCATCTTTCATTGTTTATAATAAAGAAAAATCCACTTCATTAAATTCAAGGCTGAGAAGAAAAAAGCTCGGAAAAAAGGAAAATGGAGGCGGTTAAGTCTCTATTCGCCGGATATTCATACCGCGGTAAACAAGAGCGGCACGGTAACGGCCCGGTAATATTTTATTACCATATTACTTGAGTCCAGACGGCTTACTCTACGCACCTTGTTCTCTGCACGTTCTTACGAAGCCTCCCTATTTGAGTTACGGACAATACTCCTTGCAGTCGCTTTGTGATCTGCAAAAATATCAAGAAAACTCACAGATACTCTCTAGTCTGTGGCTGGAAATACGAAGGGTAGTGGTACTGTGCGCACAGTGCCATGCGACGTGATCACTCGAGAGAGAAACTTGAAAAAAAATGCTCAAAATGTAATTTAATTTATAAGCTGGTTTATTGAGGAGACCGTCGTCATCTTCACGGGGAAGTTGAGAAAATTTTGTCGGTTACTTTTATTTAGTGCCAATAAAGATTCAGTTTACATCGAAATTAAGTAAAATTTATTTTTAACACTTCTTTCTCCATTAAAACGAGCCGCTACCTATTATGAAGTAATATTAGTAATATTAGTTTTACTTTTTATTTTTGTAGGCTACAGCTTTGTACAATGCTTTAAAGATAAATTTAGTATATTTTTTATCTTTATCTCCTGTCTGCGTCATTTCAAACACTTACTACTTATATAAAATTCAAAGTCCTGACTGACTACTAACTGATATATCAAGTCACAGACTAAGCCGCTGGTCCTAGAGACATGGAATTTGGAGGGTGTGTTCTTTGTGATGTTTAAGTAACTAAGAAATGGTTTTTCGAAATTCTACCACAAAGAGGGTGAAATTGGTACAAACACTCTTCAATTAAAATTAATAGGGCTTCGGAAATCCTACACGGCATAGTAGACGGGCGCACGGCGCACAGAGTGGGGCAGCGCGTGCGGGGGAGCACGCCAATTGCCCGCGGCGGCGTGGGATTATGTACCTATCAGACAGTAGGTAGGATTTTTCTGAGGTAGAGGTGTATATGTAATATGTAACTGATATTATTTGTATACGTATATTTTAGAATTAATGTCCTGACTGACTAACTGATATATCAGCGCACAGCTGTATAACCGTTGGTCCTAGAGGCAGAGGCATGAAATTTGGAGGGTGTATTCTTTGTGAAGAGTAGGTATCCACTAAGAAAAGGTTTTTAGAAATTATATTAATTAAATTTTCTATGAAACTTTTTATTTTCTGGGTTGATGAACTCGTAAATGGGTACACCCACTCCTTAATTAAAATTAATAGGGCTTTGAAAATCCTACACGCCATAGTAGATAGGCGTATGGCGCGCAGAGCATGCGGGGGACCGCGCAAACCGCGCGTAGCGTGGGGGAATTTACCTATTAGTAAGTAGGTAAGATTTTTCTGAGGTTGAGGTGTATCTGTAATATATTGTACCTGATATTACCGTGAAATAATATTTGCAAGTTATCAGTAAGTACATGTAAAACAACGCGTTCTGTTTTTCTATTAAATAAATTTAAATACAATAGGAGCAGTCTGGTGATTCTAGCACTTGAAGGAAAAACAAAATATATTGTTTACAAAGAAGTATCAAGGTAGGTATTAATTTCGTTGTAAACAATATTAATTACTAGCTTTTGACCGCGGATCCGCCCGCGTGTTCTTCGGTTTAACGACATGCTTTTTTCCGGGATAAAAAGTTACCTATGTATTAAGTTGGGGTATAAGCCATATCCATTCTAAGTTTCATCCAAATCCGTCCAGCCGTTTCAGCGTGAAAGAGTGACAAACATACACACACACAAACACAAACTTTCGCATTTACTCGTATAATATTAGTGTGAAGTGTGATGAGATAACATGGCCCTATCTTATTTCACTACAAACGATAAAGGCCGTGCTAATTAGACACCTGATGTGTGAAATAACAAAGCCTTGTCTTAATACACCACAAACGTAAAGGACCGCGCTCATTAGACACCTGATTGTTCAATGATATTGATGTATCCTACAGGAACCATGCATTTTTCCGGGATAAAAAGTAGCCTATGTTTTAAGTTAGGGTATAAGCTATATCTATTCTAAGTTTTATCCAAATCAGTTTAGCCGATTCAGCGTGAAAGAGTAACAACCATACACACACACAAACACAAACTTTCGCATTTACTCGTATAATATTAGTGTGAAGTGTGATGAGATAACATAGCCTTGTCTTATTTCACCACAAACGATTTGGGCCGCGCTAATTAGACACCTGATGTATGAAATAACAAAGCCTTGTCTTATCACACCACAAACGTAAAGGACCGCGCTCATTAGACACCTGATTTTTCAATGATATTGATGTATCCTACAGGAACCATGCATTTTTCCGGGATAAAAAGTAGCCTATGTTTTAAGTTAGGGTATAAGCTATATCTATTCTAAGTTTTATCCAAATCCGTTTAGCCGATTCAGCGTGAAAGAGTAACAACCATACACACACACAAACACAAACTTTCGCATTTACTCGTATAATATTAGTGTGAAGTGTGATGAGATAACATAGCCTTGTCTTATTTCACCACAAACGATTTGAGCCGCGCTAATTAGACACCTGATGTATGAAATAACAAAGCCTTGTCTTATCACACCACAAACGTAAAGGACCGCGCTCACTAGACACCTGATTTTTCAATGATATTGATCTATCATAAAGGAACCATGCATTTTTCCGGAATAAAAAGTACCCTATGTGTTAAGCTAGGGTATGAGCTATATCCATTATAAATTTCATCTAAATCCGTCCAGCCGTTTCAGCGTGAAAGAGTAACAAACATACACACACTCACACACACACACACACACACACACACACACACACACACCCACACGCACAAACTTTCGCATTTATAATATTAGTAGGAAGTAGGATAGTAGGATTAGTAGGATTTATCATCCACTTCTGGTTGTCTCCTAATTAGATCTTTTCACGCACGGTTTGAGTTCTGTTACAACCATACCACTCTCATTCCAGAGATTAGTTTAGTTTTACGGAGAACTTCGTCCTTATTGCTTTTCTTGGGAGATTGTCAATTTGCAAACCTATCCTTATTCAATTGAGGAGGGGTGAGAGCTTGGCTGTAGTCCACGCGGGCAAAGCCGCAGGCAGAAGCTAATATTATTATATATTACTTATATAATTGTTTAAGGATAGTGGTGCAATGTAAAATTAACTATAACTTTAATGAAATATCTTATGTGCTTCTCTCTGTTTGTACTCCTTTTGTTTTAAATAAATAAATGAAAGGTATTCTTATTGCTAGAATTTAAGATACAATCACAAAGTATCTAACTTTCGTGCGTTTATTCAATTAATTAATTTTATTTTATTTTACTTGTAGTTCAATTCATATTGTATTATTTTTATTTTCTATTTCTCTACTATCCCTCTCATTATATCAGATACAATGTGCAGACTATTTTAATTTTAATTGTGTATATACAAAATAATGATAAATAGAACATTTCCTTGGCCACGCTCGGCAGGTACACAGCGCACAGTGTATCTGCCATGCGTAGCCGCAAGAAAAAAATCTTCAGCAATATTTTATAAGAAATTACCAGCGCGAGACGGCGAGTGATACCCGAGGTGCGCTCCGACCGCGACAAATGTTATTTCTCAAGTAAATCCAATAAAACTCGAACCTACGCTTTTATGCTGAATCCTCGTGGGATTTACAAGATATAATACCTATTTACGAGCTTTAAGACACTGTACGCATCCATTCAATGGTGGCCATTTCTTCTCTAAATTATTCTGTAACAAAATTTCACGAAAATTTGTGTAGGTAGTGTTGTAAGCATACGATTACATAGAAGTTCGCTTCTTTAATAATTAGGGAAAGCATACTAAGGACAAATTTGCAATCTGCCTTTCTTTTTTTCTGTCTTTATTTATGTTTAAAGAATTATTAATGCGTATCTAATTGTATGGGGGCTTCTAAAAGAAGATATAAAACCAGGTCCGAATTTAAATTAAGGAACTTATACACATAATACTTAATTTATATCCATGGACGCTGAAAACAATATACTTCTTTTCTATGTGCAGTCATGTAAGATTGTGTACAAAAAGTGGTGGAATACACAGGGTAGAATATTTAAAGAAGACCCTTATGATAGCATCTCTTATTTAAACCATTTAAGGGACTTTGACGACATGCCTTGTTATTAATGACCACAAACCTAGTTTAAGTTATTTGGTATGAGTAAATCAGCCTACAAAATATTAAACCTGTTATATTATTAAAGTAAAAGGGTCTGTTTTAGTAGCTACTACGAATACAACTTCTATTTAAAATAATTACTGCTTATGCTTAGTTCTATTTAGTCATTGATACATTCTAATCTGTACCTAGTTATCTAACTAACAATTAACTATATAAACTAAAATTGGTTAACTGGTTCCCGAGTTATAATGAAACATCCATACAAACCTAGGTAACATTTTATATATTTGGAAAAAGTATAAAATCATGTTTTTTTATTACTCGTATCTGACGAAAATTATTAGGAAATAATACAGGACCGTAGATTTTCACCCCCAATCGCGAAAGTAGCAAAACCTCAAGCAAAAGAACTTTTCCAGAAGCCATATCAGTAAAAATTAACATAAACCCTACTTAATCAAGTTGGCACACAAACAGAGAGCAGTTGGGAACTTGAAGCACGTCAAGTTTCTTCATTTTAATTCCCGCGTGTGTTCAAGCCGAGAAGACGGCGGCGCGGGGCGGTGGCGGTGGCAGCGGCAGCGGGGGAGAGCAAACATTTTGTCTAAACAGACAGCGCTGTGGCTCACTGTGCAACTGTGTGTCTTTTAAGGTTTCAAGACACGATGCGATATGGGGAACGAACTATATTATTCTGTTAGTATAAATCTAAGACTTACTTAATATTTTTTATATAAAAATAGTCATATCATATCATAATCATCTACTTTTTGTTAGCTTCAGTAAATTTTTCTGAGATACTCATAAATATAAACTCTACAAAGCTGTTGTAAGCTAGTTTTCAAGCAAACTTTTTTCAAATAAAAAGCCGCGTCCCTTGTTCGGTCGCGTTGATTTGCACCTACTCGTGCCAACTTGCATCTACATACTCGCACCGACTTGCACCTATTCGCGCTGACTTGCATCTACTCACGCCGAATCGCTCAAACGTTGCGTCTGCAATTAGCTAGTATGTATTATTTACTTGGAAACCAAGGATGGTTTATTACGAATATTGTTTGCTTTATATAGGTACCCTGTTTGATAGATTTTCTGTAATTGGAATCAGTATTAACCCACTCACCGAAAAATAATAACAAAATGTTGCTTAATTAGAGAAGATAAAGAACATAAAAGCTTACTTTAAATTAAAAAGCAATATTTTGTAAAGTGTTAACTAACTAGGTATAGTCTAGGGGTCTTGCCGATCGATGCGAGAAATTCGTAACATTTCGTCGTGTCTTATAGGTTACATACTCGGTAATAAAATGATGAATAGTGGTAAATCTATATCTATATTTAAATAATTTTATGATAAATCTATATCTAAAAAATCTATAACAATTCTATGTTAGGGTAAGGCCGAGTAAGCATTATTTTTCAGCAAGGGCTTATACATAGGGTCTCTAGAAATTACTTCGAGGTTCCTTAATTTATTTTTGAAATTTTATGCCACATAGAGAAGGCAGAATTTTGAAAAAAAGTGAAATTGAAAGTAAAAATGTACCTTTCACCTTCATAGCCAGACGAAGTGATAGTAAAAACTTCAAAGTTCTTGGTTGTAGATTGTATAATATCGAAAAAAATACAAAGGAAAACAGTTACGAAAAAAATTTACGAAAACCATTTCCTATTTTTGAATACTTGATATAAAATATTTGTTTTTGAAACCGATCACACATAGCACCAAAAAATAATCATTCAGAAACATATTGACGTTTTTTAAAACGTACATACTTAAATTTTAAGCACCATTTGGGAAAATATTCTAAGTTTTGAAAACAACACCAACAACGACGCAGAGTGATTAAGTACTTTGGCCAAGTGCGAGCCCTCACGCTAAAATGGTCCCGTACCATCACACAATACACCTGGAACCCTAAAATTGGTAAATAACAACAAATAGATGTCGTGGCAACATCAAGGCTTTCGCTGAATACGGAACATTAATTTTTATTATTTTTTCTTTTACTCTAGCTGGAGTTTGTACAACAATCGAACCAAAACTCAGCAAGTTAGAATCGAAAACAGCACGAGTTCAGAAATTATTAGTAGATATGGCGTTCCCCAGGGTAGTGTTCTGGGTCCTGTATTATTTCTAATTTATATCGATGCCCTAGCAAGACTTGACATCGAAGGCAGTATTGTCGGCTTCGCTGATGATACTGTGATTACTTTTTCTGGTTCTAGTTGGGAAGAGGTTGTATCTAAAGCGAATGAAAGTATGAAAAAAGTTAAAACTTGGCTTGATCACAATCTCCTAACACTTAATTGTAGCAAAACAAAGTGCCTTTGTTTCCAGAAAACGTACCATAAAGTTCCACCTGATCACTTAAACCTTAGAGTCTGTGACTGTGCAGAGTCGCCTTGCGTCCAATGCTCATGTCCTGTACTCGAAAGGGTTACACAAATCAAGTATCTAGGCATCATTTTGGATGAAAAACTGTCATGGGAACCATATATCAAACTGCTTAGTGGACGTATAAGGAAGCTAATGTATTTTTTTAAGACCGTTAGAAACTTCACCAGTGACAAATTAAAGAGATCCATCTACTTTGCAAGGTGTCAGAGTCTATTGCTTTATTGTATAACTGCCTGGGGCGGGGCAACCAAGACAAACATGCTTCCTTTGGAAAGGGCACAAAGGATGGTCCTTAAGGTTATGCTCAACAAGCCTTTTAAATATTCCACAACACTTTTGTATAAGAAATCTAAGTCACTCACCGTAAGGCAACTCTATATATCAATATCAGTCCTTTCATTGCTAAAAACTTGTCCCTTAGCAATGACTCAAAACTTTTTAACAAGGCAACCTCCTACTATCCCAGTACCTTTGACAAGTACATCTTTTGGTCAAAGGTTTGGTTCATTTCAAAAGCCCCGATTACTGAACACCATTAACAAAGCTGTTAATCTATATCAATATCCAAAATCTAGAATGAAAGCTATCATTAACAACTTTCTAATGGAGAGCGATTATGCCAAAACTGAATCTTTGTTGGGTGTAATATCATAATGGTTTAGCTAGTTTTCGTGTCACCTGGTATTTTGTTATTAATATTGTTAAATTTTTTTTTCATTTGGTTCATGTTTTGTGTTTTTGTATATTTCTTTTATTATATCTTGATTGTATAAATATTGAAAATTCTATTAATTAATATAATATGTATGGCTGATTTTATCTTTTTATTATTCAGTGAATAATGAAACTGATATGATTTAATAATGCATGTTTAGTATTTAAATTTAATTGTGCATGCTAAATTAAGTAAATCTATTGTTTTAATCCGATGTATCTCAATTTTAATCCGATTGTATTATGTGGACTCTTACCCTGAGAGTCGGGGCAATGTCTCAGTTCAGGGTAAATTTCACTCTTAATATATATACTGTGTGTATTTTTATGTGGAAATAAATGATTTGTAAATGTAAAACTTGTATGTATTATTTAACCTCGTGAAGGTTACCGACTTGTGGAGGTAGAATCCACCGAAATCATCCCAGTTGTTTTGTCGTAACCAACCTGAGGCGGTTGAGATGGCGTGGCAGTTCGCTTTTAGCGTGGATGCAGATGCTGTATACTGCTCGCATCGCCGGTTTCTTTCCCTGGGGCTCTGGACCCCCATCGACTATGCCTCTGTCGGAGGTATACCGTCTCTCTCTATAAATTGTTCTGCCCAACAAACGAGGTTCAAGAAATACTATTATAATAAGAAAAAAATCCATAATAATAAAATTCTTAATTTTACAAAATTACAATTACTAATCAAAGTTGAACTTATTACTAATAAGTATTTTTTAACAGCTAACCTTTGCAAATATGGAAATTTTTAGGGTGGGTTTTGGTGGATTTTAAACTGTGATAATATCAAAATATTTAAAGATGAAATGGTATGCTTAATTATAGTTTAAATAATTTAAGTACATCCTAACAAACATTTAAAGCAAAGCGATAGTCATTCTTGTTACAGATGCAAATACAAGAAATGTATAAATAACTTCATCAACCTTAAGACCTAGTGCCTGAAGATGTTTTAAACGAAACCGGTCGCCGACAGGAGGAAATAAACACTCATGTGGAACTTGGAACTATAGTACGAGGAAGACTTTTTATTGCTAAAGCGATAGTTTATATATAATAAAATATATAAATTCCATAAGGTATTTACATAAACATATACTAATAATTATATGCATAGTGACGAGAATTCATCAATTATTTACATAATGTAATTAATATTCAGTTATTCCGAGGAATTTTGTGTCATTTACCAGTTTTTATTTGGATCCATCTAGATATATATTTATATCTACTTGTTTTACATTAGTTTAAAACACCAAAAGAATATTTATATCTACAATTTTCGATATATTTCGGCCCACGGTATAGGGCCGTCATTAGTATAATATTGTAAATAAAGGCTCAAAAAGATTAAAATATACATTTATTAATGTTTCATGGTGCAACTTAAATACATTTTGTCTTATTAACTGTGAAAAAACCAGAACATGAGACATGAGAAAATAATTCACATCATCTAAAGTAATAAATCGGTATTTTTATTTAAAAAACGAGTGATGTGATGTGATAAGGTACCAAGTATGAGCAAACATGTTGTCGACTCGACATCGCTTTGATGAACAAAATTGTAGCTTTTATTTGTTGTCGATTAGAATGTATCGAGTTTATCTGTCAAATTTATCAAATCGATGCTTACGTATTTATGTTATGTCATACGGTTATGAATGTCCGTTGTCTGGTGCATAACGGAAACATGCAATCGTATTGCAACAAACGAGAAGGTAATATTGCAGCGGCAATAAACGTCAGATAACTTTAAACGGCTCACAACGCGACGCCTTTACAGTCTGCACAGAACATGTATAAAATCAGCTAATAACTTGAATCTAGTAGAGCCCGAAGCGGCTTCAAGTTGGGAAGTTCCGAAGTAGCAGCTTCGCTACGCTCATTAGCCGAGAGTTGATTCGGTTACGAGTGCGCGAGTGGAACCGACTCTTATCAGATTATATTATAACACTTCATTATACATATTAATGTCCTTACAACACAACATCTCCGGTTCCCGAGTGTGGGATGTCACTAGAACACTCAATACTCGTACACCCTCTTTTGACTAGCGATTGTTACGTTCCAGTGTGACCGAGATGACATATGCACCGGTAATTCCAGACGATTGTCGTACGGAATACGGATTGTAAAGACACACCAGTTTTTTTCCAGTCACATTTTACACGCTATAGTCATAGAAGTACAAAAAAAGTCGGAGGGAGTTTCGACAACCAAAAACTGAAGCACTCATAGTAAGCCTACTCGCCTTGTAAGCCGGCGCCATTGCTATGCTTCAGTTGTTGATTAGAGGCAACTCCGTCCCGTCCGTTTTTGATTGGCGAAACTCCAGTTTTACGAGTTGTTTGCCTTTTTCATATAATTCCTGAAAGTTCTCAATATAGCAGCAGCAGCAGTTGAAAAGCACAAAGCAGCAACAAAGGAACCGACTATCTCCCAGAGAGCAAGCCATCTCCTATGCGGTAAAGATTCATTCTACTGATAATTCCGGCCAGAATATTGATGACATTGTCGCCGCGCATATACCTATACTTTCATAGTGTTCGACCCGGACGGAAAGATTTCGGACGGTCGGCGCAGGCGATGCTGGTGGTATCACTTTTTCCGTCCGGAGCCGGAAATCGGTTTGCGTGTGACAGTGCGTATAAAACTTCATACAAATTAGCGCTGTCCGTAATATTCCGGCCGGAAATTCCGGTGTATATGTCATCACGCTAATAGCGGGTGAGCCGTATGTTGTGGTTGGGCACGAAGGTTTTTAAGGAATAAAGGTCTATCGATTAGTTACTATCGATAGTATTATTTACGTTTATCAATTAAACTATCGATGGTATCAATACTATTGAAAGTATCGATTGTTTTGATCCATCGATAGTCCATTAAATTTCGATAGTATTAAGGACTTAAAAGGAACACCTTAAATGGTAGATAATCATATTATGTATTACATCGTGATTTGATAATCCACTTTTAAAATTCACAAGATAGATACGCACAACGATTAACATTTTTTTTCAAACCAACCTTCGTTCGATCTTGGCTGGCAAGAGTTGCCAGATTACAGTTCTCAATTTTTTTTTAATTTTGTTACGATACCAATTAGACTTTAATAAGACCTAAATATTATTATGCTTACCGCGTTGACAAACAAAGCAATTGGACAAAGCAATAGTATTGCATTTTCATGGACTATCGATGGAGCGAAACAATCGATACTTTCGATAGTATCGATACAATCGATAGTTTAATTGATAAACGTAAATAATACTATCGATAGTATTGCTAACATATAATCGATACTATTGATACTATCGATGGTATTTCTCAATTTGGGCTATCGATAGTATCGATACTATCGATATAATCGATACCATCGATAGCACTACAGATATTGTTACTTTTTTCCAAGGTCACGATAGTATCGATAGCCTATCGATAGACTATCGATTGTCATGCAACACTATTGGTGCATGCTTGACCGAGCAGTATTAGAACCTGGGTCCCAAATGTGGAAGACTTCCCGACTGACCTATAGCTGCTTTTATCATAAGAAAGCCTTCCTCAAACTCACAAATAAACTGCTGTCAATCATTGCAATCAAGGACAGTGGACGAACACAGCCTGATGGATTGCAATAAAACAAACTTTAAAATACATTATGTTGGTATCTGGATAGTAATACCAAGGAAAGTTGGCGCTAAAGAAAATCGTTCTTCAGACTGTCTGTAACTTTTGGAGTTATTTTCATATGGATTTACAGCGGAAAATGTACTAGGTAGTTCGATAGTTCGGCTCGGCCTGCAATCCCGCCTCGACTGTAATGTCCAACACAGCTCACTTGTATCATAATGTACTATTATTGTAAACACACAGAAACTTAAACTAAGACAACAGAAAAGAAAAAAAATATGCACAGAGGCGAGCTTACCTCTTCAAGTTTCTTCCAGCCAACCAGTACTGTGGTGAAAGAATACATGGAATAGGTTGGCAGCAAGCATACAAAAGGATTTTTACAACAGAACTTATTCTATACAAATAAACATGAAAATTATAGATACAAATATAATAAATATATGTAAATAAATAATGTATATATACAAATATATATTAATATATACTTAATAATTTAAAAAACATACTTAAATATTACTCATACGAGAGGAAGTGCTCTTTTAATTGACGTTTAAATGAAGATATTGACGGACTATCTCTCAGAATCTCAGACGATGTCATTTGTTAACTTATTTTTAATACAAATTTCAAGGCTGTGTGATTTAAGGTAGGCCCTTTTACACTCGAAAAACATTAAATTTCGAGGTAACTTCGTAATTTTTTTCTATCGACCAAACTTAAATATTTTGCGTTATTTTTACGAATCAAATACTAATAATTAGCTTATTTCTAAAAGACTTAACAGAAGCTTATTTATTATAATCTCAGATCTACAAAGCTTACAATTATTAGAAGTGGATTAAAAAAAACCGGTCAAGTCTGAGTAGGAGTCGCGCCTTGAGGGTTCTGTACCATTTGAAATAAAAATTACAAACTTATCAGTACCTGTAAAATGTAAGAAACAAAACTGCAAAATTAAATTGATCAAGTATTCTAAATTTTTAACCTGTATTAAAAATCGGCGTTTTAGTATCTGTTGTTTTCATTTTATATTCAATATTCAGTTTTGAGTCAATATTCTACAGAACATATCCAAATTTCAGGTCTGTAACTCATTTCGTCTGCAAGCTAGAGACCCGTGACATATTAGGACGGACAGACAAACAGATAGACAGCAGAGCGGTATTTAGGCTCCGTGTTGCCCTTTGGGTAACCTAAAATCTAGAGAATATAATTATTGCTAGGCATTTGTTTGTATTTTTTTTTGCGTTTATTGATTCGAAATAATTATAATTTTACAATTTATAAACTGGCACAGCTGAGCCAAAAGAGGTGCATATGTCGCTGCAGTGCTCACCAACGAAACTATACATATTTAAATATATCCATACGTTATATTCTAAATTCGTAAATTACGTAGCATTAAGGTAATAATATTCTAGAATTGTTTTTATTTTATGCGTATTATGTGGTAGTTTATTTGATATATTTGGGAGCATGTACCCACGTGCGAGTTACATAGTTATTGTTAAATGAGGGTAGTTTGTATGTCGGAAAGTATGTCAATTTACGAAATTGATTTGGTCTTGTGTTTATTTGTAATAAATAAAATTTGTCGTATTGCTCACAAACAGTTTCCATTTTCACTTTATTGAAAACATTAATGACTTTACAGTATTTCAATAATTCTCTATACTTGTGTATGACAAAGGCACGATAATTTGAAGTAAATGAAATTGCAGTGTTTAAATGTTTTCAATATATGTTTTACAGGTTTTACCGTAACTACTAAGGCTATAACAAATTACAGAGTCAGCAAGTGACATGTATAACATTCGGAGTGTATTGTACGGCAATTTATATTTTATTTATTAATATATTTTTTTTTTTTCTCTTGGACATAATTCCTATGGTTTTATATTTGCCTTTACTTAAGTAGGTATAAGAAAATTGTATAGATTAAGTTTATGTTACAAATGAAAAAATGCATGTTTGCTAAGTTTCTTGCCCTTCTCCTTAGCAATACTAATCGAATGGTGCGGATGGTTAGGTATTATGTATGTATAATATTTTTATTCCTATATTTCTTTATTTTATGCAGGTATATAACTTTATTACATTTAAGTATACCAACCTTAATATTTTTGGATGTATTTCCCGTATTTATTTATCAACGTGTTTGTTCGTTGCATCATGTAAATTGTATATAATATTTTTATTCCTAGATTTCTCTATTTTATGTTGGTGTATAATTAAATTTTTGTAGCCCAACCTAAATATTTTTTGTAGGTATTTCCCTTATACATATTATTTTTCTATATTTTTTTATTCTAAAGATATATATTGTAAAGATAAACTTTGACTTGTAGAAAGTAATAAGTATATGTATCTATTTTACAAAATAAATATTTTGATTTTGATTTTGATTTTTATAATTGACAATTTAGACATAATCGACCTAAGTTTATCGCATACACGTTCAATGTGCGGTCCCCAATTGAAGTTATAGTAAATAGTCAGCCCCAGGTAGGTATGTTGAGTTACTAATTCTAAGGGTTCACAGTTAAACACATCGAGGTTGGTTTGACGCATACAAAACTGGTTAAGCGCGGTGATAGACAGACCGGCCTGTAGGTCTGTACCTATACATATAGGGAAAATTTAAGGCATAACGAAAGCAGTAAAAGCATAATATAAAGTAGTATTTTAAAATATTACAACATGTTAAAATAAACAAGATCGCAGAAAACATGTTTGCAGAAAATAAATGTCTTCCATTTGAATGGTTTCGTTAACAAACCTAACGCCTACACTTGTAAATCTTTTGTCTATTGGGTATTACTTGAAAAAAAAAAAGGTAAGTACATTTTTTTTGCTAGTACCATTTTCAGTGAAAGAGCAATATAAAATTGTTCTTTATTGCATGAAAAATAACTAAACAATATCCCGAGGAAAATGTCGGTTGTTTGAGCTTTTTGCCATAAATGTTTCAGTTAAAGTTCACACTATGATTCAAGTCTGATACTAAACGACGAAAAAAACTTCCTTGATACTTTATAACCACACGTTTATCTACCTATAGGAGGTGTCATTTATCTATACAGCCAAATCCATACTGAAGCCTCGGTAAGTGCTCAGTATCAAGGTAATATGACCCTTTTTGTTAAATTCGAAATTTTTGTTGTTATCTTATCTTGTAGGTATTCTTGTTACAGTGGAACGTCAACATTTATTCTCGGTGGCGCAGTCGGTAGCGCGCTTGTCTTGATAACAAGAGGTCACAGGTTCGAATCCTGACCCGAGGAATTTTTTCAAATTCTTGTCTTTACATTTGTTTCTAATTTATCGTTTCTGGTTTGTAATGCACTCTAATAATACTATTTAGTACATTTATGTATTTTGCGAAATTAGCAAAAAGCTTTCTCGATCCGTGATACTTGATCTTCCAAGCCTCCAGTATGAATTTGGCTGTATAAATAAATCTTACCTTATACATATATGTATAATGTGACTTTCATTTTATGCAGCCATATTCATACTGGAGACTTTGTAAGTGATCAGGACCGAGGTTTAATGACCCTTGCGTGAAATCCGCGAAATGAAATTTAGAGTCGAGATTGTTCTTGAACAAAATATAGAGGCACAAAAAATGTTTTTAGTATTTAGTTATCAGGGTCATTAACTTACCGAGTTTCCAGTATAAACCGAGCCATTTTGGCTATATAAATGAAATTCACCTTATATGTAAAAGAATTGTCCAACTGACTAATTTATCAACGCTTAGAGTCTAAAACAAAAAGGCCAAAAGGCTAGACTAAGGAATATGTTTGGACTGTGGGTTCCTTGTATGAACGTTAAGAACAGATTTTTTAAAATTTCAAAAAAAAAAAAGGAATTCACACGAGCGGGATGTCAGCGAGCTATGTATGTATATCCCGTATTGTACACTCATCCCGTATTGTACACTATAACATAAAACGAAAATTACAAAGAAAAAAGAAATAACATGAACACAGGTGAGTTTACTTCTACAAGAGATTTCTTCCTACCAACCAGTGTTGTGGTAAAAGATAGTAGCGAAAACTGGCCAAGTGCGTGTCGGGCCATGCGCATTGTAGGGTTCCGTAGTTGCCTGGTACATTTTCTAAGTTGGTCTACTAATACAGATCGCGCCAAACTTCTAGTCCCATAAATTTAGAAGAACGGTCCATACATTGTCGTGCTTAAAGGGGATTATAAATTTGGCGCGACCTGTACTCGTAAACCTGTAAAGCCTACTTAGCAGTGATAGTTTTCCGTTTAAATTCATTATACATACTACTTCTGTGAATTTTTTCACATGTCCATAAACAGCCGTTTAGCGGGAGGGGAAGGGGGTGGACACTCCACTCTAACAAAAATTTGCACTTTAAAGCTTAATATTTCGCCAACGGATCCCTAAATCGAAAAATTGTTTTAATACTTCTATAATGTTTTTGAACAACAAGGTTGGAGAAAATTTCTTTTCGCAAATAGTATGTATGAACTTATAATAAAATCTCTTTGGCTATACCATTTGTATCTGGCTGGTTTTGGTATTATTAAAAGGTTTAAATTTTATAAAAGTTAATTCCAAATTCAAATTAGGTAAAATGTGTGATTTTCATTTGTTTCTCTTACTGTTAAGATGAGTGAATCTAATGAAGAAATTCGATACATTTTAAAATTTTACTACAAAAAAGGTAAAAATGCAACGCAAGCCGCGAAAAAAAATTGTTATGTTTATGGACCTAGTGCAGTGTCTGTGAGAGTAGCACAAATTTGGTTTAAGCGTTTTCAAGCCGGAAATTTTGATGTCAAAGATACACTTCGCTCTGGACGCCCTGTTACGGATAAAATGGATGCCATTTTTGAAAAAGTGGAGCAAGATCGGCATATCAGTAGTTACGATGTAGCTGAAGAACTGGGGATTGACCACAAAACAGTTTTGGCGCATTTAAAATAAGATGGGTACACAAAAAAGCTCGATATTTGGGTGCCTCATGAACTCACTGAAAGAAATTTAATGAACCGTGTACTCATTTGTGATTCTTTATTACGACGTAATGAAACCGAACCATTTTTGAAAAACCTGATAACTGGTGTTGTAAAGTGGATCACGTACGACAAGAATGTGCGAAAAAGGTCGTGGTCAAAGGCTGGTCAGGCACAGACTCTGGCGAAACCCGGGTTATCTGGCAACAAGGTAATGCTGTGTGTATGGTGGGATTGGAAGGGCATTATTCATTATGAGCTGTTACCGCCACGCGGGACCATCCATTCTGAACTCTACTGCGAACAACTGATGAGATTAAAGCAAGAAGTTGAGAGAAAGCGGCCGGAATCAGTCAACAGAAGGGGTGTGGTTTTTCATCATGATAACGCTAGACCTTACACATGTTTAGCCACTCAGCAAAAATTAAGAGAGTTTGGCTGGGACGTATTAACGCATCCGCCGTATAGTCCTGACCTTGCACCTTCAGATTTCCACTTGTTTCGGTCTCTTCAGAATACTTTAGGCAGTGTCAGGTTAACATCACGAGAGGACTGCCAAAACCACTTGTCGCAGTTTTTTGATCAGAAGCCCCAGAATTTATATAGCAATGGAATCATGTCCCTACCTATAAGATGGCAGAAAGTTATCGAACAAAATGGGACCTACATACTTTAGTTAAATGTAAGTAAACTTTATTAAAAATGTTTTGAATTTTCATATAAAATGCAAAGAAACTTTTTCCCCAACCTATATCAATATGAATATGTATGAAGGAAGCATAAAAAATATTTTTTTCATGATTTTATTTTACTGTTTTGTCAGCGTGATTAATATATTATATACTCAAGCCAAATTACAGCTTTCTGACGGACGGATGGACAGACGGGCAAGGCGAAACTATAAGGGTTCCTTGTCGGACTACGGAACCCTAAAAACGGTGGCAGCAAGCGTACAACTTCTAACAAGTTAATCATAAATGTAACAAAGACAAAATGATAATGTCCCTCCCGATACCTATAAAAGTGCAATTTGAAGGGTCTCACCCTCCACGGTCCGCTCGTCAGTAACCGATAGCTCTCAGAGAGCAGAGACGTTCAGCCTCTCCTTGTGGTGTAATCTGTTCACGATTACTACTCATTTATTGTCTACGGCTGCGTGCTCATTGACGAGAACAGCGATTTCTTCACTGTGGTTCTGTTAACCACTGACCTACAGGATAAATATAAAACTTATATATTTATTACCTCTTCTTCCAAAAACTAACGATTTATACTTACGTTTCTTCCTCAATCATGAAAAAAGTTACAATACAGTAGTCTGGGTGCTTTTGACTTAGCAACTTTGACGGGATGTCTCCGGAGTCAAGACGGGCACGTCTCTGCTGCCGCTTGCTCCGGCGTCATGCGTCACTCCTCTCTTGTATTTATCATGTTGTGTTTACCTTTAATTGGAGTTACACTCTACTTATTATGTATTACATCTGTATAGGCTATATACATTAAATCTGTATAGGCTATTTGTAATTGTACGTTGAAAGTGTATCATCTGTCGGTAGACCAAATAAATAAATAAAAATTAAATTAAAAAAAGATTTAATTTTGGTGAGTACAAATAAAATAATAAATAACAATAATCATGATATTACGAGTGTGTAAATACAAATAAATACACACATTTACTTTATTCATAATTAAGACATCCTTACACGTTTATACATGTAGGCGGTGGGTTTTTCCTTGAGTGATAAGAATTCAACTATTCAGTTTTTTTTTAATGTTTAGATTATTTGGATATTTCCTAAAAGTTTTCATAGACAATATTGCAACTTGTGTATTGCAATAGATATTAAAAACAAATAAATAAACATGGTTACTATAGGCTCACCCGCGTTCCGCTACAATCTCCCTTGAGGACACAAGTTCAGATCAAGATGAAGGCGAGTAACTGCCCCATCCAGTGTCGAGCGACTCATTGCGCGGTCCGATTCAGACTCAAGTTGCTACAAACATAACTGAACGACGAGCGATCCGTAATTATTGGGCTAGCTTACGTTCATCTGACACTTGGTAAGCTAACAACAAATCATTCAATGGTTTAGACCACTCCAAAGATATCTTTACACACAATGTTCTTAACATTGCAAAATTCATATTAAATATGCTAGGAAAGTTAATATTTGAATGAACATCTCACTCACTACACATTGCCCTGTAGTGACCGGCACGAAAGCTCCCGTGGGTCAAGGTATATTCGTATTTCGTAATACTTTGACAGATGAATTCTTTCGTGACGATTATTCTACCCTTTTGTGCTCGAATTTCTGTCATAAAATACAAAAACTAATACTTACCTAAAGGCTTAAAATAATTTTTGAGATTATGATCTTCCAGATTTGTTCGATATGTTGTAAAACATATTATTTTTACCAAAGAGCCACTTTCTCCCAATTTTTCCCAATTTAAAAACTGGCCCTTTGTCTATTAAGATTCAATATTTAGTCTTAAGAAAATATTTCTTAAATTAAAAATGTGGTAGTAATCGTCATCAGATGGTGGTAATCAAGGTACCTTAGCGGTTTCATAAGAGGTGATAAAAGTCGTTCGTTACAATGAATTGATGAATGTAGCAATGAGTTCATTCTTTTCATTCAACTGTAAGCAATTTGAGCGATGTCTAGTGAATATAGATCGGACCGCAACTGTAGCGTGTTTGATGTGTTTGTTTAGTGGCTTAATTGTACTCAGACTCACTTTTATCCGAGAATTGAGTTAGTAGTGTATCGTGATATGTTTACTCGTCGCCCGATGTTACCTCGTTAGGGAGGAGTTTGGGAATGGTCATAATGAAGTTACGTTGTTGATTGCGGTAATTGGTAATGTTTAACGTTTAGTCAGTTTAGCAGCTAGCCTGTCAATACATCCACGGCTTGAATACATTTTCTAAGTATTATTCCAGATAGGTACTAATTTTGAACATGAAAAACGAAGACCAAAGACATTTTTTTGCCGTTTTTTATGTACCGTATTTATTTTTAGAAAACTATACCTATTAAATATGAATCAGTTTATTAAAAATCAGCACTTTTATAGACTTCCAGACTTTGGTACGAACATTTTTGTTCATGGTTCTATTTCTTTTCCTTGTTTCAGGTGGAATATTGAATGAAAAATAAGAGTTGGAAAAAATCGAATAAAGCGCGAATAAAGTTGGTGCTCCCGCCTCCCCCGACGCCGCGATTTTCATACGTCTACGGTCATACGGTGACCGAGCCCGGTAAGAATGGCTGGGCCCAGTGGGTGTCTAAAAGGGCACCGGGCCCGGTTTGCAATCTCTAATTCTTACTTAGTTTTCAATATGAACTCGGCTTTATAAATCAAAACTACATTGCATATCCTAATATCCACGAGTATATGTTGTAAAATATCGTATAAGCATAAAGTATTCAGTCACAAGGCGTAGCTGCTCCAACTTCAAGCAAACCCGATTGTAAGTAAACGCTTAGTTTGAGCTTAGTTTGCGCTTAGTTTGTGAGCTTAGAGTTTAAAATAAACTAAACTCAACGACTTATTTATGTACGTATGTATGTGTATGTATGTATAGTTGGCAGTTTCCAATGGTTGATTAATTAATTCCAAGGGTCTGGCGGTATCCCACAGTACTGAAGGGCCTCCACGACCCTTTGTTTACCTTCCTGTTCTACCCTGCAAGTGGGTGAAGCCCCCTGGTTATACTGAAAGGGAACCCTTAAAGGATCATTTAGTTGTCCGTGTGTCAAGGCACTTTTCTCAGGAACGTAGACTGTTCAAAAAACCCTTAGGTTCGGACATTTGTATCTGACTCTGTGGGTCTTATGGTATTGGTATTTAGTTTTTTTTAAATAAAATTCCTGCGTGCCAATTGTAAACAGATTTATAGGGAAAAAATCAAAGGTGGTCTTTTTTAACAGTCTCAAAAAGAACAAAAAATATATCCTGCAGGTACTTCTTGCCCCACCCGTCTGCCGCATCTCGAAGCGGACGGTTGTCATGGCGGCGATGTTGGCTAGAGCCTTTCGAGCTGGCACAAGTCCCTCCTCCGAGTAGTTGGGAACACACAGATTTGCTTAAGGCACGAAAGCAAGCAGCTCGTCGACGAACACATTGTCGGAGCGTTTCGGTTTGATTTTTCGACGCGTTATTTTGTGAACACGGAGCAGCCGCTCTACGAAACGACTGCTCAACTCAGCGATATGAATGCGACTCAGGTATTATGATATTGAAGGAACCTCCATATACCGCAGCACCCAATTTGATCTCAATTATTTTTTTTGTGAAGCCGACTTTTCTGCACTGCCTTTGTACTGAACCCGGCCCCTTTTTCATATTTATATTTTTGGTGGGATAATGTTTTTATATATGTTTTTATTTGGTAGGTAGTTACGTCGGCAAAGCCCTTGCTGTTGTGCGAGTCAGCAGGAATGGGTGGCCGTTCTTCTCAGAACCCGTAGGTAGAATAGATAAGGTTTAGTTACTAAGATTTGATTCTTTGTATTGTAGTATGAAAAATAAAGGCAGTCGCGTTTCGACATCCAAATCTGTCGCACGTCTCTCCTTTAATTATAATTTTAGTTTTTAAAAAAGCCTTTTCCAAGCTCCCTGAACTTGTCTGGCGCAGCCGGAGCGGATTTTTCTATATTACTGTGTGTGCCGTTATTATGCGAGTGAGGAAATTTAGCTATCTAAATCTAGCTAATAGTGCGTGTTTACGGAGGCAGTTGAAAAATCTGTCGAAACAAATAAATTTGACAAAGTTCGGTACTTTAAAGGTGAACTATGGAAGCAGCTGGGATCGGACAGTGAGTAAAACTCTTCACTTTTCCTCCTATGTGAATTCCTTTTCTATTTTTGTAGATTAGTTATTCAAACGTTTTGTTCTCTAGAGATTACAGTCTTCATAGAGATAGGTTTTAATTTTATAATAATTATTCTGTGTGTAATATAAGTGTAAAATGGCGGAACCAGTGCAAAGACCGACCCAAGGGGTCCCCATTGAGATTTTAAAACTGATTCCGACATTTTCTGGTGAAACAAAATTATTAAACTTTTACCTTAGAAAATGCGAGTATGTAATCGCAAAATACCAAGGCGATGCCGACCGAAACGAGTTTTTAATGCAACATATTACCAGTAAATTGTCTGGTAATGCTGCTACCCTAATAAGTGAGCGTGCAGATTTTGAAACGTGGAACGATTTAAAATCCCTGTTAATCCAACATTTTGGCGATCTACGCAACGAAGAGTGCGTCGCGATCGAGCTCGAGTCACTAAAAATTAAAAATAATGAATCTTTTCCTGATTTTTGCGGCCGAATCCAGGATATAAGAGCGGTTTTATCAAAGGTGAATGTTAATCAAGCCCATAGCTCAAATTTGAAAGAAGCAAAACGGGTTATATACAATAACACAGCATTAAATGTTTTCTTGTATAACCTGCCGGAAAATATGGCGAAGTTGGTTAGATTGAAAAATCCCAATACATTAGAGCAGGCGCTTACATCCGTCCTGGAGGAAGTAAACTTCCAGTAACAGTACAACCTAAAAAGCAAAATGTTCAGTAACAATAAACCCCATAATGTGCCTCAAATAAATACTCCTCAGCTAAATACACCCCTGAAGTTTGGCATCCCACAGCAATCCACGCCTTTCAGCACCATTTCAATCTACAGGTTTCAGACCAGTACTGCCAAACACACAATTTAAATTTGGAATCCCGAATAAGCCTCAGAACTTTACACAAGCTCCACTACGTCCTTCACAACCACCAAATCAATTTGGCTATCGTCCACCACAACCATTCGGGTATCGTCCCCCACAACCATTAGGGTACCGTCCACCTCAACCCTTTGGCTACCGTCCACCTCAGCCCTTCGGCTATCGTCCCCCACAACAATTTGGCTCTCAGCAAGCACCAAAGATGCAATCAAATGATGTGTCAATGAGGACTGCTGCTGCTCCAGTAAAACCACAACAGGGTTTCCCTGTAAACGAGTTATTTTATACAATTGACAATGAAGGCCAGACCTACTATTATGAACCATACTACGAGCAACCAGATATGACCTGTGACTATATCAATTCGTGTTATGAACCAGATGTAGAGACATCCACAACAGTAAATAATTTTCCTGAAAACGAGAATGTAGATAACGCAGAAAATACGGAAGCTCAAGAAGCTTCAAATTTTTACACAGAGGTGAAACATAATAAAGATACAACTTAACTACACCGAAAACTTAAAACTTCCATACAGGACCTATCTAACAACGAGAATAAAGAAACCCTTACTAACAATGATAATGCAGATTTTTTTCGTGAACAATAAATTACGTGTACTTCATCAGAATATTGATGGACTTATCAATAAGTCGAGTTATTTGTCAGTAAATTTGGATAACTTGTCTGATAATAATAAACCTATAGATATATTGTGTATTACCGAGCATAACATGACAGAAGATGACACCAGTATACTAAATATACCCAATTTCACACTTTCTTCATTTTCCAGTAGGAACAAAAGAGAAGGTGGTACTTGCATTCTAGTAAGAAATGGACATAAATATAAAGTTTTGAAGGACATAGATAAATATAATATTGTTAATGTAATAGAGTGCTGCGCAACAGAATTGGTAGAACACAATACTATAATAGTATGCATTTACCGAAAATGCAAATACAACACAGATATTTTAACAACTTTCTTTGAAAACTTAACGGGAATTCTAGCATTGTATTGCCATAAAAAGTCCAAAAGGGTAATTCTCTGCGGGGATTTTAACATCAATATCTTAGAGAACACTACTGAAACTAATGACTTCATTGAAACTCTAAGGACTTTTAATATTAAAATATCAATTAAAGAGCCTACTAGAATAAACAGTGGCACATGTTTGGACAACATTGCACACAATATCCGTGGTAGTAAAGGAGAAGTTATTGAATTAGCACTTTCTGACCACAATGCCCAATTGTTGACATTTCCAGTAAAAAAGAAGTGCTTTATTCCATATTGGTTTATTCATAGAAGGGACTACTCTGAGGAAAAACTGTTAAAATTCAAGGAGCATTTAAGTCAATTAACCTTTAGCAGTTCGTTTAACACACAAGACCCAAATAATGCATACAATGAATTCATAGATATATTCATCACGATGTATGAGCTATGCTTTCCTATAAAAAAGGTAAAGATATATAGTATAAGGAGACCCAAATGGATCTCAAAAGGCATAAAGATTTCTAGTAAACGAAAAAGACAATTACTATGGCGCTATAGAATGTCTCCTAATTCAAAGACTAAAACTGTGTTCAAGACTTATACAAAAAGACTAAACAAAATCATTTATTTAACACAAAAATCACAGAACAACTTTTATATTAATACAGCAGAAAACAAAACCAAGGCGTCATAGGATATAATTAATAATTATAAAGCAAAGGCACCAAAAGGTAATATTGATGAAGTTAAAGTTAATGGTCGTCTAATAAAAGACCCAAAGGAAATAGCTCAATCTTTCAATGAATATTTTGTTAATAAGGTCTCCACATGTCATAATTTAAACTCAAAGAAAAAAACTTTTTACAAAGTAAAAAATGCTCCAAAATCTCTCTTTTTAAGCCCAACCACTCCTTTTGATATAGAATTAATTATACGATCACTTAGGAATACCAATAGCGTAGGCCCAGATGGCATCTCAACAAAAATTGTAGCTCCAGTATTGAGTCATATTTTAAATATATGCATAGAAAATGGTACTTTCCCCGAAAAACTTAAATATTCCATAATAAAACCTATGTTTAAGAAGGATGATAAAAGTAATATGGATTTTTACAGACCGGTGGCATTAATATGCGTATTCGCAAAAATTTTTGAAAAGGCTTTGTACAACGGAATATATCCTTTTATTGAAAAAAATAACATCCTTGCTCCTGAGCAAAAAGGATTCAGGAAACAGATTAGTATAGATCGAGCAATCTTTGACTTCCTTCATAAGGTAATTACGGGTATGAATGACAAAAAAATTGTGACAGCTCTATTTATGGATATGTCAAAAGCCTTTGACCACGTTAACCATAATATTTTATTGAATAAATTAAGAAACTATGGCATCAGAGGCATAAATAGTGATCTCATTGAAACATACTTAACGAATAGATATCAAACAACAGAAGTGTGTAAAATAAATAGGCATACAAAAAGTGAAGAAATTTTCTCATCAAACCTTTGTAAAGTAGTAAATGGTGTACCGCAGGGAAGTGTCTTGGGTCCATTATAGTTTTTATTATATATAAACGACCTCCCTAGTGTCATAAATCACCCAATGGTTCTTTTTACAGATGACAGTACAGAAATCTTTATCAATAATGACATTAAAACTCAGGAAGCTGAAATAAATGACTCCTTGAATAATATAATTAACTGGTTGAGATGTAATAATTTACTCATTAACTTGAGCAAGACTAAAATTATGACATTCAGACAAAGGTTACACCCCGAAAACATCGACATAATACATAATAACACCAAAATTGAAGAAACGGAAGTTGCCAAGTTTCTAGGAATACATATAGATTGTCATTTAACATGGAAGGCTCAAGTTGATCACATATGCAAAAAAAATAAACAAGTTTTCGTACGAACTACATATGTTATCAAAAATAGTCAGTCGGAATACCGTATTGAAAGCGTACCATGGATTTGTCGCATCAACGTTGAGATTTGGTATTTTCTTCTGGGGCAATTCAACAAATAAAGAAGCCGCGTTCAAATCTCAGAAGAAGTGCATACGGGCTATTTGTCATATAAAAATAAGAGATACCTGCAAACCTCATTTCAAAGAGTTAAAAATACTAACGCTGCCATCACTTTACATATATGAGACTGCCTGTTTTGTAAAACAAAATCCGCATCTCTTTATCAAATTCAGAAGTAAGCGTCTACAACAAATGTTTGCGGCATTTCCATCAAACACAGCTCTATTACATAAAAGTATTTTGGGTATGGCTCCTAAAATTTATAACAACATACCAAGTTCTATTCGTGACATTAAAGCCTTTCATACATTTAAGAAAACATTAAAAAAGTTATTAATTGACAAAGCCTATTATAGTACTCAAGATTTTCTTTTGGACAATTTTCAATGATACGTGTACACAGTTATTATGGCTTTACCTTAGATTATATAGATATGACATTATTCTGATTCAAATTAAACTTTTAATTGTATGAAACATTGAAATATCATGACATGACATGACCTACCTCCAAAACTATCCCTGACGAAGTCGGCAATACACAGTGTTTTATGGTTTTTGAACGCAACCTGGCTCGATTTGTTGATTTGTTTATTAGAATTGATAGGTTAAGATTGTGTTTGTATTGTATTATGTTTGCAAAAATTGACCCTTAATGCCATACTTGTCTTTTGTTTGAATTATAATTTGTTTGCGTTGTGTTTTGACATTTATTTAGTTTTGTATATTAATTTGATTTGACCACCAGTGTATCATGTCTGCAGGTCAAAGTTGCATGATAGATCTTTGCTTGTTAGCTTTTCATTTATGTTTTTTTTTATTGCATGTGTAAAATATTTGTACGCCCTGCTGGGCAGAGCTGAGAGGAGACATAATATTGTTATTTACACCTACCTTTATACCCTTGGTTCACAAATAAATAATCTTGAATCTTGAATCTTGAATCTTCCATATATTTATATTCCGGAAATTGATGGTAAATTTATGTTAGACACAGGTAGCACTAGATCATTTATTAGCCAGCAAAAAGCAAACGAGTATTTTGAAACCGCAAAACAGCGTGAAGAATTTCAAGTAATAAGCACTCACGCTTCAAGTACCCATAACGAGGTTATAGATATTCCTTTCTTCCCCATATTCAACACCAATGAAAGACATAAGTTTTACGTTTACAGTGTAGACGATGAATACGATGGACTTATTGGACTCAAAAGGTATACCCATACTAAATGAGGCTATTGACACCAAGCCTAGGCAGATATTAGTGTTTACATGGTTTAAAAACCAAATGCAAGTCAGAGATATTTCAAATAAAACACAAAAAAATCCTTGAGGTGTTTTTACCAATTAATAATGAAGAATTAATAAAAGAATTCCTTAAAGAGTACATTAAAAATAAGACAAAATATTTTATCTATTTTGAGGACGAACGACACCGTAAAGACTTTAGTAACATCATAGTTAGATTATTCAAAGAAGGAGAAGTTATGTTTTACGAATGTACTGAGCGCGTAGAAGACGAGAATGAACAAAAAGCTATAATAAAAAAACTACATGAAGGTAAACATGCCATAGAGGTATAAGAGAGACCTTGACTAGGATTCGTCGAAATTACTTCTGGCCGAATATACAAGTGACAGTACAAGCGATGTTAAACATGTGTGATCCTTGCAAACGCATGAAATATGACCGAAATCCCATCAAACCACAATTACAACTCACCCAAACTCAGACAGCCCCTTTTCAAGAAGTATTCATTGACTTGTTTACAATAGAAAGTAAATACTATCTAACTTTAGTAGGCGCTTTTAGCAAGTTAGCACAAGCTATTGAAATTAGCAACCGTTCAACCCCAGAAGTTATTCAAGCTCTTATCAAATATTTCTCTTACTACGGAACCCCAAAGAAAATCTCTTGTGACCCCGGTGCCGAGTTTAATAACGATCTCTTTAAGGAACTGTTAGCAATGTATAAAATAACCTGTCACATAGGGACGCCACACAACCCAAACTCTATGGGAATTGTTGAGAGATTCCATTCCACCATCACTGAAATACATAGGTTAGCACGATATGAACAAAAGTTTACGAACGCAGCTTCCGTAATGACATACTCGATAATGGCTTATAACCACACCATACATTCCGCGACAAATATGACTCCGTTCGAAGTAGTATTCGGCCACACCGATTGTAATAACGCCTTTAATATAGATTTTGAGAAAGCATACTTACAACAGATCTTAAAAGACCACACAAAAAGAACAAAGTTCCTATATAAACATATAACTGAAAAATTAATGACTGATAAGGAAAGGGTAAGGCAAAAGGCAGGTGGAGAAGAAGTTAAAATTCTAGAGCCAGGAGAAGTTATATTCGTAAAAGACATTAACACCAGAAAAAGTAAAGACAAACCTCGTTATAAAAAGGCGGTAGTTACCGGCGAACCGGAACCTAATGTTGTGCCTATAGAAATTAATAAAGATAGACCACTTAAAGCACATTTAAAAAATGTTAAACGTCCTCCACAGGTGGTGCACCCTCCTGCTGATCTTGACCCACACCAACCAGGCCCTTCAAGTAAAAAGGATTAATAAAAATCCAGGTGTCCTACCAGTAAATGAAGGTAAAGCGTATTTACAGCAAGATCGGTGGTTAATAGTGAAAGTACTGGATGTAGAAGGCATTAATGGGGACCTGTTACTTGTGACGCAAAAATATAATGAATTTGAAAAAATTGTACAGACTGACAAACCATTTTTATATGAGTTTACTAGAATAAAAACCCATGTTAACTATCTTAGAGACATAACATTAGAAAAGATGCAACAATTAATTCCAACCAGACGGTCTAAACATGGTCTTATAAATCCTCTTGGCTCTATAATCAAAATTATTACGGGAAACCTAGATCAAACTGATGCAGCCCGATATGACAACCTGATATCTGGCCTCAGAAATCAAGAAGCAAAAAATACAAAAAAGGTCACTCTGATCTCCGAAATGATGTACCTTAATTAGACTGAAAAAATGAATAAAAATATTATAGTTATGGATACGCGTTTAAGACGCATAGAAAACATGGTTAAGGATATAGAAACAAAGGAAAATAATTCAATTTATTCTACGTATGTTTTGAGCTTGTATAATCTGTTCATTATTAATTTTCGTACAATATATGTAAAACTCAGTGAAATAGAGACAGCTCTAGCTTTTAGCAAAGTTTCTGTACTTCATAAGTCAGTGATGAACTCTTCCGAGTTATTAAAGGCATTACAATACATTGATAAGTATGATAATCTTATGTACCCTGTCACTGAGCAGAATTTGATAGCCTTAAAAGAAACTTTAACTGTCAAAACCTATTTAAAACAAAACCAGATATTGAAGTACCACTGACGGATAATATTACCTATAATTATTATAAGTTGTATTCTCTTCCTATGTCCAATAAATCCTATAATCAAACCCACATTGTGATCCCTAAATATCCCTACATCCCAGTAAAGGGAACGAAGTACCGTCCGATCACACAGCCGTGCATGGAGATAACTAGTCACCATTTCCTGTGCACCGAACATGATCAGGCACTCTATGCGGAGAAGACATGTATCCAGCAACTAATGCAATTTGATAACGACACTTCGTACTGCTACCAATTTCCGGTGGAAATAGAAAATGTGAAATTACAGCGAATAGCTTCAAATGATTGGATCCTCTACACAAAACATCCTCTTGTTCTATCACACAATTGCGACAGCGATATAACTAGAATACCAGTTCATGGTACATACATATTAACCATAGACGAATTATGTGACATCTCATTGGATAATCTTCGCGTACATGGTAGCCGCAGCATGGCCGGAACTCTCCCGTACGAAGCAGTCCCCGTTATTAACCTGTCAGAATTTCACATACCAAACTCTACGTATATAGAGCCGGTTAATTTGAGAGATATAAACCTGGACGATATGAAATACCTGAACTACGCAATTAAGAAAGCCGCCAGTGGTAGTGCACCAAATCTTGAAGATAATAGTGTAGTGAAAACTCAAAGTGTTAGCCTAGCCACCTTAGTATTATTAATGATTGTTGTACTCTCTATTGTATTAATTATAGCATATGGTTATTATAAAACTGTTTTCCCAAATCCATGTTAAAAACGAAATCACCAGAGTACTGAACTGACCCTGGTAATTTCGTACTTAAGGGGGAGGAGTTACGTCCGCAAAGCCCTTGCTGTTGTGCGAGTCAGCAGGAATGGGTGGCCGCTCTTCTCAGAACCCGTAGGTAGAATAGATAAGGTTTAGTTACTAAAATTTGATTCTTTGTATTGTAGTATGAAAAATAAAGGCAGTTGCGTTTTGACATCCAAATCTGTCGCACGTCTCTCCTTTAATTATAATTTTAGTTTTTAAAAAAGCCTTTTCCAAGCTCCCTGAACTTGTCTAGGTAGTGGTGGGTAGTTTTATTTATAAATGTAAATTTTTATTTAAGTTTGAGATTATGTTACTTATGAAATAAATACAGCAGAGCCTCGTTAATCCGAACACTGAAAATTTATATCCTCTAAAGATGTACGAAGCGTTCGGATTATATGTAGATATTTTGAAAGGTATTTTACGAAATGAAACAAAGTCTTTATATTTTAATTATTCAAAATTATAAGATAATGTTATATATACCCAATTAAAGTTTAAAATGCTTAGAATTTTTTAAAGAATTTCAAAACGGTGCTCTGACGAGTCTTATTTATATTGACATGATCAATATTATAATGACTATTTAATATATGTCATATAATATATGACATATAATATATTAAAGCATTATATTATAATTCATTATCTTCAAAGGCTGATCTTCAGGGTCAAAATCGTCCACATATTTGCCCAAAACTTCCTCTGATTCGAACAGCAAGGGCAACAGAATACTTTTTAATCAGATTCATGCACGTCGTGGCAGTGCTAGTTACTCAAAATCGGCGGTTTGACGGGGGCAGGGTGCTCGTTCGGATTATAGAGGCGTTCGGATTACTAGGTGTTTGGATTATCGAAGCTCTGCTGTATATATTATTTAGATAGGAAAACCTGTTTTAACTTTAACCTAATACCCTTGATAATGCTTATGCGTATATAGCGAAGCCGGTTGAGCAGAGTAATATGTAAATATAATTTGTGGCAAAGCACGAGTATTTTCATCAGAATAATGTTGTGATACATTCCATAAAGTGCCAACAATCCGAACAATTAACTTCCTATAGGATACTAATACAAAGCGTTTATCGCTGAATAATTGCTGGGGAATATTCTTTCACTCTTTATTGAATACAGCAGTACTAGAAGCGCTCTGACTTTCTGATTTCTAAACTAGTTATCGGCTGTATGTTAGAAGTCAGTGTCATGAAAGTAGCCCAACCTTAACATTTTTGTATGTATTTCCCGTTTTTATTTATGAACTTATTTGTTCATTGCATCATTTATATATGATATTTTTATTCCTAGATTCCTCTATTTTATGCAGGTGTATATTTTATTTCCCGTATTATTATATATTTTTTATATTCTAAAGATATATTATATAGTTAAAATTAACTTTGACTTGTAGAAAGTATACTTTATGTATCTATTTTGTAAAAATAAATATTTTGATTTGATTTAATTTGATGACTCATATAATGATTTGTTGCAATCCAGACTGCGCTTAACAATGACGACGAACAAAGCCAAAAAGTAATGCACTAGCTTATATTTGATGCGGTAATACACAGTTTTCTGTATATTTCAAATTCTATAATAAACTAAATAATTATCTTTTGACCAAGTTTAAAAAAATAAAAACCATCATATCGATACCTATATTATAATTTTACCTCACGTACAGATCGAGTTATGAGCAAATATGTTTAGGTAAAATACAATAAATAATTTAAATATGAACAAGATTTACGATTTTGATATACCGCTTTATCCTGTTGTGTGTATCAAACGTGTAACAAAGCTGTGTAGTCATATATTATTTGAAGAGTTCATTCAGCCAATGGTATAGATCATCTTACACGTATATTAAGTAAATATAATATTACATAAATATATTATTTCATATTATTTCATAAAAAGTTAACCCTGAAATCGCGAAATTAAAATTTGCAGTTAATAGTGCAATAAGTACTCGGCTGAAATATTACATATTCATAATGAAGACTCAGTAAGTGGCCGGTATCAAGGTTCGATGACCCTTTTTAGGAAATTCAAAAAATATTATTTTCCCTGTACCTACAAACGGCCCCGAGTCAACTACGATGGGAGATAAATGTCACCTTATATAGAAGGCTGGACACTTTTTTTGCGTTTTCGGGGTTGTCTCCACAAAACGATGTTCTGTACCATTTACTGAAGGAGCTCTGAATATTGATCATACCTTTTTGTTACACGTTGCATAAGTGTGTTAATGAATATTAAATGAAGTCGAAATGAATCCTGCACGATATTTAAAACTAAATGCAGCTGACATAACATAACAAAGAGACTGATCCCTGTTACCCCTGCCGCCGGACCCCGCACCTCAGCCCCTGAACCCTGAGGCTCTACAAACGGTCACTCAACTAAACGCAAGAAATGACATTGTGGGCAAAAAGCGGGCAGTTTTATACAACGCGTCACAAGACCCTTGTTACGTGGGCGACAGACAAACGGACAGATTAGTGGAATGGCGGCGGCGGGGAGCGGGGTGGGGCAGGGAGAGGCTCGCCAACGAAAGGACCGGCAGAATCTTCTTATTTTTTTTTATACATCGAACTGTTTTGGCTTCTATTTGTGACACCCGTTCCCTTGTCTAAACAAATGAAACTGCCCTTGAGGTGACGAAACGCTTTGGACTTTAAATGGCCACTATCTCTCCAACGCGCAACAGATGTAGTCTTTTTAGTTTTAGGACTCGCGCATAAAAGTTTCCATACACCACCTCACAATACGAGAACGAAACTTTTAAGACACAAACAACACCACAACAACAACAACAACAACAACAACAACAACAACAGCAACAACAACTACCACCATCTTACTCGCAAATCCTCCCGAAGTCATTCGGGGGAGAGTAGGAGAACAGCTCTCAGGCAAAACCAGGCGGCCCACCATTGCCTGGGACCGATGGATGGCGGTATATCCATCCCCAATTGCCGGGCCTTATATAAAACAGACTGGTGACGGGCAGCGGCGTCACTGGTGCAAGGGTTTCGGCACCGCGCTCACCAACCCACCTGCCCAGCGTGTGTGAGTATGGGCATTTCTTCCGGGAGGACCGCCAAGAGTGGTGAAATCCTGGAAAGGCATAGGCCTGCAGTGGACGAAACAGGCTGATGGATGGATGGATGGATAAACAATATGTTTAAATAACAAAATAATAGATGTCGTAGCAACATCAAGAGGCGACACAAAACGAGCCGCTAATGGTAGCACCTGAGAAACTATTAAGAACGGAACCCTAATTTTCATTGTTGTTTATAACAATCTGACCAAATCTGAAACTTGTATGTATGTCAAGAGACTGACTCTCACATAGAGCTGAAACAATAACGTTCAAAATTCTACGTTTTCGAGGTTTTTTGTATGTAAATTTAAACCAATGGTTATAAAATAAATATATCAAACATCCAAATTTATGGTTATGGGATCGAAAGCTCAAATTAATTGTATCAACAGCAAGCTCGGAATCTCGGTGTTCTTATGGACGGTATACTACAATTTCATAATCATGTGTTAGAGGCTATTAAAAGTTGTTATTACAGACTTAAAATTCTGTATGAAGTGCGACAGCTTTTAAGTGAGGAAATAAAAATATATTTATGTGAATCTTTGATACTGTCTAAACTTAACTATGCAAATACTTATAGCTATTGGTGGTTGCATTTTGGCCAAAACTAAAAGGATAATACAACGTATCCAGAACGCCTGCGCTCGTTTCTGTTTTTATATCCCTCGTAGAGCCCAAGTTACTCCCTACCTAAATACAAATAACTTAATGAATATGGAAAACAGACGTTCACTCCATTTTGCTCCCTTTATCTTTGGTATTGTAAAACACATGTTATCTCATATCTGTACAATAAACTTAACTTTTCTTCTCGTCATATTAGATTAGCTTCTCCTCTAATCTGTCCGAAACATCATACAGCTGCGTTTTGTGGCAGTTTTCGTTATTCTGCTTCAAAATGCTGGAATAATATACCTCCGATGATGCGTAACATAGCCACGATAAATTGTTTTAAGTTGAGATATAAAAATACCTTATTGATTCACAAAATATTAGGTAACTTAAATACACTTCCCTGTTATTTTATAATATTTTCATTTTGTTTCTGTTTTCTATAAACATTACTGTGTTATAAATAACTATATTATAGTCGATTTTTAATTAAGATAATTAAGTTTTCTGCTACTGATGTTGCATGTAACGACCCTGCGAGGTGTCCACGGAAGACCAGCGTCGTGGTACAGAATGGTGCCATGACACATGCTGAGTGGAGGCTTTTTGGGTGTCACTTTTGTTTTGTTTAGTTTATTATGTTGTACTTAAGTTGTGTGACACCAATAAAGCTTTATTCTATTCTAATTGTTTTTCGCTGTGATAAAGGCTGTAATAACAACTATTCTGTGAAAATTTCAACTGCAGACAGACCTGTAACGGCTAAAACTGTAGAGTTTACACTGTAAACCCCTGTGTCAGACAGTCAGAGAGTGAAGAGTGAGAGTGAATTGGGCACCCTTTCGGTAAGGAGCCCTGAAAAACCAAAGTTTCTAGCAAAATTTCTTATTACCAAAATCTAGACATTGTCATAACGCTTCTTATTAAATATCGCAAAGGTCTGTATCTAAGGGCACCAGTGGCCCCGCTAAGTGGAGCTAAAAAGCGGCATGGCCGTACCATCCCTTTCTCGAAACAGTTCAAGCCATTTTCGACCCCCTATAACTTCGTTGTGGGTAAAACAAGAAGCCTAAATTTTCAGTAACCAAGCAGGCATTGTATTAACACAGTATATTTCAATTTTCATTCAATTTGAACCAGTATTTAAGAATTATACGAGTAACTAGTCAAAGTTTCTCAAATTTGTCACTCACTCAGTGAATGATTGACTGACAGATCATCAAAACTCTAAGGCACTTCTAGCAGAATCAAGGAAAAACTAAAATATTTTGTAATTGCGGTCCAGTTTTCTAGATACACCAACTGCATAAATAACTTTGTAATCTCATATAAATATATAAGATTACAAAGTTACAGTTGTAAGTAGAAAGGAAAAAATGTAGGACTATAGATCTATAAAATGAATGAGATGCCATCAAAAACAAAACTTGTAAAAAAAAACAAGTTTCGCAATTTAGTTCTTCTACCGTAAAAAGCTGTGAGATCCATGTAAATCCAAGTCGGTTAATTTATTCAGTCCCTACTTAAAGGACCTTCTGTCTTAAGTTATTACATAATTAGCTAACCTAACAAGAACTTATAGTGACCATATCAATATTAAAAATAATTTATATATAAATAAATAGATTGACTTGGCCATCGCATGAAAACACAATATATCTCACAAGTAATACAATATTACATATATTAAATTACATTATTTGGTGCAATTGCAAAGTCAATCTATTTATTTAAAACAAATAAGATTTTTAATATTGATATGGTCACTCCAAGATGTTGTTAGGTTAGCTACTCGTAATTATGTATTAAATTAAGACAGAAGGTCCCTTATGTAGGGACTGAATAAATTAACCGACTTGGATTTACATGGATCTTACAACTTTTTACGTTAGAAGAACTAAGTTGCGAGACTCGGTCTTTTTTACAATTTTTGTGTTTGATGGCATTGTTATTTCTACAGAGTGAAAGAATTAGAGTCGTATTTTTGTTCTATGAAAATCTAACTAATTATAGTTACCTATTGAAAATAATTAAATGACTCCAAAAGTCTTAAATGGAATGACGTTATGTTAGAATAAATTAAAAAGTAATGAAATGAAAAAAATTCACATCAAAATAATCACAAAAGAATAAAGGTAATTAAAATTTAGCCCACAGAGGAAATTAATGTCGAATTCGCAGGGTTAAATATTTGCTACCCGGCTGGCTCGAAATAGAGCTCAATAAATTGAGCACCATTGAAAATAAACAATTCGCCACTTAGTTTTAACAAGAACGCTTTTCAAACGTAGATGTATGTTATCTCGACTGAGATGCAACTGGTTAAGCTCGAACGTTTTCAGAATTTCTGTACAAGGTTCATAACCGGTCTTCTTAAATTCGATCACATTTCTGAATTTTGTTCTTGTCTTAATTGGCTTCCTATTTGTCATCATCGTAATCTTCATATCCTTTTTCTATTGAAAAAGCACTCTTGACTTGTAATTTGTGGATAAATTAAGAAATTGCAGTTAATAAAGAAAGGTATTTCCAAAAGAGGAGCTGATAGGAATCGTGTTAGATAGACCTTTCGCCACTGATGGTTATTCAAAATTTAATCATGGATACAACGTCAAATAGCATAATGTCAAAAGCGGCGCGATGGGCGGTGGCGGTGGCAGCGGCGGGGCGGTGCGGGGCGGGGAAGGAGGTGTGTGTTGCATGCGCCCGCAAAAGCGCAGTTTGACTTGCAAGCAATAAAACTTGCTGAAGACGAGGCAGAGCGGGCGGGTTGGCGCAAGTTATCAACAGGAAGAGGTTTATGTTTTGAGTTGTCACTTATATTTTTTCATAAACGAGGTGACTTTGATTTTTACATCCAAATTCACACCGATTACTCGTTAAGGGACCTAAAAATTACAAAAATAAGTATTGACTTCCCATAAAAATTCACTCGAGGTTGCTAGGCTTAAATTAACAACTATAATGGCACAAACAGTATTTTTAAGGTTCAGCACATATAAATGAAAAAATAAATAAATCCCGGAATCCGTATAAGGGATTAACTTCCCGCAGCAAGGCAAACATATTCACTTTATCCTGTGAATTCAGCCATTTCCCTCATCGTTACCAGATTTATCATGGCCTCCTTAGTACATATAAGGGCACATTTGTGTTCTGTCTGTGGGTCTCTTGGAATTATGGCGATAGGGCTCAACACTGAACACGCTGGGACGTATTAATCGGTAAAGCATGACTTGTATTCCAGAATCCATACTTGGAATCACCTCTGACACTTGCTCGCGAATTGTGTTGTGGTGATCAATTATGATGCTTTTACTAAAATACTTACTTACTGAGATTATTCTTCTGTTTAACCCCGCATAGCTACAATCTCTCCTATGTAGCTAACACGCGTTAGAGATACAGCGTCTATATATCCTCCTTGTGCTTTCGTCACGTTTGTCAATGTGCGAGAGAGCGAGTATGATGGGATGGAAAGACATTGTATCGTCGGCGCGGACTAGTTCAGCTGGCTCCACAGCCCGCCCGGCGCTCCCGACTTGGCCCCACTGGAGCCAAGCAGCCCCGAGTGCAGGTCCAACTTTACGGAAACTTGCCCCAGCGAGAAACACCTTCCTAATTGGGTAAATATAGGAGACTAGTAAGTGCCCAATTCTGTGAAACGTTCTCTCTTTGATGTTTAACTTCATTTACTTCATCAGGAGATGCGTCATGTAGTAACGTGCGCTCTTGTAAGTGCCTGCTGAATGTTGTTGGCACCACAAATCTCTAAGCAGACCTTGCAGCAGTTTCATACAAGGTGACAGTAATATAATATGTATAAGGTGCTCTAAGAATATCTGCCACGGCTGCAATGGGAGTATTGTGTATGTAAATTACAATAGTAAAGAAATTTTGAACCCCGGAATAGTTATATAAATTTGAAAAAATAATGCAAATAAATTAATATTTACTCTATACGCCATAACGTGGTTCACAGCCTACGCGCGATGTGTCGTTTCATCAATGAAAATAATTAATTTTTTTCAATAATTAATTTTCTTTCCAGCTTTTTTGTATTACTACGGGACGGTTTCATACAAGTAAATCAATTCTAATATATAGGAGTTTTTTGTTTTGAAAATATCTTGGGCTAATGAACCACGTCCAAGGAAAAATTGTATGACTTTAAATCAATGATTTATCGTTACTATTGTAATCTACATACACAATACACTCTCACATTGCAGCCGTGGCAAATATTTTGATAGCACCTTATATGCAACCAAATTCATACTAGATGTTTGGTAAGTGATAAGTTTTACGGATCAATAAGTTTTTTGCGAAATATGAAAGCAATAGCTTAGCTTTCCATAGTACGAGTATTGCCTCGGGGCTGAGCTTGTGTTTGAAGGAAAAAGGTTGTTTTTTAGAATTTCCAAAAAAGGGTAATCGAAGCTACTTACCGAGTTTTCAGTGTGACTGTTTAAGTTACTATTTGAATCTAGCACTTTATCATAATAAAATAGTAAGAAATTAGTGAATTTGAATATTTGTCTGTCGCTCTGCAGATTTGCATCTATGTTCCGTTTAGCTACAGATCCACTCAACGGATTTGAATGCGGCTTTTGGTATTTTCATCGTAGTTAACCTGGTCAACATATAGACTATAAAAAGAGATGTTCATAACATAACTCCCAAGCCGAAAACGGGGCAGAGATTAAGAGGCAGTGAATAAGCACGGGCGGAGCCGCGGGAAAGAGGCTAGTATCGGTATAAATAACGGAAGTATCTCGTTGTGATACATCAAATAAAATGAATTGTATTAATACATTAATAAAATCGTCACAAAACACTTGATATAGGTAATTTTAGGGTTCCGTACCCAAAGGGTAACCAACGGGACCCTATTACTAAGACTCTGCTGTCCGTCTGTCCGTCCGTCCGTCCGTCCGTCTGTCCGTCCGTCTGTCACCAGGCTGTTGCTCATGAATCGTGATAGTTAAACAGTTGAAATTTTCACAGATGTGTATTTCTGTATTTCGGTAGCGCGCTTGTCTTGATAACAAGAGGTCTCAGGTTCGAAGAACCCTGGCCCGAGGAATTTTTTCAAATTCTTGTCTTTACATTTGTTTCTAATTTATCTTGTCTAGTTTGTAATGCACTCTAATAATAATATTTAGTGTATTCCAAAGCGATAGATTTCGCAATAAAAACATAATCTCAGTTAATGAGAACAGTGAATTTCTTAACTGTCTGAAGCTACACATATTGTAGCGACGACAGCGCCATCTGTTCCTACGAACAAGGCGTGAAATTACATAACGCCCCCGTGAGCGTTCAGCATGTGCATTACAAGCTAGTTAGATTAAATAGTTACAAAAATATTCGGTGGACAAGTATGGTGGAAAGATTCAACGGTCTAGGTAAGTACCTCGGTGGTGCAGTCGGTAGCGCGCTTGTCTTGATAACAAGAGGTCGCAGGTTCGAATCCTGGCCCGAGGAATTTTTTCAAATTCTTGTCTTTACATTTGTTTCTAATTTATCTTTTCCAGTTTGTAATGCACTCTAATAATAATATTTAGAGTATTCCAAAGCGATGGATTTCGAAATAAAAACATAATATTACGTTCCATACCAAATAGGACTCAGACCTTTAATATCAATTCAGGGTTTTATATTTTTATAAATACCACTCAAAGGTAAACTTCTGCAACCTTATGCTGATGTGAGTAGTAAAACAGCACAAGAGTGCCATATGCTACTAAACGTAGTAAAAAATATCTAATTATACATTTGATGTAGATATCTAACAGTGGCAAAAAGGATGCAACAATCACTGCTAAGCAACTGTCTCTTAAGGTACGCAAAATCCACTGTTAGCATACTACATTCATTTTACCACGGTGCAAAACATGCCCAATCATTAATACAAGCACACAGATCAACACACATCTCACCACAAATACACACAAAATTCAACCTAACACTGCCGACACTGTTCGGCGTTCTACGTAGGTGAAACTTGGAACTTCACATCCGCATTAATCAACACAGGCACACACCAACGATCCATAATAACAATCTCCCCATACATGTCCACTCGCATAACCAAACTTTCAATAACTGTTTCACCGTCAGAGTCATAAGATCATTTAACCCACCACTGACAGACATTAAATAAAGGACATGGGAACACTCCTACATATGGTCACTTGGTGCGCACTACGGACCAGGACTTAATAAACAACACTGACGTCAGACGATGACTATTTATGGACACCTGAACCTGGCTCACAAAACGATTACATATATGTATAGGTATATATTAAGAACAGGGTGCCATAAACAGCAGTGCCATCTTGCGGTTTTCGGTACGAATCGCTGATATTCCAAATAAATGTCCGGATGTTACGGCTGGAAACCGCAAGATGGCTCTCCAACCGAAACAATTTTTATTTTTGGTATATACCTATTATATATTTTAAAAGTAATTAATGTTAAGAGTAGGTTAGTACATTTGTAGGTTAATTAGTCCTAAGGTTGTATATATTTTTATGTCATTTTTACATTCTGTCATTTATTCGACTGATGCCGGCCCCAAAGTGGGCCAAAATGTATTTCAAAAATTAACATATTTTTATTGTTATTATTATGAGTACCTTTAAAGAATAAAACTTACTACATTGAATAATAAAATTAAAAAAATAAGAATTTTAGTGATGCCAAAAATTGCAAAATAGTTATTTTTGGGAGCATTATACTACTTAAATAATTATAAATTTCATATAACGTTTTTATTTGTTCTCGTTATAGATTTGTTCTCTTGAAGAGTTACATAATATGTTTATGTTATAAACAACTAAATTGAATAATGTTTATTATATTTTCCTATGCATAACGTCAGGTTTTGATAACAATAATCTTAAAGATATTTGTGTATGCAGGCACTAATAATTACGCTGAGGCTGTAGATATGAGCCACAAGATTCCTCATTATTTTTGCTATGAAGCTTTTGTGAGTCATAGTTCTTGTATATAAAAATTGAATCTGTTCAAAAGCCTTGATATGCCGTGCTGACGCTATTTTGCTCTTAAGATAAAAAAATAATAACCTTAGTTTCACTTAAATGGCCCCTGTTCGTAACGTATTTGAGTAAAATGGAAAATTTTAGCACTTCACTTGCAAAGACGAGAATAAAACCAGAACCAATGCATAAGCACATCTTGCCGTCATGGTGTCTTGTAAAATTAAGTGTTTAGTTACATATTTTGGATAATTACATAGTAAAGAATATGCATGTAAATTTTTCAATGCACAAATCGTTAATATATGATCAAATTAGGGCTATGAATAAGAATTTACAACTAAATTATCCATATTTCATAGTTATAAAATCAAAATAAGTTTCATAATAATCTTCTACAATTCAAACAGCGGCCATTTTAGCGCGCATCAAGTGACGTCACATGATACTGCTCTTGCTTGCGGTGTATGGCGAGTGGCCGGTCTTTTCATTATTTTTTATTAAAACAACCTATTACAAAATATTTGAGGGTTTTATTTTACATTTATTAATTTTGAACTTAATATTTTATTATGAAATGTACTCATTTTGTCACAAAAGGCAGTAGCTAATGGTGACGCGTTTTGAATTTGCGTTTCATTTTATCAAAATGTTTTATTTTTTAAATGGAAATAATTAAATAATAATAAATAAATAAATAAATCGTTTATTGTGAACACTTAAACATAGTTACCAAACATGTTCTCTAGTCCCCACAGTAGGATTCCCTGGGTTGTGGGTAGCTAGTCTCAACCGCTAACATGACACAGGTTAATGTTCAATTACAGTTATAACGTTACAATCGAATAAATAACCATGCAGACTAAATAAAAATAAAAACAAATATAAAAGTACATACTCAACTTAAAATTGGTAATTATAATATTAACAAGTCCAACCAATACAAAGAGACTGTGATGTGATTGGGAGAGTGTGTATTTGTGTAAAAAGTGTGAATGTTTGAGTGAGGAAGGGTGTGTGTGTGTAGTTGTAGGTAGGTATACGGTATGTTAAAGTGAGGAAGTGTGTGTGTATGTACTTGTAGGTAGATATACGGTAAATTAGCTATCCTTATTCGTGTATAGCCATAATACTTTCAGTTTGCACATAGTCCAAGGGCAGCAGCGAAGTTAAAACTTGTTTTTTGCAACGAAATTTGGTCATATTTAAAATGTTTAAATATTTGTTTATCTTTGTGTATAGATAAGGGCCTAGATAGTAATAAGATCTTTTTGCAAAGTTTGTCCGAGTTTGCGGAATTTGCCAGGTGGTGCGGCGTTGAGATCTGGTGGACTCTGTCATATTGGGAAGGGCTTGTTTGTGAAACTTGAGTATAGTGGACACAACGTAAAGTTGTCTTACGCGTAAGACTCTACATTCGTCGTAGAGATCATTCGTATGATAGCGGAAAGGTTTCTTGTATGCCACTTTTAAAATTGCTCTTTGAGCCGTTTCAGCCTTAATCATAGAGGTTTTGCAAGCAGCTCCCCAAGCAGTAATACAATAGGTGAGGACCGATTGACAAAGAGCGTAGTAGATCATCTTCAGTATTTGGTCATCTGCCAAGTTTCTAATTTTCTTAAAAATATAAAGAATCTTACGGACTCGAGTTTTTACGGCATCAACCTGAATACTCCATGTCAATTTATCATCTATAAATACTCCTAGATATTTTATAGAACTGACTCTTTCAAGGGTCTGACATCCACACATCTCTCCGGGATCATCGCACGTGTGGAGTGCGAGTTTCCTAATAACACCCGTATTTTGCTTGTCTCGCATCCGAAAGCACATATAGTGTGTTTTTCTTACATTTAGTGTAAGTAGGTTACGCTGAAGCCAAATAGAAACCTGCATCAGCCCCTTCTGAGCTATATCAATGACCACGTCCCAAGTTTGTCCACTAAAAACAATAGCTGTATCATCAGCGAAGGTGTAAAAATTTGCTTGATTTAGGTTCATGTTACAGATATTGTTTATACAGACCAGGAAGAGCGTTGGACCCAACACACTTCTTTGGGGAACCCCACAATGAGTCATCGAGTAATCACTTGATTTGCCATTAATTGTCACACGTTGCTTTCGCTGTGATAGTAGGACCATAGTATATAAAACTATAAAATAAAATAGTTTCCCATGGTCATAATTTGCAATATTCCGCTGAACACCCTTATCATGCTATTTAAAAATGCAGACTATCTATCTATATGCAATATAGATCCTATTTGACACGAGCTTCCAGTTTTTTTTTACATTTAGGTAAGTTTTATTTATAATTTATATCCTTCAATGTTAATTATATGAGAATAAAGTTATAATTTCATTAATTTAGTTTACAGTTTCAATGGATCTTGTAGGTTGCGTTAAAAGCACCATATTTGTTCCAAATGACCAGTGTAGCGATATATGGAACTAGTATTTATCACCTTCAGTTAGAAATGGATTGGCTATAAAAAAATTATGCAGTAATTTTGTTCCAGTTTGGTCATCAGATTTCGTTTGTAAAACCAATTACGTTTCACTTTGTATGTACGTACTTATCAGTTTTATTAATTAAATAAATAAATCGTTTATTGGTATTTCACAGCACATGTTACAGGATAGAATATATACATAGAACCATGAAAGTGCCATTAACAAAATTACACAAATATAAAAATTCAAATATAATAAGATTAATCGAAGACAGGACGTTACTATTGAAAAAAACTTAAATATTTTAAAAGAAACAGAAAACAAAATTATTTATACATAATTATATAGACATGAAATCACTTATTTATATTATAATAATTCCTGTATGTCTTTAATTGTTTTATGTGTGGGTGTAAAATGTTGAAAGGTTGGGTGCCAAGTTGCGTGAAAGCCGAAACTTTAAAAGTTAGAAGAAAAAAAGAAGTTGTTTGTATAAAAATCAACGAGAACGGAACTAGTGGCTGGTGTTTGACAGGCTACCTACCTGACACAAGACCTCTGCGAGAAAGCGTGGTCGTGAAAGGAAGAACATGTCTACGTCACAGAAATGTCGAGACGGAGTTAGCTGCATAGTTTGTGTGCACCATGGGATGGTGCAAGAGGCGACGGTGGCGCGCACGGGAATGCGTTGCTCTGAGGCCAACACGTCTAAACCAACGTCTATGTACTGAGCTACCACCAAATGTGAATACTGCAAAAATAACGCCAGCCTTTCGTACAAAAATAATTGAAGATATTTGTATAAAGGATTAAGTATATTAATGTCGTCGGCAAATCGTAAAATTTTGCATATTTTGGTTTGCCTCGGCAGATCACAAAGCATGACATCGAAAATCTTTTAAGAAAAGTAAAAAAATAGGTGCAATACTGAGCGGAGCGAGGAGGACCGTAGTTAAGTTTGTAGGTAAGTTCTTTTAGCAGAAATACGATCTGCTTTGACAGATTAAGACATGCCGAAATCTGCGATATGACAAAAACATACATATCAGATATTATATATTCGGCTTTTCTTGATATTGGTGAAAAATTAATGTACACATTGAACTATAAAATGCACCATCAAAGTGCTAAAATACGGCCAATCAAGCAATAAATACAATAAATATTATACTTTTCGTCACTCATCTTAATTTAACTACAGTTTGATAGAACAGGCTGAGGATTTACACTTATGCTGTACCTATTCTAGTTAATAGTTAAGAATATATTCCGTGGACTAGAATCAACAATAAATCGAAAATTTAGTTGAAACTGTAACTTGTTCGTACTCTATTTATATTCCTTCAACAATCTTCTGCTTGGCCATTACTTTATACTGCAGTATAACAAAGACGGGAGGAGTCTTCGCAAAAATAGTTTCACATTTGCAGAGTACGTAGAGGCCGGAGGCTCCGTCTAACATCAATTTGCATATTTGACTTTGTCTAAGCGTTTCCTAGTTCACAGTATGGCTCTTTTGGGACGCTATATACGAAGAAGTATGAGGATTAACCGCGCGGTTTACGGCCACGCTGAGAATTCGCCGGCGCGCCGCGGAGACGATTCTTGCCATTTTGTTCATAAACTGAGCAACTGAACACTGGATGGGAATTGCTTATTGTACCTTTGTTCAGTTCGCGGTTTCATTAAAAGGTTGTTGGAATATTTGTACTGTTCTACGGGGATGTATATTTCGAAATATTTGTGCTTTTAATTAAACTTTACATTAAAGGCTTAATTAAAATGAGCTTTTTATAAAATAATTCTCACATTCAAAATAATGATAGCAAAATATACAAGGTAATTCAAAGATTGCAGAGTAAATATTTTATAAGTAAACACTTTATTAACTAACACCGAAGCAATACCTCGAGCAATAGTTTGGAGTCTGTATTTTCAGAGACAATATTATTATTCCTCCGACCAGAAAAGGTCCAATAAGAAGGGAGACAAGTGTCTTCGCGGAGGGTTCGTTTATTTTGCCTCAATTCCGTCAATTAGGCTCCTCAAATCTCATGCAAATTACTTGCGAATTGCCAAGTTTGCTTGTTCAGTACTTTGAAGGGCTTAAAAGCTCTTTTTTCCTTGTTAAAAGTCGAAAGTGTCTGAAAAATTACTTTGCGGAAATGTTTTTATTAGGGAGTACCGGAGGTGGAATTATCTGAGCAATTCAATAAGTACGAACATCAAACTAAGGTGAGAGGAAAATATTTGCTGAATGTAATGATTTGAGGGCTAGATTACGCCGTGTCCTGCACGCCAGTTGCAACTGCTACGGCGTAGCAAGCGTAGGCCTACGGCGCTTTTCTATTGCTATTGCTCGCGCGATGATGCACTGCGATAAGAAATCGTGTGTCCAAAATAGGACCGATGCGATCATTCTCGGAATGGCTATTAACAGAGATGCACAGTTTCTGCTGACGAGCAATATTTCAATAGGACATTCAGTTCATATCAGTATCACTGCTAGCTACACGTCGTCGTAGCAATACCTATTGCATGTCGGGCGCCGTCCTATTGCCATAGTCCGCGCGGTGATACATACGTCCAACGAAAATGATAGTGCAACCGTGTGTTCAAATATACTCTACACCACCAAATCCACACAGGAAACCCGGAATGTGGCCAGGACCAAGACTCAACGACCCCTTCTGCGAAATCCGTCCATCCATCAGACTGTTTCGTCCACTGCTGGACATAGGCCTTTCCAGGATTTCGACACGCTTAGCGGTCCTCCTGGAAGAAATGCCCATACTCAAACACGCTGGGCAGGTGGGTAGGTGAGCGCGGTGCCGAAACCCTTGCACCAGTGACACCGCTGCCCGTCACCAGTCTATTTTATATAAGGCCCGGCAATCGGGGATGGATATACCGCCATCCATCGGTCCCAGGCAATGGTAACTAAGAGCTGTCCTCTTACTCTCCCCCGCATATAAGATGGTGGTACCTCCACAGTCGAGCCCGGCATCACCTCTGCACCTATTGCGACATACGCAAAATAAAATTCAGACATTCTGTACTAATGGAGTCAAGCTTGTTCTCAAACAAGCACATAAAAATATATTTTGTAATTGAGCAAAAAGCGAGCCATGAATGTGTGCTGCTTGCTACAATTTTGTGAACGAGAATTTCGAAGTGAGCGATATCAGGGGGGCAATTCCAGAGAAACAATCGAAGTGAGATTTCTAAAACTCGAGCTAAATATGTATGGAGCTCGACAGATATAACTTGGATATAACGTATTTTTACGATCGAAATAATTATAAATAATATCGTGCGTGCGCTCGCTTATTTGGAAATTTGAATTTCCACGCTCTACCGAGCGCTGTTATTGGTCAAGAGACTGTGTCTGCTGTAAAGCGCGGAACTGAGTGCAGGGTAGGTAGTGCTTTTATGCCTATATGGAGAGCACTCCACTGGGCGTCTTATCAGTGACTTTTTATTTTAACAGGTCTGTCAAACCAAGAATATCTATCGTAAGTGTTACTAATCATAAGATTTTTCTTCCTGTATTGATATATGTAATATTTAATTGTGTTGAAAATTATATATCTTTAAATATTATTATAAAATAAAGTCGCAATTCGCGTTTGTCTGTTTATTCGTTTATTACAATCATTTAAAATTTTATAACATATTAACATTAGTCTTAAGTAGTAGATAAATATCGACGTAATCAAGTCTTCCAAAAAGCGACCGAATATAATATCTATAATAATAAACGTAGTTCTTAATCCTTGTTCAATTCAATGTGTTAGTGTAAATTATTACAGGGCTTTAAAAATTATTCGACGTCCTGCGAAGCCGGTGCGGGTCGCTAGTTTAGTAATGAAAGTGTTTTATACCAAACAACAATACCCAACAAACGTAACAGCTACGAAGCCGAAGGGCCGAGCAAGACTTAATCCGCTTGTCTGTCCGTCTCCGTCGGCCCTGACGCGCGTGAGCCCCGACCAGATGGGTTGACGGTTATATACTTATATTGTATATACGGTACACTTTGCACACTTCATTTTATTAACATAGATAATTCGGCCAAGTTAGAGTCGGACTCTCGAACAAAGGGTTCTCACCATCTACCACACAATACGGGTACAGAACATAAAAATATAATATCGGAGATCAGGAACTTCCTGAGGACGAGGTCAGGCTTTTAGATTATTACCAATATCCAACCAAAGGAGCGGATTCATATTTACAAATGCTGCTAATATATGTGGTACAGTCAAAAGTGTCCACGATACATCGTCTCACCGCTATGGGGTGACAAAATCGAATAACGATTTCGTACAACTGACATTGCATTTTATGATAACGACATAACGTTTTAATTTGGTTGAACGTTTTTGCTACTATGCACGTCGCACGTTCGGACACTTTCTGATGAACTTTTCTTAGATACTGTGTCTTGTTGTTTTATAAGAGGTAAATGATAACAACAAATAGATAGAATATACAAATACCTATAGCAACATTAAGACGACAAACAAGCAAGGCGCTAATGGTAGCTCCTATGTAGTAATTCTGTAACCTCTGGGTATGGAACCCTAATTTTAATATTTTTTTGTTAACTGTATGAATATGACTTTGACATCATTTGGTCACATGAAACATGTCTCACCGTCTTTGAGAGCTGAGACAAATAACATTAAACAATTTGGCCGAGGGCGAGTCGGACTCGCGCACAAAGGTTTCCGTGTCACTACACAATAAGGGTGCGAAACTCTAAAAAACAAAATATGGTAAATAACAACAATATGCACATGCCATAGCAACAAGGCTACCAAACATAAGCCGCCAAAATGGTTTTAGTTGTTTATATTTATTCAAGATTTAGGTTTTTACATATGGCTCAGTCCGCGGTAATCGATACTAGATCGCATGAAAAATTATTTACAAATATAGTCATCAAAACATAATTTTTATAAGCCATATATCATCAACTTTCATAATCCAGAAAAAAAACGGATGTTTTTAAATGAATTTTCATAATATTTGCATTTGAACCTAATCGAACGTAAAAGCTACTAAATGGTACAAAAAATTACACAGTTGGCAACACTTATAAATGTCAAAATCAAACTGATGGCGCGCCATTTTTATTTCTCCTGGTTGCTACGAGTCTCGCCAATTTCTTCTGCAAAAGCTGAATATTATAAGGTAAATAGCAAGAATTAAACTAATGATTATATTTCCCCGGGTATTTGCGTCAGACCCGTCACAGAATACATAGAAAAGTTAATGTTGCATGTTCTATACAACCTTTTACAATGTAACAACTTTCAAAAAGTAAGGTTATGTGGTGAAATGATGTGTGGAAAGTGTTTTGCTGTTTGAATAAAGCTTACTTTTAGCTGGTTTATATCAATTCACCTTGTCATACCCGTCACAAGTCATACCCGTCACTAAAACTGCCTATTTTAGATCAGTGTATCAATACAATTAATTTTCATGGTATGCTTTTACATAAAAGTGCATTTTTTCATGTTTTTCTTTTAAATTTGTTTTGTACTCCTGTGTAGTCGTGCTTGCTTGCCTATCATTATGTTACCTTTTCTTTGCAGCATGGATGCGGCTGCCAGGAAGAGGAAGAGTCGTGAGAAACTAAAGAGTGACCCGGATAAGTTAAAAAAAATTCTGGAGCAAGAAAGAGAGAGAGACAAAAAGAGATACAAAATAAAACGGGCTAAGCTGTTGAAAAACAAGAAAAAATTAGAAAATAGCAAACTAGCTAACAGGATTTATCAACGCAGATGTAGAGAAAAAAAGAAATTTGCTTTACTGCAAGAACAGGTGGCAATATCTCCTCTGGGTTCATATAAATGCAAACAAACCTTAAGCAAAGCAGTAAATAAATCTCTAAAAACATTGCCTTCCAGCCCTACTAAATCACAGGCAGTGGTACTTGCGCTGGCGAAACGGACATTGCCAACAGGCGTGGTCAATGAAAAACGTATAACTAATGCTCTGAAAAGGTCTGACGCTCTGACGGACGACACTATTAAGTCGGTTCAGTCTTTTTATGAATCTGATGATATAAGCCGCCAGACCCCAAATAGAAAAGATGTCATCCGAGTTAAAGACGCTGATGGTGCACAGAAAACTATTCCTAAAAAACATTTGGTTATGACTGTTGACGAAGTCTACGCATTGTTTAAGCTAAAATACCCCAATGCGATGATCAAACGAACCAAGTTCTTCGAACTGAGGCCGTTTCACGTGCGGGTCATGTCAGAAATGCCGCACAATGTTTGCCTTTGTGCATATCATGGAAATTTTGAATATCTCGTCCATGCACTCAAGGATTCATTGGATGCAATGATAACTGATCCTTATCAACTACTGAAGGCAGTATGTTGTGACACTGATAACGAACAATGTATGACTGGAAAGTGTCAGTCATGTTTTGTTATTTCGGATGTTGTAAAATTAAATGTGGATCTTAATACTCAAACGGAATGGAAGCAATGGGGGAAGTCAACTGACGGTTGGCTGCAAATTCAGGAAATTCGTGGCACCAGAAAAGAATTGCTACAAGAAATTGAGGGGCAATTACCTAATTACAAAACTCATTGCTTCGTCAAAAAGGCTCAGTCAAGTTTCTTCGAAACGTCGAGGCAGGAAACATCGAATACTAATGGGGTGATGCAAATAGATTTTGCTGAAAATTTTTCAATTATTTCACAAGATGAAATACAAAGCGCTCATTGGCGCCACCCGCAAGTAACCTTATTCACATGCTGTGTGTGGATCCGCAAAGCACAAAAGGTGGCGAATTATGTTGTGGTGAGTAATGATTTGTCCCACGACAAAACATCTGTTTGGATTTTCTTAAAAAAGATTATTGAACACACAAGGATTGAATATCCAGACTTGGTAAAACTGATAGTTTTTTCTGACGGCTGCGCAGCACAATTTAAAAACAGATACACAATCTCCAGTATCTACTACAGTGTTGAGGACTGGGGAGTAAAGGTTGACTGGGCTTTCTTCGCCACCAGTCATGGCAAAGGCGCTGTGGATGGGTTAGGTGCAGTAGCAAAACGCAAGCTTTGGAGCGCTATAAAAGCCAGACAAGTCAGTATCAACACAGCATGGGACTGCTACGAATATTTAACAGCAAACTCCAAAGATGTCACATATTTATTCGTCGATGCCGATGATTATAACTCTGATAACATTAAAGAAGAGTTGCAGCTACGTTGGCAAAATTTGGATTTGCTGCCTGGAATTCAGAAGCACCATTTCTTCAGGCATTCTGGTGGAAAGGATATTACTTACAACCTAACAGCATATTCCACCACAAAAACCACTTCATTGTTTAAAAACAAAGTCAATTATAACGACGTGTACTCAGACAGTGAAGAAGAACAAAAGGAAGTCAGTGAAGAGAAAAGTAAGGAAGCCATTGAAGAGCAAAACAAGGAGAACAGTGAAAAAGGCTGCAAGGAAGATAATGAAAAGGAAGAAGACAACAGTAAAGAGGAATGTAAGGAAGACAGTGAAAAGGAAGAAAATGATAACAGTGAAAAGGGACGTAAGGACAAGAGTGAAGAGGAAAGAAAGGCTAACAGGCGACGTAAGGAGGACAGTGAAGAAGAACGAAAGGAAAACAGTGAAAAAGAAAGTAAAAATGCAAGTCAAGACAAAACAAATGAAGAAGATAAAGAAAATAAGGCCAAAAATTATATAAACGAAGTAGAGAGGAAAGATATCCGAAACACCGGCAAAAGAGTGATAAAAGATAACGAGGAAGAAATACAGAAAGCAGGAAGCAGTGGACAGTTCAAAAATCCGTACAACAGGGGAGACTTCGTACTCGTAAAATTTTCCGGCAATAAGGTAGAATATCGTTACGCGGGTATAGTTGATAATATTGACAACCAAGAAGGTGAGATCACAATAACCTACTTAAGAATATGTGACGATCAGGCCAAAGTGTACGAAGTTGCCGAAAATGACATTTCCGACGTAAAATTCGACCAAATTTTACAAAAATTACCCACCCCGATGTTGGTTTCGAAAGGAAATCGCATTTATTATAGGTTTAACCAACCTGTTGACGTATTTGAGAAGTAGAGTTAACAGAATAAAGAGTTTAGGTCACAAAAGGTTTTTTATTTCAGTCCTTTATTCAGCTTGTCATACCCGTCACACTATCAAGTCATACCCGTCACAAACCATTTAATTAATAGAAAATGAAATATATTACATTCTTATATAACGCTGTTACAATTCAAATTATGTCATTATTTCTTAACTTATTCAATTATGATTTATAAATTATAGCCCAATACTTTCGCTAATCTTTGGAGATTTTGGACAGAGGTCGCAAAATTTTCAATAGTTGAGGTCAGACCCGTCACAGGGCTTTGATCTATTGTATCTTCATTTCTTATTGTCGTAGAATATTTATTTTTTCAGTATACATGTATTGAGTTAGGATCTCCAGAGACATGGTTAAACCAGGTGCTTAACAATTATCGTTTAAAAAATATCAACACTATTCGGAGTTGAAATGTCAGACCCGTCACCGCGGACTGACCCATATTTTAAACAATAAACATGCTATATACTAGTATTTAGCTAATACTAATAATAACAATATATAAAACAGAATAAAATAATGTAGCACGTGACAAAAAATTTGGCGCTGTTTGCGTACCGAACCCTTCTTTTTATTGTTTTTACGGTTCCATAAACTAATATAGTGGGTGTTGCATATATGTGGGTATTACATACCGTAATAAATGGTGGTACAGAACCCCTTGTGCGCGACTCCGACTCGCACTTGGTAAGTTATTGCCCTTACGCACGTGTATCATACTACGTTTTTTATGTATAGTGTGAATAAATAAATGTAACATAACTGAAGAAACAAACAAACTATAAATACCCCAAATAAACTTTAGGTCTGTAATTAGTTCACTGTAATTACGTTCAGTTTGATGCGTTCGTAGGCTGCGTTAAGTTTTATCGTCGGGCGAAACCCAACTCACATGCCTTGGTATTGTCCTGCTGTCAGTGGTACGCGGATGCCAACTGCTCAATAAATTAAAATCAAAATATTTATTTTTGCAAAATAGGTACATATAGTATACTTTCTACAAGTCAAAGTTAATTTTAACAGTTTAATATATCTTCAGAAAATAAAAAAATATATAATGATACGGGAAATATTTTATTAAAAAATATATAAAGCACTGGTGCGGTAAAACAGCCTTTGCGAACAATTTTGATGCATATAAAATGCGTTTTTACGATCACTTGCATTGGAAAAACTTATTTTTATGACATGCAAATACCTAACTATATTAATTTGTTTGTTCATTTATATAGAAAATGACGACTAAGTTTAAGAAATTATATGGGAAGTGAATGTTTTAATTAGCTTCGTCTCAAATATTTTTGATCGAAGTGGTCTAGTTTGACCAGTAGAGCATGTAGTTTAATTTTCTGACCACTTCAATAAAACACCCGGTATATCGGAAAAAGACTCATTTTAATATTTCAATCAATTTAAATAATTATCTTTCTGAACACTGCTCAAGTTGTCAGGTGGGTACGGTAGAAATGCTTATTGGTATTATAATTTGTAGAATGTTTGTAGGCAAAGTTTACAAAATATTTATATAACCGAAACAAAGCAAATGTGCTAAAATATTCATCGAAATTTAATTAGTCAACTATAACGGCGTAAAATTCCAGTATAAAACTGGGTCATGATTTTAACCGGTCCCTTTTGTTACAACATTATTTTGTTAATAACGACCGCACAATATCTGCTACGTCCATACACCACTCCCCGCGCCCCGCACCCCACCGGCTTATGCAGCCTGTATGTCATTTCGGTATGAGTTCTTTAGTTTTGTTCTATTGCCACTTCTACCACATATAATCAAGTAGAAAGAAGGTACTCCTGTGCGTAAGAAGATATCTGAAACAGCGTCGCGTAGAACTAAGAGGCCCGGGGGCTCGCCGCCGCCCGCCTAGGATCAGGGCAGATGATACCGTCGGCTCAACCAACAAACTAAATGATAATCAAAATCAAACAGACAAGAGTCTTTGGAAATATGTGAATATAATTATTATTTCCAGGTTAGCTTTTAGTCGGCTGGGTAGGCGATATTTAAACGTTTTTTTTTAAATATACAAATTGACGAGCTAATTTGATAAGATGCAAAATTTTATTAATAATTGCTGTTTATCGCGCTAATACCTCGTGCTCGGATTATTGAGCTAAATCTTGAAATAGGTAGTTTAGCTGAATCGTTAGACGAAGAGAATGTACTGCGAAAATTTTTCTGCGTGTGTGAATCTTACACCTGCAGATGAAAGCGAAGTTTATAAAATTATAAAAAAACTCAAGAATAAACACAGTTCAGGAATAGATGGAATACCTCCAATATTATTAAAAAAGTGCTTGTATGAATTTGCTGTCCCACTTACCATCTTAATTAATAAAAGTTTTGAAGAAGGAATATTTCCCGACCAACTGAAAATAGCCATTGTAAAACCAGTTCTCAAGAAAGGCGACTTACCCTCTACTCCCGAGCACTACCGACCAATAGCCATATTACCTTCATATTCAAAGGTTTTTGAGAAAGCGATGTCAAACCAAATCTATAAATTCTTCGAAAAATATAAAGTTTTTGATGAAAGCCAAAATGGTTTTAGGAAAGCAAGATCCACTACAATAGCTGTCTATAAATATATCCAAGCTGCACTTAGGTATGATAAAAAATACGCTCTGGGAATACTTATTGATTTAACAAAAGCCTACGATAATGTTTCATACAAAATATTATTGAGCAAATTATATGGCTTAGGCATTCGTGGACCACCTTACTACTGGTTTAAGTCATATCTTGAAAAAAGAACGCAGTTAGTCCAAATTGAAAACTATAATGCAAAAACGCACGAATTAAAATCAATCAATTCTGAATTAAAACCACAAACCTGCTCGATACCACAGGGAAGCGTACTGGGTTGTGTCATATTCTTAATTTATATAAACGACCTACCAAAAATTTTGAATAAGTACGGAAATTACAAGCGTACTTTTTGCAGATGATATCTCATTACTAATAAAATGTGAAAATAGTAAAACTGCTACCAACATTCTAAAAGACACTTTAACAACAGTAAAGACACGGTTAAATGAACATAATTTAAATATTAACTTGAAAAAAACAAAAATGATGCATTTCAGGCCTTATCAAAAGCCCCTGCTACAAATTAATCTAGAATTTGATAACAATAAAATAGAGACTGTAAACACCTTCAACCTATTAAGAATAAATCTTGATACCCACTTAAACTTTAAGAGTCATATTGAGAAAATAAACTCAAAACTATCGAAGTTTATTTTTGCTCTGAGTGAAATAGAACATAGTACAAACACGCAAACTGCACTATGAGCATACTATGCCTATGCCTATTCGTGGCTCCGTTATGGCATAATGCTGTGGGGTAATAGTGTAGATGCGAAACAATTGTTTATAAAACAAAAACGTTGTGTGCGTATACTCGCTCACATAAAAGAAACCGAGAGCTGCAAAGCATTTTTCAAAAAAATTCAATTTAATTATTAATAATATTTATATTAATGTTAATACATTACCTTGTATATATATTTTTGATATAAGTATATTTGTTTTTAAAAACAAGAACCTATTTCCACAAATTAAAGATACGCATTCAATTAATACCCGGCATAAAGAGAAATTATATTTGCCCCCGTCGCGAATAAAAATGTTAAATTGTAGTCCCTATTATATGGCAGTTAAAATATTTAATAAATTACCAACTACTATAAAGACCACACAAAATTAATCCGCGTTCATAAAAACATTGAAGCAATATTTAGTAGAAGAGTGCTTCTACACAGTAGAAAGTTTTCTGTCTGATGAAAAATAATGTGATATGGCTTTCTGATCTCTTACCTTTTAAGTATTACTGTTTATGCAAACATTTTGTAACAGATTATTAGATATTAAGACACTGTGAAATATTAGAGCAGTGAAAAAGAATTGCGTAATAATATATAGTTTTACTAGTGTTGCTGTACCTGATAAGGGTAGCTAAGTTATTAAGTTCTTATAAATTTGTAACATCTGTGTACACTTAGTTGCAATAAATATTTTGAGTTGAGTTTGAGTTTGAGAATTATATTGCGTGTAGATAGTATAGTACGGGTGCAGGGGGCCGTGTAGGCTAGAGCCCGGGCACTAAACGCCACCCTGAATCTGTAGCCAGTCCCACATTGATCTGGTTCAGCGTTCAGGTTACAAACCCCAACACTCAATAAATTACTTCTGCATGAGCACCAGCCTGATCATTGACATATATTTGTGTGTGTGCGTGCACGCAGCGAACGGCCGACAGCCAAGTAGTGCGTGCTCCCAGTCCCGTACTTCTGATTATGGACCGCAAACTGCAAGTCTGACTGTGACACTCGAACAACAATGTTTCACCGCAACTATGATTTCCCAGCGATCACGTCACGCTACACTCACAAATAGGTACGGACCCGCAGCTGAACGTGCCTTGTGAAGCGCGCAGACCAAACGGAGATATGCCACAACATTTTGGACCCTGCGGCATATGGATTCGTAGTGGTGTACTAAAAGTACAAGTGGCCATAAAGAGAAGTTCATCCAAATCTGTTGATTGATTCTCGAGTTAGACGAAAAATACTTACATACAGACAGAGAGTAAGACAGACGCCTGAAATTGAAATTGAAAAATTCAAAATTCTGTGGTTTTTGATTCAGTACCAGTAACACATTTCATTTAAAATTTCAAACATATATTTGATGTACAGACACGACTTTTTTACTACCTAGTTTATTATTAGTATAGATAGATACGTGTTTGACTTTGAATTTTGGTATTCATGAACATTATGTAGCAGAGTGGTAGAGCGCTCGCCTGCTCACCCAGAGGTCTTGGGTTCAATCCCCATGGTGCACATTAATCTGTGTACAGTCTGCGTGCTTCAAAAGGAACAATAAGCTGTTGGCCCATTTGTGGCCGAAGTACGGCGATAGGGCTCACAGCCCATTACGTTTGGCACGAAACAATTTTGGTTAAAAGCGAGTGTACCAAGTTTGGACTCGTATTTAACACTTTACTCTTGGAAACACCTCTGACACTCCGTCGGGGATTCATGTAGTATCGATTATAATCACGGGTTGAATTGTGAAATATGGGTAAATATGGGTATTGTAAGTGCATTGCTCATATGAAACGAAGGTCAAGGTGATATTATGACAATGTTTAAGAAGTATACTGCAATCAGCACCCTGACAAGAAGCGATTATTTTAATCGCGAATGGTGTGCTGTGATCTATAGAAGAGTTTCAGATTCGAAGGTCAGGCGGCGTTATTTAAATTTTCAATTAAGTAATACTCGGCAATCAGCACACTAACACATAATGATTGCCACAAACTTGAATTATGTGGTGTCATAGGAGGGAGGAGAGGAGATCTATGGTAGTGAGGCCAGGATTAAAGTTCAAGTTGCCTGAGAAAAAATTTCAAGTAATATCCTGTATGAGTAATCAAGTTATGTGCTGTCATCCGCCAAGAAGTTCCATGGCGATGAAGCCAGAATTGAAGTTCAGGTGGCATTTTGACAATTTTTGAGTAATATCCTGCAATGAACACACGAAAACAAAGTTACCGTCGCAATCTCAAGTTTTGTGCTGTCATATGTTGGTAGTTCTATGGTGATGAGGCCAGGGTCGAAGGTCAGGTGGTATAATCAGCAACCTAGTAAAAAGCCTTTGCCTCAATATCTAGTGACATGCTGTCATCCATTGAGGAGTTCTACAGCCTATCTCTGAAGAAAATCATTAGATCAAGACAAAACTAAAGCCAGGCTAAAGAAAGAAATAAGAAATTACGGAGTAATATACACCAAAAAAAACTATAAGAAAATACATTTAAATTGAGAACCTTATCTTATTTGAAGTCGATTAAAAATTTGCAAGAGGTTTGTCAGGATCGTTGTTCATGGAAATCTATAGTCAAATTAAACTGATATAGTTTTCCCTTATGGGTAAAAATCATTACTTAAACCTGGCTGTAATCACTTTTTCTAGCTAAATGTTAGCAAGAGGTGTGTACGGATCGTTGTAGATGTAAATCTGTCAAAATCAAAATCAAAATACTTATTTTGCAAAATAGATACATAAAGTATACTTTCTACTGTAGTCAGATTAAACTGATATAGTTTTTCCGTATAGGAAAAATCATTACATAACCCATAGTATTAATGTGTCTATGCTTAAACCTGGCTGTAGTCATTTTTTCATGCTTAATATTAACAAGAAGTGTGTCAGAATCGTTGTAGGTGGAAATCTTTAGTCAGATTAAACTAATTAAGTTTTCCCGTATCGAAAAACGACCGTTTTTATCACGTATAACTAACCATTTGGTCAACGCACGCCGATAAAGCAGCTAAGCAGCGCTTTTTCTCTCAACTTGATTTACAAATATTAATAAAATATAAATTATTAATTAAAATAAAATATAGCTTACGTAACTAATTACGTAACTAATAGTGTAGATGTAAATGTGTAGAAGATGTAGATTAGCTAACTTTTGAAAATATGATAAAGAAAGTATAAGTAAAAAAAAGGAATGGACTACCTTGTTTGACGTACGGACTAAGCTAAAAAACTCATCGTATGTACATACGTACAGTTAGAATTTGCCGTTGCAAATAGCTTCACATGCAAGAATACCGCACAATTTTTGCCAAAACAAGCTACATTCATGAAACGAGTCTCGTAGCAACCCTCGGCTGCAATGGCGTGACACAATGCATATTTCATGTTGTCAATATGCGCCATAAAGGGTTAACCTGCTATTGTTCCATTTTATGGTTCAAAACTCTGCAACTTGTTAACAAACTGTTCAGTTGAACAGAAACAAATTACTTTTTGCAGTTGACATTTTTATTAATTTATAATTGATATTTCTTTATAAACGTTACAAGTATGATTGTTACTTATTTACTACATAAATTAACTAGTTTTCAGCACGGATGTAGTCACGGGCAAAAGCCAAGTGAAGTATAACAATAATAAAACGCAAACTGCTAACCAACCCAACATGGATGTAATAAAATATTGTATACATCTAGGGATCAGTGGATAAGTACTCGAGTTTTATTAAACCTAATGTGTAGTGAACTCCGCCAAGTGGCGAGAATCACAAGCCTCGACGATTCGACGGCAGGGAGCAACAGTTCTATGTTCACACTCTATCTCGAACATTCGTAACGCGCTCACGTACCATTGTTATCGACTATTTATTTGTCTGATAATATATTTTATCATATTTCTGCTATGTTATGTCTGACAACGTGTTTATTTGAGTTTATTCGAGCGTAACTTGTAAGGGGGCAACTCTATTCAAATACAGAAACATAAACCAATATTTTCGAGCGGCATACTTTTTCATCTTAGTTGTTGTAACGCTTAGTGTTTGCTCACGGAGAGATATGAAATCTAAAACAAAACTTCAAATATTAACCTGCCAAAAGAAAATTTATTTTTTGATAAATTTCAAGATTCAAACTTAAGAGAATAGTCCCCGCAGAACCATAGTTTATTCATCCTTGTTTGAAGATTCTAGCAATTCAGGATATAATAAATATCCTTATTTTAAGAATATAATGCACACTCTCATCGAAACAGAATCTTCAGAAGTTTTCATGTCAGGGTTTAGGATATTTTCAGCAAATTCATACATATTATTTTATAGTTTTTTTTTAAATTAACACTCCCGTTTTTTTGTTCGTTTGATCGTTTTTTAGGGTTCCGTACCCAAAGGGTAACCAGCGGGACTAAGAATTTTAAAACTCCGCTGTCCATCTCTCTGTCCGTCTGTATGTCCGTCTCTCCGTCTGTAACCAGGCTGTATCTCATGAACCGTGATAGTAAAACAGTTGAAATTTTCACAGATGATGTATTTCTGTTGCCGCTATCACAACAAATACTAAAACCAGCTAAGTTCGAGTCGGACCTGCGCAATTTCATACAACAGACATGATTTTTTTGCCGTTTTTATAGATAATGGTACGGAGTCCGACTCGCACTTGGGCAGTTTTTTTATTAAGGTTGATGGAACTTTTCGACTTTAACTTAAAATACGTTTTTATCTGATTAAAAATATTGACAAAGTTGTAATAAGAATTGTTTAAAAAAAATCTCATTTGAACTGCCACACCGGGCCAATTTTGTCCTGCCGTTGTTTTAAAAATGTTTCAATGTACATAATAGTCTACACTCCGGGGAGTACCGGGGTTGAAAAAAATATGTATTTAATTATATAAAATTGTTTTAATTATTACTTGCGCACATTATACCAATGGTTATTTCAATAAATTTACTGATACAAATTTGTCACGATCCAAGGGGAATGTCGATCTTCGGCACTTTTAGTCTTAAAGTCTGAAATTTACAGATATTTTATCAGAGGGTCTTTTCGCATGGAGTAACAGTGATTGATTCAAACGCGACCTATCCCCCTAAACAGATCAAAAGTTATAAGTTTATGATATACTTATAGAGGGACAGTGGTGGGGCGGATAGAAGGACGACGGAGTTAATGAATTTCGTGGCGTGTGGCAACTATGTGCGTATTTACTGGTGGTAGGCTTCGACCCTGGCTTGTCACCACCCTCATAATGTCGTTGACTATCGCGTTCGTGCATGACGTCACGAGAAGCCGTACCGGGAGCGTGGTTGCAGGCACTTGCGCGGTAGCAGTCGTCCGTCTGATACCGACTTTCGTAGATTTTGCGGAATTTCGTCTTATCAACACTTTTATTAGACGCGGTAGTGGCCAAACGTCATTCGATTAAGCGCCGTCAAGGTTGTTCTTGAACAAGTATAGAGGCACAAAAAGATACTTTTCGTATTTCGCAAACAGGGTCATTGAACTTTAGTCTTGACCACTTACAGAATCTTCAGTATGAATTTGACTGTATAAACAAAACTCATTTTATATATTTTCTGCCGGAAATGCTCACCGAGGTCACTTGGCCATGTGATATATCACAGACCAAGAAAATGGTTTAAGTCAGAAATTGCCTGATCATCATTCATCATGGTCATTAAATATGTAAAAAGTGATAAAAACATCAGAACGAAAACGAAAAGTTGATGACGTACAAAAAAAAAATTACATTTTGTAGGTTCGTGAATAATTGATGCCATGTGCCTTGTTTGGTGAAAATAAACATTAAATAGCAATAAACAAAGCATCTTAAATAAAAATAAATGCTAAAATTTGATACTTTTGGCCATGGTGCCGAAAGGGGGGGCAGGGGCCATTCCACACCAACGCGGCAAAAAATTACACTACTATTTTTTGGTACCTTTTTGGTATAATGGTATGTTTTTCTAACAAATTCAAAACGGATTTTTGATTTCATGGTTGGAATCCAAAGCTCAGGGATGACTTTTGCATGCTATTAGAAAATAATTAAAAGCCCTCTTTGAAAATATTGTACCATTGTACCAAACGTATCTCAATTCTAAGTAGGCATATTAAATAAACACAGGGGTCATATTTCTCAAGTTTATATAAACAATCTACAACATCAATCCATTGACATCACAATTCTGTAGATAGTTTATTATGGTTTCATAGGGTAAAAAACCATGAGTGTAGATATTAAGTATTCCGGCGCCGGCGCACAGTAGCGGCCATTAGAATGTCGCGCATGGGAGTGGATAAACGAAAGTCACCTTGTAGAGAATGTCACAAATGTAGAGAAGAACGGAGAAGAAGATTATTTTGTTTTAGTTTAATAATTAATATCATTATTATTATTATTATTAGAAATTCTTTATTGGACAAAAGAAGTGTACATGGGCGAGCTTAATGCTAGTTAGCATTTTCTTCCAGCTAACCTTTGGCGTGGGGAACTAGTCAAGGGTAGTGTTCGCTGAGAAAACAGTTTTATGGAAACATTAACTAAAATGTCACAAGATAAATACATAAATAGGTAACTTATAAATATTTATAATCAAATACATACAGGTGTAAATGCAAAGTCAATAATCCCGTTAGGGTATGAAAGTATACACGATTCTGATGTCATTACGAGAAAAAAAGTATAGCTTGAATTTTCACCAAAACTTCCATCATTTTTCTAAGCTATGGCTACGCAGCTCACCGGCCTCCCCACACACCTAATTGCACCCCGCAACCCGCACCCCTCATCCAAGTGGCCAGCGACCGTGAGGGTGTCCACGCGATTAGTTTATTTTGAGTAAAGAAACTCGTTTCACTGTGAGGTACTGGTACTTTATTTAGAGATCCCAGTATTTAAAATAATATCTTTACCGATCATACACACCCTTAAAGGATTCTTACTTTGCTTTTACACCCGGTATACTACCTTTATATGCTCATAATAAATACACTAATAATTAATATATACACACGAATTGTATTTATGTGAGGTTAAAACTCAATACTAAACAAACAAATCATTAGATTTATTGTCTGTTAATGTTTAAGCCAAAGACAATAACATTGAACAACATTGTTGTACATCTGTCGTCTACACCACTATATGGCGGTGGACATCGCGGAGTACGTGCGCCAAAAGACGAGGAACCCTCCGCGTTCGTGCTGTGACTATCGGACTGCATTCTGCTCCTAGACACGGAGAAAAAATGAACACATGATTTGAACGTAAGTTTAGTGAAAAAATATTTTTACATATTTAATATTTACCTATATTTATAATATGGAACGCTTTACGATTTTGCGTGTCGTTGATCAATTTTGTAATTACGAATATACTGTATAGAATGTTATATGTGTACAATATTATCTTATTCATATATTTATCTTTGGGCCACCGATGATTAATAGGTACTTAATTTTTCATTTGATTGAAGATGCTCCAATATCGCGATGTTTAAAATAATTAGGTACAACACTTGTCATTATTTTCCGTCAATTAACGCACTCCTTTATATAAAACCATGGCCTCGTCCTTATCCGTTTTAAATGTGCGGTATTTATATTTATAAAGTTTGCGATGGCGGATCTGTTTCAATAGAGTTTTTTCATGTACGTGATGTAGTCCGTTAGTTTCATCAACACGATACGTCTCGTCTCACCAATGTTACTCTTGTGGGCGTTGGTAGATGGAGTCATTCGGTATTGGATTGCCTCCAGCTTTACGTACCTGTGACGTGACATTACATATTGTGGACGCACAGACTCAATGCTCTGTTAGTTCGCGTCTGACGGACGGACGAGAGATGCTCACGAGTAACGTGATGGTACGAGTCAGCTGGCAGTTCTCGATCAGTGTGTGTCTGTTTCCGTTACACTGCGAGTTCCAATCTGATATCGGTACACCGTACATACGAACAACACATCAAGAAACAGTAAAACACCGTTCACTTCACTCTCACTTGGGAACACTACTTTAGGACGCACTGTGGTACGTTCCACTTCATTTCTATTGACGATGGCAAAAACATCGTCAACATGACGCCATCTTGAATTATTTAACGTGTATTCTGTAGTGCGCTATCTGTTGAAACTGGTCAGATATTCCCATCACAATATTTATTGAGGTAAGCAGTTTGTTTAAATTATAAATTATGCTCAAGCTTCATTGAACCAATCTAATAAGGTATATATCAAATAACTTGGTCGTTTAGTCGTATAACTTAGATCATGATAAAATAAAATACAAAACGAATCAATATGTGTTGTTGAATTAAAATTAAGTACTTTTAAATAGATATATTTGAACGAAAAAGAAAGTCCATCATAAAAACGAAATTATTTGAAAAATATTTTATTAAGAAACAGCCTCACTTCTTAAGGAATTTTGTAACACCTAGCCAACTTAGGACATCCAATATCAACTAATATACGTCTATCATCAGCAGAAGTAGTCCTATCAGCATTACCGTGGTTAGATGGCATCGTGCTACTGGTATGTTTGTTTTGGCTTTCATGGTCTCCAGTGGTAAGGCCAGAGTCAGAACCAGTAGATTTAAATCCAGTACTTTGTGTGCGGTCACCGTCCCGTAGAATTCTCTCCTCATATTTTTCATCGTAAAATTCGATCGGTATTTCTTCTTGATACCGCTTCGTCTTGACCAACTTGTGGATGTCAATTACGGGACGCCACTTCAAGTCTGAAGGTATCGGGCTGCACTCCAAAACTGCTACGTTACTTAAAACTATAACTGTGTATGTATTTAGAAATAAATTAATAAGACTTGCGATTGTCATTTTATAGAAACAATGAAGGTGCGATGCAACGAAGTAAATGAAATGTAATTAATTAAATCGAACGTGTTGTTGGTCACAGTGTGACTGCAATTTATCGACAATACTTTATTATTGATTATGTTTACGTTTTGCTGATGCTATAAAACGTTCAATATTCCTACTATGTGTGCCCAACTTTGCGAATGTGAAGCTTTCAGATGTGCATTCTCCCCCCTTGCACCATTGCTACTCCATCTGTTACTATATTCACACCAATAAAACTATATTCGATGGATTCAAACATTTGGTGATTCTTGGTGGAATGCCATCATTTGTTGTACCAATTTCATTTGTTTACTTAATTTTTCACAAAAACACTTGCACCTAAATGAAACAAGTGTAACTACAAGTGTTGTGTGAAACATCAAGATGCTGTCTGTTTCATTAAGTGCCGACAATCGCAAGTGTAAATTATATAATAGGAAGTGACTAAAGGACCAATAGCGGTCCTTTGATTTTTTAAATTATTGAAGCGTTAGTCATTATTTAGCTGTTCGAATATCTTCTTTAGCACGTACTAATAAAGTTCAATTTGTAATGTACAGTTCGGAAAGGGAAGCGGTCCTGTAGTTTTTAAAATAATTGAACCGTAAGTCATCACAAAGTGCTCGGAAAATGTTTTTTTCTGTATATCGTGAATTATGTTAAAACTACGGGGGTCGCCTCGCTCCGCTCCGCTTCGCTCGGCTCCCTAATATGCACTTTCATGTCAACCTAACCGCTGCCCCTCGCTTCGCTCTTCGTCGCAACCTATTCCTAGCGGTCGAATAAAATTAAAACTAAGGAAGCCGCTAACGGCTATTTAGTCACTTCCTTATGTGTATAAAAAAGGTATATATACACTGTAAAAGCTCAAGAGTTATTTGTTATTAAATATATTATATATAGTAAAACTATAAATATAAACAATACAATTTTCTCAAGATATATTTCGGACCCTAAATGAGCCCGGCATCAATTGAGTATACAAAAATTGACATTGATACATACAATATTTTTACATTTGGCATAGACAAAATAGGTGCGGAACATGTGCGGAACCTTAATGATATTTTAATCAAATTTCTTGTATGTCTGTCAGTTTGTATGTTCTATAAGTAAATGTAGTTATAAGTAAACCCACAGACAGACAAACCTAAAAAGTAAATAGTTAAAATATATTTATTAAATTTACAAACAAACAGACCAAATTAGACATAATAAGCATATATTTTTGTACATATTTAGCTTTAAGCGAACATACAAACTGACAGACAAACAAGAAATTAGATTAAAATATCATTAAGGTTCCGCACATGTTCCGCACCTATTTTGTCTATGCCAAATGTAAAAATATTGTATCTATCAATGTCAATTTTTTTATACTCAATTGATGCCGGTTCCATTTAGGGTCCAAAATATATCTTGAGAAAATTGTATTGTTTATATTTATAATTTTACTATATATATTTATATAACAAATATATAAAAAGGGTGATTTGTTATTAATGCATCGGGTGTAAATTGATAAGTGTCTTTAAATAAAACCAGAAGGTTGACTGAAAACACATTTTTATTTTTCTTTACTAATTTTTAAAACCTACCGTAAATTTTATACGGCCACGTTCTATTTTATTTTTAATTTGTGCGGTTATATTTCTTTAGGAGAGTGGTTCAGTATAATCAGGAAACTATGCGGTTTAAATTAAGAATTATCTTAAGGACCTGTCCATCAACGAGAAATAAAAAATAAAACTGGTCAAGTGCAAGTAAGACCCGAGGGTTCCGTAGCATTCAAATATGTTAATAGGCTTTATAAAATGATTATAATAAATATAACAAACTTATGAAAGGTATCAAAATGTATGAAACAAAACTACAAAATTAAGTTGGTCCTAACTTGGTTAACTTGTAAAGCCTAATGAGCTGTGATAGTTTTCCTTGTAATTTCGTTATTGAATAATGCCGTGAGTTTTTTACATATACAAAAACAACCGTTTAGCTGACAAAGAGGGGGCAGAACACTTGATTTGAACGGATCCCTGAATTAAAAAATGGTTTTCACTTACCCGCAATATTTTTGAGCGACCTATACAAAGACACCTCACACCATGGGACAGAGGAAAAAAAAATCATACCCTCTTTATGTGTAGAGGAGGTTTTGTTTCAACTTCTTATCTGACCATTTTATCAGCGTTATGTTCATGCCAAATTACAGCTTTCTATTTCTTAGAGTCTCTGAGCTAAGCCACGGACACACAGACAGACATAAGGACGAACATGGCGAAACTAAGGGTTCCTTGTTGACTACGGAACCCTAAAACGTATGAAAAGAAATACAATTTACAAAAAATAATCTATTTGCACTTATACAGATTGAATATCAGAATCACCAATAAAACACAAAACCGTAACAAACGTTTTTTTTTTGGCATTTTTTTTTTGGTTCCCAATTTTCGAATGAATGGCCAACCTACGCGACGTGACATGTGACTGAAAATAGACGGTATTATTTTCCCGGCAGTAAATAATGCACAAAACGTAGATTAGGCTTCGTAGAGCGTCTTCTCCGTCACCGGAGTATTAGTGCTTCTTTTGACGGTCGATATCTTTTTAGGGTTCCGTACCCAAAGGGTAACCAATAGGACCCTATTACTAAGACTCCGTTGTCCGTCCGTCTGTCTGTCCGTCTGTCACCAGGCTGTATCTCATTCACCGTGATAGTTAGACAGTTGAAATTTTCACAGATGATGTATTTCTGTTGCCGCTATAACAACAAATACTAAAACCAGCCAAGTGCGTGTCGGACCTGCGCACTCCCTTACAACAGACATGATTTTTTGTCCGTTTTTATAGATAAGGGTACGGAACCCTTCGTGCACGAGTCCGAATTTTTTAAATTCGGAATCATGACAAAAGTAGCAAAACACGTATTTTTTATTTTGAACATAGAACAGTTTCCTTTAGTTAAGGGGTTTATTTTCAACCTGTATACACAACAATCTATCGAATACGATATTATATTTACGTTAATTATTCTCAACACAAAATACAAAGTAATTTGAACATAACTAAGTCTATAAACCTAATTCAAATTCCATGCAATGTGGATTGTTCAAAAATTAATAATAACTTTATTGTTGGATACTGTCAAACAGTAAGCCATTATCGCCGATCGGAAATTGTCCATAATGCTAATAAACTGTCCCAGGACGCGTGTATTATGTACGAGTAGGTATTTGCGATCCAATATTTCCCTGGGTTTGAAAATTTACATTTGTATGTCGACACACGGGGGCGAAAGTTTTGAAATGTGGCTTTTATATGCGGACACGATATACAAATAATCTGCTAAAAGAAAAAATACAAACACACATCCTTCTATTTGTAAGTAACTTCCAATTTCCAACTACGAGTGAATTGATGCAGGATAAAATATCAAAATAGATTTTTCTTCCTTAAATAACGTTATAATATAACTATGAGTACTTTCAACTCTTTTTTCAATGCAAGTGATCGTAAAGCCCTTTTATAGATGCTTAAAAACTGTTGTTAAAGTCAACTTTACCACACTAGTGTTTTTTTGTATTGACAAGAAGTTGCCATTCTTTTCTTGTGTACAAAATACCGAATGAACTACGAACGCCTTAAACTGAAAGCAGCTTATTTCCGTTAAGTTGGCAACTTGCGTGCAGAGAAAAATTAAAAGAATGCCCGCCAAAAGTTCATTTGGTGTATTTATTGTTCGTTTGTTTCATTTATTTACTCACACTATGCTTTGTAAAACGTAGTATGATACACGTGGGTAAGGACAATAACTTACTCGTAATTTTTAAAATACTCGCTTATCCCTCGTGTTTTGTCCTCGTAATAGGCTATTGCCTCCTTACCGCACTTAAAGCATAATAGTAGTTTATGAAACTGGTACATTAATCGTGTTTTAATACCTAGTTATGTATAGTTTCATACAATACTTTATCTAAACTCATGCCTATAAACCTGTTTTCATAATCTTGGTAAAATTTGTCGTTAGCCATTTTTGATTATTCTTGTAAAAGCGTGTTCTAAAAGTGTTCATAATTTCCGTTGTTATTTCCAGAATGTCAGGTGGAGTCAAATTATCATCACCATCACTGCTGTTAGTAATTTTAGGGCTAAATAATACCTTTGACCTATACAACCACAGTAAATAATAAATAAAATGCCCCGTTAACTATGGCGCCGAAATCCAACAGTCAAAGCACATGCGCCCTAGCGCGCGCCGCCAGCCATAAACAATACTTGGCCGAAAATAAAGTTGAACTGTTACCTCCTCAGTTGGGTCGCAATATTGCTTTGTACGTATTGGTGAATACTTAATTTATAAAAACCTCAGTGGTATTTGATATTAAACTTCAGACGGCTGTATGGACTAAGTTCCCTTTGCCTTCCTATTTACATAGTATTACATGTACTGTACGTGTAATAGCAGAAAAAAATATTGTTCGGAAACCTACACTTTATATATTTTTTCTATGTTAGAGACGTTCATGAATAATTTTTTCCACTATGTAAGTAGCTTTGAGTTCATAATGAGGATTTTACGATATGAGGTTAGATAAACTACTATTAACTACTAGAGTTATACCAATAAACTTATTTATTAAATAGAGATATAAATTTGATAAGATAAAATCGTGTGAAAATCCATTAGGTTCTGAGTCCAGCGGGTACTTACGTTTTTTAAAATTGTTGTTAATAATGAGTTTAATTATGGCCTATGTTGCAAAACGAAAGGTATTTGTATAAAAAAATTCAGAAGACTATAATATAAGAAATACCGCCTATTGAGAAAACTTGTGCGGTAAATCACAGTTAAATTATGTAACTTTCCGCATTACTCTGAAAATTGTACATGGAACGATTTATTTCTTTAAAGTATGTGTAACGTATTATTATTTCCAACATGATTTAGAGCCATCGCTTACGCTCGGCTCCAGGATTGATCTGTAAGTTGGATCAAAGCCCGATCCATATTACGATCTATTGTTATTTATTGTAGCGATAATGGAAAGGAGAAGAAACAACTAATAAAGATTACTTAATTTTCACGTGTATTCCAGGGGTTATTTATTTATTAAGTATTTTTGTTTTACTTATATACAAGGGGTCAAGTTAATTAAGAAAATACAGCACGATACTGGCCTTTATTAGGGAGTAAATCATTGGTTCGTTAGTACTATTGATTATTCTGTGGTTTCCTTAAATTATTTGTCTACAGTACACTTTTAATAGCCAATTATAAATTTGCTGAAGAGTTAGATTCTCAGAATTATAAGCGAGCAAGAAATTGTCATCCTCTTTTTATAGCTCCGTTGATAGAGATTTGTGAGGGCAAACAGATTCACCCCACAGCGGTTTTATTTACCATTCAGCAAGTTGCATTATACATTATTACAATAGTATATTAATATAAATATAGTGGTAGGTAGGTAAATTCTTACTGGCATCAGATTAATTCGCTTTAGAAATATGCATCGTGTACATGTAATAAAAACCTATATTATTTTCCGGATAAATAGTGCCGCAGATTGTCACAGCGAATGTTGGTGTCTGTCAATCCGCCCACGCGAAGTGGTGATGAATTTCTTTTCTCATCTATCCTATTGCTTAGGTCGTTTAAAAATATTGCGGGTGTGTGAAAACCATTTTTCGATTCAGGAATCCGTTTGCGAAATATTAAGCGTTAAAGTGCATTTTTTTTTAGAGTCAAGTGTCCCTAGGAATGTAAACATCGCTCATAAAAACATCGATGCATCGATACACCGATGTTTAAAAAAACTTTGATGTCAAAACATCGATCATAAAAACATCGATGTATCGATGTTTTGATGATGTTTCTCTAGCTTTTTTGTTTATTCTCACAATACACCATACTTTAAATTTAATGTATTTATTTTGTTTTCAAAACATATGACACAGGTATTTATTTAATGTCATAGAATTTAGAAACAGTAATTTTGATAGACGCTCCAGCTTTCGAAAAAAGACGTTCACTAGGACAGAGGTGGTGACTTTAGGTAAATATTTAAGTGCCAATTTAAACAGTCCCGGTAACAAATTTTTCACTTTATTTCCCATCTCAAGTGGATTTTGTTATAAAGATCCGACAGTTGATGCTTTTTTTTACATCTGAACTTCGTTTTCAGATGTTTCTGACGAGTAAGTGTGTTTGTTCTTTTTTACTTTCCTGCACACGATTTTACATGAATGAAATGTCTGCTACTGACCTATATACTCATCATGAAAAATCGGTCTAAGCATCGCGTATGGATAACATGGATTTGAAAACATCGATGTATATCCAATGACATTTGGAGGTATCGTTTACATCCCTAAGTGTCCCCAGCTAAGCGGTTATTGTTTTTGGGTATGTGAAAAAATTCACGACAGTGGTAAATAGAAAGAAATTAAAAGGAAAACTGTCACAGATATAAGTAGGTTTTACAAGTTAACGAGTAATAGTAGACCAACTTAATATTGCAGTTTTGTTTCTTAAATTTCACAAGTTTGCATTTTTTATTCGAATTTTTTGAGTCTATTAACTAATTTGAATGGTACGTTACCCTCAGGTGTGATAATTTTAGGGTTCCGTACCCGAAGGGAGCCAAACGGGACCATATTATTAAGCCCCCGCTGTCTATCTGTCTGTCCGTCCGCCTGTCACAGGGATCTACAGCTTCAGCCGTAATAGGTAGAAAGTTGAAATTTTCACAAAATATGTGTTACTATGGCTCCTACAACGAAAAACAATAAAACTGAAAATAAATTGAAACCTAAGGGGGGTCACAATACAATAAATCTCGAAAAACTTGCATTGTTTGTTGTTTCAACACTATCATAAAGACATAACCTACAAGTTTTAAATTTGCACATATCATTGTACTTAAGTACTCTAAACTAAACTAATAAGTAACTTGTAGTTCGCCCCGAACTGTGAACTCGCGCTCGCCCGATTCGCGCTTGACCGATTTGGCTCATGTTTGAACTTAAAAAGTCTTTTAGCCTTATTCACTCCCCTGCCAAATTTCATGACATTCCAATAAACGATACTTGAGTTATCGTCGAAAAAACATTCATACATACAAACGCCACCGGAGTCTTTAAGTGGACTCAGAGAATTTGCTCGCTTCGCTCGCTCGTTCAATAAAATAAAAAATAAACTCAATATGTTTGTAAAATAGACACATGAAGTATACGTTTTATAGGGGTAAATTAGGGTTCCTTATCCAGAGGGTGCTAAATTGTTTGTCAGGTGGTACCATTTTAGCGCCTTAATGTTATGTATTCAATATGTACTATGTTCTTAGGGTCCTTTACCCGTATTGGGTGGTGGTACGGAACCCGTTGTACACGAGTCCGACTTGGCTACATTATTATTATTTATTACTCTCTGACACGGTAGCCCGTATGTCCCGCGGCACGGCGACCGTCCGGCGCTTCACGAATGCTATGATATCCGAACCGGCGGCGCGCGCGCGTTGGTTTAGCGTCTAATTAGAGTAATGGATGAATCCGAGGCTGCTATTATTGAAATCGACTTATCCGATGCTGGCTCATAATTGAATTCTGATAATTCCCATCGCTGGTGTTGCCGTCAACTCACGTCTTTTGTATCAATCAGATTGTTTTATAAATCGACAAGGACTGGTTGTGCTTTTAGATATTATGTTTTCAAATCAAATCAAATGAAAAATTAATTATAAAGGCTTTAACTTAAAGCTTAAAACCCTATTAAAAATAAAAAATAACCTGATTTGTTTTCTTTAGTGCGAAGAAGAATGTGTATTGTGTATGCTATACACTATATGTGTATGCCATATCATATCACTACAACACTCGGCATTATCATACTCATGATCTTCATCATCATTATTGACTGCTTGTATCCGCCCTTTTTACTGCGCCTTTTTATTGCGCCAACAATCCTAACTAAGCGGTCTTATCATAGAGTTTGTGTTTTAAAAACCATTAAATAATGAACATAGGAAATAAATAGAACAATCTTATTGATGTCTACGTAAGCAGTTGAACCAAGAACTGAAAATTTGCCCGCTGTTCTGCTCGTGTTGTAGTGAAAAAATAACCTAGAGATTGGAGATATGGGATGTATATATATATGGGACGCAACATGCGTTGACACATTGGCACAGTCCCATGTCCAAGTGACCGCAACAAAGGCAGGTGCGGCAGCCGAAAAAGCAGAAGGTGTAAAAAGGCGCACGTATGGAGCCCTTGGCGAGGGCTTCATATTTGTGCCTTTTGCTGTTGAAACTCTTGGGCCGTGGGGTCCAGAAGCGCGACTACTTTATAAAGAAATTTCATCGCGTTTGGTCGACGCTTCAGGTAACCGTTTGACCGTTCAACGTGGTAACGCTGCCAGCCTTTTGGGCACCCTTCCCAACGACGGTAGCGATCTGGCCAGCATTTTTTATTTTTTATAAATATTTAAGCTTTTAGGTTGTATTTGTTAGGTTTTTTATTTAAGATTATTTTTAGTTAAGTTTTGTAATGTTATTTAAGGTCTTGATACATTAATAAAGTTGAGTAGATACAACAACAGAATCTAACTACAGATAAGCCAGTATAAATAAAATATTCTAGAAACGACGAGAAGACTGGAAAGTGGACTAGAAGAAACAGCAGCGGGTTGTGTCAGAGATACCACCGCTTTCTCAAGTGGATACTTCTTTTGTCGCCTCTCTACTCAATCACAAAGATATTTGTTTACTAGGTACTTTTTCGCTTATTGAGTCATTTCTATATTTTCATTATTCCATTAAAATTAATGTAATTATTAACTTATCAAGAAAGATAATGGACGATTAAACAACAAATCTTCGTTGAAATAAAGTCGATCCGGAGGTGACGTACTAATTCCCTTAAACGAGATGCGAACAAAAAATACTATTGTTTTTGTCTCCGTACTTGTTCAGGCGCAACTCGACGGGGTATGGGGTGTTTCTGAGTATGGACTGTGTAATGCAAGTCTCAGTCCACCTTGTACACCCACATTTCAAAGACGGTTATACGTCTGAGTGTGATGGGCGCGGGAGCCCAATCGCAGTACCTCGTGCACAATATAGAGCCACAGTTGAACGTGCCTTCCGAAGCACGTAGACCGGACACAAATGTGCCGTTAATTTGAACACCGGATTAGTAGTCGAGACTTTGGAACTACTTAACTACAGGGCGGCGGGGGGGGGGGGGGGGGGGGGGTAACTAGACCACAGAGGGGGTCAACTCCAAGTCGATCTTTGTTTCTAATTACTTACCAAGCTTTCTGTATGAATATGGCTGTAACAGTAAAATTTATCTTTTCTTTGTGTCTAAAGTATAACATTCTCATCGTTGGGACGGAATAACTGGAGAAAGTATGCTTCCAGAGAAACGTGTCGTAAAGATATATTAACATATTTGAAAGTCATCAAAATAAAAGACACTTTAAGGGCACAAAACAACAGTTATACTCCCTGAAGGAAAAATATGATATTGCTTTTAAATATGAAATATTACGCCTACAAAGCGCTTCTATATGAAGAATAAGGGTTTACCCTTGTCACTTTATGCTCTTAGTGGCGCGCCCGCCCGCCCTGGCCGCCCGCCCGCCCTGCTGCCGTGGCGCCCAGTGCGTGAGCGGATAACGAAATATGTCTCGGTAAAGAAACTACTTGCCGCTTTTAATTTTGAGGTGAAACAATAAATTTATATCAAGTTGCGTGACGAGGATAGTCGCAGACATGATGTGAGGTCTTTGTTGTGGGTGTGGGGTCAAAGTGAGAGTCGGGTGGAAGCTTTCACTTTGTGTATTATCTTATTTAAGATGGTACTAAGGTTCCTTACACCGGTAACAAATGTTACAAGAAGAATGTGGAAAATATTGGTTCGTATAGTTATGTAATGAACATTCTAAATAAGTTTAGCTCCGTGGTCTAGTGGTTCAATGGTCTCGACAGCTGATCCCGAGGTCGCGTGTTGAAATCCCTTAGGGGCACATTTGGCACGTTAACTGGGTCTATATCTGTGTTCAAAGTACAGTGGTGGGGCAGACCACCCACCAAGCTGGGACGTTATAACCGTCGGTGAAACATTGGTATACGAGTATGAGTTGTGAATTAGAAAGTTCTAATTCCACGATGATCTACCTTAATCTGAGGAAGTTAGTAAGTACTATCACGGAAAGTTCAAGTCGTTCACTGTTCGAAAAGTAAGACATCGTATTTGTCCCCAAGTTTCAATCGAATTTAATCCCTTAAATTCAGTAGATAACAAAGCGTTCATTCGCAAGCTAAATTAGTACCAAGAATTCTCAGTTGTCGGTGCATTTTGCTCTAAATTCCAATCCTTGCCACATTCAGCAGTAACTATGAACGGTTAAGTCCCAACAAGTAAGTTTAATTAACCTCTGCGCTGTGGCGGCTTGCACCGCGCTGACGCGGGCTGATTTACTCACCTTCATCGACTATACAGCCTTCAGGTCGGGTCAACTGATCGCATTATGGGAAAACTGTAGAAAAGTTTTGGGTAAACTTTATTTTTCTTATTTCAGTATCAATTAAACCTTCGAATCACGACGTCCTTTGGTTTTTGATAATAAACAACACTGATACCAAAAAATACAAACTAAGTGTTTTTTTTAATTGTGTTTGTAACCTAATTTCTGAAATGTTATTGAATTATTATAACAAAATGGATGAAATATCTGTAATAACCGTTTACTATTACATTTTATTTTCATGTTCAATATTGTTGCACAATTTTGCCCGCTTCGCAGTCAACCTCTAACGGGAGCGCCGGGTGGAAGTGTGAGTGAAGACAATATGCCATTAGTTTACACTAACAATTACTAGAGCTTTACGCCACTTTGGCCATATTTTGAAAAAATTAAGCCATTTATCTTCTTTTCATTATTTGTTTTATTTATTAGCTGAAAGACCTACCAAGCTTTTAAACCTTCACACTGTTCAAGCAAAGATGTTCCCCATTTTGGACTCCTAGCCAAAGATGTTCTTCCTTTTGGACTCCTGGCCAAAGGTGTTCCTCCTTTTGGACTCCAGGCCAAAGGTGTTCTTCCTTTTGGACTCTTGGCCAAAGATGTATCTCCTTTTGGACTCCTGGCCAAATATGTTTCTCCTTCTGGACTCCTGGCCAAAGATGTTCCTCCTTTTGGACTCTTGGCCAAAGGTGTTCCGACGTTTTAGGGAGTAACCACGGAAAAGGAAAATTCCTGAAAAGTTTAGCTAGTTTTAAGGTTTTTTTTATGTTCTAGTAAATGTATTTAAGCTATGAGCTAGTGTCTGGAAAATATAAATTTATAAAAAGGCTGTTTTTTGAAATAAGCATTGTGCTTACTGATTATTGAAGTTTAACTTAGCTATAACATCAGAACCGCTGGTTAAAGTTTAACTTAGATAGGTTATCAGTACCGCTGGTTAAAGTTAAGCTTGGGTAGAACATCAGTACCGCTGGTGAAAGACATTTTGTAATTCATAATGGTCTTTTGCTTGGCCACCATCGCGTCTGTGAGGCCTGGGATGAAGCGCACTCGCCCGAACGGTATTTACCTATTTACCCATCTTTTGAAAATCGGGTTTGCACTTAAATGAAAGCGAAGGATAGAACATCAAGTTAACCATTACGTTACGTACGAAATTTTTGTTATTCGTTCTACACGATAATATAATACTATTTACCTGTTTTTCCATAATGCTGCTCACCTTATAAAGAAAATAATGTTTTTACCAAATTCACCCTATGAAGTTATAAATATCTAGCTATTTTGTTATGTCTTCATTTTAATATGTTGCTCTTATTCACCATGAAAATTTACATATAACTGGTCTCAGAGTGAGTACTAAGATGTTCTTGTACATTGATACTCTCTATATGAAATATAATATAATAAATATGACAGTGACGGGTGTCACGGCATGAATCCCCGTGGCGGTGTCAGAGGTGTTCCGAGTGTGAACTGTGAAATGCAAGTCACAGTCCAAACTCGGCAGGCCCGCGTTTAATCGACGATTATTACGTCCCAACGTGACAAGACGAGACAAGACAAGACAAATACCCTTTATTGTGCACCATTTGAATAGAAAACTTACAGTAGAAAACAATACACAGTAGTTTACAATTGGCGGCCTTATCGCTTAAAGCGATTTCTTTCTGACAACCTTTGGGTGGAAATGAGGTCAAGAAGACAAAACATGAAGGTGGTGTACATAAAGTAAATAACAATTTAATTTGATAATATATTATACTAATACTTAAATACGAATAAATACATAAAAAACTAATAATAATATATGTACTTGTAGATATATATCCATAAATATATTATAAATATAAAGATAGCGTAGAGAGTCATACCATACGTAATAAAATAACATGGGTGGGTGGTAAACCCTATAGCCGTTCTTCGGGTACAAAAACACGCTGTTTAGGGCATGCAGGTTTCCTCACGATCTTTTCCTTTACCGTTCAGCAAGTGGTAAGTATTAGGTAAGAAAACAAATACCAGGCATGCGTTTTAAGTTCTGTCGTTTACATATTTGCCGCCAATTTTGAATTTAGAACTGCTCAATATTTAAATTTGGTGAATGAATTAGGATTAATGCAATTGTTTAGTCACAGCGTTGTTTTGAATCTGTCAGGTCACGTACGAAAATGAATCTTACTAAGGAAAATGTCCGTGCAATCATTTTCTATAACTTCCGAAGAGGCCTAACACGGATTCAGTGTTCCGAAGAGCTAACATCTGTGTTCCATGATGAAGCCCCATGTCTGCGGACTGTCGAACGCTGGTATTTTGAATTCCAACGTGGATATACCAGTCTTAGTGAAAAATCTCGTGAAGGACGTCCAAAATCCGCCTTCACTGAAGATAACATTGTCGCTGTGAGAGATCTAATCCTCGAAGATCGTCATGTGACATATCGGAAGATAGAGGCGTTAGTAGGAATCTCAGGGACAACCATTCAGATCTTGCATGAGGCGCTTGGTGTGAGAAAGCTAGTTTCCCGTTGGATCCAGCATTTGCTTTCCGACGATCATAAGAAGGCCCGCGTCAGATGGTGTAAGAAAACTCTTTAAAGGTCCAACCGAGGAGAGTCAAATCACGTGTACGACATCATCAGTGGTGAAGAATCTTGGATCTATGCCAACGATCCTGATTCCAAACAACAATCCACAATCTGGGTCTTGAAAGACGAACCAAAGCCGACTAAAGTTGTTCCCTCTCGAAGCACTTCAAAGAAGATGGTGGCTACGTTCGTGGTGAAAACCGCGCATGTTGAGACAGTTGCACTTGAAGATCGTAGAACTCTTAATGCAGAGTGGTATACCACAGTTTGTTTACCACAAGTCATCGCCGAACTTCGGAAATCTAACCCAAAGCGGTGCATCATCCTATATCATGACAACGCAAGCTCACACAGCGCTCATCAAACGATTGAATATTTGATGCAGGAAAACGTAGAAATTCTAGACCATCCTCCATACAGTCCTGACCTAAGCCCTAACGATTTCTTTACATTTCCTAAAATTAAGAAAACTCTTGGTGGTCAAAGGTTCCAGTCCGGTGAAGAAGCAGTCAACGCTTTCAAATCAGCCATATTGAACACCCCCACTTTGGAGTGGAATAAATGTTTTAATAACTGGTTCGAGCAAATGGAAAAGTGTTGTATACTACGTGGAGAATACTTCGATAAACAATAAAAGGTACTATTAGGTTCCAGTTGTTTTTGTTTCTTCAAACGACAAAACTTAAAAGGCATGCTCGTATTATGCACATACATTCCGAAAAACTCATTGATGCATGCCCAGCCGGGATCGAACCTGGATCTCATAGATTGAGAGGCCAGTGTTCTACCCTTGAGCTACCGCCGCTAAATCATTATATAAAACGGAATATTCTTCTGATAATACTGAATTACTTTTCAAAATGATGTAAATGAAAATATTAAATTACTCTGCAGGTACTCGTAAGTGAAATTTCCAAGCAAACTACAAAAAAATTAATAATGGGCACGTACATGTTTGTTCAGGAACGTTTTTCAGTATACCCAGTAGAGTATGAGTTAGCTGTCCATTACCACCCGGTGGCATGCTATTGCTGACTAATACTTGCGAAAGAATTGAAAACTCGTTAGTTTTCCTTCCTTCCGCGTCATGACTATATATTCTTTCTACTTAAGTGGGCTTTTCTTTAGAAAATTCGTTAAGACCCTCGCTTACTTGGACGGAATTTCGATTAGGAAAAGACAAAAAGGGCGATTGTGAAACGACTAAAGTGGGAAGTAGAAAATCAATTAAAGAAAGTCATCGATATTCGACCGATAACGTCTGTCAGTGTTAGTGGGAACCGACGATAAGATTGTCTCAGCGGACCCCTAACTTCATCTATTTACTGCGAAAGTTGCCTTATTTATGTCCCATCTATTATTTCAATTCAGTTTAAACTTATGTACGTGAACCAGGCACTGGAGTGAAATTTATTGTTATTCTGTTGTTTTAGTGACGAAAAGAATTAACAAGGTTAACTTAGCGCTATGTTTTCATAACTGTTTATTTAATCTATTAATTAACTATCTGCTTACGTTTGTATTATTATTGTACGAGTTATATTTTTAAGCCATTGTGAGGGTGTATCTCATCCTAATACATTTTTTTTGTATTCCGTAACCAAAGAACGAAGAAGAAAACGAAGCCATATTAGTGTCTCTCTGTCTGTCCGTCCGTATGTCACGGTAGCTCGTAGCTCATAGACGGAAAGTTTGACTCCCGTCGAGGTGGATACGCCATCACACCACTTTAATAATGGTACCACTCGTTATTTTTGCGTTAGTTTAGTTTTTTTTACTATAAAATTCATTCTCTTTCGTTTCAGGGTGGTTTCAGGTTACTTTTCTTTTCTATTTTTTTTATTAGTATTTAAAAAAGCTCGAATTGACGGGAATCTATTACTATGTATTAATTTCGTTTGTTTTTAGTATAAAGTTTGTTTGTTTCGGTCAGGGCACCTTTTTTTGGATATAATTTTTTTATTTTTATATCATTATAAAGACATGTTATAATAATAATTACAATAACTTAAAACATAAAAAGTTATCAATTTACAGATATGAACTTTAATTATATTACTCGTTGTCTTATTGAATACAATACAAGAACGATATGAGCAACAAAACCTTTGAAGCTCAAAACTAACACAACCTTTATATTGAAATAAGAAAAATAATTGACTATTTTGACAGTATGACTTCTTAGTGTCAATAAAAACAGTTTGACGTATATGATACATTTATGTTTATGAACGCTAATTTCATTCGTGAAAATATTCGATTCTATCAAATTTTATCAAAATTAACTTACAGTAGTTATGTGTCATGGCTTCAACAAATTTAAAGCGTGGTAAAAAAATTTTTGCTCAATCTCGTGAAATTGTAAAAATGTATATAACTATTTTAGAAAAGAAGCTAATTTATTTAAAAAAGAAGAAAGTACATATCATTTTTTTGTATATATTGTATAAAAATATAGCTTCTGTAAATAATGAATGTTCAAATTCATGTCGCTTCTGCATAATAAATTTCTTAGGTCTACCGGTTAGTAATGCCATCTTGGCAGGTGCTATATAGGTACATTGCGTTTATAATACTTCAAATTGAATGCTACCTAAAAGTAATCGCGGTAATGTATTTCGTGTCATTTACTTCTCGGGATTTAGGCGATGATATCCGAGAAAAGCCGAATCGTTAACTGATTTTAATCGTATTGTAAGTTTCATTTGTTTAACTTTTATACTTTGAATTTTATTAATGCCTAAAATACGTCGATTTCGTCACTCACTCACTGATGACCATCAAAACCTCTAGGGTACTTCCTGAAGTCCTAGGAAGCTGAAATTAGGTATGCAGGCTAAAATTAGCACACAAACAACAGATAAATTAAGAAATCTGTAACTTTCACCCTCCAAACCCTCTTAAGGGCGGTCCGGTTCTGTATTATTAAAAATATATATTCCTAACATCCAAAAGTCCTAGAAAGCTGAAATTTGGTATGCAAGCTAGGATTAGCACACAAATAACAGATAAATTAAGAAATCTGTAACTTTCACCCTCCAAACCCTCTTAAGGGGGGTCCGTATTCCTAACATCCAAAAGTCCTAGAAAGCTGAAATTTGGTATGCAGGCTAGGATTAGTACACAAACAACAAATAAATTAATAAATCTGTAAATTTTCAACCCCCAACCCTCTTAAGGGGGTCCGGTTCTGTATTATAAAAAAAAATATTTCCAACTTTCATAAGTCCCAGAAACCTGAAAAATCTGACTTGTAGAGTTAGGGCTTGTAGAGTTAAGAGCTTGGCTCCACATGAGATCTGATAACTTTTTAACCGGGAAAGCGTTATCAGCTTGAGTCTTGGCTTGAGAAGGTTAAAGTTTACATTATATGTTTTTGATGGGATGGGGTTTATCTCAAAAACTTGGGAATTTAAGATTTCTGTTTATTAGTCACTAGAAACAGTTTTGAAAAATTAATACTGAAAATGACGATTCATTATGTTCTTTGCAAGCTGTAACCAAAACAAACAAATTAACTCCTCCACCGGTTACTGCCTTGACCGGTTTTTATTATAAACTTAACATTATTAACCAAAGCTATGTTTTTTTGGATAACGGTTAAATAAAAAGTATAGACATAATACACTAAGTAATTTATTTAATATCATCATTTACAATGTCAAAATCACACATTATATTTCTGTACAGTATTGTTAAGTAACTCAGTACTAAACCTAGTGATATATCCCTTATTTTTTAATAAAAGATACATAATTGTACACTTAGTTATACTTTTTTCGATTAATTGAACAAAATCAATATATTTTTAGGTGATAAAGAATTTTGTTGTCGTGCAAGATTCGTTTTTATTTACATTTACAACAAGCGTGAGGGGCAAGCTTTGTTACTGTAGTTTATTCTAATAACAATATCTTATACGTATTTTATTTGTTTACTAAGACATGTAGGTAAATATAACCAACAATAAAAACAAAACACTATCAGTAACATAAAAATTTGTATCTAAATGTCAACCATAAAAGTAAAACGTGATAAAACTAGTCATTAATGTTTTTATGTTTGGCACACTTACTAAGTCTATAGTTTATGACGACATTTGCAAAGCATGGCGATGTACTTTCGGGGAAAATTCCGCTGTTCTCTCTTAAAACCCGTGTAATGACGAGCGTGAAAAGTAAGTCAACGCAGTTACCCTTGATAGTACATTTAGGTAGTAGACATTGTGGATATTTGCGACAAAGTTCACAGTTACTTATTTACAAAGACGCGTGTAGTAAGAGGTAGGTAAAGGAGTAAAGTATCAATTATGTTTACAAAGTCGGAAGGAATCTTTATTTTAGGCCTTTATTTGACGTGTCGTTGTTTAATCATTATTCTGTCAAAATAATTCAAAACTTTTCGAGAATGAAGATGCACAATAATTTATCAAAAGGAAGCAAGTTTAAGAATTTGGAAGTTATAATGATAAAACTTCGTAAGGAGGGTTAGACTTTAATCTTATAAGCTAATATTTGGAAGGTAAAATTAAATTGATCATAAAAATATAAAATCTCACTTTTTTGTCTTCAAGTAAGATTTTGATATGGCACAATTATGAGGATGATATGTTCCTTGTTTTGAAGATAATAGAATGGGGACGACTACACAACGCTTCGCATTCGTTAGGCTACTACATTAAAAAAATTAAAGAAACATCACAGATATTTTTCATTTTAAACAAAATCAAGAAATTACTGCGATTTATCAATACTAAAAATAATTGAAGGTGACATATTACAGTTACACTCGTAAATATGAACTTGGTTCCAAAAAAACGGTATAAATTTTCTGAAACTTGAAACGAAGATAAGCTACAAGAGTCCATCAGACGATAAGGTCGATGTGGATCAGAAGTACCACCACCATGAACGGTGGCCGCCAGCATGCGATACTCCTGCCACCTGCAACAAATATTTATATGTTATTGGAAGTCTAGGGTTATTCTTGTTGAAGAATAACGTAGTTCCTCTCTCATTTGGCAAAAGTAAAGGTATAAATCCAAGAATTATTCATTACTTATTTAAATAAACAGAATACTTGACTAACTTTACCCTTCTTTTCAACAAGACTAATTGAATGGGTAGAGTTAGGCATATATAAGTATTTAATTTTGTTTACGCTGAGGTTGAGGATACAACACTGTAATTTCGTCCTCATTAAAATGTTTTCCTTTAAAACCATCTACAAGTTCTAAAATATGACGATAAAGCAAGTCACTCGTGCACGGTGGTACCTACATATTGTAAATCCTCCATAAGCAAACAAGCAAAATGATATTTGCTTCGATTTAGATATATTTATTAGTATCTCGTGTATTTGCAAACAAAGTCTCATGGGAGATTTTCATCGGGCTAATGAGTGATTGTTTAAATATCATCATTATTGGACAGTAATAGGTTGATGATTCGTGAGTTTTTTGTATAATTTTATATTCATAAAGATGTAAGGCTTTTAACTATGGTGTGATTTTAATGACTCTTGTCAAAATTTTACAGTAAACAATATTTTTCCATTATATGTCAATATATTTATATTTCCGAAAAATAAATTACATTTTTGAAAAAATAGTTTCCCTACCGTTCGGTTAAAAAAAAACCCTCTGTATATTATTCCACCAGCCTATAGTGTCGCTTATAAGGATCAAATTCTGGGAAATAATGTCAAACGGTAAACTAAAGGAAAGTGCTAATTTTATATTAACTTATTCATATTTTCGTACATAACTCATATTCTTCGAAATTATGCTTAATTTTCAACACACATGTGGACTCAACGATTGCTTAGCAACCTGCATTTAGCATCATATATATTTTTTCAACACACTTGCTTATAAAGTAGCCCTTATTGCAGCGTTCTTATGGTCATAATGCAGCATATTAAACACGCGTGCTTGTCGCACTAGTGTTTTATACATTACAGTTTTTTTTAAATCTTAGCAAAGAGTTTTGATGTCCTGAGAAATAGTAAAGTTTTTGCAAATAAATAGACTGACTCAATTAAAATATAATAAATAATAATTTAATTTCATCAAATTATTGATTTTTATCAACAAATTGACTCATTTTTTTCGTTGTAAAATATTCAGTTTGTTAATATTTGGCTGTTTGGATTTTTGCGTCAGAGCCAAAATCCATCTGCGCAAAAAACAAAATCTCCGACGCCATTTTTTCAAAGAAATTTTTTCTGTGGTTTCGATTATGTGTAAAAATAAGACAGTGAAATTTTATTATTTTTCCTCGCAAGTGTGTTGAAAAACGTCGTATGAAACGCGTGAGCATTAGACATTACACTGTCGGCTCCATTACGACCCCGCCATTCGGCTCGGGCTGCAATCCCGCTTCGACTGTAATGTCCAGCTCACTTGTATCATAATGTACTATTGTAATTGTAGGTAGTTACTAGATAATTACAAAAAATAAAGAAATATTTTTTTCGATATATTTCGGCCCTCGGTATGGAGCTGTCATCATATTTTTCTAATATAATAAATGCCGCAGTTTTGGTTTTCATCAAAATTGGTCCCGCGAATTCTTTGAGCATCGCCTACTTGAAAAAACCGGCCAAGTGCGAGTCAGACTCGCATACCTAGGGTTTCGTAATTCGACAGTTTTGGGAACAGTCAGGAAGAAGGTATTTAAAATCTGGCCCCTAACTGTTTATGATAACTAAAAAAAGAATTCATTGTACTACAAAAGAGAGAATCAAATATTTTTATACCGTAGTCAAAATAAAACGTAAAAGTAAATAGTAAAAGTATAAAATCTTTAATATCTACAATTTGATAGCCATATTGTATTGTTAGACTACTTTTTTTATTTTTCTTCTTTTGTATTGGAAATATTTTTAACGATTTAAAACTTTTCAATATTTTTATACTCTGTCATGTAGGCAAGTCTATTATTGTGGCAAATTTGAAGTCTTTATCTTTAACGGTGCTAAAGTTATGAGGCTGTGACATACGGACGGACGGACGGACAACGGAGTCTCACCATAACGGTTCCTTTTACCTTTCAGGTACTACGGAACCCTAAAACTAGCCCTGTATCAGTCCCGGACAGGCTTCAGGGCAGACCGGGGAACATCCCGATGGGCCGACGACGCCCTGATCAGCCGCTTAGCTTTTATAATAACCTGCTAATTCCTAGATTTTATTAATCTATGCTATCCTTCGCACGGTATCCAAAAGTTACACGTAAATATTATTTTTTATTTTAAATAATGTTTAAATAATTATTGTTTTGTTTGCCTGTACTGTTTCACCGATATAACTTTGGCATTTTCAAGACGAGTATCGTTCTTTGGAAATAATGCGCCGTTCACCGTCACTTTCAAACGGCCACTGGTTGGTATTTAGTTAACAATAATATTAAATGAGTGCAAAACCGTTATTTATTAACAATTTTGTAAGTCTGCTAATGCGAGTTCTGATAGTATTCATGCTTAAATAAAATTAGTATATTAAATGGTTTAATAAAATTTTTTTAAGGAAAATTTATTTTAAGGAATTTGGCAAATTATTTATAATAAATTAAAATTTATTAAAAATATAAATTATAAAATTTTTAATTTAAAATAGTTAATTATAATAATTAAAAACATTCCGTCGCCGTTGTTTCTCTAAACCGGTCGTCTGCGCTTGAGTTATTCATTACCGTGCTTCGCTACGATAGAACTCGTACCTGTAGGTGCTTATCTGCCGCGTTGACCGAGCTACTACTACGGTCAAAGAGTGTACAGAGACTGCAGAACGGTCACTCTGTTCTCCGAACAATGGTATCGTGCAAAGTCTGTTCCAAAGTGGTAAAAACTTCAGATCTAATTAAGTGCTCCAATCCTAAGTGTACCAACAAATACCACTATGATTGCGTCGGCCTCAAAAAGAAGGATGCTGCTGCTGGCCCATTATCTATGTGGAAATGTCCTGATAACTGTGCATCAAGAAGGCATGATGCTCTTGAAACTAAGGATGGTGAATCTTCTCTGGGCTCGTCCCCGGCGCAGAACCCCAGGATGGTTGATTCCCCACTACAACACTTTGATACTAAGAACGAAGCACTCCTTAAGGATATTGAAGAAATGATAACCAAGCAAAACAAGGCTAGTCAGGAACAACTCCTAAAAAATCAAGAGGAGATCAAAAACAACTACGAAAGAATGATTGAAGCCATATCCAAATATTCTGAACATTACGATCAAATTATGCGTGAAATTAAAGATCTAAAAAGTGTTCAAACTAAAGTTTCAGAACTTGAACGCAGAAATGCTACTTTAATAAAAAAATGCCAGGATTTTGAATTGCGAATTGGTGACCTCGAGCAAAGAGCTATTTCTACTGATATTGAAATAAGGGGAATTGATGAAAAAAAAACAGAAGACCTGCAAGGGATTGTGAAAAGCATTAATAAAATTATTCGCCCTGAAGTTGAGGCACCTGATGTCAACGTCTATCGTTCTTCAGCTAAAGCAGGAAACCCACGGCCAATCATCGTGACCTTCTCGTCAAAACAAGAGAAAATCAACTTTCTTAAGGCTGCTAAAAAATATAATACCTGTGAGGATCACAGTAAGTTGAAATTGTCCGATATTGGCATAGGCATCGATCCAAAATTATTCATTTTTATCTCAGAAAGGCTTACATCACGGTTAAAGTATTTGCTTGCTATAACTAAAAAAGAAGCCAAAGCAAAGGGTTATAAATATATTTGGTCTCGTAATGGAAGAGTTTTTGTCAGAAGGGAGGAAGGTGCCACTAGTGTGCCTATCTGGGATGAAGGCGCTCTCTCTAATCTTTGACTTTTCGATGAGCATTTTATTTGTGCCGATTTTGTCTTTGTTCGTAAACATTCTGTTTGCTTTCTTGTAGTCAAAGCTGTAATAAATCCCATTCCCCTATCATATAATACCCATGTATGTATATTACACCACTCTTTATTTATTTACATTATAATGAATTTGTATTTGAATCATATCTTTATAGATTTGTTTTACTTGTCAGTGAGTTATAAGCTACCCTACGTTGCAGCCAAATCTTGCTTTGTAAAAATAGCCCTACTTACTATTACTAGAAGATTCAATTTGGTTTGGGTTTGTCCTTCCATGCCAATAAAAATTGCCTTAACTAACACTCTCACACATTGCTTTGTGATAGATAATAATTTAAATTCACCCCCAATTTAGATTACTTAGACGATTTTGATGAAAACGTATCTTACGTTCTGAGTGACTTAAGTGAGTGTACTGCGTATGTTGGTACAAGTAATTTGAAAATATTATCGTTTAACGTGAGGAGTCTTGACGCAAATTTCGAAGAATTTAAAATATTACTTGGACAAACAAAAGTGAAGTGAGATGTGATATGTCTTTCGGAGTGTTATCTTCGTACTAATAAGAAATCAATTAACATTGACGGGTATCAACAATTCAGATCCAGCAGAGATTTTAATAAAAATGATGGCGTCATTTTGTTCATTAGAAATAATCTACCCGTTACATGCCCTGAAACAAAAGAGTTGCTTGAATGCACTAATTTAATCACTACAATTGATAACAGTATCTTGATAATTGCTATCTATAGATCACCCTACGTTAGGGATTCATCAAAATTCTCAATTAGCTTAGTTAATTATTTACAAAATGTATCTAGTTACAAACATGTCATCATTACAGGTGACATAAATATAAATATTTTAGATTTGGAGAATGCACAAGCACAAAACTACACCTTTCAACTACAAGAGCTAGGTTATCGGCCGGCTATCACAACACCCACAAGATTAGCTTCTGGATCGTGTCTGGATCACTTTTATATCCGGTCTAGGAGTGAACATGTGGCTGCAGTGTACCACACGGGAGTCACAGATCATTCATTTACAATATTAGGTGTGCAAACAAATGCTCTGTGCGGTAACAAGAACAAATCTGAATTCTTACGAACCGACTTTAAACAAGTTAATACTAGAATTAGTGGCGTGAACTGGTCTGAACTTTTTGCTATCTCGGATGTTGACGATGCTTTTCAATTCTTTAACAACACACTAGAAAACATAATTAACTCATGCACTTTAAACAAAGTAAAACATAAAGATTCAGTTATTAAGCCTTGGATGACGGTCAGCTTACTTCACTGCTTAAAAAAAAGAGACCTTCATCATGTTCGCGCACATAAAAATCCTAATGATTACACAATTCAAGTACTTTATAAAGCTTACCGTAACACTTGTAAGGAAGCCACACGCGTAGCAAGAGCATTGTACTATAAAAATCTCATAATGGAAAATAGACAAAACCCTAGGAAATGCTGGCAACTTCTTAATGAATATACTTATAACAAAAGGAAAAAAAGTCAGGATGATAGCTTATCTAAATTAATAAATTCCCTTAAAGTAAATTCAAATTCTCAACCTTTAAATAAAATAAATGAGTATTTTGCCTTTGTAGGCAAGTCACTCGCCACTGATCTGATGTATCGTACTAAGAATAATATTGACTCTTTAAATTCTCAAATTCATAATCAGTCTCATAACTTCAATGGTTCTCTGTTTTTCACTCCTGTCACAGAAAAAGAACTTTCAACAATTATTACCAACCTAAAAAACTCGTCTTCTCCTGGTCTCGACAAAATTCCCTCACTAATAATAAAGACGAACCTTTCCTCTATTTTGCAACCTCTGACGTATTTGTGCAATTTGAGCTTGTCTGAGGGCCGCTTCCCAAATTGTCTTAAGAAAACCAAAATTATACCCATACACAAGGGTGGAGAAGCAAACGACATATCCAACTATCGGCCGATCTCGTTGTTAAGTGTAATATCAAAAATTCTCGAGAAGGTTGCTAATAGTCGATTACTAAGCTTCCTTAACAAACACAAATTACTTAGTAAACATCAATTTGGTTTCCAGGCGGGCAAAAGCACAGAGGATGCTATATTGGATGCTACCACTCAAATAAGCAAATGTCTTGATGGCGGGGGAAAAGTCATAGGAATTTTCCTAGACTTAAAAAAGGCATTTGATACCGTGGCTTTTCCGATACTTCTCAAAGAACTAGAATCAATAGGCGTCCGTGGACTACCTCTCCAATGGTTTAGAACCTATCTCTTAGATAGAAAGCAACAAGTCTTTATAAAAAAGTTATCAGATGAGTGTAGTGTAAGCTACGGTGTCCCGCAGGGTAGTGTCTTGGGGCCTGTGCTTTTCCTTATCTATCTAAACAAGCTATGTGACCTAAAATTAGAAGGGGGTAAAGTCATATCATTTGCTGATGACACGCTTATTCTCTTTACCGGTAAGAAATGGGATGTTACATTCGAATTGGCTCAAAAAGGATTCACCGAGGTAATGAACTGGCTGGACTCTAAATTATTAACTTTAAACAAAAATAAAACTAAATATATGTGTTATTCTATTTATAATAATTCTCAACAAACCGATGATCTCACTATATCTACTTGTCAACATGCTAACTCTTATACTGGCTGTTCATGTTCAAATCTAAACAAAGTGTCAGAAATACGATATTTAGGTGTTATAATTGATCAAAATCTGAACTGGAAGCCACACATAATTGCTATTACTAAGAAACTACGATCACTTATCCACTTTTTCTGGCAACTCCGAAACATTTGTGATGTCAACCTTCTCTGGTGTGTTTATCATGCCCTAGCACATTCCGTCATTGATTATGCTATCCTTGCTTACGGAGGTTCTTGTAAAACTACATTGAATCATGCACAACCAGCACAAAATGCAATACTTCGCGTCATTGCCAGAAAACCACCTCGATATCACAATGAAGACCTTTTTAAGGACACGTGCATCTTGAATATTCGGCAGCAATATATGTACAGATTAGTTATCTACTATCGGACACATACAGATTTGCATAAGATCAAAACACATAATATTACACGAACAGCTCAACGAGGTTACTTGACGGTAGATACTACAAATACTTCCTTTGGTCAGAGGTTTCACTATTGGCTGGGTCCTAGACTTTTTAATAAGATCCCTGACAATATCAAGGATAACTTACAAAAGAATAAAAACACACTCAAAAAGTGGATTAACAGTCTTGGGCTGGAAGAGTCCGAAAACTTGCTTAAGCTCATTATTACATAATAAAACTGATTTTAATGTGAATAAACATAATTTATATTTAATTTAATTTGACATTTAACACAAGCATAATTTATATTTTTAGACTTAGTCATGCACAAATTTACGTAACTTATAAGTATATCCTATTTAGATATTTGTTTATACATATATATATATATATATGTAGGTATACTTTAATATTTCCTGTTTATGTATGGTATATTTTTTCTACTTATACGTATGTATATTACATTATATTATACTTTTATAACTCCCCTTATTCCAAATTCCAAAACTTTGACGATTTTGCAGTTTTTGTTACTAAGTTATTAAATAACTAATTATTAAAAAATAACGGTACGGAACCTGCTCATTTCTGCGCGGGCCTGCCTTAAGAAATGTGCAGACACATAAATTACGTGGTAGAATTGAACAACGTCAATACAAAGTGACTCAACTGTGTAGTTTAAGTTACATAATAATAATAATAAAAAATAAAATTAAATTATTTACAGTTATGATCTTGTAAATGCTCGGGCTGATTGTAGTTCCCAAGCGCCCCAATCCGGGCCTGATGTACACGAGGTATTTTGTACAGTACAGCGGGCGGCGCGGGCGGGCGGCGGCGCGTTATCTATCACTCGCGCCTCACTTCACTGATGTAGCTCCGAGCTCAGAGCATTGTGAGCACTACGTACCTATGTTGCTCATCGCGTGGAAATAAACTTTATGACGTATTTTTATTAAAATACACTATTGAGTTGAAGCTTCAGGGGGACAGTGAACTTAAATTTAATTTCAATTTAATCATCTTATTGAGGACTAGCCTTCCACCCGCGTCTCCGCCCAAGTTGTTCAATCTCTTCCCCGTTTTACGCTTGGGCGTCATTGTTGTGATTGTAACATCACTTAATAAAGTTATAATAAAATATAAACTGTATTATAGCCCTTGAGAATGCTTAGTAGCGAAACTGGTAGGACATAATTAAGAATATCCATATTTATATGGATAGGTACAAGAGTTTAAAATAATCATCATGATGCAGTAATTTCCACCAAGTGCCAACAATCACAAGCATCACCTATGTACAGACATGAATTTTTATGGTTCCGTACCCAAAATGTGCCAAACTAAGCCTCCGCTGTCTGTCTGTCTTTCACAGGGTCTATAGCTTCAACCGTAATAAGTAGAGAGTTGAAATTTTCGTTTTATTACGTGTAACTACGGCCTCCACAAGGACAAATAATAAAATAAAAAAAAATTAAGGGGTGTCCCCATACAAGAAACCTCAACATGGTTGCATTATTTAAACGTTTAGGCTCTTACTTAAAGACGGTAATATGTACATAGTTTTAAATTTAGTCAGATTTTAAGACATACTATAAAGTATAACAAAATAGTAGTATATACTAAAAGTTATTGCCCGTACCCACGTGTATCGTACTACGTTTTTCATAGTGTGAGTAAATAAAACGTTATTAAAGAAATAAACAAACAATAAATACTCCATTTAAACTTTAGGCGGGCATTCCTTTTCTTTTTCTTTGCACGCATACGGAAATAAGCTGCTTTCAGTTTCATGCGATCGTAGACTGCTGCATTCAGTTTGATCGTCGGACGATACCCGCCTGCCACTGACAGAAAGACCAAGGAGGTCATATATAAGTCATGCGTTCGTAGGCTGCGTTCAGTTTGTTCAGTTTAGTTATGTATGACTTATGAATGACTCATAACAGGTATAACAGGTATCCTTGGTCTTTCAGTCAGTTGTAGGCGGGTATCGTCTAAAGATCAAACTGAACGCAGCCTACGAACGCATCAAACTGAAAGCAGCTCATTTCTGTCAAGTCTATCTATGGTACAGCTTGGCAAAAAAGAGTTTGGAAAAAATGAGGGCGCTATACCACGACCAAAATATTTCGTTTCATCTGTCACCGCGTCAAACTCTTTTTTGCCAAGCTGTACTGGCAACTTATTTTCAGTAAAAAAAACCGAACAAGTGTGAGTCGGATTCGCCCGCCGAGAGTTCCGTACAAATAAGTAAAAGTTTTAAAAAATCTACAAAAAATTTGGTCACCCGTACAAGACCACGCATACGTTGCTTAACCTGGATTATTTTATATTTTTTTATTAAAAATGTACAGTTTTAAGGTTTTTTCGTATACTTGTAGTATTAGGCGGTATAACTTGCCAAATTTCATAGTTCTAGGTCAACGGAAAATACCATATAAAGGTGAATGGCAGGTCTAGTACTGAACTTGACCCGGTGTTATTTCCATGAATCTGTGATGTTCAATCAATGAAATCAAGTTTAATGTAAAGGATTCTGCCGAAATAAAACCTGTATCAAAACCATGAACGCCTAAAAGTATGGAGAAACGAGACATTTGCGTTTTTGTGACATGCTCTATACATGAATTTGTATAAAGTTACTCAGCTTGTACAAAGTTACACAGCTGAACTGCATGTAAAGTACGTAAACATTATAAGCATATATTTTATTTCCCGTATAGTATAGTGTATATTTTATTTCCCGTATTATTATATATTTTTTTTATATTCTAAAGATATATTATATTGTGTAAATTAACTTTGACTTGTAGAAAGTATACTTAATGTATCTATTTTGCAAAAATAAATATTTTGATTTTGATTTTGATTTTGCATGAATCGGAACGATAAAGTAAAAAAGACAAAATGAAAACTCATTGGTCAATCATAGAGTCCTCACCACCATTGAAGTACAATGGATTAAGGCATTTGGGTTCATATTCCAAAGGTAATAAAGACTTCGTCGCAGGACTTCAGTGGTGGCGTGAACTCTAGCCATCGACAGCTCTCAAGATGGCAGTCATTTATTTGGATTAATTTTTCAGAAAAACATACTTTGCCACCCAGACTTTAAAAAATCATGCATTTTTTTCCAAGACAACCCTTTTTGCGCTTTGTATAATGCACGTAATTTGATTTCTTGAACATGCCGTTAAAACGAGAAAATTGCGGCCGCCAACTGCCATGATCCTTTTGATGAGAGTATCGAAATATACGTTTTTTGCGGCATAAACGGCCGTATCTTTTCTTACGTTAACTTAGAAGTTTGATTTATTAACAAGGGACTGTAGACTTGAGTGCACGGTTTTAATTTCAACTCGATACCTTTACGCGTTCCCGAAATAAAGGGTCTTGACAGACGGACGGACAGACAGACAGACAACAAAGTGATCCTATAAGGGTTCCGTTTTTTTCCTTTTGAGGTACGGAACCCAAAAAATTAAAAAACAAACTAGTGTGGTAAAGTTAACTTTCACAACAGTTTCGATGCTTAAAAAACTGTTCTTTACGAAAACTTGCATTGCAATAGTAGATTGTTATTTGTAATACAAGGGAGGTAAGCTATCAATTGCACCTGAGGTATTTAGGCACACGAGCGAGCAAACCGAAACACTCTACTTTTCATCACTAATGCGAGAAAATAAAAAAACCGGCCAAGTGCGAGTTGGACTCGCGCACGACGGTTCCAAACCATTATCTATAAAAAGATAATTTTACTGCCCCGATTTTATTTTCATGTGCCTTTTTCTTTTTTTTTGTGCAGTCGTGTCTTACTGGCCAGTGTGATCGTTTTAAAAATAAAACTAATGTAGTTGCTGTGTTAACATTTAAACGTCTTTTTAAGATTTTATGTAGCTTAAATATATACGCAAATCACATTTTTCCATATAATAATATAAACATAAAAAACAAAATAACAAAATAAAAAGGAAACAGGCAGAAAATATTTTTTCCATTGTCATTTAGCAAGACGAGAGATTTCTTGTATTATTAACTCAAAAAGACGAAAATTAAAGGTAATTTATTTCAAGGATTAAACGAAGATGGAATAAGCTTCTAAATCAATATTCCCTCTAACAATTACCCACCAATTCAGAAAACTGCTATTTTCCTGTCGGAATTCAGAAGGATTCCTTGGATTTTTAACTAAAACAGACGAAAATTACCAAAAAATGTATTTGTAAAATAAAAAAAAAACCTTTTTAAAATCACAATAACAAAGTAAAAAAATCTACCGTGTATTTTTTAAGGTTTTAAAAGGTGACTTTCCCAAATTCATACTAAAGAATCGGTTAGTGGTCAGGACCAAGGTTCAATGACCCATTCTGTGAAATACGCAAAATAGAATTTAGACTTCCTACACTAATTGAGTTGAGGTAGTTCTTGAAAAACTATAGATCCGCAAAATAATATTTCTCGTATTTCACGTACAGGGTCATTGAAACTGTGTCCTGACCACTTACTGAGTCTCCAGTATGAATTTGCCTGTATAAACAAAAGTTTACGATTATACCGGGTGTAAATAGACTGCTAACATTAAATGAAACCACATATTCTACCGACACTACTGAACCACTTTTCCCATGAATCATACCCGCGGACACCCTTAGTTTGGGAAATAATCGAGTTCCAAACAAAAACGCGTGAACCTTGACGCACCGGCATACGGGCGAGTTTAGAGAGAGCGTCGTCCGTCAAACAGCTGTCACGTTGCGGCGTTCTAAAATAGACCTTTCTCCTACGAGATAAAGTCTTCGAGTTACAGTTGAATATCTTTTTCTCTGAAGTTTTTTTTTTTCGTATAGTTGTTCAGTATGATCAGTAAAGTATGTGGTTTTATTTAATGGCCGCACTCTATTTACTCCCGGTATAATCAATCGTGTATATTTATTTGGAAAAGTTGTTAAGTAATACCAGTATATAGTCGGTTTCACTTAATAATACCTTTTCACTTTCAGGCGGTCTAAGTTTTATAAATTATGTGATTTTCTTACTCTAGAATTTAAAAAAATACTGAAATGTATAAAACAAATGTGACCGTCATAAAACAAGACAATATGGATATTGCATAGACAAAACTTGTGTAAACAAAGACCTTTCCGATAACGATATAATCCCACAAAATTCAATAACAGCCCCCATTTGCCCCACTACGGCTTCCTCTAAATTCATAACATTCGGTTGGACTATTCAAATACTTTTTTGTGCACGCTAACGGTAAGAATTGATTGTGTGCGGTGTACATTGAATATTTAGCAGGGTTAAGTGTGTATGCGAACTCGTTGAATGTTTAATCCGAATTCGGAGGTGGCGGGGCGGGGACCGAGCGAGGGGCGCGCGGGGCGAGGCGTGAGCCACGGGGGTGTGACCGCATCCAACACTCGCTGTCTCAGATCAGAACTTAGTAAGGAGCTTACTTTCTTAAGATTGTCTGTGGTAACGAGGACGTGAAGAACGAACAAGACGACAGGAATAAAACTGGTCAAGTGCGAGTAAGACTCTTGTCTTGAGGGTTCCTTACGTACCGTTTAAAACACAAACTTAGTCCACAAGCAGTCATGACTCGCAAATTTAACTAGACCCTAATTATCTATGAAACTCTAAGAATCCAATAGGTCTAATTATTTTGGGCTATAATTATTTTTGAATAATTACATTTAATTAGGTCATTTTCTGTTTCTTTTTTCTAGATTTAAGCTCTATCTGATTATGACAGTTTCTTATTCCACTGGAAATAACCTATAGGTTTAATTGTTAATTCTTAATTAATATTGTTATTCCTATATTTCTCTATTTTATGCAGGTGTTGCATTTAATTGCATTTTAGTAGCCCAACCTAAATATTTTTTGTATATATTTCCCTTATTAGTACATATATTTTTTATATTCTAAAGAAATATATTGTAAAGATTAATTTTGACCTGTAGAAAGTATAGTTTATCTATCCATTTTATTAAATAAATATTTTGATTTTGATTTTATGAAGTACGGCTGGTTTGAGGTACGAATCCTTAAAAATCCTCGCACAATTTATCGGTCAGAAAAAGAAATAGGTCTATTTTGCAATAAAGGTACATTATATTTGGGGTCACGGCAGTGCCCCCGCCAAGTCGAGCTAAAAAGCGGCACGCCGTACCATCCTTTTCTTGAAGCAGTTCAGGTCATTTTCGACCCCCTATAACTTCGTTGTAGATAAAACTAGAAGCCTGAATTTTCGGTAACCAAACAGGCATTGTATAACACGGTATATTTCAAACAACATTCAATTTGAACTAGTAGTTTAAGAATTATAGCTAGTCAAAGTTTCTCAATTTTGTCACTCACTCACTGACTGACAGATAATCAAAACTCTAAGGCACTTCTAGCAGACATAGAAACTTCAAATTTGGAATACAATTAGTGTTTAGTATATAAATCAAGAAAAAACTAAAATATTTTGCAATTTCGGTCCAGTGCTCTAGATACACTAACTGCATAAATAACTTTGTAATCCCATATAAATATAGTAAGTAGAAGGTACCGGAAAGGAAAAAAGGAGGACTATCTACAAAAAGAAATGAGATGATATCAAAAACAAAACTTGTAAAAAAAACTAAGTCTCGCAACTTAGTTCTTCTACCGTAAAAAGTTGTGAGATCCATGTAAATCCAAGTCGGTTAATTTATTCCTCAGGGACATGAGGGTATGTAGGGACTGAATAAATTAACCGACTTGGATTTACACGGATCTCACAACTTTTTACGGTAGAAGAACTAAGTTGCGAGACTTGTTTTTTTTACAAGTTTTGTTTTTGATGGCATATACGTATTACAGTTCAGATCTTATGTGAAAGTACCCCATTCATTTTAACTGAACACGAACTGAAACAAAAAGTTAGTAGTTGTGGATCGATTGTTTTTTTTATGCTCTACAAACATAATTATCGAATAACTCTAGTATATTTTTAAATCTTTGTTATAATAAAAAAAAATGCTTTTGTCTGCGGTTTCGCTCGCGTGGAAGTCTTTAAGATAAAAACTATTATAATAAATTTTCGGCTTGTCAGTTATTTTATCAACTCTGTTATTGCCTATCTATTGACCAGGGTCAATACGATAATAATGAAGAAAACCATATTCAAATCCATTAAGGGCCCTTGAGTTACAACTGAGCAGGCAGACCGACAGACATTCTTAAAATTGTTGGTTTCGCTTCAGTAAAATACTAGTGACCCATTTCATTTATACAATATTCAAGAGTTCCAATTAATAGTGTAATATCTAATTTTAAATCAATAAATTTATTTTCAATAATGTACTCTTATTTACTTCACATCATATACAAATAAATAATATAATATTTTCATTGTAAATAAATCCACCATTCACATTACACTATAAGCTCGCATAACAAAAGAACTGCTGCGCTGAGCGCCCACGCGCTCTGCATAATGTATATACTATCTACCCTTGTTTATTAGTCTATTTTAATTTTATTAAGTTCTAAATATACGAGAGAATCATACCCCCGGGGTGTTTTTTGATTTTTTTTAATACGTTAATTGGATTCTGAGATATGACACTTTTCATTGCCCAAGTCGGAGAAAATACGACCAAATTTTTCATTTTATTTTTAACAGAAGTTTTAGAGATTTTCGATATTTTTTTGTGTATTATAGCTCTCGTTAATGTTCACATTATGAAACCAAAGTCATTACGGTAGAACACATACTGGCAGAGTAATCGCCTTGTAACACTATCGCTGAAAACGTGCCCTTACCAGCAGCGAGCGAAAAAACATTTTCAACGTTGAAACGCACAGCATTTGCCACACAAAATAAGTATCTGGACGTCTCACTGCAAGATTTCAAAACAGAAATTGTTAAGGTTCTACTTAAAACTAAAACCTTATCCGCTCTTTATGAAACTATTAAACCGATAACTGGGAATTTTTTCGTTACATGAAGGTTTTTCAACAACTTTGTCTTAGTGTTTAGAGATAATTTTAAGATACTGAAAAAACTTCATTTACCGAGTTTTGATTTTGGAGAGCCACGCCATCGCATCGCCACGGAGCAGTGTGTGTGTTGGGATTTATAAAGCCGGCTGTAGAGTTACGGTTACGCTTTTTAAGTCTGGTTTTTTGGCGTTAAGATATTGGCTGACTTGACATTGAAGGCATTTCGTTGTGATACATTTATCTGAAAAATGGTAGGTAGGTAATTAGGCCTTTTAGTAATAATCAAATAATTTCCAATAATTGAAATAATTTTGGTACCCTAGAGCAACATGGGGTTAAAACTGTACTCTATAGGAGCGAAAGAAAAGTTCTTGAAAAAAATAAAGAAACACTATATATTAAACCACAAATCTTTACAAAGGTTACAGTGAGACCCTGTTATAAGTTAAGTATAACCTGAGGTTTAGGGATCTCGCGCTTCCTCGTGGAAGTTACGAAGTTATTTACACGTTTAATTAAATAGTTAAACAAATAAAACTATAGATCCAATAGAATCTAAAGAAACTATAACTAAATGTGTGTGTGATATGTATTTGTGTTGGTGTAATGTATCTACAGTATGAGTAAATGTGTACGTTATTTAACGGCCTATCAAAGAAATTCGCCTTATTCTTATGTAAATCCTACACATTAGTGAAACATGAATGGCTGTTTAAAATACAGCCTCTCACAGTTTCCGATTCACTCAGCTACGTCCCATCACAAGGCTCAGGTCCAGTTAACGTGAAGCCCATCAGCACAAACAGCTCGAAGCGGCGCTGTAGCTCGCTAGTCGCTACGTGATCGCACTTTAACTAAGCGTCAGAGACTTCAGACCACTTAGCTTTTAAGGATGTAGCAGACCTAATTTTGTTACGAGACACTGGCCGATGCCGTTATATTTTTTGCGGCTATAAATTAGTTTTTTTTATTTTACTTATTGTTGCTTATTGTAGAGAATCCCGGGAAGTATATACATTTTTGTCGATATCGTGATATTTTCGAGAATTCCTGTGAGATGTTAAATAAATTAAAGTTATTAAAGTTGCGAGCGTATAACGTATTGGTACAGATTGTTTATTATTCTTAGATTTACGTTCCGAAAATACCAATATGGGTTTTTAAGAATACTATTTGGGGAACAGTTTAAATTATCAGAAACAGGTTTTCTCATCCAACTAGCAGAAATCACCCTAACTAACAACTTTTTCACCTTTGATGACAAATATTACCACTAACTAAAAGGAACTGCCACGGGGACTCGGATGGCTCCCAGCTACGCCAACATTTTCATGGCTTCAACTGAAAATGCTTTCTTAAGTACAGAGACGCATAAACCTCTCGTGTGGAAAAGGTTTATCGACGACGTATTTATGATCTGGCCTCACAGCCGGGACTCTCTAACAGCCTTTCTTGACAGACTGAACAATTACAGCCCACTTAAATTCACACACACCATCACCTTTTTGGACGTAGATGTAAGTATTGATAGCCATAACAAAATTCATACATCTGTTCATTTCAAAGAAACCAATAAACTACAATACCTCGACTTTCATAGCTGCCACCCTCCACACATAAAGAAATCATTACCATATTCTCTATCACTTCGTGGCCGCCGGATTTGTAGCACCGATAGCGCACTAACTAAATACCATAACAAAATTTACAGTGGACTACTTAAGAGAAATTATCCCGAACAATTCCTACAAAAACATATGCACAAAAGACCACGATATTCCAATACTAATCCCAACCCCAATCCCAATCATTCATCCCAAGAAACTCGCCTCATCACCACCTATTTTCATGGAAGTAACAAATTAAAATCGCTTATTAACGATCATCTACCCATACTCCGCCAGAACGATGAAACGAAAAATCTCTTATCGACCAACCCAAGGATATTGTTACCGCCAAAATCCAAATTTAAAGTCAGTCCTTACCAAAACCAAACCAAAAATCGGAATCACCATCTACACATCTCCTGGAACATCCCCTTGCCGACGGCCACGTTGCAGAACCTGCCCCATCATAACCACTAACATTCATATCAACACACCTCATACATCGGATACATACAGAGCACAACCAAACACCAGCTGCAAAACAGAAAACTGCATATACATCCTGGAATGTCGGCACTGCCCGGCATTCTACATCGGCGAAACAAAGAACGCACTACACAAACGCATCAACCAACACCGACACACTGCCAAAACAACAAATAACATTTTACCCATACCCACCCACACACGCCTACACAACCAGACTTTCAACCAGTGTTTCACCGTAAGAATCATTAAATCATTCCATCCCCCACTAACTGACATACAGCTCAGGACATGGGAGTCCTCTTTCATATGGGCATTTGGTGCGCATTATAGCCACGGTTTAAATAAACAACACTGAGTACCTACTGATACAGACACCAAGGTTGCCTATTGTTAAAAATTTTAAAGTAAGGTTCTGCCCAGATAAAAAATCCTATAAAGACCTAGAATAATTAAAATAAAATCATATAGTTGTAAGTTAACCTACAGACAGACGGACAAACCTAAAATGTAAATAGTTAAATATATTTAAACTTACAGACAGACAAATATAGACATCATAGTTTTTTGTACATATTTAATTTTAAGAGAACTTACAGACAGACATACAAGAAATTAAATTAAATTATTCATAAGATTCCTTAGTTTGTCTATGCCAGATGTGTTAAATATATTTTATTATTAAATGTCAATGTCTTTAAAACTAAAAGATAAAGGTCTAAAAAAACATGTCTGTGAGTTCCACATTGATAAGGTAAGTATTCGGCCCAGCATATTTAAGCAAAAACTCTTGAAATTTAGAAGGCAAGGCCTTAACCAACAAGGATCCACACATTGTCTGAGAGCAGTATATCGAAGGGTTCACACATTAAAAGAGGACGGTTTGGTTTGCCGAGGACTTCAAATTGTAATAGAATTACGGGTGTTCCTGACATGAATTATTGAGACAGTTCCGGATTTTAATATAAACTTCGAGATTACGTTGCAAAGTAGGAAACAAGTTAATATACACGGGAATTCGACGTCCCTATGGAGTATTAGAGATTCCGGTATAACAGTAGAGTTCTGTGTTATTCCACCGTTCTGCTTTGCAATAAAATTTGCTTAGTGTGAACAATTATAGGCCAATATCTGTTTTGACTACCTTATCCAAAATCTTGGAAAAAGTGTTAAACTGAAGACTCGTAAATTTTTTGAACAAAATCAGTATGGTTTCCAAAGTGGCAAATCTACAGAAGATGATTTACTTGATTTGACAAACACTGTCATTGAATATGTGGATAGGAGGATCAAAACCATAGGTATTTTCTTAGATATTTCAAAGGCTTTTGACACGGTCTCTGTCCCTCTCCTGCTAGATCGACTATATCACATAGGTGTAAGGGGACTTGCCTTTGATATTTTTAAGGCCTATTTAACGAACCGTTCTCAGTGTGTAACTATCGATAAATTTACTAGTAAGGATGAAACTCTATCCTTTGGAGTTCCACAGGGAAGTTTCTTGGGACCGACTCTCTTCTTAATTTACATAAACAATCTCTGCAAACTACAAATCCAAAACTGTAAAATTGTTGCGTATGCTGACGACACAGCACTTCTCATTAAGGGCAAGACATGAAAACATGTACATAAAAATGCCGAATGTGCTATTAAAACGGTAATGAAATGGTTCTCCTCTAATCTTCTGACACTTAATACTGAAAAATCTCAATTTATCACTTTCAGTGCCAGAGATTACAACCAACCTTCCCTTGAAACATATAAACTTAAAGCTCATAACTGTGAGTATACTAAAGGAGTCCAAGAATGCAGCTGCCTACAGTTGAAACGATCCATCAGTGCAAAATATCTGAGGGTTATGATTGACAATACTTTAAGCTGGAAACAGCACATTGAGTACCTCACACCTCGTGTCAGAAAATTGATTTACATATTTAAGAAGCTTAGATCGTGTGCTGACCAAAATACTCTTTTTATGGTTTATTATGCACTTGCTCAGTCAATTTTGTCCTATGGTATTTCTGCCTGGGGGGGGGGTGCAGGCATCACATCATTTCTTAGCCTCGAGAGGGCACAGAGAGCTGTGTTGAAGGTAATGACTGGTAAACCTTTTATATTCCCTACAACTGAGCTGTACCAAGAATGCAAAGTTCTTGCCGTCAGACAGCTCTTTGTGCTTCAGATAGTTCTGAGAAAACATACTCTCACTCCTTTCGATCAAAATCTTCAAAACCGAAAACGTCGGTATGATCTTATTTGGAAAATTCCTCCACATAAAACAATTTTAACCAAACGACACTATAAAATCATAAGTGCACGTCTCTATAATAAGATCAACAAAGAAATCAATATATAGGTATATTCTCTTTCGTTGCGTCGATGTAAAATTGCTACCAGAGCGCATGGCTTCAAACTTTGACATTTAAAGAGACTGAGAATTTGCTCGCCCCTATAATCTAGAAATATATCAATATTTATTATATGTCTATTTACTTATTTTTTTCTTTACAACTACATACTTATTTATTACATCCATAAATACATTTAGATTAACACACTCACATTCTTACCCACTCTTCCTTATATATACACATACATACCCCTCTTAGTAGTAACCGAAAACTGATCCCAAGACCTCGGTGTCGTAGGGCTAAGATATCACATTCACACAAACACATACACACACCCTCACACCCTCTCTCTTCCAAACCATACATACACATAAATACTCTAAATCAAGTTTCCTGCTTTCCTTCCGCTTACAGGATTTTAAATAAATAAAAATGATAAAAACCTATGCATTAATTTAAAGTTATTGTAATAGTTTACTCGTACTTATTGCGCTAACACCACATGTACTTTGTATTCTAAGGGAGAAACTGGCTTCTGGATCACAGTTGAAACTACTTTGGAAGCCAGTTGCTCAAACTTTGTTATAAATGTTTTTGCTCAATAAATAAATTTTATGTTATGTTATGTTTGTTTTCCACAAAAAAAGTTTAAATTATATATTAAGGGACTCTTAAGAAAATTATTTATAAAATAAAAAATACAAATAAAAAAACACTATTAATCCATAAATCGTACAAGGTTTACAGTGAGACCCTAATAAAAGTTAAGTATAACCTGAGGTTCAGGGATCTCGCACTTCCTCTTAGAAGTTACAATGTTATTTACACGTTTAATTAAATAGTTAAACAAATAAAACTATCGGACATCGATAAAAAGCAAAAACAAAAACAGGAAATATACAAAAATAGAAGTTATAACCAAATGTTTGAGTAATATGTATTTGTGTTGGTGAGGGTGAAAATTAATGACCATTTGGACGATAGTGACGAGTGGTGTCATGAGAGTATTGATCTTGACCATTATAATATAGTCAGATGATTTCGCCTGACTAGTTTCACTGTATTCGTACAGTTTCTTCGGAGGTAAACATGGTTACGCGGCGGTTCCCCGTTTGACACTATTAAAATCGTGAGTAGTCGTTTCAATATCAGTATGAATCTAAACCACGAATCTTTTAGTAGTAAAATAATACTGTTAGTTTATTTTCTAACTGATTTATGATTTGTGTTTTTCATATCGTTTGTTCTTATGTAGACTAACATTGTAATAGGTATTGTTTTTTAATTATATTTTGACATTTCTTTTTACATATTGACATAAACATTTTACAACTAAACGTTTATTATTAAAATTTGACTGTAAAAAGTGATAAACTATATGAGACAGGTAGATGATATTTTGCTTAGTATTTTAACCTTCTACCTCAAAAAGACAGATAAAGACTAAGTTTTTTTTTCCTCATGACATAATTTCCTACTGTCTTGTATATTTGTATCCCTTATTTTAAAGTTAAATACCTTGTTTAGTACAATAATTGTAGATGTAAATAATATTGTAATAGCATTTAAGTCACATGAATCAAATGAAATCAAAATATTTATTTTGCGAAATAGATACATAAAGTATACTTTCTACAAGTCAAAGTTAATTTTAATGATTGAAAAATAAGGCAAAATTATAAAAAAGACATGTGATGATCTTGCTAATTTTCTTGCCCTTCTTCTTAGCAAAAGTAATCCGATCGGTGGCTTTAGGCATAATTTCTACATATTTATAGTTTATTTATCTATCAACAATATTTAAACAAACATAGACCTAAATGAATAAGCACCTTGCGGAAATAGTTTATTAATATTCTATGTGAAATTATATACATTATTATTTACAATTTAACAAAAGATAATAAACTAAAATCCTAAAAGTAAAAGAAAAAGAAGAACATATGCTATAAAAATAAAATTAACTTAGAAATAAAACCTTAACTATCAAAAAGTCCGCCCCTCATCGTACCCGGCGCAAAGGTGCCCATTGCGCTAGCCGCGTTCCCGTGTTGGATGGCTAGGGAAATCCGCCGCGCCAAGTACGACATGGAGCGGTGGTCTTGGCACCTGTCTTCTCTTCTTTCTATCAACTTGCGTTCATTGCGTTTTGAAGGTATATACAATATTATTATTTTTTTACTTATTTTAGTATATTTTTGTTTAGGCAGTATGTATATTTATTAATGATCTATTTAGTTTATTTATCAACTTATTTATTAATTGCATTATGTATATGACGGGTTCAGGTATGGGTGTCAGGACGCCGATCATCAGAGTCACATGCCACGTGGTCGTTGACACGTTGATCTCGTAAATAATAACACAGTCAGATGGTTCACGATGTATGTATTGATAATCTTATGTAACACACTTTAAATACAACGCGATGCACTAGGTCAGTGGTGCCCAACTGGTGTTGCTCCGAAAATCTTGACGAAATTAGCCAAAAGGATTAGTATATACTATAATTTGTCCTCTGACATTAATTTCTTACCCTCGTTGTATCTCTGGCAACACCGTAACTGGAATTCACGGACGGGGATTCCCAGCGCGATGAAGTTCATCGAGGATGCGTTAAAAAATGAACTTCTATGTTAATCTCTCTAGATTGCCTTGTCCTTCCTCACGCAAATGCAGTGCAGATTGCGAGAGAGTTTTTTAGCAAAGTGAATTTGACAAAGAAAAACACGTAACAAACTGGCAACTTGGTAAATTGATCCTTTATTGCTTACGTATGACGCTATTAAAGACGGCAAGACCGAAAATTGTACTGAATTTGAACCAGCCGATAATATCGTCGCTCTCGTTACATACAGGCATATCTCACTTTAATGTAATACATTTTATAGTTCGCATGGTAAATGGAGCTTTGTCTATTATTAAGTCTTAGTATTGATAAAAAGAGATCAAAAATAAAAATTGTATCTTGAACTCATTTTCAGATTTGATTTGATTTGATAAAAATGTGTAACATAGTTATATTATGTACCTACTTAGTTATATTATTATTCAAAGAGCTTATTTAAAAAAATCGTACTATAATTTACGTCAAAAACTATCTTTTTAATTTCCATGGACAATAATTTTTAGATATCTCGAATGCAATACTGTTCCTAGTGCAGGCACGAAGGGACAAAAAATGTTTTTTTTTTTCGAGTATCACCTGGAGGGTCGTTGAACCTTGTTCCTGAAGACTAACCGAGTTGATTTATAATTATAGTTTGATAGGTAGGTAATGCATGAGTATGTTTAATTTTGTGTTGACATAAGTTTAGATAATTACATGTTAGATATAATTCAATAATTATTCCATCCATCCATCAGCCTGTTTCGTCCACTGCTGGACTCTTGGCGGTTCTCCTGGAAGAAATGCCCATACCCACACACGCTGGGCAGGCGAGTTGGTGAGCTCGGTGCCGAAACCCTTGCACCAGTGACGCCGGTGCCCATCACTAGTCTGTTTTATACAAGGCTCGGCAATTGGGGATGGATAAACCGCCATCCATCGGTCCAAGGCAATGGTGGGCCGCCTGGTTTTGCCTAAGAGCTGTTCTCTTACTTTTGATAAATGGAATTTGGTAAATAAATGGAATAATTATTGTAATTTAAATCACAATAGTATTTTTTTTGTAATATATGTGCTACAAGTTGGCTTTAATAAATTAATAAATAAATATTTTTTTATTTTATGCTATGACATTTTACGTTTCTGACATTTTGCGTTTCTGACATTTTGCGTATCTGGCATTTTGCTTTTCTGTCATTTTGCGTATCTGACTTTTTGCGACAAGGCTTAGGAATCTGGCTTTTTACGTATGTGAAATTTTGCAGATCTGACATTATGTGTGTAATTCGGCAAGACAAAAGATGCAAACAAGATTGTACTAAGTAGAAACTAAATAAAAAATAAAAGTGTATTTTGTACAACCCCCTAGAGATAACCATTGCATTAATGGAACAACTTTCTACCAAAATAAAACAACGGACCTTTATTACTGCGTTCGTGCCTACCTATATAGTCAGTATGTGTCTCATGTGTGTCTCGTAGTGGATCAACAGCATCAACCTTGCTACGACGTAGCACAAAAGCTCACGCACGTCTGGCTACACTTATCATAGCAAGAGCTACAATTCCGTAGTTTGAAAGAAAAGTCCATAAGATTGGCATTTGTTCTGAGCTCCCTGCTGCGTGTATTCATTCACTTTGCTGAAATTGCGAAAAAACCTACACAAGTAAACTAAATTAAATTTCAATAATACAATGCAATATGTTTGTAAGACAAAAAGAAAAGAGATCGCAATTAATTGTTTGTTGAGTTTTTAGTTTCTCTGACGCTTAATATAAACAAGGAAATGAGAAGTTATTAAATTAGAAATTAACCGGATTATGACAATAAAAAAAAAGCAAAGTCCTTTTAAAATTCAATATTAATATTAAAACAGGATCATATGCAGATTGTTTTTGTGAAGAAACACTTATGCTTCTTACGTGTCTTACGCGTTCTTACTAATAAACTAATAAAATTAACAAATAAAACTATAGTAGTTAGAGCTACGAAAAGTAATTTAAATATAAGCTTAAAATAATATTATTGCTGCTTTTTGTACTAGGTTAATGACAACTTGTACAATAATAAAAACACTGTAAGTTGCGACTTCGATACTGGGAGTTTTAACTAAAATGCTAAGAGATCCGAAAACTATGTAAATACTAAACTTGTTGAAATAATACTATGTTACTAGCTCAAATTATATTCCAGCAAAAACTAAAGATCTTCATTTTTATTTTAAGTGAATATTATAAATATTAGCCCACTCTGTTCATAAGCAAACAAAATCAACGAACTAAAACATCAAACAGAAATATTGTGTTTAATGACATTTTATGAATTCCTAATAAATATTTCATTGCATAAGCTTATTTTTCCCAAAAATTTGTACGAACATAGTAAACCGTTGTAATTTGGGCCTTTCTATCTATCCACCCCAATCTAAATTTATTCTTACATAAACTCCATAATGACGCGACCAACTCGGTTGTCAGGGCGGCCAAATGTAATAATGTTTCATTTCGCTATTACGTGCATGCTCCAAGAAACTTGCTAAGGCAGTACAATCGTGCTGAATTCGTCGCGGGCGCAAAATTTAAAACTTTTTTCAGGAGAAACATGGTTTTGGCAAGATTATGGACGTTTTCAAACTTAAATTTGTTTATTAATCTAGATAACATTTTCGATTTCGTAAGTTACTAATTTTGTCGCTTAGTTGATATTTATGTCGAAATTCAGTATTTTTTATTCGGAGGATTGTAATTTGAGGCTGTTACAGCGAGCCACATATCGCTCTGGATTCCATTTGTTTTTCGGGACTTTTATTATAATCCTAAGTAAAAGGCTTCACGAATCTTACCAAACATATTTTTTGTGTTTTGAAATAATGGAAAGAGTTTGCTTAGTTGTATTATTATAAAACAGGATTCTAAAGAAACCTAGATAAACCTAATTTGTGAAACGTGCAAAGATTCATTAACCCTCTTAATTCTTATATAAAAACAATAGATCACAGTTCAGCTCATGCTGAGCTCATGGCTATGATTAACATCGGACAAACTAATCCTTCCCTTTTACTGGGCAAGTAGAGCGTGTTAGCTCGATATAATAAGCCTTTTGACTTCGGAGTTTCTCTTTCGATGACACATAAAATGAAATACACCCCAGAAAGTATCTACAAAAGTAAAATAACTGCTCTGCCGATACAGCTTTTAATGACGTCATTCCAGAACATGACGAGTCATTTGCGGAATAGTTTTGCCATAATAAGGGTGTTGACAAGCCATAGCTGAAATTTATCACCACTTGAAGTAAAATGATTAGTCAGTGAATTGGGTCTTGGTCTTACTGTCCAGGGCGCGCCAGGTGCATTAGAAGTAACCCTTCGGTGCTACAGCTAGAAGTGCAATATAGAAGCAAGTGAGAGTGAGGGAGAGGTAGAGGGCAGTACCTGAGTCCGAGACGTGCTGCGGGTGCTGCGCGCGGTAGACGTGGTGCGCCACGTCGCGCTCGGGTGCGCGGTCCAGCTGCGCGCGCAGCACGCTGGGCCGCTCCGTGCCCCCGTCGCCCACCCCCGCGCCCGCCCCGGCGCCCGCACCGGGCCCCGCCCCCGCAGCTGAGCGCGTCTGATTGGCGCGCGCGCGCGCACCTGCAACACGTCTCGTTATCAGCGTTTCGACAATTCGTTGGTGTCTTTTTAAAGCTATTTTTGATAACGATGTATGTTATTATAAATATACTATTTAATATGTGAGAATCACTCGGAATTTATAAATGACATATTAATTTGATAAAAAACTAACTATATAACGCCAACATTCTAATATCGCCTTGTATGACGTCATCGCTGTATTCGTAGTACAAGAAATTAGATATTAGGATGTGTACATGACCAACATATCGAGAACACTGAAGTCAGCGGAGCTCAGGCCAGGATAAACATGTAGCCTTCGACTCGATACGATTTTCATTCTATTTGAACACTTTTAACTATGAAAATTAAAATTTTAAAGAGTTTTTAAACCTACCTACCAACATACATCTACTCATATTACATTGCGTTTTGTGTACGTATCGTAACAATGAGTAATAAGTTCAAGTTACTTGATTTATTATCATTTCGTAATATATAATCGTACTAATATTCAGTTCTACTTGTATATTACATTCTTACCAAGGTCTGAGCTACCGCTTGATGTAGTTAAAACAACGCAACAAAGGGTTATGATGATGTACAAAACAATTTAAACTATCGAGAATTTTCAGTGAGATTTTAATAAGTAGTCAGGTTCCATGCTTTTAAAAGATGAAAAAAAAACAAGTTTGTAATAATATCTACACAAGTAAGTATTAAAACAAAGAACTTCATAATTTGATAACAGAATACGAAAATTGTAAATAGTCTAATGACGTAATGGTGGAACTTACTTTCTTTGTTCGCGTTACTCTTCATCTCTGTAGCTTTTGGTGACGTCGAGGGCATCGGGATCTCTGAAATACGAGCATCATTAGGGTTCCGCATATTTGACTATAGGTTACAGACACAGTTCTGTCATTTCAATTTCAATGTTGTTTTAATTGAAAATTTCACACCGATCGTCGCCGGGTGCCAAACACATTATCAGCGATCTTCAACAAAACGTTGAATTCAGTAAACATTAAATCTTAGCTGTGATAGAAATACATTTTTATATTTTTTAAACACTTGGTGATTTATCCATCGCAAGGAGATAACAAATTAATTTTATATCATTGCGGTATAGAAAATCAGAAAAGTAAATCTGGACGTGAGGAGCTCTGAACCGGGTCTTCTAGGCGCCAAGCCAAGAGGCTCATTAATAATGTAAGTATCTTATCTATACATGTTGTTGCGGTAAGGGAAAGTACACGCGTGAAGTCGCAGGTCTTATTGAGAACTGGAGAGCTCAGTTCGTAGAGCAACCGCCCGGTAAGCGAGAGGTCCCGGGTTCGAGTCCCGGTCCAGAGCTCCTCACGTCCAGATTTACTTCTCTGATTTTCTGTACCGCAATGATATAAATTTAATAATTAAATCTTAGGTTTATCTGTCATGCGTATTCGATCGTTTATTGCACGGACATGTAGCAACACAAACATTGTTAAAAATACGTATTTATTTTAATTGAAAAGCTCCTCATGATGCTTCCATCCATCCATCCATCCATCAGCCTGTTTCGTCCACTGCTGGACATAGGCCTTTCCAGGATTTCGCCATGCTTGGCGGTCCTCCTGGAAGAAATTCCCATACTCACACACGCTGGGCAGGCGGGTTGGTGAGCGCGGTGCCGAAACCCTTGCACCATGTGTACCTATTATGTACCTATTATGATCAAAATCTTATCAGTGTAAATGCTAACAAATGCGTTCAGATCACTTTTAGCAGAAGCCGAAATCCTGTTGTCTATTCTTACAATTTGAATGGCAAAAAATTATACAAAGTCAACAATGTCAAGGACTTGGGTGTCATTTTAGATTCTAAATTGACTTTTTCGACGCAGATTGAGTCTATTGCCCACAAGGCACTAAGGAATCTCGGATTTATTATCCGCGTTAGCAAGCCTTTTTCAGACACAGCATGCATAAAAATTCTTTACTATGCCTATGTCCGCAGCGTACTAGAATACTGCGGTCCTGTCTGGAATCCACAATATGCTAAATACGATACTGATATCGAACGTGTTCAACGTAAGTTTTTGAAACACCTGAACTATCGCTCAAGGACTATATGTAAGGATTATGAGGAGTCCTGCAGCCAACACAGTTTGTTGCCATTACGAGACAGACGCATCATGTCAGATATGTCATTACTCCATGATATCTGCTCAGGTGCACTCGACTGCCCAGCATTAGTAACGGAGGTGCTCCGACTATCAGCTCCATCTACCCGTACTCGACACACTAAGCTATTTACTACCCGCCTCTCACGTACTAAATACGAATCAAACTGTGTTTACCGTCGGCTTCCTACAACATACAACGAGCGCTTTGCAGATTTGGATCCATTTTGTACCTACAAGTAAATCTGTTTTCAAACGCAACATTTTTCAGCGGCTGCTGGATCAACTTTAACCAACTTTCATTACTTGCACAAGACAGACATACAAAACATAACATACCTTACCCATTACTCGTATTCACTATTTCACTATTTCACTATTTATAATTAACATTGAACACCGTTAATAAGCTGTAAAATACCACTTAATAATCCTTTGTATAAAACTTGTCATACAATTTTCCATGTAAACCCACCTTTATTTACATCTTTAACTGAGTTTCACTCACCCACACACCCTCACACGTACACATACACACTTATCAATCTACCCACATACTCTCGCAAAAAATTCCTAGTTAGTAACCAAACACAAAGTCTTGCGTCTTTATTGTCTCTAAATTGAATTGTTTAAACTTATAAATTAATTATCATGTTCCCAGTCAATAGTATGTATTTATTGTCTAGCATAGTGAAATCCTTTATTGGCCTTGTTAGCTGATGTTATTATTAATTTATATTTAATGTATTTGCCGTGGATTTTTGTTCATAAATAAAATAAAATAAAATAAAACCAGTGACGCCGCTGCCCGTCACCAGTCTGTTTAATATAAGGCCCGGCAATTGGGGATGGTTATACCGCCATCTATCGGTCCCAGGCAATGGTGGGCCGCCTGGTTTTGCCTGAGAGCTGTTCTCTTACTCTCCCCCGAATAACTTCAGGAGGATTTGCGAGTAAGATGGTGGTACCTCCACAGTCAAGCCCGGCATCGGCTCTACCACCTACAATGACCTCATGACCTCATGATGCTTACATAATATTAAATATCATAAGTAGAAAAGTACAAGTGTTTTTATCACAACAATGTATTGGTTATGAAAACATATCGTTGCGTCATGAATGTCGGAGGGAATGTCAGAGGTGTTCCTAACGAACTGTGAAATGCAAGTTTCAGTCCACACACTTTTCACTGAAAATTACTACGTTCTCAAAGTGATGGGTTGGGAGCCCTATCGCCCTACTTTGGACAGAAATGGACCAACAACTTAAGGCTACATATAAGGTCAGATTGAGCACCTCATTTTGCATCAATCAGAACTTAACTCTACGACGTTTCCTTTTAGTTTAAAATAGCGCGTTCTCAGCCGTGACGACTACCAAGAAAAACGCGCCCATAGAAATCTGCGTTTTTATTTAATGGTAAATTTAATCTATTATTTACAATTAAACGAAGTATAATAAACTAAAATCCTAAAAGTAAAAGAAAAAAAAGAACCTATGCTATAAAAATAAAATTAACTCAGAAATAAAACCCTAACTATCAAAAAGTCCGCCCCTCATCGTACCCGGCGCAAAGGTCCCCATTACGCTAGCCGCGTTCCCGCGTTGGATGGCTAGGGAAATCCGCCGCGCCAAGTACGACATGGAGCGGTGGTCTTGGCACCTGTCTTTTATTTTTCTTCCGAGTGCCTTTAGAAATGCCCTGGCCGCAGAGCCCCATACGCCGGTCGTTTCAAATGCGGCGGGAATAAAAATGTAATTTTGTTTCAGATCATTGTATTTGATGTGCTTTTGCCTAGCGGCACTCTCAGCGGCAGACGTTTATTTTATTTAATAACTCTGCCTCTAGATGAAATTTTTTAAATATTCTAAGATGAACTGACGATGTCATTTGTTAACTTATTTTTTTTTAATTCAAGACTGTATGATTTAAAGAAGCCCTTTAACAGTTCTAAAAATATGAAATTTAAGGATAACTTCGTATTTGTATCTATTGAGTGAACTTAAAGATTTTGCGTTTTTTTCCAAGATGAATCTATCAGCCCTATAGTCTAACTAATGTATATATAATTTTGACTATACCGATAAGCCAAATTACACAATGTGATATTGCTCATTTAAAGTTGTGCATATAGCCTTATATGGACCCGTAACTTACCTTCCGAAGGACGCAGACCCAACACAATGTAATATGCACCACGGGGATTGAACTTATGACCTATGGGTGAGCAGGCGAGCGTCTTACCACTTGGCCACAGAAGCGGTCATTTAGGTTTAAAAATGAAATACTAATTAGGTATAACAAGCGAATGGTGAGAGTACGTACCGTAGAGTCTAATGGACCCCTCCGTCTCCCCGAGGGAGTTTTTAGAGATGCAGCGGTAGTTGCCGAAGTCACCGCCCTGGAGGTTCCGTACCGTCAGCTTCATGTGGGCCCTGGACAAACAGACGATATCAATATTGGACAGGAACTCCGGTAAATATTCAGAAATACGTGTACCTATACTATTATACACAAATACTGATTGACACACGGTTAACAAATTAATAAAACCTCCAAGGTTTTATGTACATATTTCACTTTAAATTAACCACTAACACCTAGTTTGGAACCTGCGCGATCTCCTCTTAAGGATGGTCGTCATAAGCGCAGCAACTTAGTTGTGGGCGTGAAAAAATTTAATGCTATTCCAATTTACTATTTAAAAATTTTCCGATTTTAGTCCTTTTTGGCATATACTACAATAATGATATCTAAAATATTATAAAAACATTCCGGAGACAATTACACTTTTGATAAATAACCGTTAAGTTTACGTTTTCTAGGGGTTTATTGCTAAGGCGAGGTTATCCAGAGAAATCTTTCCTGCTCTAACGCTTTCATTTTACAGATATTTATCCTGTTCAGCGGAAGCGGGCCGCTCAAAAAACTTGCGGTTTCGATGTGTTTTTATCTATTACTAGCTTTTGCCCGCGGCTCCGCCCACGTGTTATTCGGTTTAACGACATGATTTTTTCCGGGATAAAAAGTAGCCTATGTGTTAAGTTAGGGTATGAGCTATATCCATTCTAAATTTCATCCAGATCTGTTCAGCCTTTTTTAGCGTGAAAGAGTAACAAAAATACACACACACACACACACACACACACACACAAACTTTCGCATTTATTATATTAGTGTGATTTTGGAATTAGAAGAATGGGTAATTAATATAACGGCCGTTTTATATTACATTTTTCACTATTATTTGAGTACAAGTTTTATAGTCCAAAACCTAATATAGCTCAAATGAAATTATATTTAAATCATAGTTAGTTTAGACCTATATTTGCGATTTAATCGGATCGAGGGAAACGCAAGTAATCGTGCTTCGAACGGCCGAAATATTAAGATTAAATAATGAAATATGGCATATATTTTTTACAAAATGTAATCATCGTTATTTATTGGTTTAAAATGATTTTGAAAAGAGACAAAATTGGGATAACCCCCCTTTAAGACACATTTAAATTTCCTGATGTTTAGTTCCTGTGGGAATGGACGCAACCCATACATTTCGTGGACAAGTCACAACTTTGTGTTTACGTGTGTATGGAGGTTTGCGCGTCATAGCTGTCCTCAATGCTCGGCAACTCGTTACAGCTTTGCGCGGGTTCCTGCTCGAGTTAAAATCCTGAATCCAGAACTGAACACTACGCGACGTACCAGCAGCCGTGGCTGTTACGACCACCAAGAAACACGCGCCCACAAAAATCTGCGTTTTACTTAATAACTCTGCTTCTAGATAAAAACAATCTAAGACGAGCTGACGAAGTCATTTGTAAACTTATTTTAAATACAAATGTCAAGGCTGTAGAGAAGTTTGCGTTTTTTTCCAAGATTAATGTATGAGCCCTATAGTCTACTGATGTCTATATTAGTAAAAACTTGAAACTTGTATACTATACCGATCAACCAAGTAACGCAATGTGAATATGCTCATTCGAAGTTGTGCATCTAGCCTTGGCTAAGTGGGCGTTGGGAAATGCAACTTTAAACACGTTTTCCAGAAAACTAGATGTAATTAAAGAACTGAAAAAAAAAAACAAATGTTTTTGAAGATAATATGAGAAATCTTTTGACTATCTTGCTCACTCCCGCTCAACTGTAGATTAGTTTGTCCTCCACTCTCACAATATATTTTTTCACTGCCCGCTGAAGCTGAAGTATGTGGGTGAACCTCAACTAGGAAGATCGGCTAGACTAGCCATCTTCGGGCGCACCAGCGTCGTCGCACCGACTAGCGAATCAAAGTAGTGACCGAAAACGGTCGCAGCCGATCATCAAAGATAGAACAAAGTTTCGTTCCTCAGCCTGTAATACAACCTGAATTTGATTTATAGGCAGGCGAAAGGTAAATGGCATTTAATTAGTTTAGAATAACCCTGTATCGACACCCTAAGGGTTATTAATAGAGGTTGAAAATATGTAACCAAATTACAGAAGGGACCTTCAAAATTCTTTTCTTTTGAATAAATATTTCACTGGCTTTTCGGAACTAATTTCTCTAAATTAGTTGTTTTAAAATTGACAGAGAAAAACATCAAATACCTAAAATCTTCACCCAGAGTCGATAACTCCTACTGCTCGACACAAATTACCGATTTATCCGAAATTCTTCAATTCGGTCGAGCTCACACCTCACATAATTCCGATTCATCGTTTATTCTGGTCGAGCGCTAACAATTAATTGTGAGCGCCGTCGACTGTAGTCTAAGTTGGGGAAACACCATCGGAGGCCACGGGTTCAGAGGTATTCAAACCTAATGGCGGCTCTGAAGTTCGTCTATATCTCTGTCTATTTCTTTCATATCTCTGTCATCATCATCAACAGTAACTCCTCTCTATCCGTCGCTCCGGAGCTAGCTTCAATCTGATATCGTGAAGTTTGGCGTACTTTAGAGGCTGATAGCCTGATACAGGCTGTTGTTCTAGCACCTCTAACATGAAGGACCATATCGAGCTCGATAGCACTTGATACAGTCTCCTGTCTCAATCTGTTGATCTACCTAAAGAGGGACAGACAGCGGTAAATCGAGCTGTCAAAGCTCGATATGGTCTACCCTACCCAGCCCCGGATTTACGGAGGTATCCTAAAAATAATGTAATAAAAATAAAAATATCTTATTGATTTTATTTTACAACTTTGTTGGCGTGATTAATATTTATATCCATGCCAAATAACAGCTTTCTAGTACTAAGAGTCTCTGAGCTAAGCCGCAGACAGACAGATAGGCAGACAAATGGACGGACGGATATGGCGAAACTATAAGGATCGTTGTTGATTTCGAAACCCTAAAACGCGATCACTTCCAGACAACCTTTGAAAGGAGAACTTTTGTGGTGGTGAAATATAAAATAAATATTATACCATGTTCAAAAAGACCACATACTCAACTGATCGTAGATTGTTTTTCAGCAAAATATTTTAAATAATTTTTGATCTATTAGTTTTGGAGATAAGGGGGACGAAATTTCTTTGTATAATTTTTCATTGATTACTCTAAATATATTCAAGAAAATACCTATACAGCAACACATTTCTCACTTTCTGCCTTTAAGGTCAAATATTATATTTAATTAATTTGATAATTTAACAACAAATTGGATAGGACTAACCAAAAAATAATTCAACGCAGGTGAAGCAGCGGGAACAAGATAGTTAATAAAAATAAATAAAGATATAATTGCTATGTTTAGCCTTTTATTTTCTTTAAATATTACCAGTTACAAGAAAAATTTAATAAAAACACAATTTTCAAAATATTTCGGCCTCTTCTATGAGGCCGTCATCAGTTGAATGACAGTTCTTGATGACGGCCTCATAGAAGAGGCCGAAATATTTTGAAAATTGTGTTTTTATTAAATTTTTCTTGTAACTGGTAATATTTAAAGAATATTAAAAATAAAAAAATATTATAAAACGAATAAAACAATACCTAGTCCCAGCTAAAAATAAATAAATAATTTAGAATAAAATAACAATCGATTTCGTAAGGATATAACAATTGTATGTGCCGTAGTCGTAAATTTTGGAGTTTTTAACAATTTCAGTGTTAAATTATTGTAAAAATAGAAAATGCAATATTCTTGAAACTCGTACAAAAAGCATCGATAAAATTGTTTTGTATAAAATACACACAATATTTTTTTTAAGAGCTAGGAACTAGTTTTTGGTCTTTATAGGGTGAATACTCGTAAAATACACAGTGAGACATGTATGTACCTATATAAAGTACGCACAACAACATAGTAGAGGCTGTAAAATATTCGCGAAAAAACAATATTTTTCGCTTCCGCTTCGTGGTAGGTTTGTGTCGGCCTCCTCCCCGCCTCGCCGTGCTCTCCCCCTCTCCCCATCTCCCCGAGGATCGTTCACAGTAGATTACTCTCCGAGTGGCGTCACAACAAGTATTCTCTGATAGGTTGTTGTCTGAGATCTCCGTCTATCCAAGATGATTGACAGGCGGTTCTTTTTGTTCTAATGTTTGGTTATTGATATGACAGAATAATTGCATTGGTATTTTGCTGGGAATCTCGGTTTGATATTGTTTGTAGAAAAGCAATATTATGAAGGCTTTGTAGGTGGTCAAATACAATGTTAATTCAGAGACGGCTTATAATGAAAGCACTTAGTCATACAAGGCTCTTCCATTCCGGGTTTTTCGACACTGCCCTTCCTCAGTATGTCTCCAATAGTACTATTATTTCTTCTGTGATAAAAGTATGTTTTTGAATAGTTAACTATGTTTGTTTTAAATAACTACGAACTAAATAGAACAATAAATTGAATTTTAGCAATTTATTTTATTAATATCTATAACAAATAATAAAAAAGAAAATATTTGTTGATCGACATAATTTGTAAGATCGAAATAACGAAATAACGTTTAAACACGCTTATTCGGTTAGTCAATAAGCGTTTTGGGATAATCTTTAAACTGTATTTTCCAAATATTTTTAAACAGCTTATAGTAATTTTGCACAATTTTAAAAGCATATTTTGATGTAAAATAAATATTCTTTTTATTATCGGCTAATAGTTGAAGGTAATTTATGAATATTAATTATAATAAAACACAATTTAACGCTATATTTCGAATCAGACGAATATAATACAATGAGATACAAAAGTAAAAAATCAGGAGCCAGAAATTGAAAAAAAGCATAATTTTTCGATAAGTCGCTGTATGACAGATATTTACCATGAAACGTTTTCGAGTAATCACGACACAACTGTAACCGGAATAAAAGTGCTTGTATGACTACACCGAATAGATGTGGAAGAGGAGTCTCAGGATCGTGACAGATGGAAGTAGTGTCTCTGGCTACCCCTCTACAAGACAACAACATAAATCGACTCACCGATACGAGTTCTCGTCAGTATTGATGGCGTACTTCTTTGTCGGCAGCACCATCACGTTGTCGTAGACCCAGTAAGAGATGGCGCGAGGGTGCGCCTCCGTGTGACAGTCCACAGTCACGTCGGTGCCCGCCGGCGCGCCCACCAGCTGGTTCGGCACCCAGATCATCGGCGAGACTGTAGGAGGGGCAGCTTGTATAACTTCTTTTAATGCACAACGGGCTTTTGTTTGATCACTACCGCATTTGATGGAAAGACACCTCCACAAAGTTGGTAATGGACTAATGATCGACACTAGGCAATGCCTGTAATTACCCCCCCGGTATGGTTTCAAAAGACGTTATTGCGGAAGATTTCGGCATGGTTTCATCACGAGTTAGATGCATTCGGAGATAAAGGATTCGTCGAGGCTGTAGGGAGGTCGGGTTGTATAAGTTAGACGCAGAAGGAGATGGCACATAGATGCACTTCGTTGCAGTAGTCCACTGGCACAGATTATTGTAGGTTCAGTACTTTCATAGCATACCGAGTATTATAGATCATAAATTTTAATAAGAAATATTTCCACCATCACATCAATTTTACATTGCGCATAAAGTCATTGTATTTATTTTATTGCAATAAAAATATGAAGCTCTATAATAAACTTAGCGGGCCCAGTAGTCCATGGCATGTCAAAGTATACGAATAAGGATAAGTGACTGAGAAAATCCCAAGAAACAGCCAAAATTCTAGCTGTAAAGGGTTGTTGTATCCACGGGTCCACAGTCATCTTTAAGAACAGTCATGATAATATCTGTAACCATCTTTATATCATGGCCGTTAAATTAATGATTTTAATGTTGTTTAAACACAAAATATATATTAAAAAAATATATTAAATAACTACTTTAGTCCCAAATGGATCTGCCCGACATTAGTGAGTACCTATTAATGATGATTTCTTTTAGTATATTTGTACGGTTTCGCAACCGCACATTGTTTTGCTCACGTTGCAACCTACTTTATTTACTTAGCCACAATTTATACATTTTTACTGTTTTTAAAGTAGTACGAATCCAACTGTCGATACCGACACATATAGAGAAAGAGACGTCAAACTTAACTCTGTACTTACGTCAATATAGTACCTTAACTGAGGTTTCTTCTATTCTTTCTCTTCGTGCTCCACAACTCAATAACTACAACTTCATTCAAATGTACGGAACCTTAACTATTAGCTCCTACATTTTATGGTCCTTCGAGAGTTCACTTCAGTGTTGTTTAAAGTCCTCATCTACTCAGAGAAGCGATTCGGTTTGACTGGCCTTCCACAAGCGGATCTCCCCAGTCAGATTGAGAAGGCGCACACATTGTAGATAGGATAATAAGCACACTGAGGCGCAGGAACAGCAGCACCTTTGATCCACGGACTGCGGAGTTACTTCAGAATTCTACAAGTTTCGGAGCGTGAAAACTTCAAGTTACGAGATTTGAAGAAAATCCTGAACGCGAAGACTACCGAAACTTCGTGGTCTTTGCCAAGCTTACCATCTGGCATCGTAAACTACACACGTGACAGATAATAAAAACTTTAACTAACTTCAAGATATTTCCTTAACTGCATATTTTCTTCAGACAACTGAGAAGAAAATTAACCAACTTTACTAACTTTAGTGACTAACTTCAGTGTATCTTATTGACTACATATTTTCTTCACGCAACTGAGAAGAAAATCAACTTAAGATGGAAGCTCTTTCGCTTCAGTCAACTTGCTTCGAAAGTATTAAAACTTTATGTACCAACTATAAAAAGGACAGCGTGTCGAGAAAAAGTGAAGACTACCTAACTAAGCGGCTGGAATCGCTCGAAGACTTATGGGCTAATTTCAAGTCGCGTCACGAGGTTCTCGAGCAAAAAATTGAAGATAAAACCATCAACTACTTCCAAGACGATGTATATAACCGAACCGACATAATGTATGAAGCTACAAAAGCCGATATTATATATCTCTTGGCATCCCTACGCAAGCCAAAAGATGTGAACTTTGATCTTACTGGTATCGCGGAAGAGGGTTACAACAATAACAACAACTTAAAGCAACTGCTCAGCAAGCAAGAATGCAACTTTAAAGCTCTCGACCGAGCAATGTCGAAAATTGACATTGACACAACTAGAGATAAATGGGAACTTGAAGATCACCTTACCATCTTAAAATCAAAGTGGGACAAGATCGATAGTCTCCACTGGGAACTAGAAGCTCAACTGAACGGGTCCAACGAAACTTATTACGGCATGTTTGTCAATATTGAGGGCAAATATGACGCGATGAAGAAAGCTCTCAATGACAAGATTTGGTCTACAATTCACTACCAAAGATCAGCGCCGAGGGTAGAGGTTCCAGAGTTTTCCGGAAAGTATCAACAATGGATTTCCTTCAAAGATCTTTTTGTCGAAACTATTCATTACAACCCGACGATAAATGATGCACAGAAGATGCAGCATCTCAAAACTAAGCTGCGGGGAGAAGCGGAGAAGTTGGTGCAACACTTAACTATTAGCACCGACAACTATCACGGGTGTTGGGAAATACTAAACCAACGGTATGACAATCAACGCCTACAGTTTACTTCCTTCATGAATGCGATGCTACAGCTTCCAGTTATCCAACAACCTGAGGCTTACAACCTCAAGAAGTTGCATGACGTCACAACTGAATGTTTGAACGGACTGTCAAACATTGGCCTAAATACATCTTCTTGGGATCCTATCATTGTGCATCTTATGGCACAAAAGCTAGACTCAAGAACTTATCAAGAATATATAAAGGAGCTTCCCGATCAAAGGGCGTTACCCAACTTACAAAACTTCCTGTATTTCTTGTAAAGCAAGTTTATGGCTTACGAAACCATAAAAAATCCAAAGAAAGTATTCGGTGAAAACCAAAAACCAACTTCATCCAGCTCAGCAGAGAAATCCCATTGGGCCAAAAAACCCAATTTTGACTTCAAGAAAGCTCAATCAAGAATTTATCATGCAACATATGGACAGTGCCCCTTTTGCAATAATGGCCACGTGCTAATGCTATGTCCTAAGTTCGTTGACTTAGATCCAGTTCAACGAAATAATACAGTTGCGAAATTGCATATTTGCAAAAACTGTTTATTTAGCCACGGAAATGAACAATGTACGTCGGCTAAAACTTGCAAGGAGTGTAAAGGAGTGCAAACATCATACGCTATTGCACAAAACTGTCAGTAAAGGGGGTCATAACAACGGAAAGGAATGGAGTAAACGACCTATACCTATTTCGAACAACCAGCAGAGCTCAAATCACCTTTAAACTGAAGATATGGGGGTCCTGCTAGCTACAACTCAGATTCAGATAAAATCTAGCAACGGAACTTACGTCACACTTTTTGCACTGATAGACCAAGGGTCAGAAATATCTCTGGTTTCCGAGAGCGCTGCACAGCTACTGAAACTACCTAGAAAGAAACTAAATGCAACGATCTCTGGCGTGGGATCTGCAGCGGGAAACTGTAGGGGAAGCCTGGAGCTTACCTGCAAGTCTATAAACTCTGACTTCACTTTCAAAACTCAAGCATTGATTTTGAAGAAACTAACAAACAACTTACCTCACTCTACATTCGAAAAGGTCAACTGGCCGCACTTAGAAAACTTGAAACTCGCCGACCCAGACTTCAACGTCTCCAGCCCAGTGGACTTACTGCTAGGAGCGGACGTGTATTCTGAAATTATCATGGATGGAGTCCTGGAAGGAGAAAAACAATCCCCCATAGCACAGCAAACACGCTTAGGGTGGATTTTGTGTGGCAAATTTAAAACTTTAAATTGTCACGTAACTTTATTGAACTTGAACGAGCTAACTAAGTTTTGGGAAAGCGAAGATATTTCTCCAAACAAGGATGACATATCTGAAGATGATCAATGCGAAGAACATTATAAAACTACCGTCCAACGAGATCAAAAGGGAAGATATATTGTGAAAATGCCACTATGTTCCGATTTCGAAGAAAAACTGGGAAAATCAAAGTCGATTGCAATTTCACAATTTCTTCAGCTTGAAAAACGACTTGAAAGAAACAAAAAACTTGCTCTGATGTACAAGGAGTTCATGAGAGAGTATTTGGAACTAGGCCATATGAAGCTGTCATCTCCTGCCACGAGCTCTGTTGAATGCTATCTGCCTCATCACGGGGTCTTAAGGCAAAGCTCAACCACAACAAAGTTAAGGGTAGTTTATAATGGAAAGCAAAAAACTACAAGTGGCAGCAGTTTAAATACCGTATTAAAAAAGAGTCCAAATCTGCAACAAGACATTCAAGCCCTTATTCTAAAGTGGAGGTCTTATAAATATGCCTTCACTGCCGACATAGAGAAGATGTACCGCTGCATATGGATATCAGAAAATCAACAATCGCTACAGAAAATTATTTGGCGAAACACACCTACAGAAAAACTACAAGAATATCAATTATGTACCGTGACTTACGGCACAAAATGCGCACCGTGGCTGGCAATGAGAACACTAAGACAACTTGCGCTAGATGACGGTGACAAATATCCAGCGCTGAAAAACGGTACAACAGCTGCTGAAGTACTTCAAAACGATTTTTACGTCGATGACCTCATTTGCGGCGCAAATTCAATGAAGATAGCGAAACATCTACAAATGTCACTCATTAATCTACTAAAAGGAGGTGGCATGAACTTACGCAAATGGGCGAGTAACCACCCAACGCTGTTAAAAGACTTAACAGAAGATCAAATTTCAAAACAAAACGTCTTTGACTTCAAACACGAAGAATCTATGAAAACCTTGGGCTTGGGTTGGAACCCTGTTACCGATACATTTACGTTTTACTGGAATCTTACTGAAAATTCCACGGACAAACTAACGAAGAGGTTTTTACTGTCGGAAATCTCAAAACTTTATGATCCGTTAGGATGGTTATCTCCAGTGACCATCACAGCCAAACTATTATTCCAGCAAGTATGGATGAGTAAACTCGGATGGGACGAAGAAATGCCGAGCGAAATAAAAAAACAATGGCTGAAACTGAAAAAGGAACTCCCCGATGTACAAAACATCAAACTTAACAGGTGGATCGGGGGAAAACAACATATAGAACTACTTGGTTTCTGTGACGCAAGCGAAAAAGCTTATTCTTGCGTAATATATACTCGCGTCCTAGACGACAACAATCAGCCGAGCCTAACTTTACTCGCCGGCAAAACTAGGGTTGCCCCTCTTGCACAAAAAACAAGTTTACCGCGTCTTGAACTCTGTGGGGCCTTACTCCTGTCGCAACTCATGGATAAAGCAAAGAAAGCTTTCAATTCATACAATGTCTCTATACAAGCATGGTGCGACTCTCAAGTAGTCCTAGCATGGTTACAAGGAGAAACGTCAAGATGGGAAAGATATGTGGCCAATAGAGTCACAAAAATTAAGCTGAACATCCCTGCTGACAAATGGAACTATGTCAAATCAGAACTTAATCCAGCTGACTGCGCATCCAGAGGGCTGTATCCAAGCAAACTAACAAACTTCAATTTATGGTGGCAAGGTCCAGAGTTCCTGCAAAACATTGGGGGACAAGAGAAACCCAACAACTTGAAATGTTTTTACACTACAAACATTGAGAGTTCGGAAGAAACTGTGACAGCCCTAACTATCACTCAAAACAAAGACTTAATAATTGAATTGTTAAGTAAATACAGTTCATTGACTCGCGTTACGAGAGTTACAACTTGGATACTTCGGTTTATCGCAAACTTACGCGATAAGAAGAAATCCGACACCAACTACCTAACTACATGCGAACTTACTGCAGCGAAGGAGCTAATCATCAAAACTATACAACTTATTGACTTTCCACGTGAATTCAAGCAACTTAAGAAAAACGAAATTTTAATTAAGCAAAGCAGCATCTACAAATTAAACCCTTATCTGGATAAAAAGGGAATCATCAGAGTCGGTGGACGACTGAGAAACTCCAGCCTGCCATCCGAGATGAAAAATCCTATTATCTTATCTCGAAGTGGGCGACTCACTCAACTAATCATACATCAAGCGCATCTATCCACTTTACACGGAGGTGCGCGACTGACACTATCCCACATCCGACAGCGATACTGGATTGTTGGAGGGAACAGAGTTGTTAAGGCTCAACTTCGTCGCTGTGTAATATGTGAGCGATTCAAAGCGACACAAAACAGTCAATTAATGGGCGATCTGCCGCAGCTAAGAACTACCCCTTCCCGACCTTTCACTCATACTGGAGTCGATTACACGGGAAATGTAAATGTGAAGTTAAATAAGGGAAGAGGCGTGAAGACATCGAAAGCCTACATCGCTATCTTCGTGTGCATGGCTACAAAGGCGGTGCATATTGAACTAGCATCCGACCTATCTACGGAAACTTTCCTCGCTGCATTTCAAAGAATGTGTGCAAGGCGCGGCACGCAAAAACATGTGTACTCTGACTGTGGAACGAATTTTATTGGCGCCTCAAGGATGCTGCGTCAAGAATTTGAAGAGTTCAAACAACTACTAACTCCTGAATTCTTTACTGAAATTGCAAAAATAGAAGTGGAGTGGCACTTTAACGCCCCCGCGTGGCCAAACGGCGGGGGTGGGCTTTGGGAGGCTGCCGTTAAGTCAATGAAATACCATCTCAAGCGAGTGTTGGGAGAGCAAAAGCTCACTTTCGAAGACTTAACGACACTACTAGCAAAGATTGAAGCATGCATGAACTCTAGACCACTCTGCCCCATTACTGAAGATCCGGAAGAGTTCTACAACTACTTGACACCCGGTCACTTCCTTACCGGAAGCCCCACAATGACGCTGCCATTATCTGACTATAAAGATGAACGAAACTTAACTTTACGCAAAAGATGGCAACAAACAGAACACATGCTGCAACAATTTTGGAAAACCTGGTCCAATGAATACCTCACTCAGCTACAGGCTAGAAGCAAGTGGAATAAGGCGACAAAAAACATACAGAAAGATGATATTGTGTTGATCAAAGACAACAACTTGCCACCTGGAAAATGGGCCATGGGGCGAGTAATGGAACTTCACGCCGGTACCGATGGCTACGTTCGAGTTACAACTGTGAAAACACAAACTGGTGTTATAAAACGACCTATTGTCAAACTGGTGCCCCTTCCCGTGGATTCTATACCAGAGGCGCATGACGACTCTGATGTTGGATCTAAAAACATACAACGAGAAAAAACTACTCAACAAACAACCTTAACAACTAGACGAAAGATAACGGGCAAGAAAACTTTGACTACAATGTTGGCCGTACTACTGACAATGTTTGCATTTATAACTGGATCAGACGGCTCAACAATGAAATCAAATGCTCACGTTACAAACTTCGAACCTGAGCGCCCTATTTACTACGACAGAATGGGAAAACTACAGCTGATACATGATGATTGGACATTACTCATGTACTACAACTTAACTAACTACTGGGAAGGTGTCCGTCGAATCGAAGGTTACCTCAAAGGAGTCATAGACTTATGCGAAAAAACGGACCCAAGATACTGTAAAACGACCTTGGAGCAGTTACTTCACGAGGCGGAACTTCTCAAATACTACAACACTATTCTACTGACACCGCACAAACATTTATCGAAGCGGAAGAAGCGAGGTTTGGTAGACGGAGTTGGCTATCTAGCTAATAATCTGTTCGGTATTTTGGATCAACGGTTCGCAGATAAATACCAGCAAGATATTAAGGCTATCCAGACTAACGAAAACTTCTTACTGGAACTAATAAAGAATCAAACATCAATAGCGGAACTGGAAAACAATGCTTTGAAAAGAAGTGAAGAAAACATTCTGCGACAGTTTACGCTCATCGACCACTTCATGCAGCTAACTAACTCAAACTTCGCAAAGATCGAATCAGAAATGGAAATAGTGATGGCTTCAAACTATTTTAACTCCGCTTCATTTGCTGCATACCTACTGATAAACAACTTGAAAACAGTTCAGGAAATGCTCTACAATACTTTAACTAATATCTACAAAGGTCACATAGACATCCACCTGCTATCTCCAGTCGTCTTGATTAAGCAGCTGAATGAGATATCTGGAAGTCTTCCAAGAACTTTATCCTTGCCAGTTGAAGACGTCAGAGGGGATTTGAAGGAACTGTATAAGTTAATTTCCGTAAAAGCACGAGTGACAACTAACTACTTCCTCTTTGAGATCCACATTCCACTCATCTCGGATGAAAATTACAACTACTACCGAGCTATTCCACTACCCATCAAAACTGAGATGGGAGCAGCGGTGATTCAGACATACTCTAGCTACATTGCTGTCAACTTCGAGAAGAATACTTACATCTCTTTGACAGAAAATGAACTGAAGCTATGTTCGCAGCAAAAATCTGATAGCTATCTCTGTGACATGAACCTACCAGTATTCAACTTACACAACAACAAAGCGCCGTGCGAAGCAAAACTCCTAAGTCATCAAACTGCCTTACCATGTGATATGCAAAACATTCCTTGCAAGGACGCTTGGATTAAGTTACGAGCACCGAACAGCTGGCTGATAATATGCTGTGATAGATGTTCATTGCGAACAATATGCGATAAGGACATAACATCGTACACTATGAATACTTCCGGGTTAGTAACTTTAGAGCCAGGATGCGTACTCCAGTCCAAGGATTCAAGCATTTACTCTCACAATCAATACAGAAGCAAGGTGAACATAAACATGGCCAACGAACTGACTATACCTACAATAAACTCATCTATAAACAAGATTGTGAATATAACTCATTATTACCATACGCAAAAACATCTGTTAGGAGGACTGCAGACTGAAGAAATTGAACGGCGCCTAACATACCAGAAGGAACGTGAGGTCAACTTGCCGTCCGCACTATCAACTCACGACATCCAACAAGATGTGATTTGTTACACGTTGCTGGGAGGAGCAGCCGCTCTTATCATCTGGGGCATATACAAAAGATGTTGCCTACATCGATGCAAAAAGCAGGATAGGAGAGACGCCACAGCAACACAAGACCACGAGAACATCGAACTACGAACCGTGCGTAATTTTACCGGCAGTCAAACAAAAGGTGGCAAGAGCGGAACTCATCAACAAACAGAGCCTCCCCGGCAGGAGCACGGGGACCACAGCGAGCCGACGCCACCACAACCACGGCCACGGCTGGATATTATGCGCACACAAGCGGATAATATTGCCTTCGACTTTAATTAATTTGTTACAGAATTTATTTGCTTTGTACTGGCCTCTCTTTCTCTTATTTTATCTTTTTTATTATCTTTTTTGGGGTTGCCAATATGTACGGTTTCGCAACCGCACATTGTTTTGCTCACGTTGCAACCTACTTTATTTACTTAGCCACAATTTATACATTTTTACTGTTTTTAAAGTAGTACGAATCCAACTGTCGATACCGACACATATAGAGAAAGAGACGTGAAACTTAACTCTGTACTTACGTCAATATAGTATCTTAACTGAGGTTTCTTCTATTCTTTCTCTTCGTGCTCCACAACTCAATAACTACAACTTCATTCAAATGTACGGAACCTTAACTATTAGCTCCTACAATATTACTGTACTCATTACATGAACTTAGCTTTCTTTAGCAAGAAATGAAATAAATTAATAAATGGTGCTAGTCTAGTGTTACAAGCGGAAATCTATTAGATATTCCTGTCACAACTAACGTACGTATTTATAACAAAAACCAATTTCAAAATCAATCCCAACATTCAGATAACAAATAGAGCAGTATAGGGTGAAAACTTATAGGAAGCAATTTATAAACTCTCAAATATGATGGATCGCCGTAGTTCGCAGATGGAACTTCTCTGCCGACGCTTGCACAAGTGCACACAACTATTCCTCAACGATGAAATACTCCGCCGGAAAATTTAGAAAATATAAAATTTTCAGTTCTTTCTTCCAAGCCAGGACTTCATCTATGTGGAAATCAACATTCGGATGAACAATGTAAGGAACTTTTATACTTTTGCAAGTTTACGGTCGAGAACTTAAAATTAGATTTATTTTATAGCAAGGTAACTGAGCTATGGAAGCGATCGTTAAATATGAAGTAGTTTTAGTTGTTTGTTTTATGTAGCTGTTACTGTTATTGGTACCCTGCCTTTACTGTTGACAGGACTCTTGGAAACACTTGACAGGTGTCACATCATTAGATCTCCGTCCGTCCTTATCCGGTTTATAACAACCGGATTATTTTGCCGCGGCTCGGACATCCCGTCATGTCTATAGAGGTAACCCAAAAATACAAGTGTGAGTCGGACTCGCCCACCGAGGGTTCCGTTAAAGACTATTTTTTATGGTTTACTTACAAATGTATAGTTTTCAGATTTTTTTCTATACCTGTAGTATAAGGCGGTATTACTTGCCAAATTTCATAGTTCTAGGTCAACAGAAAATACCCTATAAATTTTGATTCCCTCGCGAGTGTCGAAATATACGTTTTTGCGGCATAAACGGCCGTATCTTTTCTTGTGTTAGCTTAGAAGAAGTTTTTTTTTCACACTTTCAAGAGACTGTCAATCTGAGTATATGGTTTTAATTTTGACTCGATACCTTCACGCGTTCTCTAAATAAAGGGTCTTGACATATCTTGTCTGTCTCCATGGACGGACAGACGGAGAGACAGACAGACGGACATCAAAGTGATCCTATAAGGGTTACGTTTTTTCCTTTTGAGGTACGGAATCCTAAAAATTTAATTTTGGTCGACTTAAGTAAAATAATATAGACTTGAAAAAATAATAAATGTAATGTTATAAATTAAATCAAAGTTCATATATAAAAACTATAAATAAATAAAAATACTTTAAATTAAAGAAATGCTTTATTTAATAACAAATACATTAAACTTAAATAAAATAATTAAAAAAACTAAATTATCATACGAAATAAACTAAATTAATAAATAATTTCCTGACAGAAAGTCCAAATTCCTGACATCCTCGTTGGTGACGTGACGCCGTTCTTTTGACAGATTTTATATTGTTGAACACAGAATAAATAGTAAAGTAGTAATAAATAGGAATGAAAGAATTGATGCGTTTGGATGCGATGTGCTACCGATATCAGTCTACACGTGGCAAGGTCTCATTGTAGAAAGAACTCTTTCGCTCATCCTATGGAATGCAGCAGCACTTATCGCTGTATGGCAAATATATTACACATTTTCCTAACATTTTGTAAGCATAAAGTTTGTTATGATAAAATCCTTGATCTATTCTTGATACAATATCTATCACCACCCCCGAGAGGAAGTGAAGGCAGATCGTGGAGGACGGTGTTTCCTGGGTGCTCACTGCTCACCCTCAGATAATAAAATCTGCACTCGGAGAACATTATTCATACCCCCCCGAGTTTATGGACGCAATTTTCAGTAAAGGCATTATTCATAGTGGATCACAGGTTTAATATTCTATGACGTTTTGAGATATTTAAAAAGGTTTTGCAGTATGTCGTAACATTTATTTTACGTCAGGCTTTACTACCATACATATTCATAGTGTCATTTAATAAAATATTTGGTGCATAATTTCTACTTGAGATTTCAGGCATGCCTATATTTTCTCTGCTTGCATTTTCTGATTGGTTTGAAAATGGTTCTTTCATTCCATTGTATAATATATGTTCGCTTTAAAACGTATGGGAACGCACATTGTATGTGTCAAATTATTTTATTTTATTGATATGGCAACACGAGTTGTAAAATTGGTGTCATGGACGCGGGTCCGGACGGACATATTGTGTTTTAATTCAACCAGAGTTGAAAAAGGTGATGTGTTCAATATTTCAAGGAAATAAGCTGTTAAAATAACGAAATAAACCAATTAATCAGTATTAATTGTGATCCGGAACGTGTGCGCGAAAAGTTTCGTAAATTATTAGCCAGTGGAAGGTGATGGAAAACGATTCTCTTTACCACGCTACAGAAATCGTGATATCTTTAACGGGTCGGGTTAGCCCAGGGTTATAGGGTCGCGTTTAGAAATCAACTTCTTCAAACTGCTGGCCGGGCTGGTAGTTTGTCGAAGATCTCCGTGCCGAGGACGACGAAGGTCAGCGTTGGAGAACGTTGACTTTCCATGACCCAGAGGTGTGAATACATACCATCAGAAGCCAAGTACTGTTTGATATACTGTTAGTTTGTGCTAACCTGTTTGTCTATATTGTTTATTTTCTAGGATAACTTGTTGACGCCTTCGCTTAAAGCTTGGACAAAGTTGTGTGTCAAAAGTGTAACATAAATGTAAGTAACTGGCTTATGTTGTATGGATTATATATATATAGCAACAGAAAAGGTCTGTCTGTCTGTTCATAAAGTTATGATATTGTGTTTATTTGAAAACATTTGAGTGTTAAAAATTAGATTTTAGTTGAACTTGCATAATTCACAACAGGGTTGTATTATGTATTGATATATTGAAGTTAACATACTGACTAGAGTCTAGTACATTTGAGTCTACAATAGTATTGTATACGGGGACGCCTGTGATTCGTGCCAGGGTTAGTTCGGTTTTTAATTGTTGGTATTTTCTTTGATTTCCCGGTCTAACGCAATGGCGAAGCAAACTTCGAGGAAGACTTTGGCGGCTCAACTGCGGTGGTTTGTTGGCGTTCAGGGAATGCTGTCTAGGACAGACCGAGACGAGGCGATTGTTGAGCGATACGAGCAGATGTCGGATCGCTTCGAGACTGCTGAAGCGGCGGCCGCGGATCTCCTGGATGGAGACCAGGATCTCGAGGTACTGTCCTCCATTAATAATGACATGGATCAAATAATGGATATCTACAACGAAGTCACACAGGTCGCCTGTCTGATTACAAAGCGAAATTCAGGTGTTTCGAGCACACCTGATGTAAGTCATGCAGCGCACGGTCCATCGCTGCACAGTAGGCTCCCTACTCTGGAGTTAGGACTTTTTGATGGTACCATGGAGCTATGGAAGGCCTATAAAAATATGTTCACTTCTTTGGTTGACAGTAGGCAGGACTTGACAAATGCACAAAAGATGGCATACTTAACGTCCACCTTAGAAGGTGAGGCAAGGAGCATAGTGCAACATTTAAGAGTAGAGGACGACCACTACAGTATAGCGTGGGAACTACTAAATAATAGATACCAGAATGTCCGTCTGTTGGCCGATGCTCATACGAGCCAATTGTTAAGTTTGCCTAGGGTAGGTAATAAGGCTCAAATTCGAACGCAGTTACTGACCCCAGTTACAGTAGCATGTAACGCGTTAAAAATGTTAGGTTTACCAGTGGATGAGTGGTCGTTCTTGTTGGTACATATTATTTTGAGTAAGTTACCGTCTGATACTCGTTCACGTTTCGAACGTGAGACCACGGAAAGGGAGAACAAGGCGCTTCCCACTTTCGCTGATCTGATGAGGTTCTTAAGTTTGAGGCTAGAGCCGTGGAATCTTCATTAACTTCGGAGGTGGCGCCACCTACCGGGAGTTTTAGGGAACCTGCCGGTATATCGAGGCGAAGAGGGCCACAGGGAGTGCAACCGCTTCGGGGACGCGTTGCTGCACGTTTGGCTGCACTGGCCGCTGTTGCTGAAGGCCCAAATTGCCACCAGTGTGGGCGCTGAGGACACGCGTTATCGCAGTGCCATGATGTTGCTGTATTACCGGTAGTAGACAGACGGCGCTTAGTAAAAAATAATAGATTGTGTTATTTTTGTTTGGAAGACCACTTAGCGCGCGAGTGCTCCAGACAGCGCATGTGTAGAGAATATGGCAGGCCACATCATGATTTAATTTGTGCGAACAGGTCTGGAGCATACGGTCACGCTACGGGCGGGAGAGCCGCGTCACAGTCCACCTATCAGTCACGTCCGTCGAGTGGCCCCTCTCAAGGACGAGGGGCGCACCCGTCGGAGAGTGGAGAGAGCCCTCGCGTGAGTCGTGCTCAGTTTGATAGTGGTGTGGATCGCGCGCCTGCGGCACGAAGCTATACTGCGGGCCCGAGGAGAGGACCCCTCATGGGGGGGGGGGGGGGGGGCTCAACGGGTCAGGGCCGCACTCAGGATATTAGGAATGGACCCCATGCTTCCGCGACAGCGGGCCCGAGTGGGCACCCCCCGAGGAGGGGGGGGGCTCAACGGGCGGGGGCCCCACTCAAGGTTATATGAATGGACCCCAGTTTACCGCACCAGTGCCTGCGCCCACTGTAGGACAGTATAACCGGGCGGAGCCGCAGCGATACTCTCCGCCAATGCACGAGTATCCGCGGTTAGAGTATCACCCGCCTTATTCGAGATATGGTAGGGCAGCGGGTTACGCACCATCTCGGATGGCATTGTGTACTCGCTCACCATATATGGGGCAATGGATGCACCCTTGATTGGAGAGGCCGGGCCCCCAATAATTTGTCTGCCCCTCTACCGGTGCGGAGCCGAGGACAGTTCTTCGGCCCACCATAATAGTTAGTAGTTGGGGCCCCCCAATTTTATTCAGTTAGAGTAAGAGCTCTTTTAGAATTTGGTGCCTAGGGCTGTATATATACGAACGATTGAATGTCAGGGACACGTCAATGTTGTATTACTTTTAGCAAAGAGCAAATTTGCTCCCATACGTATTCGTCTTGCAATTCCTAAATTAGAATTGAGTGGAGCTCATCTTTTAGTAAGGTTATTGAACCATGTACATAGCGAGTTGGCTGCCACTGTTGAATTTCAAGACGTGTATGCATGGTCGGATAGTCAGGTTGCGCTAGCATGGCTACGCGCGTCCCCACGTAATTTAGAGATTTTTGTAGGAAACCGGGTTTCACAAATTCAGAATATAGTTATTCACATTAAATTGGAGGCACGTCCCAGGTGAATATAATCCTGCAGAGTACGCATCTAGGGGCTGCACAGCGCCGGAGTTGGTGTCGCATCATCTATGTTGGGGGCCTGAGTGGCTTAAAGAAACAGAGGTTTCTTGGCCTGTCCAGCAGTTGGATAGGACACCCCAGATTTTACCCGGGTTGCGTGTACATGTTCTGGTTCTAGGGACCAAACTGGATCCTGATAGGATGCTGGGGCGTCGGGACGCTGGGCGTCGGGACGCTAGGGCGTCGGGACGCTAGGGCGTCGGGACGCTAGGCCGTCGGGACGCTGGGCGTCGGGGCCGCCGTGCGTTGGAACGCTGGGGCATCGCGACGGTGGCGTCGGCACGGTGTGCGTCGGGTCGGAGCGCGGAAGTCGCCATCCTTTGTTGTTACCCAAGGAGGGCCTTTGATAAGGCTTTTGCTTTCCGACCGACATGACCGTATTTCATACGCGGGATGCAACGCGTTATTAGCGATTTTACAGCGAGAATTTTGGATTTTGTTTACTCGCCGGGTAATTTGCAATGTTCTCTTCTCCTGTGTTCCTTGTTACAGGCTGCGAGCCTCGTTGATACAGCCGCAGATAGGAGATCTGCCATCTGATGGGATCACACAGTCGAGACCCTTTGATGGAGTGGCTACGGACGTGGGGGGACCGTTCCTCGTCCGAACGTCTAGCCTTCGCAACGCTCGGACTGTTAAGGCATACCTGTGAGTATTCGTGTGTCTGTCCACCAAGGCCGTCCACTTGGAATTAGAGTCCTCGTTGTCCACGGAGGCCTTTGTCGTTGCATTAGACCGATTAGTATCGTGTAGAGGTTTGCCTTCTTTAATTAGGTCAGACAACGGCACGAATTACAAGGGTACCGCAAATTACTTGAAAGATGTATACATTTTTAGAAGATAATTGTATTAAGTTAAGTCATGGTTTAAGTGAAATCGGCCAAGACCCACCTCCGCCGCGTCATCGGGGATGTAGTCTTATTGAAAGATGTGAATTGAGAATTCTTTGTATTGGCGACGTGGTCGCATTATTAAGTTGATATTTGGCGGGGATGAGACTCCTCGCGTCGCTGAGGTGTTGGTCAGAGGTTTGATTCTGCGACGAGCCTTGGCGACTCTCTCCCGGCTCCCGGTTGATTAAGCTAGCGGTCTGATAAGGTTAATAGCCCGGAGCGGGGGATTGTTTGCTTTAAAACGTATCGGAACGCACATTGTATGTGTCAAATTATTTTATTTTATTGATATGGCAACACGAGTTGTAAAATTGGTGTCATGGACGCGGGTCCGGACGGAAATATTGTGTTTTAATTCAACCAGAGTTGAAAAAGGTGATTTGTTCAATATTTCAAGGAAATAAGCTGTTGAAATAACGAAATAAACCAATTAATCAGAAAAGTTTCGTAATGTATTAGCCAGTGGAAGGTGATGGAAAACGATTCTCTTTACCACGCTACAGAAATCGTGATATCTTTAACGGGTCGGTTAGCCCAGGGTTATAGGGTCGCGTTTAGAAATCAACATCTGCAAACTGCTGGCCGGGCTGGTAGTTTGTCGAAGATCTCCGTGCCGAGGACGACGAAGGTCAGCGTTGGAGAACGTTGACTTCCCATGAACCAGGGGTGAGTCGGGTGTCATCGGGTCGACCGCGGAGAACCCGTCCAAGACGTAAACTTGAACTTTAACGTGAGTGTTTAACCATTTACCCTCGTAAAGGGATTTAGTATATAAGACCCCCTTGTGTGGAAAGCCCCTTTCTGACAGAATTTAGTCTTTGTACAATATCAATGGGTCCAGCACGCGAAATCTAAATTACATCTGTCGAGAGGGGGGTTCATCAAACAATATAAGTTTCATATCGAAACTATTTCAGCACAAGACTATTTGTTTTCTCATTTTTCTAATGTATTTTCTTTGAAAACAACTTGTATTTACAACATTCGTTGATAAGGAGCGACAAAATACTTTTAGTATTCGAGCGAACGCTCCGAATTATAGACATTTATTTAAAAGATAGGTACCTATCTTGTCATCAGACAGACCAGATACAATATTGTGCAAAAATATTAAATGGAAATATATTTATGAAATATCGAAAATACTAGGAAAATAATATAGTGTAAGGATCTTAAAACACCAAGCAAAATGATTTGATTACGAATCAAGTTTTGTTATATTTGTCTCACTTGTGATTTCTCTCTAATTGATCTTTTATGGTAATATATTCTAAATAATGATTTAGAGTATCCAAAGAGATAGATTGCGCTATATATCATATAACGTTATTGCAAAATGATATTAAAGATTTTGAAAAATCAACTGAAGAGTAGCGTAGCTATCAGATTTTTAATTATATTAATAAAAAAGGTTTGTGAGGTCCGCCTGGCTGTATCAACTCGTCCGTTTAAAAAATATTGTCTTTCAATTTCCGTCGCCATCTTGTCATTATTTAGTCAGCTGCTGTGCTTAATTACAATTGAAAATACAACCTTTAACTTGTTTAAAATTATGAGTTGAAGATTAACAAGAGAAGACCACAGTCTGGCACTTAAGTAGACAAGTATATACTATAACCAAGGGTAATGTATATAGTTTTAGAATAGAACTCCCTTTTTTTACTAAATTACAGTATTACTCATAAGAGATGACGTTGATATAATTATACCATCGACAAATGAATTATACCATCAAATCCAAACTGGAGCGTAAGTTATTGACAAAAACACTCTTTGTTTTTATTGTTAATAAATAAAAAAATACTATGTTTCACTTCATATGTCAAATCGCGAATACGGGGGCTGAAACTTCATCATGTACTTGTAATCTGATCCGCTCAGTTTACAGAGAGAGTCCCCAGAAATAGACTGAATCAAAATCACCGTAAATTCATACCTATTTGAAAAGGTAAATCTGAGTTTAATAAATACCATGTTATTTTGTCAACATTAAGGCAATTCATAGCTCGGAAAATTTTCCTTTTTAGTTTCTCCTCGCAAGATGTTAAACTTTTTTATGCTCGGGAAAGTTTCGATATTTAACAAAGTTTTGCATCCGAGAAAATACTAAGTCAAGCTTGGTTCGACCTTTGAGCATTTCAATTTATAATCGTCTTTGTCTACTAAAGATTTGAATGTAAATTGAGTTCAAACACTTTGCAGACAGATGATAAGCGACTTGTTATTACAACAATCTCCTCATTTGCATTATAAGCAGCCATCTTGACTCTCTGTTCTTACATACTGGAACATTATGTCAATATTAGAGTTAAATAAACTTTAGATATTCAAGAAAATGTTTTACACAGAACGTATCTTTGATTGATAGGTACAGACAAGTGTATCAGGATGGCGAGTGATTTGTACAGCGAACTTTATATCTAAGGCTAAGGCAATTATTTTATGTTAAATTGCCTTTTTTTACTAAATCTCTGCCTCGTTTTCGGATTGAGCGTTTTTTTATTATAGTCACTACGATGATAATAAAATAAATTATACACAAATTCTTGTACTTTTATTCCACATATGTTTATTTTTATTCTAACTTAGGCTACCGGTTTCGTATTACACATCATCGGGCCAACAAATTATTAATTATTTAACATGACAGAAAGAAAAATTTGTTGGCCCGATGATGTGTAATACGAAACCGGTAGCCTAAGTTAGAATAAAAATAAATATATGTGGAAAAAAAAATACAAGAATTTGTGTATAATTTATTCAAGATGATATTCCACCAAGAACCATCAATCGAATCGATCCAATATATGATAATAAAAACAATAAATAAAATCGCATCCAAATCAGATATACATCAATTAAAAAAGTTATAGGATTGGCTTCAGTATGCAATACTAATATAAAAAGTTATATCATCTAAAATAAAAAATGAAAATCTACTATAAATTTTGAAATATTTTTGATTAATCTTTAATCTGCTATATTTTTTTTAATAAGGTTTTTATCTTATTTTTATAATTTGATTTTTATTAATTCGCACAATAAAGAACAACGTGTTATATCTGCTTCGTAACCAATCACTCAAATAACTTTTACACACTATTACAACCCAAAGCAATGTGCAGTCGCCGACAGAGAGAGGTTCTGCAGTCCTCACGCTAGGCTAGAGCCACCTATGTTACGGTTCACAATATTACAGTGATGTCACTACTTAGCCAGGAGTCAGATTTGTGTACTCACATTCGACGTCCACTATGATGCGCTTGGACACAGAGGGCGGCACCGCGTTGGTCGCGATACACAGGTAAGCGCCCATCTCTGTCCTGCTGATACGCTGCAGGCTCAGGGTCTCCCCTTCGTATACTGTCACTGGAACAGTAATACTGGTCATAATGCTATCAATAACATTAATAAGTTTAGGAGACGTTGTTTAAAACTTTTTAACAGGTAGGAGAGTAGAGGAAAAATAATGAAACCACAAAAAAAAACAAATTTTATTTACAGCACGTAGGTTAGGTCTTAAAATATTAAAATGAGTTGTTAAGCCCTTGAAAATTAATTAAATTTCGAAACTGGTTGGGTTAAAAGTACCTATAGTTTAGTAAATTTTGTGTAAACAGTGTACAAGTGGTTTTCATCAAGATGCTTTCCATGTGCCAAGTGCCGACAATCGCAAGTATAAGTTATAAATAATGAAACGTCATATTTTTGGTAGTACTTGTATTTATCTGGTATTTTGTAAGCAGAACAGAGGTCTATAATGTGCATGAATTCTTTAAAAATAACTGACTATTTCTTAAATATAACAAAGCCTTTGCATAGCTGGCATACAGAGAGGCACGTTCTGTGCCTCCGGTGAATAACGATTTAACTCAAAAAACCCAATTTTACAGGGGAGCCGAAAAACAATTTAATTTGCACAAAAAAATCATTTTTTGCTAATCATTCACATTTCGTTCACAAAATCAAAGGGCCACGTAGAAAACATTAATTAGGTTCTATTTATAACATAATATAAATAATTTTTATTTTTACCAAAATGAAAACAAGTAATAAAAATATTTTATCAGAATAGGGTACAATGGGCGGTCTTATCGCTCAGAGCGATTTCTTCCAGACAACCTTTAAGTGGAAGATAATGTTAAAAAAATTACAAGGTGAAGGTGGTATACAGGATATGTATTATGTAATATATACATACATGTACTGCACAATGCAAATTAAGTAATTATTTTTATACTAAACAATCTAGGCACTACATGTCAATATACTTTCTTTTTTATAGTATTTTTATTTTCAAAAATCTTAACCTAGGTACATAATATGCACAATCAACAAAAACTCGTAGGGTTTATCAGTGATTGTGGAGGCCGGTACTTATATTTAATTATTATTATAGCAATAGGCAAGCATCTCACAACCATAGCTGGGCGGTGATCGCGGTCGGTCCGCACACACACACACGCTTCCGCCTGCCCGTGTGTGAGTGCCATACAAATACATGCTATACAATGTTATATAGGTACATAAACTAATAGTTATTTATTTAATATACCTATTTTACTTAAATGTACCTGTTAAAGGCAGGAATAATATTCTTTTATTCGCCTTTTAAATATAGCCGAGGAAGAAGAAGCTTTTATAGAAAAGGGCAAAGCATTCCACAAACGCACAGCTTCAACTGTAAACGATTTGCCATAAAAGGTGGAGGAGTGTAGTGGTGTATTTGATTGCAGATGTTCAGATGTCAGCAACGTTCGTTCGTGAGATTGGCGAAGTGAAGACACTCAAAGCGTCCTGAATTAAACCATTTCGCACCAAAAATTATGCACTGTTAAGTTGTCCCTTTTGCCATATGAAGTAAACGTGTAATAAGAAAAAAGGAAAGTGAAAATCGATCTAATTCAAGTTACATCTAATTTCAAAAATTAGTAAGCGACTAACTCAATTTAAACCATTGTGTACCGCATTTTGTTATAGGTACGTCTATCTTCGGTGATTTTAAAGATATCAAAATTACAGTTAGACCATTTTTTACAGAAAAAAAAACGGAGCAAAGTCATTGACCTCTCAATGAGAGATTAATGAGCGAAGTGGTAAAAAAATCTCATTTTGGGTCTCAGTTAAATTAAACCGTTATGCACCAGAGGCACAGAGGTTTATACTTTGATGTTCTATTTTTCAGTATTTTACAGCACTACAACAAAGTTACCACTACATTGTGCCATTTTTATGAAATATATAATAAAGCTTGATTTAAATGGACAGGAACTTTTAAAGGAAACTACATCCCCTACTGATCTTACTGAACAACTATCCCACAGAAACATACAAACCTGAACAAATGAAAAATATATTATCCTCTCCCTACTAACTTTAAGAATTTACTGAATAATTTGTATGGACGAGTGAATTGTATTTAGTATATGCGCGGGCATGTTTTTTTTTGGAAAGTTTTTCAGTATGAAGTATGAAGAAATCAGTTTGCTTACATCCGGTAAATGTATTTTTAATTTATATTTTTTTCACAAATGTGGTATTTTTTCAATATGAACATATAATTATTAATTTACACAATTAAAATCGTCACGACATGAATCCCCGAGGGGGTGTCAGAGGTGTTCCGGCTGTAAACTGTGAAATGCAAGTCACAGTCCACAATCGGAACACCCGCGTTTCACCGACGATTATTACGAAAATATCTCTTTTCACTAAACCTCTCCGTTTGTACAGAGCCGTAAAGTGATGTTAAACCCTCGCTCTGTGTTAGTCCATAAATTATGTTTATATTCTGAACAAGTGCAATTCTATGTCTTAAAAGAATAATAAATGGGGTGAAAATTTCAAGTGGGAACCATGTTTAACCGAGACAGGTAAATGGCCTCAGGAAATATCCCTCAAGGTGCAGTGAGTCCACTGCATAACGCAAAACATAAATATATTATGCGACAAAGTGCGGGTCCAAGTAAGGTGCAAGCCATACAGAAGTGGCGCGGCGCACATCGAGCGCGCGGGCGTCATTCAAATTTCATACAAAACGCATGGAAAAAAACGTTTGGTACGGACACTCCTTCCACGCCCGACACCGCCAGATTCGGTGTGTTCAAATTGCGACTTTATTTCCATGCGTTTTGTACGAAATTTGAATGAAGCCCGCGCGCTCAATGCGCGCCGCGCCGCTTCTGTGTGGCTTGCACCTAAGGCGGTGAAGCAAGGAAACATTGAATAATGCTGTTTTATATAAATAAAACCACACCAAATCGTTTTGAAAACAATGCTTAGCTATATTTTAGACAATGTTGTTTTGTTTAATGCAGGTATTTTTGTTATTTTTATTTTATTAGTTTGGATGGAATACTGTTTTGAACTGAAAAAGCTCCACTTTTTTTTTCGATGCAGGGAACTTTTCTGTTTCGCGGCTTGGGCTTGTTATTGTCTTAGAAAAGGCCTTTTTATAAGATGTTTTTTAACCCTTTATTGTAGTTTGAGACACTGTTTCAAGACCTAATGTTCACTATCTATTTTGTTTCCGCCCTCTTACACAGTAAACAAAAAATCCGTGGTGCAATTGCCTGTGATAAAAACTACTAGATATATTAATATGAAGAACTGTTTATTTCTCTTCAGTTTGGACCAACTGACGTCTAAATAAAAAAATGAAAAAAACCGGCCAAGTGCGAGTCGGACTCGCGCACGAAGGGTTCCGTAAAACGGCAAAAAATCTATAAAAACGGCAAAAAATCATGTCTGTTGTATGGGGGTGCGCGGGTCCGACACTAGCTTGGCCCGTTTTAGTATTTGTTGTTATAACGGCAACAGAATACAACATCTGCGAAAATTTCAACTGTCTAACTATCACGGTTCATGATATACAGCCTGGTGACAGAAGGATGGACGGACGGACGGACAGCGGAGTCTTATTAATAAGGTCCCGTTGGTTACCCTTTGGGTACGGAACCCTAAAAACCAGACAAGTGCGAGTAAGACTCGCCCACTGAGGGTTCCGTGAAAGACTATACCGGAGTGAAGTTAGCTGACAAAAGTTATCTGACATTATAATCCAACCAAATTAAAATGGTCATTTTGTTAAAATAATTATGTAACTTTATGTATGAAAACTTTCTAATTCTATGAGAAATATAATTTGAAAAAATCAACAATTCAAAAAAAGAGGTACCAAATAATATTGCTACAAGTAAGATTTTTTTTTTTTTGTTGATCCTCTATTAAATATTGTGAAGGCCAACTGCCATATTCTTATGTAATTATAATAAAACATAAGATACATTTTCAACACACAGAAATGAGAAAACCCAATTAATAGGGTATACAGGGGAGAAATTGTATAAAAATATATACCTAAAATGTGGCCGACTGCCACATTCTTATGTCATTACTTTAATAGAAGATAGTTATTAAGAACTAAAAAAATTGAGAGAACCCAATATTTTAGGGGATACACAGGGGAGATAGTATAAAACTATTTATGTGAAAATTATGTATTTTTTTCGTTTTTAATCCCCTGTTTCAGTATCAAAAAGGCTCACTGCCAGAAAATGACTCTAATACTATATTAAATCATTATCTAGTCAGATATAAAATAGCAAAAAACTCAAATATTTTAGAGGATGACAGGAAGAAATGAATTTTTTTAGAGGATAAAATAATGAAATTTAATTTTTTGCTTTATTCCAAAATAATTATGTAGGCAGACTGCCACATTCTTATGTCGTAATTTTAATAAAAGAGAGTAACTCACAACTAAGAAATTAGAAAAAATCCTAATATATTAGGGTATACAGGGGGGAAATATTAGAAAAATATTTATCTGAATATAATGTAAATATTTTGTGTTTAATCCCCTGTTCCAGAATAAAAAGGCTCACTGCCAAAAAATGACTATAATAATATAAGAGAACATTACATAGTCTGAAATAAAATAGGAACAAACTCAAATATTTCAGAGGATAACGGCAGAAATAAATTTTCATAGAAGATAGAAATGATAAAATTGAATTTTTTGTTGTACTCCACATTAAAATAATTATGGAGGCCGACTGCCACATTCTTATGTCATTATTAGGAAAGAAGATACATATTCATAACCAACAAATTTGAGAGGACCCAAAATTTAATTTAATTTAAATTTATTATTTTTATACAGGGGGGAAATGGTATAAAATTAGTTATCTGACAATAATGTCAATATATTGTGTTCAATCCCCTGTTTCAGTGTCAAAAAGGCTCACTGCCAGATAATGACTGTAATAATATAGTGAAACATTACCTTAATAAATATAAAATAGTAACAAATTCAAATATTTCAGAGGATAACAGGTAGAAATGAATTTTCTTAGAGGATAGAAATAATAAAATTTAATATTATTTTTACTCCACATTTCAATACTTATGGGGGCAGACTGTCACTATCCTATGTCATTATTTTGAAAGAAGATAATTATTTACAACCAACGAATTTAAGAGAATCCAATATTTAAGGAGAATTCAGGGGGGAAATATTAAAAAATTGACAATAATGTCAATATTTTGTGTTAAATCCCCTGTTTCAGTGACAAAAAGGCTAACTGCCAGATAATGACTATAATAATATAGTAAAACATTAGCTATTAAAACATAAAATAGTGAAAAATTTAAATATTTCAGAGGATAACAGGTAGAAATTAATTTCCTTATAGGATAGAAATAATAAAATTTAATATTATTTTTACTCCAAATAACAATAATTATGGAGGCAGACTGCCAATATCTTATGTAATTATTTTGAAAGAAGATAGGAATTTACAACTAACAAATTTGAAAGAATCCAATATTTTAGGGGATACAAGGGGGAAATGTTAAAAAAATAGTTATCTGACAATAATGTCAATATTTTGTGTTTAATCCCCTGTTTCAGTATCAAAAAGGCTTACTGCCAGAAAATAACACTAATAATATAGTAGAACATTACCTTATTAAATATAAAATAGAAACAAACTCAAATATTTCAGGGGATAACAGGAAGAAATAAATTTTATTAGAAGATAGAAATAATAAAATTTTATTTTTTGCTTTACTCCCTATTTAAATAATTATGCAGGCAGACTGCCACTATGAAATGTAATAATTTTAAAAGATGATACTTAATCGGAACTAACAAATAAGAGAGGACCCTATATTTTAGGGGATACAGGGGATAAAATGTATAAAATTAGATATCTGACAATAATGACAATATATTGTGTTCAATCCCCTATTTCAGTGTCAAAAAGGCTCACTGCCAGATAATGACTATAATAATACAGTAAAACATTAGCTATTCAAATATAAAGTATTGATAAATTTAAATATTTCAGACGATAACAGGTAGAAATTAATTTTCTTAGAGGATAGAAATAATAAAATTAATATTATTTTAACTCCAAATAACAATAATTATGGAGGCAGACTGCCACTATATTATGTAATTATTTTGAACGAACATAGGAATTTACAACTAAAAAATTTGAGAGAATCCAATATTTTACGGAATACAAGGGGGAAATATTAAAAAAAGTAGTTGTCTGACAATAATGTCAATATTTTGTGTTAAATTCCCTGTTTCGGTATCAAAATGGCTCACTGCGGGAAAATAACACTAATAATATAGTAGAACATTACCTTATTAAATATAAAATAGAAACAATTTCAAATATTTCAGGGGTTAACAGGAAGAAATAAATTTTATTTGAAGATAGAAATAATACAATTTTATTTTTTGCTTTACTCCACATTTAAACAATTATGCAGGCAGACTGCCACTATAAAATGTCTTTATTTTAAAAGATGATATTAAATCGGAACTAGCAAATAAGAGGGAACCCATTATTTTAGGGGATACGGGGGGTAAAAAGTATAAAATTAGATATCTGACAATAATGTCAATATATTGTGTTCAATCCCCTATTTCAGTGTCAAAAAGGCTCACTGCCAGATACTGACTATAATAATATAGTAAAAAATTCGCTACTAAAACATAAAATAGTGATAAAATTAAATATTTCAGAGCATAACAGGTAGAAATTAATTTTCTTAGAGGAAAGAAATAATAAAATTTAATATTATTTTTACTCCAAATAACAATAATTATGGAGGCAGACTGCCACTATCTTATGTCATTATTTTGAAAGAAGATAGGAATTTACAACTAACAAATTTGAGAGAATCCAATATTTTGGCAGAAGCTGTAGATCCCTGTGTGACAGACGGACGGACAGATAGACAGACAGCGGAGGCTTAGTAATAGGATCCCGTTTGGCACCCTTTGGGTACGGAACCTTAAAAATAGAATGCAACAGTACAACTTGCTATAAAATAAACAAGCTTAATTGAAAGTTTAATATATATATGCAAAACTAGATGGCGCTAGGTGTACTCTACATCGCGATATCGTTTGATCGTCACTAAAAATTAAATTTACAACAATACCCTCTTCTACTTCTTCCATCCAGTACGAGACAAAGACAAGGTTTACCCGTAAATTGGGTAGTTCAGTGAAAAAAAGTGAGGAATTAAATCAACATTAATTTCATTATATTTAATGAAAATAATACTCGTTTAATACATTGAATGATAATAATAACTCGTTTTAATTAATTGATATAATAGACAATATCTCTATGTTAAACTACCTATAACTAATCTATCGTAACGAAATAATGGGAATTATAATATACTTCTTACTGTTTCAAATAGTTTTGGTGACAACGCCACCAGGATAATCACTCTCTGGTCTTGGTTCCCCGTTTAAAATTTACTTAACTGAGCGCATAAATGGTTCAAGATATAGATTTCAATGTTTTTTGAGATTATTATGTGTACAAAAGTTTATTTTTTCAAGGCATAGATTCAATAGTTTCGCTTTTAGTTATTTATATACTAAATTGTAAGTTTACTCTATAGGAGAGGTTTTTTATATTTTAGCATTACTACTTAATTGTTATTAATTTTAAGTTCCATTTTCTGAGGAGAGGACTTTGTTTTATTATAAGTTACTATATATAAGTGTTACTCGTAGCAGCTTTCATTTTTTATTTTCATACAAATATTCGCTCCTTTACCGTGGTCTATTTACTTATCCACATTGGAGATATCCTTGCAAAATTGAAGTAATTAATATCTAACAAATTTCTGTTAAAAAGAAAAAAAAAGTATAGAACAAACCACAGTAAAACGGCACCAAAGTTTATCATTATGATCAGTAGCTAAGTGATTTTATTTTAAAGCATGTAACTTTATATTTTGTAAGGATTTTACTGTGTTCTGTAGGAATATAAAATTAAAAAAACGGAATGCAAAAAGATGTTATTACGTATCAGACAATCTTTTTCAGTTCCACAGTGAAATAAGTCTACGGCAACAAAGTTCATCATTATGATCAGTAGTGACGTGATTTAATTTTGGAGTATGTAAATCATGCATTTTGTAAATATTTCATTTTTTTGTATTAACATAAATAAAAATAAAAAAAAGAAATAACAGACTGCAAAAACAAGTGATTTGTTGTAATGTTGGATATTTTTAAATACTTACGAATAAGTATTCAAGATCAACAATAAGTAAAGTAATTTTAGGAAGTTATTACGTATCTTTTTTTTATTGAAAAACACTTGTACTTGTCCACTTATTTATATTATTTCCCTTACCGGTTTCGCTGTTATAGCATTATCAAAGGTTTTTTGGTTGTTTACGTACAACGTTGTGCTTGAAAACATCGGAAAAAACATTTGAAAATTAAAGTAACAAGAAACTAACAAATTATTTTGGGCAGGTAAAATTGGTTCGCGTTTATTTATAATTCGTAGAATAAACCACAGTGAATTAAGTCTACGGCAACAAAGTTCATCATTATGATCAGTAGGGATGATATTTAATTTTGAAGTATGTAAATCATACATTTTGTAAATATTTTATTGTGTTTTGTCTTGATTCAAAATTAATAAAAAAACAAAGAAAAGCAAAAAAAAATATAAATTTGATATTATAATTTATATTTCTTACGTAAAAGAAAATTACTTTCTACCCGTTATCCTCTGAAATATTGCAGTTTGTTGATTGATATTTAATATGATACTTGGTAAAGTTTCACTCAATTTTCAGAATTATTTTGTGACAGTGAGCCTTCTTGATACTGAAACAGGGAAATTAACACAAAACTTCCCCTCTTTATCTCCTAAAATATTGGGTTCTCTCACATTTTTTAGTTGTAAATAATTATCTTCTTTCAAAATAATGCGATAAGATAGTGGCAGTCTGCCTCCATAATTATTGTAATGTTGAGTGAAAATAATATTAAATTTTATTATTTCTATCCTCTAAGAAAATTCATTTCTACTTGTTATCCTTCGTAATATTTGAATTTGTCACTACTTTATTTTTGAATAGGTAATGTTTTACTATATAACTACAGTCAATAACTGGCAGTGAGCCTTTTGGATACTGAAACAGGGGATTAAACACAAAATATTGACATTATTGTCAGATAACTATTTTTTTAATATTTCCCCCTTGTATCCCCTAAAATATTGGATTCTCTCAAATTTGTTAGTTGTGACTTCCTATCTTCGTTCAAAATAATGACATAATATAGTGGCAGTCTGCCTCCATAATTATTGTTATTTGGAGTAAAATTAATATTAAATTTTATTATTTCTTTCCTCTAAGAAATTTAATTTCTACCTGTTATCCTCTGAAATATTTATTTTATCACTATTTTATATTTAAGTAGCTAATGTTTCACTATATTATTATAGTCATTATCTGGCAGTGAGCCTGTTTGACACTGAAATAGGGGATTGAACACAATATATTGACATTATTGTCAGATATCTAATTTTATACTTTTTACCCCCCGTATCCCCTAAAATAATGGGTTCCCTCTTATTTGCTAGTTCCGATTTAATATCATCTTTTAAAATAAAGACATTTTATAGTGGCAGTCTGCCTGCATAATTGCTTAAATGTGGAGTAAAGCAAAAAATAAAATTGTATTATTTCTATCTTCTAATAAAATTTATTTCTTCCTGTTATCCCCTGAAATATTTGAGTTTGTTTCTATTTTATATTTAATAAGCTAATGTTCTACTATATTATTACGGTTATTTTTTGGCAGTGAGCCATTTTGATACCGAAACAGGGGATTTAACACAAAACATTGACATTATTGTCAGATAACTATTTTTTTAATATTTACCCCTTGTATCCCCTAAAATATTGGATTCTCTCAAATTTGTTAGTTGTGAATTCCTATCTTCATTTAAAATAATGACATAATATAGTGGCAGTCTGCCTCCATAATGATTGTTATTTGGAGTAAAAATAATATTAAATTTTATTATTTCTTTCCTCTAAAAAAATTAATTTCCACCTGTTATCCTCTGAACTATTTAATTTTATCGCTATTTTATATTTGAGTAGCTAATGTTTTACTATATTATTATAGTCATTATCTGGCAGTGAGCCTTTTTGACACTGAAATAGGGGATTGAACACAATATATTGACATTATTGTCAGATATCTAATTTTATACGTTTTACCCCCCGTTTCCCCTAAAATAATGGGTTCTCTCTTATTTGCTAGTTCCGATTAAATATCATCTTTTAATATAATCACATTTCAAAGTGGCAGTCTGCCTGCATATTTATTTAAATGTGGAGTAAAGCAAAAAATAAAATTGTATTATTTCTATCTTCTAATAAAATTTATTTCTTCCTATTAACCCCTGAATTATTTGAGTTTGTTTCTATTTTATATTTAATAAGGTAATGTTCTACTATATTATTAGGGTTTTTTTCTGGCAGTGAGCCATTTTGATACCGAAACAGGGGATTTAACACAAAATATTGACATTATTGTCAGATAACTATTTTTTTAATATTTACCCCTTGTATCCCCTAAAATATTGGATTCTCTCAAATTTGTTAGTTGTGACTTCCTATCTTCATTCAAAATAATGACATAATATAGTGGCAGTCTGCCTCCATAATTATTGTTATTTGGAGTAAAAATAATATTAAATTTTATTATTTCTTTCCTCTAAGAAAATTAATTCCTACCTGTTATCCTCTGAAATATTTAATTTTATCACTATTTTATATTTAAGTAGCTAATGTTTTACTATATTATTATAGTCATTATCTGGCAGTGAGCCTTTTTGGCACTGTAATAGGGGATTGAACACAATATATTGACATTATTGTCAGATATCTAATTTTATACTTTTTACCCCCCGTATCCCCTAAAATAATGGGTTCCCTCTTATTTGCTAGTTCCGATTTAATATCATCTTTTGAAATAAAGACATTTTATAGTGGCAGTCTGCCTGCATAATTGTTTAAATGTGGAGTAAAGCAAAAAATAAAATTGTATTATTTCTATCTTCTAATAAAATTTATTTCTTCCTGTTATCCCCTGAAATATTTGAGTTTGTTTCTATTTTATATTTAATAAGGTAATGTTCTACTATATTATTCCGGTTATTTTCTTGCAGTGAGCCATTTTGATACCGAAACAGGGGATTTAACACAAAACATTGACATTATTGTCAGATAACTATTTTTTTAATAATTCCCCCTTGTATCCCCTAAAATATTGGATTCTCTCAAATTTGTTAGTTGTGACTTCCTATCTTCATTCAAAATAATGACATAATATAGTGGCAGTCTGCCTCCATAATTATTGTTATTTGGAGTAAAAATAATATTAAATTTTATTATTTCTTTCCTCTAAAAAAATTAATTTCTACCTGTTATCCTCTGAAATATTTAATTTTATCACTATTTTATATTTGAGTAGCTAATGTTTTACTATATTATTATAGTCATTATCTGGCAGTGAGCCTTTTTGTCACTGAAATAGGGGATTGAACACAATATATTGACATTATTGTCAGATATCTAATTTTATACTTTTTACCCCCCGTTTCCCCTAAAATAATGGGTTCTCTCTTATTTGCTAGTTCCGATTAAATATCATCTTGTAAACTAAAGACATTTTATGGTGGCAATCTGCCTGCATAATTGTTTAAATGTGGAGTAAAGCAAAAAATAAAATTTTATTATTTCTTTCTTCTAATAAAATTTATTTCTTCCTGTTATCCCCTGAAATATTTGAGTTTTTTTCTATTTTATATTTAATAAAGTAATGTTCTACTATATGATTAGGGTTATTTTCTGGCAGTGAGCCATTTTGATACCAAAACAGGGGATTTAACACAAAACATTGACATTATTGTCAGATAACTATTTTTTTAATATTTCCCCCTTGTATCCCCTAAAATATTGGATTCTCTCAAATTTGTTAGTTGTGACTTCCTATCTTCGTTCAAAATAATGACATAATATAGTGGCAGTCTGCCTCCATAATTATTGTTATTTGGAGTAAAAATAATATTAAATTTTATTATTTCTTTCCTCTAAAAAAATTAATTTCTACCTGTTATCCTCTGAAACATTTAATTTTATCACTATTTTATATTTGAGTAGCTAATGTTTTACTATATTATTATAGTCATTATCTGGCAGTGAGCCTTTTTGTTACTGAAATAGGGGATTGAACACAATATATTGACATTATTGTCAGATATCTAATTTTATACTTTTTACCCCCCGTATCCCCTAAAATAATGGGTTCTCTCTTATTTGCTAGTTCCGATTAAATATCATCTTTTAAAATAAAGACTTTTATAGTGGCAGTCTGCCAGCATAATTGTTTAAATGTGGAGTAAAGCAAAAAATAAAATTTTATTATTTCTTTCTTCTAATAAAATTTATTTCTTCCTGTTATCCCCTGAAATATTTGAGTTTTTTTCTATTTTATATTTAATAAGGTAATGTTCTACTATATGATTAGGGTTATTTTCTGGCAGTGAGCCATTTTGATACCGAAACAGGGGACTTAACACAAAATATTGACATTATTGTCAGATAACTATTTTTTTAATATTTCCCCCTTGTATCCCCTAAAATATTGGATTCTCTCAAATTTGTTAGTTGTGAATTCCTTTCTTCGTTCAAAATAATGATATAATATAGTGGCAGTCTGCCTCCATAATTATTGTTATTTGGAGTAAAAATAATATTAAATTTTATTATTTCTTTCCTCTAAGAAAATTAATTTCTACCTGCTATCCTCTGAAATATTTAATTTTATCACTATTTTATATTTAAGTAGCTAATGTTTTACTATATTATTATAGTCATTATCTGGCAATGAGCCTTTTTGACACTGAAATAGGGGATTGAACACAATATATTGACATTATTGTCAAAATCTAATTTTATACTTTTTACCCCCCGTATCCCCTAAAATAATGGGTTCCCTCTTATTTGCTAGTTCCGATTTAATATCATCTTTTAATATAATCACATTTCATAGTGGCAGTCTGCCTGCATAATTATTTAAATGTGGAGTAAAGCAAAAAATAAAATTGTATTATTTCTATCTTCTAATAAAATTTATTTCTTCCTGTTAACCCCTGAAATATTTGAGTTTGTTTCTATTTTTTATTTTATAAGGTAATGTTCTACTATATTATTAGGGTTATTTTCTGGCAATAAGCCATTTTGATACCGAAACAGGGGATTAAACACAAAATATTGACATTATTGTCAGATAACTATTTTTTTAATATTTCCCCCTTGTATCCCCTAAAATATTGGATTCTCTCAAATTTGTTAGTTGTGACTTCCTATCTTCGTTCAAAATAATGACATAATATAATGGCAGTCTGCCTCCATAATTATTGTTATTTGGAGTAAAAATAATATTAAATTTTATTATTTCTATCCTCTAAGAAAATTAATTTCTACCTGTTATCCTCTGAAATATTTAAATTTATCACTCTTTTATTTTTGAATAGCTAATGTTTAACTGAAATAGGGGATTGAACACAATATATTGACATTATTGTCAGATATCTAATTTTCTACCTTTTACCCCCTGTATCCTGTATTTTATACTATCTCCCCTGTGTATCCCCTAAAATATTGGGTTCTCTCAATTTTTTTAGTTCTTAATAACTATCTTCTATTAAAGTAATGACATAAGAATGTGGCAGTCGGCCACATTTTTGGTATATATTTTTATACAATTTCTCCCCTGTATACCCTATTAATTGGGTTTTCTCATTTCTGTGTGTTGAAAATGTATCTTATGTTTTATTATAATTACATAAGAATATGGCAGTTGGCCTTCACAATATTTAATAGAGGATCAACAAAAAAAAAAAAAATATTACTTGTAACAATATTATTTGGTACCTCTTTTTCTGAATTGTTGATTTTTTTAAATTATATTTCTCATAGAATTAGAAACTTTTCATACATAAAATAACGCCATAGTTATTTTAACAAAATGACCATTTTAATTTGGTTGGATTATAATGTCAGATAACTTTTGTCAGCACACTTCACACACCTAAAGACTATATTTTTTATGATTTAATTACAATCGTCTAGTTTTCAGATTTTTTTCTATACTTCTTGTATACGACGGAATTACTTGGCAAATTTCTTTGTTCTAGGTCAACGGAAAATACCCTTTAAAGGGTTTCCGCCAAATCCCATAGAAGAAAACCCCAGTCCCGGCGCAAAAGAATTGTATCTCAGATTTTAGATAATTTTTAGTAGAAACAATATCAAGTGTCAATATTTCCTGATTCGGTGGCTAACATGGTTATTTTGCCCAGAGAAGTTTCATAGGCGCTACATGCAAATATGACAGTTTTTAGGAAAAGCCCTTATTGAATACTGAGAAACGATAATGAAGACCTATTGTAATAGTATAATAGAGAAAGGTTAAACACTGGTTACTAAAGGCGGCAGGTATGCGCATATTCTTTTCCTTATAAAATAAAGATAACTGCAAAATGTATATAATTATGATGCAGGCTATACATATCAGTGTGTACGCATATGTGCCTATTATATTCAATTTTTTGCAATTACCCACACGTTTGCGTTGTTAATTTATGAATTAATACAGTAAAATGAAGTTTTTCAAAAAAATGCCATATGTATAGGCACATTATTGTACATATGTGATAATGTGTTTATATCATGTGTTTTATTAATTTTTTGCCAATTCAATGTCAATTAGAGCAGTAAAATGAAGTTTTTCCTAAAAAGTGTCATGTTTGCATGTAGCGCCTATGAAACTTCTCTGGGCAAAAAAAAACATGTTAGCCACTGAATCAGGAGATAACGACACCTGATATTGTTTCTACTAATAATTATCTAAAATCTGAGATACAATTCTTTTGCGCCGGGACTGGGGCAATTTTGGCGGATACCCTTTTGATTCCCTTCTCTCAAGTGTCGAGTGTTGAAAGAGTGTCGAAATATACGTTTTTTGCGGCATAAACAGCCGTATCTTTCTTACGTTAACTTTGAAGTTTAATTTTTTCACAGCTTCTGAATTCTTCTTCGGACATGTTTACAATTTAATACCCATATTGTATTTTTAGGATATAATTTTTTATTTTTCTCTGTTTGTATTGGAAATATTTTGAACAATTTTAATATTTTTTTTGTATATGTCGTATTATGAAGGCAAGTAAATGCTATTTTTCTGGTAAATTTCAAGTCTTTATCTTTAACGGTGCTAAAGTTATGAATGAGGCTGTGACATACGGACAGACGGACGGACGTGGGGAAATGCACAGTAATTATTTTACATCTCCACAAGGAAACGCTCCTTGGCAGAAGAATAAAATTCACAAAACTTACCTTTCTAGGGTTCCGTACCTCAAGAAGAAAAACCTGAGCCCTTATAGGATTACTTTGTTGTCCGTATGTCTGTCTATCCGTTCTTTTGTCTGTCAAAACCCTTTATCTCGGGAACGCAGTTGAAATTAAAACCATATACTCGAATCTACAAGTATAAAAATATTATACTTTTACTATAATATACGAGTAGTAAAAGTATAATATTTTTATAATCGTAGATGTCAATAAAAATATTATTTACTGGCACCGAGCAATCTTTGAAAAACCATAAAAAAATGCATGTCCCCCCCTTATTTCCGGAACTGATGAACCGAAAAAAGACGAGTATAGGTAATAACTGTCCAATTACAAGAAAACTATAGCTATTTAAAAAAAGTTGATAACAAATGAGAAAAAAAAACTAAATTAAATTTTTTTTTTTACATATAAATATACAATATGGGTATCAAATTGTAGATATTAAAAAGTTGATTATAAAAATATACCTATATACTTTTACTATATTTACAGTATTTATTTCGAGAAATCTTTGAAAAACCACAAAAAGGCACGTCCCCACTCCCTTATTTCCGAAACTAATGGACCAAAAAATATGGAAAAAATCATGGTAATTTGGGATTACGTAAAGATAACGGAAAAAATATAGCGGGTGAGAAATTCACGATAGCAAAATAAAATTATTCATCTACGAATTTTATTTCGAGTACGGTATAAAATATTTGAGTGTCTTTTTTGTGGTACAATCGATTCTTTTTTTTTATATCATAAACAGTTATGGGCAAGATTTTAAATAACTTCTTCCTGATGGTTCTCAAAGCTGTTGAATTACGGAACTCTATGTATGCGAGTCTAACTGGCACCTGATAGGTTTTTTTATTTGCCTATACACGTAGATAAGTTTCCATAGGAAAGTTTCCGTGTGATCAATAAATTATTTGGTTCGTATATAAAAAAAATATATGGATATTAAGCAATCAAAACAAAAAACTGTATAACCATCAATATCTAGGAGAATAACCTCCGATTTCACAATTGAGAATTTCTAGTTAAGTAGTGCTGTGATTGGCCAATTCGTCACTTATGTATCCACTTAGTGAGACTTTCTTAATTCAGAAACTGGCCTTAAGTTATTTAAAACATCGAGTAGACGAAAATAAGTTTTCGAAGAAAACAGCAAAAAATAAAACTCTGACATCCACGCAAACAAACCGTTATCGTTGCACGTGAAAAATTTTCAAACTGCCTCACTTGCGGCCACACAAGCCTCTAAGACCTCAAACATAGAGTTCAAGCAAAGCACATAGAACATTTGAGACGCGCTGTACGAGTCAGTATTGTAAATGTAACATTACAGAACGTAGTAAAGTTGCCGCAAGTAATGGCCGATTTGCGCTGATGCATCGGGAAAGTTCCGTGAGTTCGTGTGTATAAGCAGACTGAACTTTTCCTGAAATTCCTTTGAAGCTTTCCATAAATTTCAACAATACGAGTATTGACGTCGTTTTATACGATTTTCGTCGTACATTACAAAACTTTGGTGCTTTACAGTGCAGGGTAAATACACAGTCATATTTGATGAAGTGAAGCACGTACAGGCTGTGCAGCATTCATAATAATGGGATTGATCACAAAGTTTTCAGGACATCGATTATGGCGTAACAAGTATTTAATGCTTTTTGTTATTGTATGATTTATTACGAAATATATCGCTTTGTAAACTCTAAATATCATATGAGTGCATTTTGTATTTATAAATAAAATAAAATCCTAAAAATTTGATTTCTTTACAACAACAACAATGTATTTATTTAAAGTTTTAACATGGTTGCATCCTTATTACATATTTATGTAGGTACAAAATTAATACTTAAGTATGTTTCTATCGTAACTTAAATAACGTAGCAAGAACGCAATTTTAATTGTGAGCTTCAGATTTAAAGAGGCCTACGGCCCTTAACTAAATCTTCCGCGAGCGTCGCCTAGCTAAGAAATATAATAAATAAAAATCTATCTATAAGAACGCAGAGTACACAAAAGGGAAAAAGGAACCACCACCACACAAAAGACAAGCCCACAAACACACAAAAAAATTGTACCTATCTGCTGATCGGGGAAAGCCCCGCCGACCCACCACCCGCTAGCATCACCACGATCAGAGCGGAAAGCTGGTCCGCACAGCCTTACCAGACAGTTATTATCGATCGGCATGTTTTCACTTAATGAAATAGTTTCGAGAATATTATGATTTATAAATTGAAATGGATTTATAAATGCAATAAAGGTACATAATATACACTTACGAGTGTTATACGTCAACTTTAATGTAAAACAATAATACGGGGAAATACAATAAATGAAACAAAGTTTGGCCTACTTAAATAATACACTTACATAAATAAAAGTAAAGGAATTAATTACAAAATAAATACAACAAAGTTGATATATAAATATACATTCAGACACGTTAAATAAATAAAAATATGCCTAAACCCATCCATTATATATTCTTGCTAAAACGAATGACAAGAAACTTAAATTAGCAAGGTCATCGTTTTTCCTTTCATATGTATATTCCCTTTTCATAAGTTTCTTACAAACGTAAGTGCTCAATTAACATTAGTTAAGTTTGTATAAAGGTTTAAAAGATACTTTATTCTTACTAAAGACAATATGTTACTTACATACGAGTAAGAAGAGATCTTAATTAATTAATTATAGTGTCGTCCATCCGCACAGACCATAATTAAGGGATATAGAATAATATTATAACATTATTTTCTAGGTGGTAGACCTGATGCCAGGCTCGACTGTGGAGGTACCACCATCTTACTCGCAAATCCTCCCGAAGTTATTCGGGGGTGAGTAAGAGAACAGCTCTCAGGCAAAACCAGGCGGCCCACCATTGCCTGGGACCGATGGATGGCGGTTTATCCATCCCCAATTACCGAGCCTTATATAAACAAAACTGGTAACGGGCAGCGGCGTCACTGGTGAAAGGGTTTCGGCACCGCGCTCACCAACCCGCCTGCCCAGCGTGTGTGAGTATGGGCATTTCTTCCAGGAGTGAAGAAATCCTGGAAAGGCCTATGTCCAGCAGTGGGCGAAACAGGCTGATGGATGGATGGATGGATTCTATTACACTGATCTCAGTGTGGTGTAGTAAGTTCCTTTAGTAAATTCCACAGTTTACTTCTTCAATCTTATAGCTACGTCTCTAACACCGGTTATTATTTATTTAAAATATTATATGTTGAGCCAATTTACCCTTGAAATCATTAAAGAGTTCGGAATTTTTAATTTATGAGGGTAGATTGTTAAAAAGCTGTGGTGTTTGTGTGCTAGGCCGTCTTGTGGAGCGTTTAGACACTTGCCTGTGCTGGATAAATGAGATTGATGTGTGAATTGATTTTCTTAATATTTTTATAACAAGGATGCATGTGCAGTAAGTATGTAATTGTTTTAGATTCATGATGTTGGTTTGTCTGTATAATGTAGTAGTTGGTGTTAAGTGGGGATAGCGAAATAAAATTTTAATTTATTTATTTTGGATAATCTGCAGACAAGATAAACTGGTCTAAAATGCACTGCCCCATATTTCGATAAGATATATGAGATGTGATTTCAACAACGAATTATATATTGTCATTCGCACTGAGATGAAATAATTATTGGTATATAAAAAGAAACATATGTATTACCAGATTTTAGGACAATCTAAGTTTGGCCTTATAAAAGTAGGCAAAGTAAGCTTACGGCGCCAAATTTTTTGTCTGGCGAATTTTAGCGCTTGTTTTTTGTAGTGGGACGCACTATAAGTTTCCGGAATGAATATGAAAAAATACTATTAAAGGTACAAAATTAATTTATTGTTTTTCAAAATAATCTCCCTTGGCGTTTATGCACTTTTTCATTCGATCAAACCAGTTTTGAAAACTTTTGTGCCACTCCCCTGTGGTGACCTCTGAAACGTGTTTTTCATACTCCTCGACAGCCTCTTCTGGTGATGAAAATCGTTGACCGCGTAATTGGTTCTTAATTTTTGGGAACAGAAAAAAGTCACAAGGTGCCAGGTCGGGACTGTATGCAGGATGACTCATGAGTTCTACATTTTTCGTCTTCAAAAAGTCGTTTGTCTGTCTGGCCGTGTGAGAACTAGTATTGTCGTGGTGCAGGATGATACGGCGTTTACGGTTATTTTTACGGAGTTCGTCAATAACTTCCGGCAAACAAATAGTCGTGTACCAGTCACTATTCACGGTACGACGATTCTCTAAAGCAACAGTAGCCACGTGTCCAGTTTTATTAAAAAAAGAAGCAATCATCCGCTTAGATGCACTTTTCACGCGCGCCACTTTGGTTGGTTTCGGCTCATCTTGAAAGACCCATACGCTCGATTGCTGCTTTGTTTTGGGATCGTAGCAATAAATCCATGTTTCGTCACCTGTTACTATGTCCCACACCAAATTTGACGCACCTTCGTTGAATCTGGTAAGCATGGCACTGCACCAAGTGACGCGGTCCGTTTTTTGAGCCTCGGTCAAGTTGTGTGGGATCCACCGCGAGCACAGCTTTCTCACACCCAAATGTTTGTGTAGGATTGATTGTATTTGACTCATGCCTATTTCTAAGGATGTGCAAATTTCATGGTAGGTCACATGCCTGTCTGTTTTAATCATACGGCGCACAGCATCGATGTTTTTGTTGGTCACAGCGGTGGACGGCCGACCATCGCGAGATTCGTCACTGAGATTGATACGACCACGCTTGAATTCTGCAATCCAGCTATAAACAGTCGTCTTGCATGGTGCTTCATTGCCAAAAGCTGTTTCAAGCCGAGCGATGCTCTGTTGAGCTGTCAAATTACACTTAAAATCGTAGAAAATCATACTACGAAAATTTTCCCGAGTTAAATCCATGTTGATGCAGACACACAATTTTTTAAATGGCGCCACAAGGTAAAAACAAAAGACAGTCAGATGAAACAAACTGCATTCTACAGCCAAAGAGTTCTATTTTCAAATGTTGCAATAAATTTTTAAATATTGTTTATGTAAGTGGCCAGTTCCGGAAACTTTTAGTGTTACCTATGTAGTCTTGATGTTGATTTGGCTTGTAAATTTTTGTTATTTACCACAATATTTCAAGAGTTTCGCACCCGTATTGTGGGGTTGTACGGAACCTTTTGTGCGCGAGTCCGACTCGCGCTTGGCCAAATTATTAATTGCGTGCAGAGAAAAAGAATGCCCGCCTAACGTTCATTTGTAGTATTTGTTGTTTGTTTCTTTAATTATATTTCTTTTATTTACTCGCACTATGCATTGAAAAACGTAGTATGATATACGTGGGTAAGGCCACTAAGTTACTCGTAACGTTTAAAACACTCGTCCTCCTAAGCTTTTGCCTGTTTACCTACTTGCAGCATAAACTACTATAATATTTATATCAATAAAGTAACGGTGTGCTAGCTCCCACTGTTAACCATAACCTTTAACTGCACCATGTAGTATTGGTGCAAATAATTGAATAATCCTAATTGAGTGAGCTCGACTCGAATTGTTTGTTTTTGTTCTAACAAAGTTCATTGTACCCGTTCACGGAGCCAGCTGCTGTCCTCAGACCAAGGTTCCATCTTACTTCGTGAAAAATTCAGTCGACCCGATCTCGACGTTCGGATGTAGTTTCTACGTTGCGATGTAGTTTCTCTGATCCGGAAATTTTCAGCTTAGTGTCTGAAATACTTGAAGCTTAAATTCTTGACTATACTAGACCGTTTCAGTACATATGTTTAGAAGTACATCTTGCACCTCACGTTTATAAGAAAATGTATGCTTGTTCTACAATACACATAAAACCCAGATATATTCAAAACTATCGTGTAGATTTATACGATACTTGGTAACCCTATCCTACTTCCATTACTAGTTTCAAATTAATTTAGTTAAATGCTAGGTAAATAAATTAGAATGGGTGAGACCATATAATGTTGACGGTTTTTTTATTGTTCAATGATTTTAAATAATGTCACTGCATAATATTGCCAGTTCTCATAACACAAACACCCCAAAAACATTGACTTATAATAATTTTAAATTGCCTCCTTTAATCCCCCCTTCTATTCCCCAAAGTTAACACAGTGAGGTCACAACTTCAGAAGCCAGTGAAACATTTACTAGTCCATAACTTGTTGTGACTATGCAAGCCTCATATGTTAGTGAGGTTTTGTCCTCGTGAAATGAAATTTGAAACTAAGGAAATTCGTTCACTAACTAAATAAGTATACGGGGTAGCGCGTTGACATGGTGCAATATGGGGAAAAACGAAACATTATCTTTGATTTGAAACATTATGTTTCTTTTTAAGACTTGGTGCTTACAATCAACACGATTGATTGATTGAAACAGGTGTTTTTTTTTTCCAAATTGCACATATTCGGTTCCCAGCTATAAAAATTTGAAATGCAGAGTTTATTTTTTTTTAAATCGTTGATGAGTGTCATTGTGCAAACTCTATCTGTTATATTTTCCTCATACTGGTTATACCTGAATAATTCTGCGTTAATATAATTAGTTGCAAATGAGTAACGAAAAAATTTTTAATACTACGTGGATGTACTATTTCCATAAATTCAAAGACTAGGTCACATACACTTGAAAAACATTAAAAGAAACGGTAGGTTATTTACAATAATATATCTGTATATTCCTAACTAAATTATTTGTGTTGTTTTAAAATTGATTATTTGTTTCCAACTGGAGATGTGGGTAGGTGCCGAAAAAAAAACTTACTCGCACGGATAAGTAGCTACCTACCTGCATTAATTTTGTTCGACTGGTATGATTATTGTTAAATAAGTAATATTCTTACTAAGTTATAAGTATAAGTTGCAAAATGTACCTATCTAATGTAATGAAAGAAGCCTGGCTACTCATTGGACAGAGGATTCTAGCTTGGGAGCCAGGAACCACTATCTGTAACATTTGTCTTCATTAAAAGATTTTCATTTTATTTCATTTCATTTCATACCCTAGTTAGGCATATGTACTTGATAGCTCAACTAGGACCGTGAGAAGACTTTGGAACTTTTTCTTAGGTTGGGCAGAACTAAGAGATGTGAGCTCAAAATAAAAGACCATACTGCTGATTATGTACTTATCGTCATAAAGTGACCTATATGTAGTAAAAATTTGATAATTAATTATGAAACAGTAGTACCTACGAACCATAAAAGATAGGGTACTGAAAAAATATACATATTATATATAAAAGAAACCGATAGCAGAGCAGAGCCCAAAACGTGGTAGGAAAAAAAGTAGCTGCATGGAAAAAAAAGCAAAATGAAGGCTGTTTTTTCAGTTCAAAACAGTAGTTCGCCCAAACTAATAGAGTAAATATAACAATAATGACTGTTGTAAGCATATAAAATTATTTTCTAAAAGAGAGAATTGCGTTTTTTTAACGCTTTATATTAAACTAGCTTCTGCCCGCGGCATCGCCCGCTTGGCCTACAGAAAACAAATGACATTTTTTTCAGAAGCAAACATTATACGCCCTCTCACTTCCTATCAATTGAATATACAAACTGAAAATATCCCAAACAAAACAATGAGGATGAAGTCCGTAAAACTAAACTAATCTAATCTAATCTGACTCAAAGCGTGTGTGAGAATATCTAATTAGGACACGTGCTAGAATCACCAGGCTGCTCCTAGTGTATTTAACTTTATTAAATACAGAAACAAACGCGTTTTTTTACATAATTTTACTAACTTATAACTTGCAAATATTAGTTCATAGTAATATTATACTCTACTTCAGAAAAATCCTACCTACTTTCTAATTGGTAAATTCTCCCGCGCCGCGCGCGGTTAGCGTGCTCCCCCGCACGCCTTGTGCCTTCTTGTGCACCATGCTTCGATCATCAATATATATTGGTGATCGAAGGCACCATGCGATTTTAATTGAAGAGTGTGTGTACCAATTTTCAAGTTAATCGACCCAAAGAATAAAAAGTTTTATAGAAAATTTAAACCCTCATTTTCCCCTTTTAGGGGTGAAATTTCGAAAAATCCTTTCTTAGTGGATACCTACTGTTCACACAGTACAGCAGGTTGATGATAATGATGCGGAGAGGCAGCAGATGTAAATAATGTAGTCGACACAGGATTCAAAGGAGATATTCTTGATTTTAATTTTACAGTATATTACACATTAATATTACAAAATAAATATTGTTTAGGTGCGACGCACGCCAAAAAGCCGTTGGTAAGAGAGTAAAAAAACGTCTTCCACGTAGATGAAGAGGGGGGGCCCAATCCAGGCGCTCATTGGTCGTAGATGCCGTGATAGTTCTTCCTACAGGTCCGTGGCGATGCGATGATGAGTAGGATCGGGTCAATGCCTCATCTTCGACATGAAGTTGGCCATACATCGATGCGTTAACTCCTACTCTTCACAACGAACACACCCTCCAAATTTCATGTCTCTAGGACCAGTGGCTTAGGCTGTGTCAGTCAGGACTTTGAAATTTATATATATAGATTTTATTCATTAAAAAACAGCATTATCCAACCTATTTTGATTCACCGCACTACTCTGACCACTAATCTATATAATATATATGGATAGGTGTTCAGGGCTTTGACAGCGTACCGACGTGATTTTGACGTTTTCGAGAGCCACCAACCAAATAATTACAATGAACATTTCTTTCGAGAACAGACGTAATAGGGGTGCGAGGGGGTAGCGGGGTACACCATGTAATTTTGTCAACTAACAGGTGGCTCTCATATATCACCTACGACGGATGTCACCTTTTTGGTACTTATAGTTTATGAATTTATGATGATGACGTTTAAGTGATGTCCTATTTCAACCTTAGGTATCGGTAACTATCGATAAAATATAATTCAGAGAAACCAAGTTATACCTTAAAACTAGTTTATTATTGTCAGTAACAATGTTATATTAATTGTTGTAAAGTAATTAATTTATTTTCATTATTAGCTTGTTGTTGGTTTGTATTTGGTTTCTAACGGCGCGGCTCCACCAAAATTGAAAATATGGACAGGAGTTCAGAAACAAGAGTTCTTTAGTATTATACCTATAAATAACTAGACCCCGGTATCTCGAAAGTTTACCTAGCCGTTTTTCGCGGATCTCATTGCGCAATGTTGCTATTTGTTTGGCATATAAAGTGCCCGTAATAGTGGCTCCATGCTTGAGATACTCAATCATTACTACCCCTTTACCATCCCAAAAAACAGAGCCCATGACCTTACCGGCAGATGGGCCCACCTTGAATTTCTTCGGAGTTGGAGATGATGGCCTTTTCCATGTCATAGACTGCAGTTTCGTTTCAGGGTCGTAATGATGGAGCCATGTTTCGTCCATTGTTATAAATCGCGCCAAAAAAAGTTCCCGGTCTTGCTGTATCAGGTCCAAAGCTTCTTGACAAATCTCAACTCCAGTTTGTTTTTGCGTGTCAGTAAGCATTCTTGGTACCCAACGCGCAGATACCTTTTTCATACCCAAGCGTTCATGTAAAATATTATGCACGCTCCCCGTTGAAATCTTTACATTTTCAGCAATAAAACGAACCGTGACACGACGATCCGCTAAAACTAAGTTTTCGAATTTTTTCACAATTTCTTCAGTTACTGCTGTAGTAGGGCGTCCGGAGCGGAGGTCGTCCATGGTCGATGTTCTTCCACGTCTAAATTCGGCGCACCAACGTGCGACTGTCGAATACGGAGGAGCATTAGACCCTAAAGTGTCCCGTAAATCTACATTGACTTGGTCCGTAGAAAAATTTTTCAAACACAAGTATTTGATAACGGTGCGCAGTTCAATTTTCTCCATTTTTGCTATTGTACTCAATTGCATTGCAAAGAAATTACCGTATTTTTTTTAAACAAAAGACAGTCCTTTTTTTTTCATAGCAATCAGCTAGATAGATTAGCTTTACCGGCCAGTATTTAATTTCCTAATATTAAAAGAGTTTGCATCTCATTCTCACTTTATATTGAACGTCCCTCGTACATACTTTTTCATATATGTTTGTCTTTTGTTTTACGACGGACCTAATTGCGCCTTAAGGTGCTCGATAGTTTTGTTTTCAAACTTACAACTTATCATAGTTTATTTTTTATTTTTGAATAAAGAGTTCAAACCAAATGTGGACTACCGTTATGTAAAATTTCAAGTTTGTCAGTCAGTCAGTGTTAGAAATAGTCATTTTTGGACGTCAATATCTCAAGCACTGTTCAAATTTCATTTATGAAATTTAGTATTTTAAATACTTGTGGGAACCTAGATAGATATGTAAAATTTCATTTGTACCCAAAAATCCTTCTTGTTTATGTCGGCAATATAGCGAAACGAACTCTACCTAGTGGCACGGTAGAGACTTTTTGTCGTGACATTTGTTATTTGACGGATGTTTTTTTTTTTCGAAAAGTGTTTTATTTGAGCAACGGCACATTTCAAATAAAAGCAAATGCTGACGTCATCAGAAGGTTAATGAAGGTTAAACATATTTCATCGAAAATATTCGTCATCATCGTTTATTTTTCATTGAAAACGAAATCTGGACAGTAAGTCTATTCGTCCAAATGATTTTGAAATAACAATCTAATTACAAACAATGAACAATGCGAATTGCTCCCAGTTCAAGCTTATTGAAGAACTGTTATTTTAAAAAAAGTTGATATTAATACTGTTGATTAATGTTTTCGGCTGGTATCACTAGAACTGACAAAGTAACGATTACCCTCTGTGCAAAAAAGTGTTAGTGACATTGATTGCTGTGATGTAAACTATTTGTATTATATTAAGATAAATTATATAAATCCTTTGAAAATGCTATTAAAGGCGAAACCAGTCAGGAAATAAATAAATTCGTGGAATAGCATAAGTGATTTTCAGTTCATTATATTATTTTGTCGGTTAGTTAACGCATGGTCCTACGCCGTAAAAATACAAGTGTTCCGTTACAGGATTTAATGTATAAAATATGTTCCATTACTCTATGAGTAAATACCTACCAAAGGATTCTGTAATGTTCCCGGTATTTACACCTTTATTTATTTACCTTTATTTTATTTTCACATTAATTTTCCATCTGCATACATGTGCAATTTCAGCTTCAACTGCAACTTTTTACGGTTCTAAAGCAACATTTTGGTCGCGTACGAACACGCGCGCAAAGATTTTGTGCTTTTAAAATTTCCAACCACGTTATGTTTATCTACGAGTTCAATGAAGTAAACTATTTATGGAACTAGTTTCATATTGGAAATCGTAAATCAGTTGAACTGGTACGATACGTATGTATATATTAAGACTAATATATTTTAACGAAGTAAGAGGACGTAGTACAGCATTATGTTCTTTTGAATGAACCAAGAAATCCAAACGAAAACCTACGCGTAAACCCATCCGACCGAAATTAACATTGAATTAAATTAGTATGTACATTAGTACGACACACACGCGTTGCCTCCATTTAATCCGGCAAAAATTTTAAATGATATCAACCCATCACGTAACGACTCAGGTACTCATTAGGTTTCCGAGCAAAAAGGTAAGAGGGGCTGCTAAACGTAATTGTATAAATACAGTATAAAGTCATTTAGGGCGCACTGTGGTCACGGGAGGGCCGAAGGGCATCAAGCGGCCACATGTGTAATCGCTACGTGGATAGAAACACTAATTGCTTCGTTTTGCCCACAAATTGTGTGTTCTCATCAGATTTTTGTCGCCAACCTATCTACAATTGCATTAATTATGCCCTATGTTTTTCTGTCATTGATAAGATAATATTAAATTTTAATAATGGTTTATTAATTTTTCTCTTCACACAAGCCCTGTGAGTACGTTTTTCCGGTACATGTTTTATTAAATGGCTGACAATCGAGGGAAATAGCTCGGAATCTATTTGGTATGTTCTGTTAATATAGTTAGGATACTCACATTAAAAGTGTAGTTGCGCTGCGTTAAAAGCGTTAGTGTTGGTGGGAACCTGTGGAAGTTCTAATTCCTTGTACGGTTTCATTGCGTTTTTGGTCTGATTGATTACACAAATTGTAGATAGAGTATTAGCAAAGTGTGCGTTGTGATTCTTACTTTTTGGTTATTTTGGAGGAGCTTATTTTCAGAAATCAGAAATATTTATTTGTGAACTTAGGTATAAATGTTACAAAAAGTTGTTAATATTATTATGTATGAGCGTCATGATCTGCCTTACGGCATGCAAATATTAATTTAATTACATTTATAATTATTATTTAACATGCACATGCAGTGTGACAAAGTAATATAAATAAAGATCTTAAGTAACAAAAATTATTTCACAGTAAAATCGATATCTATATTAGATATATTATATTATTGTAGTTTTATTATATTTAAAACAGTTACTAAAAAATTACAAAAATTAACGAAATATTTCGACTCCTTCAGTGGAGTCGTCATCAGTCGAATAAAATAAAATAAAATAAATGACATAAGAGTATAGAAGAGTTGAAAGGTGAAGTCTGTACAAGTTGAAAGAGGAAAACAGAAACTTTTTGGAGATACTAAATGTAGATGATGATGACGATGATAATGACGATGATGATGATGAGGATGATGATGATGATGATGATGATGATGATGATGATGATGATGATGGTGATGACGATGACGATGACGATGACGATGACGATGACGATGACGATGACGATGACGATGACGATGACGATGACGATGACGATGACGATGACGATGACGATGACGATGACGATGACGATGACGATGACGATGATGATGACGATGGTGGTGGTAGTGATAATGATGATGACGGCGGTGATGACAATATTTATATTTAGTAGTCAGTATTTCGTTATTTATTGGTGAGTGACGTCATGTCTGTCAGTGCTGTCTGTTAAGTCCTGGTCCATAGTGAGCACCAAGTGACCATATGTATGATGTTTCCCAGGTCCTTAACTTTGTTTTGCTAAGCGTGTGTCTCAGATTTCGGTTTTGTCGGTAGCATATTTGTGGGTTAGGAGGGAGTAAGTCTTTCGTTTCGTTATTTTGTCGGTGAATGGGTAGGGATTGTTTGATAAGGTTCTTTAGTTTGTGGCTGCCGTGAAAGTAAGTGGTGATTAGACGTGTTTGGTGGGGTTTGTTTGTGTTCCTGTTATGTCTGTGAAAATTTGGTCTGTGGTGCAAGTGTTTTTGAAGGAAGTTGGTTGGATAGTTTCTTTTGGAGAGTGCGCTGTGAATTTTGGCGTGGTAATTGTCAAGTGTATGTTGGTTGCTGCAAATACGGCGGCCACGTAATGGGAGTGAGTACGGTATGGATTTTTTGATATGTGCCGGATGACAGCTGTGAAAGTGCAGGTATTGAAGTTTGTTTGGCGGTTTGAAATGTACGGAGGTGTGAATGTGGTTGTTGCGATCAATGAATAAATCTACGTCAAGAAATGTTATTTTGTCAATGGAGATGTTGTGAGTGAATTTCAATGAGCTATGGCTGTTTAGTCGGTTTAGAAATGTTGTAAGTGAGTCTCGGCTGTGCGGCCAGATCAAGAAAATGTCGTCGATAAATCTCCTCCACACAAGTGGCTTCAGAGGCTCCGAGGCTAAGAAGTCGTTTTCAATGGACGCCATGAAAATATTGGCGTAACTTGGTGCCATTCGAGTCCCCATGGCTGTGCCTTTTATCTGATGATAGAATTTATTTTCAAAGCTAAAAAAGTTGTTGTTTAGTATTATTTCCGAAAGTGTGATTATGAAATTTGTGGATGGTTGATGGGGTAATGGGCGGTTATTTAGAAAGGTACGAAGAGAGGAAAGGCCAGCGTTGTGTGGGATATTGGTATAGAGGGAGACGACGTCTATGGTCACTAACATTAGATTTGCGTTGGCAGGCAGTTGTAAAGAGTGGATGATTTCTAGGAAGTGATTGGTGTCTTTGATGTAAGATGGTGTTAAATTACAGCCAAGATGCCGGGCTCGACTGTGGAGGTACTACCATCTTACTCGCAAATCCTCCCGAAGTTATTCGGGGGAGAGTAAGAGAACAGCTCTCAGACAAAACCAAGCGGCCCACCATTGCCTAAAACCGATGGATGGCGGTTTATCCATCCCCAATTGCCGGGCCTTATATAAAATAGACAAGTGACGGGCAGCGGCGTCACTGGTGCAAGGGTTTTGGCATGCCCAGCGTGTGTGAGTATGGGCATTTCTTCCAGGAGGACCGCCAGGTGTGGAAAAATCCTGGAAAGGCCTATGTCCAGCAGTGGACGAAACAGGCTGATGGATGGATGGATGGAAAATTGATATCATCTTAAAATTTGTCGATGCTATAATAACATTTTTAAGATTATGTTTTTATTGTGAAATCCATCGCCTTGGAATACTCTAAACTTTAAATTAATAATTTAAATTAATAATTTAAAACATTTTTAAATAAGTAAAAAGAATAATTTATTTTTAAATTGTACTTATTTTAAATCTTTTATGTCATTGGGGATTTTATTATAAATTTTAGTATTTTTTTTAATTAGAGCAGTTTTCGTTTCCCTTAAACTCAAGTTATGCCTTAATTGTTGTCTAACATCCGTACGTTTAACTTCGAAAAGTTTAGCAAAGAGCTTTAAAAACACTTGGTCTTTAAAAACACAGCCACTTCTAATAGGTACAGCGATGGCGATTTTTGAGATTACTTTAGCAATTTCAGATGCAAGACTGCTGTCACTTATTTTTTGGCTGCTTAGATATCTGAAATCTCGAAGAAGAGACTTTTATCTAGGAGCTCTATATTAGTATTGTCGGCATTCTGGCCTCAGGTTGGTTGTCTAAGGACTCGGAGTTTAAATGTGGTTGTTGCCAAGTCAAATTTACATCGACAGAGAGTCATCGCTCTGGAGCATTTCTCTAAAACGCAAACTGTTCAGCTGTTCATACCCACGGCGGAATCACATATCCCTTAAGACCTTTAAAGTATCCTACACAACATTGAAACCCCCATTAACAAATGTTGGTTTGCTCTATTTATAAATAAACATCAGTACAGACAGACGTATCATTTTAAGGGTAAAGAGAAATGCAGTATGCTTACTAATAATATTTTCAAACAAAAACCAGGGTTTCGCATGTAAATAGTAAATTTCATGAGAGTATTCAAAGCATAGTTAACAGTCCTGTTCCTGCCTCATTGTTCCACTTCCACTAACTAATTTGCAGCCCATTTCTACATCCTTCATATTGTTATTACCTACAACACGGAAATAAACAACAATAATAGCTGGAGCACTCCCAGAGATTACTGTCCACCGTACATACCCGTGTGGGTACTACCCGGCGGGTACGGCACTACCCGGCGGGTACGGCACTACCCGTACCCATACGAGTACAATATGTAAATGTTGCGAACGTCCCGGCGAACAATGAATATAATGAGGAAAGCTTCAATGTATTAAGCAATTACCATTTACGAACTCGCCAAATTAAACGTACTAGTTAAGTACGCAAAAGTTACCCTTAAAGTTAATAAGTGAAGGTTCTCATTATATGCAGAGGTTTGTTGGTCACTGGAAACGTAAACGCAAGGGTTGGTAGTCAGTGGACGTTTATGTTCATTGAGATGAAATGGTATTAAATGCGTAACGGTGGGAAAAAGTGGAAAAATAAAGCTTATTACTAAGTAATAATCTTGCTACATCTAACACTCGTAGTTGAAGATTTTCTTCTAAATGCTACTTTAGTATTTTTGTTATGAATCATGACTGGCACAACTGGATTGGCAGATAATCACAAAATGGCCCGTTTACAGACTTTTAAGATACTTTACGTTATGAATATTCATATTAACTCTGAGTTTAGCAAAAACGTATAGTTGTGATTATTTGTAGTCAATACAAATAATCACACTTTACTCGCAAATCCTCCCGAAGTTATTCAGGAGAGAGTAAGAGAACAGCTCTCAGGCAAAACCAGGCGGCTCACCATTGCCTGGGACCGATGGATGGCGGTATATCCATCCCCAATTGCCGGGCCTTATACAAAACCGACTGGTGACGGGCAGCGGCGTCACTGGTGCAAGGGTTTCGGCACCGCGCTCACCAACCCGCCCGCCCAGCGTGTGTGAGTATGGGCATTTCTTCCAGGAGGACCACCAAGAGTGGCAGAATCCTGGAAAGGCCTATGTCCAGCAGTGGACGAACCAGGCTGATGGATGGATGGATGGATGGTAGTCAATAAAATAACATACTTTTTACACGTAAAGTCACTCTAATGTGAAAACTGTTGCCTGAGTTAAAATAAAATCAGCATCGAAGTAATGTAATAATAATGTAGCTAGTATACTTGTTGTTATTACTTGATTCAACCAACTTTTCATACAAAAATAACTTCTTATATTATTGCTGAAATAAAGTACTTTTATATGGCTGATCTGAAAAAAAAAACTTCTCTTTTAAATTGCTTGACAAATGTATTTTTATATGGACAGTTACAAATTAAATCTATATACTAATAATAAAGTAGTAAAAAAGTCGTGTCTGTACATTGAATATTTTCGCGAAATTTTAAATGAAATGGGTTATTGGTACTGTACTGAGGCTGAAACAACAATTTTTAGAATTTTTGTCTGCTCCGTTTTAACTCGAGAACCACTTAATGGATTTGGATGCGCTTTTCTTTATTATCATCGCAGTGACCCTGGTCAACACATAGGCTATAAGGGGTGTTAATAAAATAACGGCCAAACCGGAAACGGAGCAAAGATTGAATAAACGCTTTTATAACTCAAGAACCCATCAACGGATTTGAATCCGGTTTTCTTTTTTATCATTGTAGTCACCTTTGTTAACACATCGACTACAAGGAGTGTTCATAAAATAACGCCCGAGCCGGAAACGGGGCAAAGATTGAATAAACGATTTTATAACCCGAGAACCACTCCACGGATTTGCATGCGGTTTTCTTTATTATCATCGTAGTTACCCTGGTCAACACATAGACTATAAGGGGTGTTCATAATATAATGCCCAAGCTGAAAACGGGGCAAAGATTGAATAGACGCAAACGGCAAAGGCTGTTATATAAATCTGTGGGAAGTCTGATTCGAATTTATATCCTAAATCCACGCGAACGAAGTCGCGGGCTAAAGCTAGTTATAAATAAAAAGCTTTGGGCTTCGTCTATCATCTCATTAGAGTTATGTAAGATGATCGATATAGTGATATATCACGTACGTATGCTTTGGTCAAAATGTGGAAACTCTAAAGGTTCTTTAATCTAAAGATTTTGTTGTCAGGGTATCTGTCCATCCAAAGAATGTTTCAGCATCGACCGGTTAAACACTAGAACTCCGACAATTTTACGAAAATATTTGATTTAATCATGTTTCAAATATTTAAACATTTGATGTTAATAGAAAAATGATTTTTCGGGTTCAATATCTACGCGTTTAATAGCGGAACTCGCATTTTGTGTTTTATCTACGCTTGACTGTTTCGGACACGGAACCCGAAATAATATAACACATTTAAAAATAAATATAAAACAAACTTAACTACTTAAGGCCTTGGTGCACGATAATCTTACCGAGTGGTTTTGAACGTCAGAAAGTCTACATTAGAACGCTCGCTTCGCACGCTGCCAGCACGCTAAATCAGTGAATTTTCAAAGTTTTTCTGAATTTTACGAAAAATTATGTGATGTAGGCGTTTTTTCAACTGATATCAGAATATAAACCATGTTTTCTTGTTATGGCAGTAATTTCAGACATAAAACTCAAGCCGTTTAGATGTAAGACGAATTAATATTTAACGTACAAAGGCAACATTTTCAAACAAAAAATATATCGAGTGAAATGTGTCCAGTAAGGTTACCGACCTGACAATGTAAAGAAAAAGGTAGGAAAAAGCACGTGTCTAAGTTTTACATTGATCAGTTATGTGGGACTCAGCATATTAAAACAAAAATCGTTGAAAGACCAAAGGTAAGCCCTTATAAAAATAAATCTAGATTTATTAGAAGACTTTATTCAAGTCATCGAACAGGGTACTCGAGATACGACTAACTTAATTGTGAATATCTACCTTACTTTTAGTTTATTATGGTTTTATTTTACGTATCAGCTTCCTTGGGTGACAAAAAAATACTATGCATACATTACACAATCATAATTAATAACAACAATGTTTTAGTTTTAATTATGAGAACAAAAATTAAATAAAAATCAGCTTTAAAAGACCATTAAAGAAAATTACTATTCCTTGAAAGCCTGCGTAATTCACGATTAGTCTCCCGGCTCGATGACTCAGCGGCCGTTCAGCGGCGTTCAGCGCCATTCAGGTTACCTTTCCAATTAAAAGTGCCGCTAAAAAGGGGATTTAGGGACCCATCCCATTCAAACAAAAGCTTTACACGTTCCAAATTGAAAACAGGCGCAGTTTTTCGGAGCATAATTAAAACATTTCGTCGCACCTTCTCGTGAAGTAATCATGACCAGATGCCAGCAGCATGTTGTACTTGGGGCTGAAGAGTGTGAGGTTCACAATTAGGGGCAAGTGGTTCTCCACACCACACGGTCGCGTTGCAAGGAAATCACTCTTTAAAATTAAGCTCGTTTTTTGTTCCCCTTTGTTGGCGGTTCAAGTGCCAACGAGTGGGTCCGGCGTTTAATTTGGCACCTCCCGGTCTGAGCTGTGTTGTAATTATCGCGATGAGGATTTTTTTCTTACAAAGCACTCACGTCCACTCACGGCGTGTGGTTTCGAGATTAACAAGGGTTCAAAACGCGGATTTATTCATTTTAATTGACTTTGATGAGTTCATTACGAGGTTGGAAATTTAGGATTTTTAATTTCGAAATATTCGTTAATTAATTCACTAGAACAGTTCAAAGCGAGTAGATAATGAAAATGTTACAGAGCAACTGAGTAATGATAACAGGAAAGAAGTTTTTCGCTGAAACTTGATATAGCATCGCTCTCAAAGATAACTTGTATTAGCTCAACTTTTGCTTCATCCACGTAGTTTAAAGTTATGCAAAACGCCATTGAGTTATTGGTAAATTACTTTAGAGTTGCTTTCTTGGAGCTGACGCTAGGATTATAAACGTGATTGTGAGAGGAATTTTAAGTAGGGTTAAAAATTATTAAGATGAAAAACAACGTTGTCGGTCTGTCTGTACCACTTACTTTACAACTTTACCACTATATTACTTTACAACTTAAGAAGCCCAAACAGATTTTTGTGCGTGTTAATTATTGCCGAAATTGTGTGATTGTACCTATATTAGGTACCCAGCGTATTTAAATAGAAGTATCTAAGAGACTATAATGATATTTCATAGCTTTAGCAAGTATTTATTTATCAATATGAATGTGCATATAAGAGGGATTACTCTGCAGCATCCACTACTGCATGGATCGTTACGGTATTAACTGGTTGTGTAAGGTATCGATTACATGTGTCGACAATGTCAGCATCGAGGTTGTTCAAAAATATGTTTACATGGGTCAAGTTATCCATCCATCAGCCCGTCATCGTCCACTGCTGGACATAGGCCTTTCCAATATTACGCCACTCTTGGCGGTCCTCCGTCCTCCTCATCTGCCGCCCGCGACCTCCTTCAGATCGTCAGTCCAACGTTATTCGGCAGGGTAAAAACAATTTCGACGCCGAAGCTGACAGAAGAATATGCTTATTCGGGCTGCATTCGAGAAGTTACGTCATATATTTACGTCGTCAATACCGCAGTGCTTAAAGACTAAGATATTCAACCAGTGCATCCTTCCTGTGATGACGTACGGCACTGAGACATAGACTCTTACAAAGGGCCTGATCCACCGGTTTAAGGTCGCTCAACGAGTTATGGAGTGGGCTATGCTTGGGATATCTCTGATGGATAAAATCCGAAACGAGGAGATCCGTCGGAGATCGAAAGTGACCGACATAGCCTGCAGAATCGGTAAATTGAAGTGGCAGTGGGCAGGCCATATTTGTCGCCGACGTGATGGCTGTTGGGGTCGAAAGGCGTTAGAATGGAGACCACATACAGCAAAGCGTTGCGCAGGCCAACCTCGTGCCCGTTGGATCAACGATCCGAAGGACGTTGCGGGTGGCGGCTGGATGAGGAGGACGGGGGACCGCCAAGAGTGGCATAATATTAGAAAGGCCTATGTTCAGCAGTGAACGATGACGGGCTGATGGATGGAATGCGTATGTGTTTTTCTCTATTTTGAAGAAGCCATACATTTAGTTCATGCCAAACCTTTTGTTTATACTGTTTGCATTATTTACAACAGTGCTTACCACACTAGCTACGCCGTAGCGACTGGTCATTAACGCTCTAGCATATGGAACAGCCATATACTAGTTTGTACCTATTTATTATAGTGGGTTTGATCCATGATACAAAACGTACAAGTTTGCAATACGCAACCCTAACCAGCCAGCTACTAAAGCCGTTTCAACTTTGTCATAATGTGTTAGGATTGGAAACAGAACTGGTCGAATGCATACTTCCGCGTAGAGTTTATTTAGGCATTCAACTGGTGGGCTAGTTTTGAGCTGCGGACGCGAATCCCTGGCCTCAAGCATAATTTTATCGAAGGTTTGATCCATTCCACATTCCCGGGTAGGGCTTACCTTTCTTCCTCCTGTCAACGGAGATTGGCTGCCCATCTTCTCGCCGCCACATGATCTTGGGAGCCGGGAACCCGTCCGCCTTGCAGACCAGGCTGATGTTCTGATTCTCTCTCACCGCCACCGCCGACTGGGTGCTGTCCTCGTCCAGGATATTTGGTGGCACTGGGTAAGACAACAATTCCTTAACAAGATAATAAGGAAGAAAAGGCTATATTTAAAGTCAAATAAGTGAATGTGAATTTAATTATGATGTTTTCCGAGTTGCACCAAGTGCCGACAATCGCAAGTATAATAATAATGGGCTGATGTGCTGAATGTCTTTACCCTTTTAACAAACACAGATCGCAGTCCAGGTCGTGGCTCGGACCAATCGTAAAGATTTAAAATTGATGTTTGCAATAATACACAAATTATACAAATTTAAATTTGAATACACTATAACACGTCCATTGTAGGAATACATATATTAAAACGGAAAAATAAATACAAGTCAAATTTTGGGCTCACTTATATTTAATTATAAAATATAGTATATACGATATAGATGATAGTTATTTGTTAATATACCATAAACATACCTTATGGTAATTCCAGGTTAGAATCCGCAGTGGGATAGTTACCCCAATTTCAAAATCTCGCACTTCCAAAAGAGTAAGCTGACCCGTAAAACAGTCATTTGAAAGCGCACCCCTTTATAACGAACCGTTTGCTTTATAAAAAATAAATACAGATGAAAATTTAATTGTTTTGCAGCTATCCCGGACATACCCCGCATATTATTATGTAAATACATACTTAACTAAAACATTAAATCTACGCGGAAAAAGACAGAATAAAATAATTTAATCCCAGCCGAAAAATTTCAGGTTAAAACATTGGGCTTGTTTTAAAAACTATTAAAAGCCATTTGATCGACGAATAAATAAATGAATAGCGCTGAATTTACATTAATTTACAGCCATTGCTGATTACCAGACCGTTCACAATTTCAAACTTTGGTAATTTATTTGAATTTAATATTTTTATCAGGCTTGGTTCAGAGTTTAAAAATGGTAAACGAATGAAATCATTAATCGAAATTTAAATTGACATTTCACGGTGGGCAAGCGGTTAAAGCATGACCTAAAATAGCGAGATGTATTAAAGATGCACCAAAAGCTGCTGATTTTTTTATGTAATTATATATAGTTAAACTTTAGACTTCATCATAAACTAGTTTGGCCAAAATTTTGTAAAAATTTTATTCAAATTATATCGGCGTGTACTTGAAGAGCAAAGCAATGTAAATACTTCTTCGCAGAATACTGTCTGAAATAAATTTCTTGATCACCTTAAATTCTGCCTTTATCAAACAATCAATACGTATAATAATACTGTAACGGGACCATGCCTGTAAATAGAATATTTTGTGAAAATTGTGATTCTAGTTAGTTATAGATTTGGAAACCAAAACAAAAAACACACATGCACACATCACGCAAAACCTACTGTTAAGATTTTGGTTAAATTTTGTGTGGTATATCTTAATACCTGGGTCAACATGTTGTCTGTCTGTTTGTTTGTACGGGCTGGTAAAATTATTGTAAGAAACCATCATTAACCTTTTTTTTTGGACACCATAACATGTATTTATAGTTTATGATAAATTGTCAGGATGATTTGTAAATTTTGAAGTATCATTAACCAAAGACATTAAAACCACCATGTTATATCGTCATATTGTCCTAAGGTTGGGAATTCTTCATTGATCTATAGTAGTAACTTTACGTGATTGGTTTTATCAAAAAATAAAGTTGATACTGTTGATAACGTATCTCCTCTAGTAACTGAATGGTTTGATTCCTATCTTCGCTGTCGCCAGCAGTGCATACGCTCTGATGATAACTCCTCTGAGTGGTGTGAGCTCACTGCTGGTGTACCGCAAGGTGGCGTTCTCTCACCTCTCTTGTTTTCTGTTTTTATAAACTCTATTACTGAAACTTTAACTTCTCACTACCATCTCTATGCAGATGATCTACAGCTTTATTGTCATTTTCCTACCGATCAAGCTGAGTTAGCTATTACTCAGTTAAACACCGACCTGCAAAAAATTAAAGTATGGGCAGATGCACATGGACTGCTTGTCAACCCTAATAAATCACAGGCTATGCTGCTTGGCAGTAGGCATATGTTAAATTTACTTAAGGGCACTGGAACATCTTCTGTAAACTTCGATGGTACTGTTATTCCATTTTCCAACACTGCTAAGAATCTGGGCGTTATTTTTGACAGCACACTTTCTTGGGTCACACAGATCAACGAAGTAATACAGAAAAGTCCATGGAGCTTTTCATTCCCTGAAGCGACTCCAGAACTTCCTCCCTTACAAAACTAAAGTCTCTCTTGCTCAGTCTCTTCTCCTACCGCTTATTGACTACGCAGATGTCTGTTTTCTTGATGCCAATGTGGAGCTGGTCAATAAGCTTGAACGTCTTCAAAATCTTGGTATTAGATTCATCTATGGTATACGTAAATATGATCATGTATCTCATTTTCGTCGTGAGCTTCAATGGCTCCCCATTCGACTTTGTCGTCACTTTCATATCCTAACTCAACTCTATAGTATAATCAATAACCCTCTTTCCCCTGATTATCTCCGTGTTCGTTTTGAGACCCTGTTTTCAACGAACAAAATTCCCCGATCACACACTGTTTCTCTCCTTAAAACCCCATTACATAGTTCTGCGTCGTTTAGCAAGTCTTTTAACGTTGAGGCTGTCAGACTCTGGAACTCGCTTCCAGCAAACATTCGTGATTGTCCCTCTATGAATATATTTAAAAGGCGACTCAAAGAGCACTATATATCACTCTCATGAGTATCTTTTAGCATTTTAATATAGTATCATTAGTATATATGTATGTATTAGTATTCTTATTTATATATTAATAAGTATATATGTATTAGATTATGTATTATATATTATTATATATTATTCAATTATTAATAAATGTACACTTATGTATGTCTACCTATTAACTATCTTTTCTCTAATCCCCAGAGGTAAACTGGAAGAAATCTCTTCTTAGAGATAAGTTTGCTTTTGTACATGTTTATTTGCTTAGTTTTATTTAAAAATAAGTTTTTAGTGTACAATAAAGAATAAAGAATAAAGAATACTGATGGCTTAAATTTCCATTTTATTGTCCTCAAAACTTAAATTTTTCCAAATTAATATAGCTTCTGTTGTTAACACGAAATAACTATTTTGGAATGAAGAAAATTTAGTTTTGACAGCACTAAAACTTGAATTTAAGCCTTCAGAATCAAAAATAACCCTGATTTACTAAACGAACAAACTAACTTCGCCGTTACCCCACTATACGCATGTTTACGTCACCCAATTTTTCCCACCTTCAGAATCAACTTTAATATGTCTTTTGAACGAAATTGACTTCTTGTTGTCATAAAACTATTTATTGTGGATCTTTCTTTAGGCGCAGACCGAGGAAAAAAATATGACGTACTAGTAAATCTCAGCAAGATATAAAAAATTGTCTAAGTGACCAACGAATGAGCCATTTATTCAGGTTAATACTTCCCATTGTCTTATTCGTTATTAATTTAACAATATTTAGGGTTCCGTACCTTAAAATAAAATAAAGGAATCTTTGTAGGACCACTTTGTCTATCTGTCCGTCAGTCTTGAACCTTTTTCCCGGACCCCGTTAGAGATATCCAGTTGAAACTAACACTTCCTGTAGAAATCTACGGTCCCATGGTGCTGAAAAAATACGAAAGTATATTAAGTAATTTGCGATACTTGGGCTCTTTTAAGTCGTCTTTGTGAAATGGTTGACAAAACATGCCAACTAGGGTCTGATATTGGAGTAAAAACTAAACTGTTTCAGAAATATCAGGATATCATAATTATCAGATGTGGACTCTTTTAAAAGGTGTAAATGTTTGTTCGTTTTTTTTTATGTGGGTAGTCTTATGCTGCACACATCAAAATAATCACTCCACTTATTTATTTAAATTTTTATTATTTAATCACTTAATTTTAATGTTGTAATCAGTAATATTTATTGCTTGACCCCTTATCTACCTATTCACATAACAGTTTCAATAAAATCAGTGCACTAGAGGTTTACTAATCAACACAACAATTTCACTGAGATGGATTCATACACATTGTTGTCAAAATCCATGGAGGAGCTGGCTTCTATGTTCAAGGACAGGATGGAGAGTCATGAGCAGGACCTAAGAGATGCCTCCAAAGCAGATGCACCCCCTAAAGATCTCTCCACATTGGCCGGTGAGTTTTCACAATTCAAGTCGCTGATGTGGAAGGCATTTTCCATGTTGAAGACTCAAGTCGAACTCCTTGCACTGGGACAAGATCGTCAGGAAATGTATTCACGAAGGAAGGTGCTTCTTTTTCATGGTGTGGCTGAAAAAAAAGATGAGGCCCCATTAGATTCAATTAACAAGATCCTAACCGACCAAATGCAGGTGTCATCACAAAGCTGTTCAGCAGATATTGTTGTCTGCTACCGCCTAGGTAATAACAAGGCAAAAGCCAGACCCATACTAGTACGCTTCTCTAACTTTTCATCTCGCTCCTCAGTATGGAATGCAAAAACAACTCTGAAGGGGTCTGGCATCACTGTCTCTGAATTTTTGACCAGGCCAAGGCAAGAAACATTTATGGCAGCCCGCAAACACTTTGGAGTGCCGAATTCTTGGACCACTGAAGGCAAGATAGTACTTCTACTTCCTGACAAATCTAGGTGCAAGGTTGAGCAACTAGCGGAACTGCAAGCACTGATGAAGAGGTTTCCAGAGGCGAATATTGGCACCCAGCAATCGAAAAAGACTAATATTGTGAAAGAGAGTGTACTAACGCGTAGTAAAGGTACCAAGAAAACTACTAAATGAGATTAGCATGGTTCTTTCTGATGTTAATAGTTCATACCTATATACTTTAACGTATCTCCGTAATCCGTTTGGGTTATAGCGTTATCAGTATCAAATAACACTATAGTATTAAGGTAGTCAGGTTTTATCCACGCTAAAAATTGTAAGCCAAACAAAACGGACTTTGGACCGTATTTTTATTTACCTACTTTGTTTTGTCAAAACTTTTTAGAGGTCATTTCAATCTGTACTGTCAGTTTTTTTTTTTTTTTTTTGTTGCTGCGTTCCTTTTTCCGCTTTTATTGTTGTCAATCCAAATTGATGGTACGATCAGTCAACGTATGCAACTTTAATTAATTAATACTGTTAATTAACTTGTAATATCCCACGACCCACACATGCTGTTGTTATTCAATTGCTCTCTACACAAGTGGGATACCTGGATTTCGATAGTTATGTATGTATTGACACTTTATTATATGGTTAGATGGCGTTTTTCTTAATACATTCTGCTTACTGATTTGTATCGGTATTTTAGATTGATATTTGTATTTTCGAACCGTCTGTGGGTAATGGGGGGGTCAAGTAGTATAGTAATCATAGTTTATAAATTGTAATTTGTAAAGTAGGTAGGCACTTATTTGTATTTTATTTTTTTGTATTTATTTGCATTCTATTTATATTTATTATATTTTTATAGTATGGATATATCTTTAAATATTAATAACAGTTTCTTCTCATGCTCCTCTTCTGACGAATACGCAAGTGCGGATAGTGATGTCGACTCTGCTCCTGGTTCAACGTTACACGACAAGTTGTCTTCTGTATTTGACAGTAACCTTAGAAATAATTTCAATGTGGTTCACATCAATGCTGAAAGTATCCACGCGCACTACCCTGATCTTTTAGCGGCTTTTAGCAGTTTACGCGTGGATGCCGTGCTTGTATCCGAATCACTACTGAAGCCCTCAATACCTTCCACCATGTACAGTCTACCAGGTTTCCGCCTGATTCGAAATGACAGAACCGGTAAAGGATGGGGGGGAGTTGCAATTTATCTTCGGTCTGATATTCAGTGTACGGTTGTCAATCAGTCTCCTAGTGCATACTCCAATTCAGCTGAACATTTATTTATTGAAATTTTTCTTCACCATTCTAAAGTTCTTCTTGGCGTTTACTACAGTCCCTCCCTCAAAATTGATTACTTTAACAGCTTTGAAGCCATATTGGAAGATCTTAGCCCACTTTATAATGATGTAATTGTTTTAGGTGATTTTAATACCTGCCTCCTAAAAAATGACTCTCGCTCTAAGCAACTTTCCTCAATTGTCTCTTCTCTTGACTTTCATATTCTACCTCTTTCCGCAACTCATCATAAACCTCACTGTATTCCGTCTCTTCTCGACCTCATAATAGTTTCCAATCCCCATAAAGTCGCCACTCATGGCCAACTCACTGCCCCCTTTTCGTACCATGATTTAATATATGTCTCGTACAAGATACGTCCTCCCAAATATAAACATAAATACCTCTTACTACGTAGTTTTAAGGGAATAGAACTGGAGGCGCTTAAAAAGGATGCTTCAGCCATTGACTGGTCTCCAGTCACTGGCTCTGTAACAGCTGACTCCAAAGTTGACAACTTTAACCGAATTTTAATTGCCCTTTTCGACAAATATGCCCCTATCAAAAAGGTCAAAGTAAAACACGTGCCAGCTCCTTGGCTTACACAAGCAATTAGAGACACAATGGCTTTGCGTGATAAGGCTAAGCACAAATATAAAAAAACACCCAGTGATCACAGTTTTGAAGCATACAAAAAGTTGCGTAATCGCTGTACAAGGATGTGTAGAAATGCAAAGAGGAGCCACATTCATAATTCAATTGAAAGCCTTAATCCAAGTCAGGTTTGGAAATTCCTAAAAACACTAGGCATTGGTAAAGTTTCTAATACTCACCATGGCACTGTCGATTTAAATGCACTAAATTTGCAATTCTCTAAACCACTTGTCACTTTAGAAGACAAAAAAAAAATAAAACACTCAATTTCTTAAATAAAAAGCCCAAGCCTGATTGTGATTCCTTCATTTTCAATTGTGTAACAGAGTGTGACGTTAAGAAAGCGGTTCTGTCTATTACCTCAAAAGCTGTTGGTAATGATAATATCTGTTCCCAGATGCTATTACTTATTCTTGATTCACTGTTACCTGTAATCACTGATATCCTCAATTTCTCCTTGGTTACCTGTACATTCCCTTCGCCCTGGAAACAGGCGCTTGTTATTCCTCTTCCGAAAACTTCTAATCCTGCCTCATTCTCCGACTATCGTCCTATCTCCATTCTTCCCATCCTTTCCAAAGTCCAAGAAACCATCGTGCACAACCAACTTTTCTCCTATCTGATTAAAAACAATCTTCTGAATTAGTTTCAATCTGGATTTCGACCTGGTCACAGTACGGTAACCGCACTTTTAAAAGTTACTGATGATATAAGGCTAGCCATCGACAACAAGAAACTGACAATTTTAACGCTATTAGATTTTAGCAGTGCGTTTAACTGTGTTGACTTCGATGTTCTGCTAGGTATACTCCGCTCTCTTAACGTATCTCCACTTGTTACAGAATGGTTCGATACTTATCTTAGAGGTCGACTGCAGTGCATACGCTCGGACGAGGTTACCTCGGAGTGGTGTCAACTATCTGCTGGTGTTCCTCAGGGTGGCGTCCTCTCACCTCTCCTATTCTCAATTTTTATTAATTCCATCTCAGAAGTAATTTCTTGCAACTACCATCTTTATGCAGACGATTTACAGCTATATCGACACTTTGTAGTATCTGAAGTTGAAACTACAATTTCTCAAATAAATGAGGATATGGGTCATGTGCAGAAGTGGGCTGAATCTTATGGGCTCTTAGTGAACCCTAAAAAATCTCAGACGATAATCATTGGTAGTAGATACATGACCAACCTCCTGAACAAATCTACCCTGACACAGGTCTCCTATAACAGTATCCCCATTGCATACGCTGAAACTGTGAAAAACCTTGGTGTCATTTTTGACTGTAACTTATCGTGGACTGCTCACGTGAATGAAGTCAGTAGAAGAGTTTTTGCCACTTTTTACTCCCTCAAGCGTCTCCAGCGATTTCTGCCCCATAGAACAAAGGTAACTCTTGCACAAACCCTTCTATTGCCAACCATCGACTATGCGGATTTATGCTTCCTAGATGCCAATGAAGAGTTGCTTAGCAAACTACAACGTCTTCAAAACCTGGGGATTCGGTTTATTTTCGGACTGCGTAAGTTTGACCATGTGTCTCATTATAGAGAGGAGCTGAAATGGCTTCCTATTCGTCAACGACGAAATTTTCACATTTTATGTTGCCTCTTTAATATCCTTAGGAGCCCTACTACCCCTCCCTATTTGCGTGAACGCTTTAACTACCTTCTTTCCAATGACAAACAGAACAGACCACACACAGTATCTCTTTTAAAAACTCCATGTCATAACACGGGTGCTTTTAGAAATTCTTTCACGGTGACATCCATCAGACTTTGGAACTCCCTACCGCATACGATTCGTGACTGTCCTACGATCAGCCTATTCAAGAAGAAGCTTAAAGAGCATTATTTATAAATATTTTTCCCTTTAAAATATATATTTATTTATTATTTATGCAGGTATATACACTGTATGTATTTATGTTTATATTTGGTATATACTAAATTCTTGTTTTAAACATATATTTATGAATACTTTTGTTATGTAGGTTTATGCCCATGTTTATATTACAGTATTTAAGTACGTTTGTTCTTTTTATATTTAAGTAATTATTTATTAATTTATTATGTAAGTATTTATTTAAAAGTTAGGTATATTTATGGTAGTTTTAAGTTCATATTATCTCCACATTTTTATTTTTTATATCACTTGTTTCTTTATGTGTGCACATTTGATCACACACTTTTAGTTAATATTTCCTTAGCACCTAGGTTTTGCTGGCAGAAATCTCTCTCAGAGATAAGCTCGCCTATAGCACGTTTAATTTATGACTGCTTGTACGTATAACTTTTCTGTGCAATAAAGAATATGAATATGAATATGTACTATTTTAATAAAAATCGTTTTGCCTTACTGGATATTAAGATTAAATGGAAAATTTGAATTCAAATTTATATCCGAAACCCACATGGACAAGTTGCAGACAAAAGCTAGTATTTTTAACAGACTTCAAAAAAGGACTCATAACTCTAGCAAATCTTAACCGACTTGATTTTTTTTGTTTGGTAGCGTTTGCTTCCAGGTAAGTCCCATTTTAGTTTGGTCATGATCAGTCTTCAGAGATATGCAGCAGAATTCCTCAACGGATGACGCTATTCACTCGATATTGAGACAAATCCAGAATAAATAAATTAAATTAAATCTCCGGCATTTCTTAACCGATTTGGATTTTTTATTTTGTTTGGAAGATTTTGCTTCCAGGTAGGTTTCATTTTAGTTTTGTTGTGATCTGATGATGATCTTCTGAGATAGGCCGTGGAACTCCTCAATGGATGACAGCATATCACTCGATATTGTGGCAAACGCTTTGTACCAGGATGCTGATAGCAAGGTGTTCCTTGAAAATTGACATATATCCACCTGACCTTCGATCCTGGCCACATCACCATTACAACTCTTCAACTTATATGACTGCACATAATAACACGAGATTTTGGCAATAACTTTGTGTGAGTGTGCTAATTTCAGGGTATTACTTGAAAATTGACAATATGCCCACCGACCTTCGACCCTGGCCTCATCACCACTTCTTAACGGATGACAGCACATAACTCTCAATGGCGGCAATCGCTTTGTGTTAGTGTGCTCTTTGCAGGATATTACTTGAAAATTGTCATAATTTATACTTGCGATTGTCGGCACTTGGTGAAACTTGGATTATTAATCTAATTATTAATTGTGGAGTTGAAAATTGTCATTATGCCACGGGACTGCAATCAGAATGCTCACTGTAGTCTATCCATTTTTCACAATTTATCCCATCAACACTAAAAAGCGTAAAATAAACGAACTTTTAACAAAAAAATCACTAAAAAGCTCAAAATAATTTCATAATGACCGATAGTACAAAAATAATACTTTTGCCGACTTCTTTCTTCCAGAAACATATGTTATCTAGAAGTCGGCGCATTCCCCATAGTATAGAACACAAAAACTGATATGAAAGCGCCAACTTCTAGAGAACATATTGTGTTCCAGGAAGAAAGAAATCGGAAAAAGTGTTATTTTGGTACATTCGGTCAGTATGAAATTATTTTAATCTTTTTGGAGAACGTCTGGTAAAAAATTTGAAGTCGGTTTATAATTTTTTTGTTAAAAGTTTATTTATAATAAATATATGATACAAATTTAGATCTATTCATACCTTTTAGAAAAAAATACATACTAAACTAATTCCAATTTACGGGACCAGAGATCTACGTATACTGAAATATTTCAACCCGTAGAGGTTGAAAAGAAACAAAACGAGGGAAAAAACCGCTTCATCAGTGGTAAACAATAGCGTCGAAGGTGTAGAATTGACGTCGGAACCCTCCAGTTTATTTCCACTTAAAAGTTCTCGAACGCCATACAGAACGCTAAGTGCGCGTTCAATCGGCGGTTCCAACTGATCAGGTCTTCGATTACGATACGAGAAGTCAGGGCCGATTCAGTGTACATATTTTTCTTACTAGTACATAGTATATTCCTATATGTATTCATATCGATGAGAAAAGGGGATGCTTGAAAGTAGCCTTCCAAAATGGCATGAACTGCATATAAATCATTATAAACTGTGTGGTATACTGAGAGTAAACCACTGATTATCCCCAGTACGCCTGGCGTTCTCTGGACAGACCGAGAACAAACTAATTGACAAATCATTTCATTTCAACTGTGGTAGGTTCCAATCGTGGCTTATTACTGCTCTCATGCCGAAACCATGCCGCTAAACGGCTTGTCGTGTTCCGTCAGAAAAGTTGTAACAGTTGGGTTATATCAGTCTTTGTCCGTAACCGACTTCCCTCGCCTACTTTTACTCTCCCTGTTTTTGGGTGCGTGCGCTTCATGGACCCTTTCTATCGATTACCTAGTTGCCAAGCGTAAATACGTTGTATAAAAAAATATGTGCAGATTATTATAAATATTATAGCCAGTGTGTTATATTGTTTTTTGATAACAAAAACTTTCACTTACATGGCCCGAACATTTCCAAATAATAATGAAAATAAATCCAAAAACGTGGAAGTTCGCGTCAACTTCCGACTCAGTACCGTCCAATTTCTGTACTTCCATTTCTGTCTAAAGTCATGGAATCCCTTGTTCATCGTCAGCTCATATATTACCTATCGACGAGTAAGCTTTTAAATCCTTATCGGTCCAGCTTTAGAACTGAAGACATAAGAACAGAAGTGGAGAAAAGAATAGTAACTACGCTGGTTCTAGTAGATTTAAGTAATGCTTTCAACGCTGTTGATCACGATCTCCCACTTGCTTCTCTTGACCGTTTGATTATATCTTTCCCTGCTTTGAACTGGTTTACTCCCTATCTTCGAGGCCGCCGGCAGGCCATTCACTGTGATCAGACCCTGTCCGATTGGTGTGATTTGGATGCTAGTGTTCCTCAAGGTAGCATTCTCTCCCATATGTTATTTTCAATATTTTTTAATTTAGCTACACCCCATCTTAATTGTTCTTAATACCATATTTATGCTGACGACCTCCAGCTTTATGGGCAGACTAAGGTTGATGACCTTCACGATTGTATTGACCACGTAGCATACAATCCTGGTCAGAACGGTTCGGTATAGCGGTAAACTCAAACAAGTGTCAGGCTATCATTGTCGGAAGTTCACGACAAGTTACAAAAATTGACTTTGACGCGCTGTCACAGTTTAAATGTAACGATTGCGGTATCAGATTCTCTTTTACTGTCAATGATTTAGGTTCAGTTATCGATCAGGACTTTAATTGGTATGCTCAAATCGAAAAAGTTACTGGAAATTCTCTTTTAAGTCTGAAAAACATATTACCTATTCCAACAAAAATCTCTATCGCCAACTCCCTTCTCATACCTATTATTAACTTCGCTGATACCTGTTATTTGGATGATAAAGAAGAGCATCTCAATAAACTGGAACGCTTGCTACCTGTATCCGTTTCATATTTGACTTGAGGAAATATGACCACGTTTCAGAGTTTACAGAAAACTCAACTGGCTTCCTATTCATGACCGTAGAAACCAAAGAATTGTTTGCTTTCTTTATGGGATAATTAATGATTCAAATACCCCCTCATACCTCAAGTCAATGATAAATCTGTTTTCTGACTGACAATTACGATAGAATGCCCAGATCCTCAAATAACCTTCTTCTCTGGATTCCTTTGCATTATTCTGGATTTCAATTAAATTACTTTAGTGTAGTTGCTGTTCATCTCTGGAACACACTTTCCGACGACCTACGTCAGGAAAGCCCCCTCCCGTAAATCCTTTAAGTATTTTGTACACAGACACTACCTATCCAAAACACACAAATATGAGCTTTATCTTCAATTCTTGTTCTTTTTCACAGTCATGGTATGTATTTATTTACAATATACAAACATATCGTCACAACCTGAATCCCCCAGTGGTGTCAGAGGTGTTTCTGAGTGTGAACTGTGAAATGCAAGTCACAGACCACACCCGGTACACCCGCGTTTCACCGACGATTATTATGTCACAACGTGATGGGTGGTGAGCCCTATCGCCGTACTTCGGGTACAATTACACGCTTTTTAGAGCATACAGGTTTTCTGACGATGTTTTCCATCACCGTTCAGCAAGTGGTAAGTATTAGGTAAGAACACAAGTACTATTCACAGAAATTCCGAAAAACTCATTGGTGCATGCCCGACCAGGTAATGAATCTGGGTTTCAAGATTGAGAGGCTAGCGTTCTACCCCTGAGCTACTGCCGCTTCATTATAATATACAATATACTTATTAAATTTGTCAATTATTTATGTATAGAAATTTATTTCTAATTATTTACCTATTTTATCTTAATAAATATGTATTTTAAGTACACTTTAAGTATTATATAGCATATATTCCTTTTTAGTATATCTTACCTAGTACAGGTATTAGTTTAGAGTATTTAATTTGTAATTTTCAAGTTTTTACTTTTATTGCACGCCCACCTACTTATTCATCTTGTACCATCTGTGGATTGACTGGTAGAAAATGCTTTATGCATTACCGCCTTTTTGTACTTTGTTTTGTGCAATCAAGTATTTATGGTAATGATGATGATAATAATGATTTATTGCAGTAGATTTCTGACTCTCCATACACCCCGTGGCAATAACTACATATAATCATTTCTGTGCATATCGCAAGCAGTTGTGAAATTACTTACTCTCTTTGCTGGATATCTCAAAGCATAACGTAAAACCGAATATAACATAGGTGTAGCCGCGGGCAAACCCTAGTCATACATATTTTTCTCATTGAATTCTCCAATTGAGTCTTCTTAGTGAACCTATGATTAAATGAATTTCTTTTGATATAATATATCCACATGATCCGTGCGGACTGCACGGAATCGTCAGAGCATGGAAGTGGCCCCACCACGCCTCCGCCATTTGAGAGATACTAACATCGGTAATCGACCCGGAACTTCCGTTCCTCGCTGACTACGGGAGTACGAAACTACGGGACTACGGAACGAGATATCGAGAACGCTCCGAGATCACTCGCCGATTCAGAATATCGAATTATTGGAAAGCAGCAGCGAAATGGCGCAGTTTATTGATAAATACAACACTATTTTTGTGATGATAACTGCTTCTTATGTATCGCTCTTTTTTGGGGATGTATTTAATTTATGTTTTAATTCTACAGTTTATTGGGAATACATAAGTACCTTCAGCAATAATGAAGTGTTATGTAAAATTATTTGGCAAATAAAGTAAGACCAATAAACGGTTTTTACTTAAAAATTTAATACTTAGTTCAATAAAATTTAAGAAGTTTACCTCTTAGAGTAAATTAGATTTTATTTGATCTATCAATATTTTTTTCGTGACGATCATAGATCATAAAATGTCTAACGGGTAGGAAGTTTTACAGATAATTCATGTTATACATAAAAACAAATAAATAATGGTTTGTAAGTATTTGATTAAACAGATAACAATTCGCGTCACTGGAGAAAGCGTGTGTGACGTTAGTTGCAGATGCCGTCGCAATATCACAGATGACTTCGACAAGAATGGGGACGGTGCGCGCGCGGGGGGTTACTGTGCCTTCTGTACCGATACGAACACTGTATTTGATCGTATATTCTTAGCACAGCATCATTGTTATTTTGTTATTGGACCTTATCATGCTAACTATAGTTATAATAAGAATCAACGCAAATTGTTCTAGTTCACATTAAACAAGAATTAGGTTTAGCGTGTTTTCAGTTTACACGAATCAGTCTGATCATTATGTTCATCATTAATCATGAATAGGGTACATTAATAAAACCCTTCCTTACTGTAACCTACAAGAATGAAACACAATCGGATCGGCTCAGAAAACAAAATTGTTTCGGAACTTTTAATGAGCTATGTAAACATCTCGGCCGCCTTTGTAACCCTTCTACATCACAACTGAGTTAAATGTACTATTTTCGTTATAACGATGATAAAGAATTTCAGAAGAACCTTGTCATAAGAACCCGCGCTTCTAGTAAGGAAAACAAAAGAGGACAATCAATTACTATTCATAAATTATTGAAATATATATTAATTTTCAATTAAGAACAAAAAATCATTACACAAAATAACGTCATACTATTATTATAGTGCATTACAAATCAGAAAAGATATATTAGAATCATTTGATTACATTTGTAAAGACAAGAATTAAAAAAAATCCTCGGGCCAGGTTTCGAACCTGCGACCTCTTGTTTCCCAGACAAGACCAATTGCGCAACCGAGGTACTTACCTGTATAGACCGTTGAATTTTTTCGCCATACTTGTGCACCAAATTTTTAGTTTTTACTATTTGATCTTACTAGCTTGTAATGCACATACTGAATGCTCACAAGGGCGTTATATTTGTTTCTATTTGTTAATATTTGTTTCTTATTTATCTTTTCTGGTTTGTAATGCACTGTAGGAATAATATTTAGGTCGGCTTGCACCAATATTTAAATCTAGATTTAGGACTTAAGCTGAGTTTAATTTGACAGAAATGTATTGACTGACAGATCGTTAACCTGGTTTAACGATAAAATCGAGATTTAAGATTTTGGTGCAAGCCGCCCTTAGAGTATTCCAAAGCGATGGATTTCGCAATAAAAACATATTCATACTTTAAAAATTATGATGGAAATATTCGACGCTCTAGAATGAGTACCTCGGTGGTGCAGTCGTTGCCGTATAAGCATAAGAGGTCGCAGGTTCGAATCTTGGTCCGAGGATTTTGTTGTTAAATATTTGTCGTACTTGAAATTTATTTTTAATTGATCTTTTCCAATTTGTAATTCACTCTGAATTATGTGAAAAGTATCCAAAGCTATGATATCTAGTATATTATCATTTATAATCAACGTCATACTTCAACAGAAAAAGGTGATCAGACTTTAAAAATACAAACTGGTAAAGATTGTTTACCGAATGCAAATACCTACATTAGATTCTGTGGTAAGAGTTCGAAATTAAACAAAAACAGGCCTTTGTTACCCGCCTAACTATAGTTTTTTCTTCATTGTAATTTTAAACGAATGTCAATATTGTCTTGCTTACCAAATGAAGTAACTCCCAGAACCGAGATGTTAGACGTAAACAAGGCGCTGGGGAACCATCAATTATTATGAGTTTACTGTTTGCTCCCTCGTGGGCTTCAATTCATTGTCAGAATATAGAACATCTGTATATTAGACGGTAAGTTTCTAGGCCAGTTTTTCGGAATTTATATTTAAAGTTATTTTTAACACAGTAATAAAACCCTGACCCGAAGCACAGTGAAAGTTGTATGAAGTTGTATGAATAATCGCCATCACAAAGTTGACAACCGTTCGATTATCAGAAAAGTATACAGATAAATTAATAAAAAGTATTTTTTTTTTTAATAAAAAATATTCGCCTCTTTGAAGCTTTTTACTTCTTTTTTATTGTAAATAATATATCTATAAAACACAAAAAAAAAAAAGATATATTTCGGACCCTACTGGGCCCGGCATCGGTTAAAAAATATGAATATACCTACATAATATAATTTCTTAGAAAGCAATCAGTCAGTAGTTAAAGGAATTTTAAAATACCATAAATCTAGATTAAATTAGACGAAACATGGCTTTGTGTTTCTACTTGTAAATGGCAGATGATACTAAAAACAATAAGTGAGTTAATGAACGATTAACTAGCAACCCGTGATAAGGGTGAGGGTTATCGTATTTTAAGATTATGTTTTTATTTCGAAATCCATCGCCTTGGAATACTCTAAATATTATTATTAGAGTGCATTACAAACTAGAAAAGATAAATTAGAAACAAATGTAAAACAAATTCTTTTCTTTACATTTGTTTCTAATTTATCTTTTCTAGTTTGTAATGCACTCTAATAATAATTATCATATTTTGCATAACAATTAAGGAATAAATTAATTTGGCCATTTATTACAAAAAATGATGTTAAAGCAACCACAGCATTTCGCCGTCATCTCAAAATTAAAAATCCACCGGTTCGGAACATTATCTTGATATTTCTTTTACCGTTCTAGTGTTTTCTTAAATCAGACCACATTTGCCTACTGTTGGGCATAGGCCTCTTCTCCGCACCATTTTCGTTGGTCTCCCGCCAACCTCATCCATAACAGTCTTGACGATATCGTCACGCCATCGGGCCATTGGTCTACCCACTAAACGTTTTCCTGGCCTCGGCCGCCCTAGTTCACCATCCATCTTCACACCTTGCCATATGTTCTCCACCTGCACTTAAGTCTCGCTATTCGTTTGTCGACATCTTCCATTCGAGTTCATTTTCGAATCTTGATGTTCGGTACACGATCCTCAAGAGAGATGCCTAGCATGGCACGCTTCATAGCCCTCTGTGCCACTTTTATTTTGTGGATGTGATCTTTATCCAGCGACCATGTTTCGGCAACTTAATAAGGATAGGCAGGGCACAATAGGTAAATATCTTGGTGTTGATGCTCGTGATTGTTGGCACTTGGTGGAACTTTTGATACATTTTTGATTGAAAAACACTTGTATTAAATTATAATTGCAATAATACATACTAATAATGTTATAGCATAATGCTATAACAGCGAAACCGGTAAGAGAAATACTATAAATAAGTGGACAAGGACAAGTGTTTTTCAATAAATAAAAAATAAAAAAATATCTTGGTCTTGAGACATTGCGTGATTTCGCTCTAAAGACATTTTCTGATTTTCTAAAGGCTGGCTGAATTCGTCTTGCGATGTCCTTGACTTGTGATTCAGCGCCAAAGAATAAACAATGCCCAAGGTAGATATACCCTTCTACCACCTCTATGATAGAGTTACCTACACTGATGTTGGGTAGGTTGGTAGAATTGCTATTCATCATTTTTGTCTTGGACTTATTCATCTCAAGGCCATCCATCCATCCATCCATCAACCTGTTTCGTCCACTGCAGAACATAGGCCTTTCCAGGATTTCGCCACTCTTGGCGGTCCTCCTGGAAAAAACGCCCATACCCATACACACTGGGCAGGTGGGTTGGTGAGCGTGGTGCCGAAACCTTTGCACCAGGGACACCGCTGCCCGTCACCAGTCTGTTTTATAGAAGGCTCGATAAGTGGGGATGGATATACCGCCATCCATCGGTCCCAGGCAATGGTGGGCCGCCTGGTTTTGCCTAAGAGCTGTTCTCTTACTCTCGAGAGTAAGTACTTCTTTACTCTTCGGGAGGATTTGCGAGTAAGATGGTGGTACCTCCACAGTCGAGCCCGGCATCAGCTCTACCACCTATGTATCTCGAGGCTAACCTTAAGGATTGTTTCACGCAGTTCTGCGAGTATACTTTGGAGGTCTGCAACGTCCTCAGTCAGGAGGATCACAACGTTTTGCGAAAAGCAAGTGCGATAAGCAAACACCGTTTACACTGATACTTCTTTCACCCAAGTTCAGAGTCTTTATTACGTCTTCTAGAAGCTATTGAACATTAGGTTAAATAAGTAGTTTAAATAAATCACAGTCCAGATCGTGCGTCGAATCCATTCTACAGAATAATACAAATCATTGTGATATAAAGCGACTCACCAACAACCTGCAGGTAGCCGACTTGGCTGATCATGGGATTGGTGTTGACCTGGCACATGTAGTAGCCACGGTCTTCCTGCTGCACCTGGCTGACGTGCAGCAGCCACGTCATGGCGTTGTCGTGGGAGACGCTGAAGCGAGCCAGCCGCGTGATCACGTGGCGGTGGATCGTCAGGATCATCTGACGGTCGATGTGGATCCACGCCACCTGAAGAAAGAGAATGTGATTAAGTTAACGGTTTAAAAAAATCACGTCTTGAACTTTTGAGATGGTTTCGAGCTTAAAAAAGATGAATCTAGAATAGAAAAATTTGTAAAGTGTCTTACACACGTGAAATACGTATGTTTGGGTACCTTAAAATAGTGTTTTGTGCAACTGTGACAAACGAAACGAACCAAGTGAGTATGTAAATTTAGTACTTTTTGTTTTTGTTTACCGATTATTTGTTTGTGTTTGGGATTGTAATTTTTTCTTTTGCTATTTGCATGTAATTTTGAGAAAATAAATGTTTTTGTATTTTTTTGCTTTTATTTTGTAGCCGTGTCAGCATGGAGACCCCCATCAAGGCTCATTTTGGGTAGAAGCATTAAACATTATTTGTTATTTTATTCTAGTAAAACAGCTCTTGAGTTTGCAAGAAACAGAAATTTAGTTTTCGAAACCTTGGTGTTTTGTCTTTTGAAGGCGTAACTCTGCTTGATAACCTAACGTGCGATAAGTGTATTTATGTATCTATATTTCAGAAATAAAGTACTTGTATAGTTTGAGCTAAAACTGTACAAGTAGAGAATCACAGAAACCACAACTTTTTTTACTTTTTAACATTCCTGTTCCTATCGTAACTTAGCCTTGTCTGGTAAGAATGTTTATTGCATGATTTCTTAAACATACGGATATGTATAATTAACTGCCGAAGGTTATAAAATAATTACCACATTATATTTAAGAGCTTGTTAATGACATGTCTCATAAACATAAATGACTGTTTAAATTGTATTTTAATTCACTATATAATATATAACATATTTGTTATCGCAAAAAAACATGTTATCACGACATAATATCTTAGAGGAGAAGTCAGAGGTGTTTCTCAATAATGCCGCAATGCTTTAAGGCGAAACCGGTTTATACTATAAGTGTACGTGTGTTTTTATCAAGCTGTTGATGTTTTTTAAACAAGTGCTGACAATCAGAGAAAAGTTAATTAACTCGCACGGAAATCGAAATTATAAAGAAGTGCATTTTTGCTACTATTCAGAAATAAAACTTCCACGTGAAACGGAAAAAAGTGTGCTTCTTTATTTCAATAACCATGTACGTCGGACTGAATTGAATCAGCTCTGGATATAAACTCTATACTTTGCGGTCGGAATTCAATTTCCTTTAGTGGAAGGAGGTGAATTCAAACTACAATACAAATAGGATTTAACATTTCAGTAGTTTAATTTATCCTTCTCCTTTCTCTACGTCTGCTTTGCTTAGATTGCTTTGATAATAAATAATGTATTTGCTTTTGAATTTTATTTTATATTCTTATCCGTTTCTCTATTTTATTTTGAAAGTTTTTTCAGTAGAACGAAATGAAAGAACGTAGTTTTGTTTCCATCAGCAAAATCTTCTGTTGTAATATATAAATTGTATCACAAATTTAAAGGGTTAAACAAAACAGCTTTAAAATTATCCCATTCCTCAGTCACATATAGCCAATATGTCTTATCTTGTTTATGTTTTTGGAAATTTACTATAAGGCAATTATTTTTATCATTTTATGTATATTTTCGGTTTTTGCCTGAGTAAACAGGTTAATCGTGTGGTGTCGTGTTTTGTTTTGTTATTTTTAGGTATTCAGTAATGCTAAGTCCTTGTTAAATTGATTTGTTATAATATATTAATTAGGTTCTTTTCACTAAGTTTTTTTCATTTTGTCGTCCTTATTATTATTTAAAAAAAATTGTACTGGCAGAATGGGGGTATCTGAAAACCAGCGCTATCAAAAAGGTCTGTCTGTTTTATTAGATAGCATAATATAGCTGAGCCATGTCCATTTATCTAGTTAAATTTATTTATTTTTAGCTTTTTTAATTTATATTTTGTTTTAGTTTTCTAAAAAACTTTATCATTTATATATGTTTGTAATTTGATAACTAAAACCTGTTTCTTTTTTTCGTTTACGGGTTAAAAATTTTTCACGCTGAAAGAAAAAGTACAAAACTGTGACTTCATTATTGAATTTTTTTTAGAAAACTTGAATATTTTTCACTGAAAGTGCTTAAAGTGCCATTTTACAAGTTAAAATAATTTTATTCTACCTACATAACTGGAACTTTTAATACAAATATGCGATATTATAATATAATGGAATTTAATATTGCCAAATGTCAGTGACTGCTAACATATTGTTTTAGAATTTACTAATGACCTATTTTTATAAACTTACTATGAAGGAAATGTTTGATTTATTCGTTTTCTAATATGTAGGTAATAACTCTTTTTAGAGTTCCGGAGTCCGACAGTGAACCCGTATAGTTTCGCCATGTCCGTCTGTCCGCGGCTTAGCGCAGAGACTATTAGTACTAGAAAGCTGTAATTTGGCATGGATATAAATATTAATCACGCCGACAAAATGGTAAAACAAAAACATGAAAAAAAATTTTTTTAGGGGTACTTCTCATGCACGTAAACTGGAGATGAATTTTTTTTTCTCGTCTATCCCATAATGTGGGGTATCGTTGGATAGGCCGTGCAAAAACCTTGTGGGTGTGTGAGAACCATTTTTCGATTTAGGGATCCGTTGGCGAAATATTAAGCTCTAAAGTGAAAATTTTAGTTAGTGTGGAGCGTCCCCCCCGCCCCCCTGCCGGCTAAACGGTTGTTTATAGAAATGTGATAAAAATTCAGAGAAGTAGTATATAATGAATTTAAAAGGAAAACTATCACAGCTCAGTAGGCTTCACAGGTTTACGAGTACAGGACGTGAAAAACTTTTGGTCCCCTAGAATGTATTTTATGTAATGTATTATGTTAATTATGTATTTTTATGTATATGAATGTATTTATTATTAGAATTTATTTTGCATGCTTTTTAAATGGTTTTGTATAGCTTCCATAGCAAAATAAAACGAAGATGAATGTTGAATATTGGGTTAAGTTTGCTTATTTTGTGTAATACGATTTTTTAGGCCTCATGGTTTGAACCTTATAAAAAGCTTTCGGTTTTATAATAATCTGTGGCTCGGCCTTGTATATAATATTTGTATTCATTTTGTAAAGATTTAGATGCCTAGAGCTAAGATTCAGATTATATTCTTGGCCTTTGGTTTTGCTGTTTATGGCTTCTTTTGCGTAGGACTTGGCCTGCGCTCTCCCGGTTTGTTTCTCATTTTGGGGTTCAGTGTTCATAATTCGGCTTTCAGTCTGGCTGTTTATGTCTGGCCTGGCGTGTTTTTGCTTCCAATGTAGTTCCAATTTAGACTTAATCTTAACCCTTCTACGATCACTTTGTTGTCCGTCTGTCAAGTTGTCCGATGAACACTGCTGGCGTATGGACGCGTGCGGTTTCAGTGGGAGGACTTCATCCCCGGTACTCCATCTGGAGATTGGAGTAGACAACCCGATGCTAGAGGTGTTTGTCCAGGTCACCCGTCCACGTAGGAGTTATCGTAAGCCGCAAGGTTAAGATAGCGTGTGGAATAAGGGTTTGGCGTAATTATGTTTCGTGCATTTATATTCCGCGAGGTGAGCGTGCGTGCAGCTGCGAGTACCTCCTTGGATAATGAAGGAGCCTGCTTCTCTGGTAGGTCCAACAATACATAGTGGAGTCAATCATGTCTTTTATTGTTTGACGGCGGATGAGCAGCGCTTGGTACTACTCGGGGCTATCCTGTCTTGACCCTTGATTAAGGCGTCATTGCCGCTTACACAGGTAAGCACAATGCGGATGAGGTGGGTGGATACGTTGTCGGGTGGCCTATGCCTGTTGCGGTAAAACGTGACGATCCTAGGTACCGGTGTTAGTTGACAATGGTCGATAACATCAGCGGTGCGATACGCTGCCCTTAAGTGGGAAAGAGATAACTTGAATTCATTCTTGAGTCAAGTTTGAGTTGAAGTTACAGAGGACCTCCTTTCTATAACTTCGTGTTGGTATTGGCGGTCCACTGAAACGTGGCGTGTGGCATTGTTCGTCTGTCAAGACCCTTGTTCTCGGGCCCCGTTATAAATATCAAGTTTAAACTAATACTTCCTACAGAAGTTTACAGCCCCATAGTGCTGTTAAAAAAATTGGCTGCCAAATTAACGCGGAAAAAAGTAACTGTAAGTAATTTCATACAAATTGGTTCACCATGAAATCCTAAAGGCTACTGTTATTTGACTTAGAAACTTAAAAGTTCATCAGTTTTCAGAGGACACTTATATGAAAAAATCTGAAATTACCGAATTCAAAAAGAAAAAATTATCAACTTATTTAGACCCTTTGGATACATGGAGTGTAATAGATAACTGCTCGCATAATGTGAACGGAAAGGACCATAATGAGCTGTCAGTAGTGATGCGCCCGTTCATAGACTGTTGCTGGATTGGAAGAATGAAACACCTTTTGGTCACGAAGTCGATACTACGACGCGACTGTTTTTGGATTGTGTCGGCTTGCTGGCCAAATGTATAACACTGTGCGGGCTTACTGCGGCTTATTTATACTATTTTGGGCGCGAAAAGATGGTCATAGTGGTCGCCTCGAGAAACTATCTAATTTTGGCACATTTCCGAGTCAATCTCCGTCCCTATTGCCTATCTTTATCTACGTAAAATATTTACTATTTAAAACAGTATATAAAACTGACTTATTATATAAAAACCTACTTTTAAACATTACAAACGAACTAGTGTTATAATATCTTATATTCAATAAACTATTCTATAATACTGTAGGCATTAAAACACGAGAAATAAAACTGCTTCTTAGTCAACGGGATCAAACCACTTAAGGGCTTGCCTTTGGTCTTTCAACGGTTTTTGTGCTGAGTCAACTACTTATCTGATCAATGTAAATTTTGGACAAGTGTTTTTTCAGACCTTATCTTTCCATTGTCAGGTCGGTTAACTAATTGGACACATTTCACTTGGTAAATTTTATTTTTGAAAATCATGCCTTTTTAAGTTATTAATTCGTTTTATGTCTAAACGGCTTGAGTTTTATGTCTGAAATTACTGCTATAACGAGAAAACATGGTTTATTTTCCGATGTCAGGTGAAAAAATCCTACATCAAATACTTTTTCTTATAATCCAGAAAAACCGTGCGAAGCGAGCGTTCTATAGGTAATGTAGACTTTCTGACAAAATCCTGAAATTCAAAATGACTCAGTAAGATTATCGTGCATCATGGACTAAGCCTTAAAGTGGTAAAGCAGAATCTCGATGCAAAACGCACGTCATAATATTTTTTTCCTTACTTTTGTATAAAAATATGCAAAAATTGCCTTTTAAAGCAATTAGCGGAAATTTATTAGTAATAATTAAGTTTTCACATTCAAATTCTATCATTTTATGATTTGCATTTTGATTGCATTCGATTTACAAACGTAATAGCGTATTTATCGTTGTAATCAAATGTAATCAAAATATAAGACATGAAATAACATAATTTTTATGCAACAACCCTATTTTTAGTAATAAATTTCCGCTAATTGCTTTAAAACGCAATTTTGGCATACTTTTTATTGAAAAATAAGGAAAACAATGTTATGATGTGCATTTTGCACCAAGATTCGGTTTTACCACCTTCATACGTCTCACTTTTACTATGTTACTTAGAGCTTATGTACAAGTATCTTGGTCTATGTGCCGGGCGTGCAGAACAGAATAAGTTGTATGGAACCCTCAGGGAAAGAGTTCTACTCGCACTTGACCAGTTTTTATTAATGATGGACATGATATAAAATTAATATGAACTCACTCTAATATTCTTGCGGACTACATGCCAACAGTTTCACATTTTTTTTTTTTGCAACTTCATGGTGAGTGTCATTCTTAAGACGACGACGACGTGGCTTTCACCGTCGTTTTAAAATGGCCACTGGCACTGGCCTTGAAAATGGCGAAATTGTATAGATGAAACAGTTGGCATGTATTCAACGTGAGTATACGGTCATTTCTTTCATAAAAATTAGTATATTAGTTCTTGAGAGCTTTATAAACATATGCTCACGCCTGACTGCTAGAGGGGTCGGTAGGGATTACAAACATCCATCCATGACAATCTGAAATACCTTTTTTGCTTCTTCTACATCCATAAATATAATCATCCAAGCTAACTCTTATATCCCCGGGTACTTTTTGCGAGTTTTAATAGTATTATACTAAATATGTTACAAATATAGCATATTTTTAATAAAATTGGTTCCGCTTACAGTCTTTCCAACGAGCATGTTTCATATCGCGCAGCTTCACAATACAAAAGTAATTTACGTAATTTCTCCTTCAGAGTTGCACAAAGAGACAGTAGCGCGACACACAAAGGATTGCTCCAACGCAAACATAGACTTCAAAACAGACTCCAATCAGACCGCTTACGCTCATCCTTATAAAAGTTCAAGAAAATGCATCAAGACGTCAAATTCCTTTGTCTACTTTGACAAAGTCGCATCGGCGTTAAATTTCCCCTCAGGGACCGCAGCCTGTGGAACCGTGCGGGACTACCGCAGTGCAGCGCGGCCCAGTCGATACCCCGTGCATACTTTATGAGCTCCACTCGACTTTAGACTCTGTGTGTGTATTCTTTAAACCTTCCTGCAAGTGTGTGTGTCGAGATAAAACTTGGATTTTATTGAAAAGCATAAAATGCTCGGCGAAATAAAAGTTAGGCATCTATTTTTCAGGTGGGTCTGTTTTTCGTTCGCTTTCGCTTTTGAATAGCTTTCCTTCTATTAGTTCCGCAGACTGAGAATTTTCTCCTCATTAAAATTATTTTTAATGAAATGAAGTCATAAAATAACATCAGGCAAATTAGTTACTTGTACAAAAGAGTACATGATGAATAAGTAAGGATCCCTGCAGGGGGAGTTGGGGGTGGGAGGGCGCGGCGGCGGATGCAAGCACTCAATTCACGTCACTTTATTGCCTACCTACTGTCTGTTTTCACACTGTGTCGGATCCGACTACGATGTCGTTGAGTATGGCCAGATATCGTCCGCATGTCGGTGAACAAAATGTCGTGTCGGTGTTTTTTCAATGTAAATGGGTTCAATAGTTCTCCTTGCAAGGAATATTCCAATTTAATTTGCGTTTGTAATTGATTTACTAGTTATAGAGTTGGTATGTGAAACATCTACTTGGTGCGCGAGTTTAATGCAGACCTGAAAAGCGGCCAAGTGCGAGTCGGACTTGCGCACGAAGGGTTCCGTACCATTATCTACAAAAACGGCAAAAAAATATGTCTGTTGTGTGGGAGCCCCCCTTAAATATTAATTTTATTTAAATTAAATTATTTATTTTAAAGTAAATATATAACTTAATAATATGTGAATATTTCAAGCGTTTACCCGTTGCCGTTATCAATATCGAGCAAAAACGAACCAAAAAATTACGTTTGCTGTATGGGAGCCCCCTTTAATATTTATTTTATTCTGTTTTTTAGTACTTTCTTTTATAGCGGCAACCGAAATACATCATCTGTGAAAATTTCAACTATCACGGTTCATGAGACACAGCCTGGTGACAGACGGACCGACAGATGGACAGCGGAGTCTTAGTAATAGGGTCCCGTTGGTTACCCTTTGGGTACGGAACTCTGAAAATGTGCTATGTACACACACAGTCGTTCTTTCTACGCACACAGCACTACGAAGCAGGCGTGCGAGGTCCCGCCCCTCACCTCAGCACCTGACTGCATTTAACTCGCGCGCTAGCTGTTAAAATGAATGTGTCGTAAGTACCTAATCAGAAGAAAGTATGAAGATTAATTTGCTGAGCTGAAGGAAAATTTCCTGGCACATTAAAAACGGCAAAAACTAGCGTGAAATCTCAACGTGACAAAGTTTAACCAGTGCTACAAATTAAGTTCAAAGTTTGTATGGTAACACATTAAATTTACTACTTATTTATACCAACATATCCCCGAGGGTGTATAAAAGTTGTTCACAAGTGTGAACTGTGAAATGCAAGTCACAGTCCAAATACAAATAATTTATTTCGGAAAAAATGTACATAAAATATACTTTTTATCACGTCGATTTAATGTCAAAAACTATAAAATATAAATATTTTATAACATTTAAATATTAAGGTCTATTAACGAAATTTTATTCATGGTAGAAGAAAATTAAATAACATAATGATGCCATATAAAATATAAATATAATACGGGGAAATATATTAAATAGCACATACTGCTAAGACCAGGAAATGAGCAATCCTAGACGAGAAAGCTAAAAGTCAAAGCCCGTAGGGCGAGGAGTTTTATATACGAGGCCAGGATTGTTAATTAATGGTCTAAGCAAGTACAGTGCTTTTGTCAAAAATAAAATGAGACATTTTCATATTTTTCATGATAATGAGTTATATCAAATATAATAAACTGACTAGGAAATATTAAAAGTTACTTACTTGCTCATATTTGGGCGAGTAGTCACGTTTATTGTTATTGATTTCTTCAGCAAAGCCTTTGTGTTGTAAAATCTATATCAGAGCCCACTTATGAACTCATTTTGTAATTTATTTGCACAAAATACTTTCAACTAAAATTTAAAGCAACATAAATTCCCGCTTTTACGCAACTTTTTATTATTATTGCCAGCTGGGCAAAGGTATTTACCGCCATGCAGTCTTCTAGCCTTCTTCGTGGACAACGCCATCTAGAGGAACGCCAAGTACTAAGAAAAAAAAACAACGAGAAAAACCTCCTTAGTCACTTATAAACATAGACACGGATAGTTATAGTATGTAATGGATTTTCATACGAATTTCCTGGACGGTTATTCATATTTCCTGGGCACTTTTAATAGCTCGCCAGGATGAAGTATTTTCTCCTTATTTTTTCTGGTATCTCCTTACAGTATGTAACGATAATATTACAATGTGTTTTTGAGAAAAATATTTAAAGGTATGGCTTTTTTTAATAAAATTAAATACTTACTAAAGTAAATAAATAAAGAAAGTTATTAGAAAAATAAACTTTAAATATATATAATGCATCACACTGCCCATTCGAATAGTCTTGCTAAGAAGAATGTCAAGAAACTCCATACTTGTTACGCCCACTTTTCACCGACAAATATTACGTCCCAAACGGGATGGGTGGTGAGCACTACCGCAGTACTTCAGGCACAAAAAAACCAACAGATTAACGTGCCTAATCACTTAGATCGAAAACTAATCATTGTACACTGCGGGGATTGGAACCCACGACCTCTAGGTTAATAGGCAAGCGCGCCACTACTCGGCCTCGGAGGTGGTCTTTCATAAACAAAATACGTGTAAATGAATATTACCCTTCTCAGTGCTCTGCTACTGAAGGTTCAGTAGTCATCGACCCGGAGAGACCCGTCGGAACCCCGGCAATAAATAATAACTACCCCTAATTCGCTATCTCTATTAATAGTAGAGAGACGGTTCTCATTTATTATAAGCATTAGGTTCGATATCTGTAAATATGCGACACAGCTACGGTATGCCATTCTAATTAATCTGGATTATTTGGGTGGTCAGTTTTGGGTCCGGTCGCGAAAGACCTTGGATTACTTTAGATACGAGTACGGAACGTGTTTATTCATTGTTATTCGTATATTGCGTTCTGTTACAATATCAGACAGTAAATTGTTGCAACCAAATATTGACATATTGAATATTTTAATTTTAATTTGAATATTGAGATACCCTCTCAGTGCGATTATGTTTTGAGTTTAATTAGGAGTATGGCATAGGCTAGGAAAAAATGTTATTTACCTGTCCAACACAAAAAGGCCAATGTCAAATACTTTATTAGCTTTTGATAGAGGTGATTATTGGTTAGCTAATCGACCTATTTGTCTAGGACGCGTAATACTAATAATTACGCGCGAAACAGCAGATCAGAGGGCTAATACTGATATTTTTTGTAGGAAAAAGAAATTTGATTTACGTAGAAAACCTTTATATTTCTATTACCTATTTTATGAAAAAAAATTCAAGTGGATCTCTTAGCCGCGTTCTTGAAAGGAACGTTTGTAAACCAAAAAAAGAGGGTGGAAAACTTTTTTTTTTGACAAAAGTATAAATATTAGTTCATTGTTTGTACGTGGATCACCTACGTAAAATATTGATAGATCAAATATATATTTTTTAATAGTCTTAGTTTCTTCAAAAAAACTCTCAAAAATCTGGCTTTGTTCATGTTCTAGGCATAAGTACAGCCATAAGAGAATAGGTTCCACTTGCATTGATCGCTGTTATTCCATGCGGAAAGACCCGCAGTGCGAGAGGGACAAATTCTGGAAAAAAATCAAAATGAGGACTTTTATCACGAATTTTATTATAAAAAAAAACTAAAGTTTATATCAAATATCTGTTTGCTTCAGAGTTTAATAAAGTTTATACAGAATTGTAATTCATAAATAATATAATATGATTTTGCTCAAATAATGTTAAAACTCGACATGAAAAGATGATTCAATGTTGAAATGACGTCTGAAGATTTTGTTTCTATAAGAGTGTGCATTATATTCTTGGCAGAAGTCCATTTTTTTTTCAAATATCTAATATCGCTTGATTCTTTAAACAAGGAAGAATAAATTATGGTTTTTCGGAACCTATCCTCTTAAGATCAGGCCGTGGTGGCCGGTCGAGCGGCGACTCTGTCGTCACGTCTGGTCTATGTCCCGGGTGACCCAAGTGCTGTGGAATATTTTGGCCAAAGAATAAGCCTGGCCATCCAGCGTGGCAGCAGAGATACACTCTCACCGAGCAGAACAGGAGGTGGACAGCACGGACTGACTGCCAGCTGTCAAGACTAATGGTGCCTCAAACAAACAGCAAATTAACAAGGTACCTTATAAAACTTAAACGGCCTGATATCCGGGATATGGTAGGTATCATTACCGGACATTGCAACCTGAACAAACAACTTTTCACTACAGGCGTGACTGACAGCCCCCTATGTCGAGGGTGCTTAGACGCAGATGAGACGGTGGAGCATGTGCTGCTTCACTGCCCCGCCACTGATGACATGAGACGTACCGCAGGGATCGCAATGAGCTCCATCTCCCCTTCTCTGGACCAGATTTTGTGTCGGCAGGCTGAAGCCGTTCGGCTCTATTTCAAGGAGTTGTCCTGGCTGGGCTGACTGACCGGGGGAAGTGCACAATACTCACGATCACGGAGAGTCAGTGCAAGACTCATCGCCCCCGCTACGAATTTAGAATTTAGTGGCAACGCTGCCAGCCTTCTGGGAGCCCTTCCCAGCGGCGGCGGCGATTTGGCCAGCATTTTTTATTTATTATAAATATAGTTTAGTTCTGATATAATTTATGTTAGTTTTATATTTTTATTAATGTATGTTATATACATATAGTTTTAAGGTCACTTTTTATGTTAGTTGTTAAAATTTAAAATGTAATAAACTATAAAATTGTTAATGTATTACAATCAAGGACATTATATGATTACAATAAAAATTAAGATTGTGTTTTATGTACTGGTTAAACACACTCGCTCTTAGAACGGTCTTATAAGAGATATACAGTTACGTCAAGTGCTCCCCGAGGTACAATTTTAATTCCAGCTGAAATATGTACCTAAAACATTTTTAATTTTACGCGTAAGCATTAAGTTCCATTAATAAAAATTTAACCGCGATGAAAAAACTCTCTTTCAGGTAATTTCACTTGTTTTTGTCGCTATATTTTATACTTATAGCTTTAGCCCGCGGCTTTGGTCGCGTGCAAGTTTCTTTCAGACAAAGTATATTTTATTGACGCGTAAGATTAAATGTGGGTCGAATCTTTGAGTATTGTCTACAGTTTTTGCCTCAGCGGTTATTTTGTCAACTACCCTTATACACTATAATTATGTTCACCAGGATAACTCAGATGACAATATAGAGAACCGCATCCAAATCCGTTAAGTCATGAGTCATGCTGCATGCTGCAATGATTCAGGTACTGACAGTCAAACCGTTCCGAGCATGCGTCCAGGATACAGTAGCGGCTGGCCCGCACCCTGCGCAACAGGGATGTGCACCGCCCGCGCATCATTGCATCACAGGCAGTCCACATGCGCGTCCGCGAACATCCCCAAAGCACTACAGAAGCGAGGCAGCTCCAAAATATTGTAAGGACAGATAACTTTGTATTTTTTATTCAAATCGTTTAAGTCTATTAAAACGGATCTTTCAGGCGTCATCCAAAAATAGAAGTAAAAATAATGAAAATATATATAGTTTTAGTAAAACTATAAAGAAAAACTTCATTGCAGGAAATTGTTCTCTCGTATAAGAAACAGCATGAAAATATTGTCCTAAGTCAAGTTGTTTTGAGACTAAAATTTGTTATTTCTTTGAAATCACTGATGTTTTAGTATTAGTTCTTGCTCTAAAATATAAAGTAAGTATTGCATATTATAATCATTGAAGAAAATATAAATCTTAATAGTTTTTAAATGTGTACCTTTCCCATTTATCAATAATATACGATGTCACGAGATTTGTAGCATTTTCAAGGTCAAGGTCAAGGTCACGGTAACTGTGCACTAACTTATTTGAATGGTACGTATGGAACCCTCAGGGCGCGACTCCTTCTCATAATTGACTGGTTTATATTATGTTATTTATAAAGAATATTTCATCTAACAGTTTAGAAAATTGAGCAGAACTGCTTAAATATTTCACTTCATTGATCGAACTTTCAACATTTTAAAATAATGTTAGGTGTAAAAAGTTTTAATATACTTCTTTCGTGAGTTGAAAGTTGTAGAAACTTGTGTAATAGAGTTAGTAGAAAACTTATTTAATTTTATCTTGAATTTTCTTTCCCATGTGAATTTCAAAAGGTATTTAAGAGACAAAAAGAATAATATTTCATCTCGTGTATACAAATAACTTTGAATAGTACATTACGATACGAGAGCGATGAAACGTTTTCTGACGAGTGTGAGTTTGCGGCACGAGCCGAAGGTGAGTGCTGCAATCACACGAGTCGAGAAAAAGTTTCTCGCACGAGTTTCGTATAATATTTTATAGCACAAGTCCGGAAAATGCCGACTTTACGCAAGCGCAGCGTGCGTAAAGCGGTCATTTTACGCACGGTGTGCTATAAACATATTTAATAAATGTTTGTGAGTCGTACTGAAAACTGCGTCAAGAATTACCCAAAATTTAGACTTGGATTTATTTTGTTTATTGCACTTTTGCTTCACGTTTAGGATGTATTAATCGTCGATAAAAAGCAGGTATACTTGCATTTCACAGTTTACACTTGGAAACACTTCTGGCATCGCCTCGGGATACTAGACGATATTTAAGTATATAAAAGTATATATAAATTAACAAAGCTTTTTTTAAAATTAAATTAAGAACTATTATCTAAAACTCAAATAACAATTTATATCTATTTGTGTATCTACATATATCTTTATTATAATGTGCAGTATTTTTTGTAGATATACATGTACTTAGCCAAGAACAGCTGGTAGATTAACGAACGTGTCCAAGAGATGCAGCTGACGAGGAGTCCGCAGACAGCCAGCTATGTTGGCCGGTGATATTTATAAAGTAGTTGGTAGAACATGGATGAGGTTGGGCCAGGATCGCAATGTCCGTCTCATGAAAAGGGACGCTTATCCAGCGACGAGGACGTGCATGAAACTTGTTAAGGCGAGGCATTCATAAACTTTTAATTTTAAATCGGCGCCTTAGGGGAGTGGAGTCAGGGGGACTTACTCCATACAAATATGCGCTCACGAACTAGCTTATGCCGTAGGGTCGTATGCGGCAAAACAGTATTTTTCATTTAAAATGACAACTATAAATAATTTCATAAATCCAATCGGTCATATTGAAGTGTATTTGCAGACTAATTTAAATAAAAAATTTAGAGGCTTCATTCGCTCCCGTTTGTCAGTAAAATAGAAATCTCTGTTTTAAAAGAGGTTTTCTAAATATTTTTTCCTCTGCTATGAAAATTAATCCATCAACTAAACTTTCAGGCAACATGATGTCAATGAAATGCTTAATCTAGTATATAAATTGGTAATTACATATGTTTTTTTATTGCTAAGAAAAATGGAGATCCATGTTGCCAAAATTTCGTGGCGTCGCCTTAAGGCTCGCTCCCCGCCGTTGCTTTGTACATGTATTTTTTATTTTGTTTGTTCTGCGTTTTTAACAGCATGAGTCACTTAATATTGAGCACCTTATTTTACATTAAAGAGAACTGAACTCTATGACGTTTCATTATTGTTTAAAATAGCGCGCTCTGTGCCATGAAATACTGAAATATTCAATTATTAATAAATACAAATGTACAAGTCAAAATGGTAAAAAGTACAAAAATTGTTAGGTATTTATCTAAAGACAAATTGTAACATGCATGGCTGTTAAGGTATGTTCACACTTATTGTACGCTTTAAATTTTTGCATCTTCAACTGTTAAATGCAACTTCGTCTAAGCAACAACTACTGCTGGTGAGATTGGATGCATGCCTCTCACTCTCTCGCACGACTACTCACGCACATATCTCTTTTGCTCGACGTGGAATTAAGTTGCTACCGCGCTGAAGTATACCTAAATAATTAATTCCAATTATTATAACTTAAATTCTTAAAAAAATAATCTAGGATATTCATGGGGTTTTTTTTTAACTTGACGTTTTTTTTTTTACTTTTTATATATCTATATAATTGTCAAAATACCCTCTATTCGACTGATGACGTGACGACCTCATACCTTGGGTCGAAATTATATCGAGCCTATATTATATCTTTTTATTTCTACCAAAAAAGTATCCTAAATAAAACAGTAAAAAATAAAGCTTAGAGAGCAAAGTATATTATCTTTATTCATACTTTATGTTTTAGCAGATTATAATTATATACAACGTTATTTAAAAAATAAGTTCCTACATTATCTAACATGTAATAAAAGTCGCGGTCTCGGAAGATGTAGACAACCCTGTCGCTAGAAATGTCAAATTTCACGATAAAAAGCCGTGCGCATGTTTTTCGTGCTCGAACAATGTTATTCGCGCAAGCGCATCCCGCATTTAATAAACTGTGTGTTCTTGATGCTCGCTTGGCGCGACAAGCGACCGAGGCAGTGGCTATATCGCTTATTTGACAGATGTAATTCGCGCGTTAGGATGCTACGGGAGCTGGATCAACGTAAATTATAACTGATAGAAACTTCCCCAAGAATTCATAAAACCAATGATGTGACTGTATACATATGCTATAGCCATTCAAAGGCAACCAATGTAAAATTGCAAAAGACCAATTAAATTTGGAACCTTGAATAAACCGAAAAATACTTGTTACTTATTATAATACTAAAAGATTTGTAACTTTTACTATTGTAACAATACAACTACTTTCAAAAAGTACAAGCTTCAGGAAAAATTACTTTTTTTTTTTAGAACCAGTTAAAACGAAACTAACACACGCAGATACTTACTTAGCATAACAACCTTCATTACAAATTGTTTATTTTATAGCTAATCGCCTAATACAGCCGTAATTTTTTAATAACTGAAGTTTTTCATGCATGCGTAGCAGTTCATTAGAGCAGGATAGTCAATCACACGAAAGCGTTAGACCGGGACTGAAGTTTATCATTATTCAGCCCCTTAATAAAAAATCTTAATTTTAAAACCCTGCGAATTTGAAAGCCCGTTATTATTAAAATCTTTTAATCTAATGTTTATTGAGACGCCAGGAAATTAATGACGTAAAAGTAGCTGTAGACTAAGCTGTTATCTCAGAATCTCTTTGACACAGTATAATGTCTATTGTACCGGGCCGCAATACTCCCAAGTTATATTTGATTAGGACCCAGTCCGCCCCTAATCGTGAGGATACCTGCTTTATTACAATTAAGTCGCTTTCCTGTTTAGTTTTGTACATAATTATTAGAGATATGAGAATTATGAGAAAATTGACTTCCAACATGTTTCTTTGTTAAGGTACTTTTATTGTTATAAAAAAATGGTGGCCTAATAGGTTTGAAAAATAAATAAGGGCCAGTTTCACTACTCGATGATAATGATGATCATTATCACCATTTACTGATGCTTTTTTACGTTGTCTCTAATGTGTCTCACTGCTCAAACCACACATCGCAGTCCTGTGCTACTTCCAACCATCCCGGTGAAAATGAGTCAAGATGTTTTGATGAAAGTGAAGAAATTTTCTCATCAAACCTTTGTAAAGTAGTAAATGGTGTACCACAGGGAAGTGTCTTGGGTCCATTATTGTTTTTATTATATATAAACGACCTCCCTAGTGTCATAAATCACCCAATGGTTCTTTTTGCAGATGACAGTACAGCAATCTTTATCAATAATGACATTAAAACTCAGGAAGCTTAAATAAATGACTTTGAATAATATAATTAACTGGTTGACATGTAACAATTTACTCATTAACTTGAGCAAGACTAAAATTATGACATTCAGACAAAGATTACACCCCGAAAACATCGACATAATACATAATAACACCAAAATTGAAGAAACGGAAGTTGCCAAGTTTCTAGGAATACCAGGCATGCTTTTTAAGTTCTGTCGTTTCCATATTTACCGCCAAATTTGAATTTAGAACTGCTCAATATTCAAATTTGGTGAATTTAGAATTTCAAAACAATTGAAAGAATTAGGATTAATGCAATTGTTTAGTCACCGCGTTGTTTTGAATCTGTCAGGTCACGTACGAAAATGAATCTTACTAAGGAAAATGTCCGTGCAATCATTTTCTATAACTTCCGAAGAGGCCTAACACGGATTCAGTGTTCCGAAGAGCTAACATCTGTGTTCCATGATGAAGCCCCATGTCTGCGGACTGTTGAACGCTGGTATTTAGAATTCCAACGTGGATATACCAGTCTTAGTGACAAATCTCCTCCAAAATCCGCCTTCACTGAAGATAGCATTGTCGCTGTGAGAGATCTAATCCTCGAAGATCGTCATGTGACATATCGGGAGATAGAGGCGTTATTAGGCATCTCAGAGACAACCATTCAGAAGATCTTGCATGAGGCGCTTGGTGTGAGAAAGCCAGTTTCTCGTTGGATCCTTCATTTGCTTTCCGACGATCATAAGAAGGCCCGCGTCAGATGGTGTAAGAAAACTCTTAAAAGGTTCAACCGAAGAGAGTCAAATCACGTCTACGACATCATCAGTGGTGACGAATCTTGGATCTATGCCTACGATCCTGATTCCAAACAACAATCCACAATCTGGGTTTTCAAAGACGAACCAAAGCCGACTAAATTTTTTCGCTCTCGAAGCACTTCAAAGAAGATGGTGGCTACGTTCGTGGCCAAAACCGGGCATCTTGTGACAGTTGCACTTGAAGATCGTAGAGCGGTTAATGCAGAGTGGTATACCACAGTTTGTTTACCACAAGTCATCGCCGAACTTCGGAAATCTAACCCAAAGCGACGCATCATCCTACATCATGACAACGCAAGCTCACACAGCGCTCATCAAACGATTGAGTATTTGATGCAGGAAAACGTAGAAATTCTTGGCCATCCTACATACAGTCCTGAACTAAGCCCCAACAATTTTTTTAAATTTCCTAAAATAAGAAAACTCTTCGTGGTCAAAGGTTCCAGTCCAGTGAAAAAGCAGTCGACGCTTTCAAATCAGCCATATTGAACACCCCCACTTTGGAGTGGAATAAATGTTTTAATAACTGGTTTGAGCGAATGGAAAAGTGTTGTAAACTACGTAGAGAATACTTTGAAAAACAATAAAAAGTACTATTAGGTTCCAGTTGTTTTTGTTTCTTTAAACGACAAAACTTAAAAGGCATGCTCGTACATATAGATTGTCATTTAACATGGAAGGCTCAAGTTGATCACATATGCAAAAAAATAAACAAGTTTTCGTACGCACTACATATGTTATCAAAAATAGTCAGTCGGAATACCGTATTGAAAGCGTACCATGGATTTGTCGCATCAACGTTGAGATTTGGTATTATCTTCTGGGGCAATTCAACAAATAAAGAAGCCGCGTTCAAATCTCAGAAGAAGTGCATACGGGCTATTTGTCATATAAAAATAAGAGATACCTGCAAACCTCATTTCAAAGAGTTAAAAATACTAACGCTGCCATCACTTTACATATAGTCGCCGTCAATAGAAATTGTGGACTATGTAAACAAACCGTTTTCTCAATTTTTCTCAAGGTTCTGTCACGGAGTCTCACTGAACATTATTCCAAATCATGAAGCATCAAGTCTTACCTGCCATTCACTGTATTTCATCATGAAATATTCAATAATCACCAGTTAATTACGGAAAATTATAGAATCAATAGTCAAATCTGTACTGCGTCGAGATTGCTGTCATATTTTTTTCTCATCGAATCTGTATTGTCTTTGAAAATTAGTGATGTACGATCTATTTGAATATAAACCTATTTTATTCGTGATGCAATTTTATTCTGTCTTTTTTTGGACAGCGTTACTTCATAATCTTTGACATAACGTGTGTGTGATTCTATCGAGAGCTGTGTGATCTTCCAGCGTTGCTCTAAAATCTTTTGTGTTTTCGGTATTCTAACGACTTGGCTTCTCTTTATTAACTTTGTATTGGGGTCTTACTCGCGATAACTAATAACATACCTTAATAGATATGTGCTTGACGTTTCGACGCCTCTGTAGGCTTCTCCTACTGATCTTTTTTTGTGATTTGGATAGTGTTTTACCTTGAAACAACGACAATTGGTTCCGTCATAGTAATGGACAATGCCCCATATCATTCGCGTCAAATCGAAAAGGCGCCCAACATGAGTTGGCGGAAGTAGGCTATCCAAAGCTGGTTGCGCGAAAAAGAAATCAAATTTCAAGAAACCGAAATCAAAGCGAATCTCATAGCTAAAGTAGACAAGCAAAAATATAAAAAAATATATGCAGATGAGTTGGCGGCATCGAAAAATGTGACAGTTCTGCGCCTTCCACCATATCATTGCGAGCTTAACCCGATAGAGTTGATATTGGCGCAAGGAAAAGGTTACGTTGGAAGGAACAACAAAACATTCAAAATGGATGATGTGAAGATTTTGTTAGACCAAGGTTTGGCACGGATCGGGCCAGAACAGTGGACGAAATGTGTAGCTCATGTCCTAAAAGTAGAAGAAAAAATTAAAGAACTGGATGGGATAATAGATACGGCCAACGACGCTGTGACGGAACCATTTGTAATTAACGTGGGCGATTTGACTAGCGATTCATCAGAATATTTTAGCGATGAATCGAATAAAGAAATTTAATTAAGCACCTAACATATTTTAATCACTTACCCATCTCTAGATAGTTCACCTATTCATAGACAAAGACAACATGGCGCTTTGTTTACATAGTCCACAATTTCTATTGACGGCGACTTTATATGAGACTGCCTGTTTTCTAAAACAAAATCCCCATATCTTTAACAAATTCAAAAGTAAGCGTCTACAATAAATGTTTGCAGCATTTCCATCAAACACGTCTCTATTACATAAAAGTATTTTGGGTATGGCTCCTGAAATTTATAACAACATACCAAGTTCTATTCGTGACATTATAGCTTTTTATACATTTAAGAAAACATTTAAAAAGTTATTAATTGACAAAGCCTATTATAGTACTCAAGATTTTCTTTTGGACAATTTTCAATGATACGTGTACACAGTTATTATGGCTTTACCTTAGATTATATAAATATGACATTATTTTGATTCAAATTAAACTTTTAATTGTATCAAACATTGAAATATCATGACATGACATGACCTACCTCCAAAACTATCCCAGACGAAGTCGGCAATACACAGTGTTTTATGGTTTTTGAACGCAACCTGGTTCGATTTATTGATTTGTTTATTAGAATTGATAGGTTAAGATTGTATTTGTAGTGTATTATGTTTGTAAAAATTGACCCTTATAATGCCATACTTGTCTTGTTTGTTTGAATTATAATTTGTTTGCGTTGTGTTTTGACATTTATGTAGTTTTGTATATTAATTTGATTTGACCACCAGTGTATCATGTCTGCAGGTCAAAGTTGCATGATAGATCTTTGCTTGTTAGCTTTTCATTTATGTTTTTTATTGCATGTGTAAAATATTTGTACACTCTACTGGGCAGAGCTGAGAGGAGACATAATATTGTTATTTACACCTACTTTTATACCCTTGGTTCACAAATAAATAATCTTGAATCTTGAATCTTGAAGATCGTCCCGCCATCGTCTTTTTGGTCTGCTTGGCCTTTGGTAGCCGTCATCTGGCACCCACTCGGTAGCAATTTTCGCCCACCTATCTGAGTGCATACGATTGACGTGGCCAGCGCAGTTCCATTTAAGTTTTGCCGTCTTACACCTATGCTCTAATGCTGCGCTCCGTTGCTATTGATAAGTGCTACATTAGTTTAATTATCTGACTCGCGCACAAGGTTCCGTACGGTTAAATAACAATAATACAGATATTGTAGCAACATCAAGGTGACACAAAACAAGCCGCTAAAGATTCAAACCCGGGTCTCAAGATAAAGACGACCCTTACAACAAAATGTAGCCTCTACAATAAATAAATAATTTATTATTATTTGTTAACAGTTTAAAGCGAGTGTTCATCAGCATGAATCCCGGAAAGCTCGTCTCTCACTCAAAGTGCTCTTGTTTACGGTACCGGTACCGGAACGAGATAACGACCTTCGTAAAATAACGTAATTAATTAGGGTTCCGCCGTGTTCATGAATAAGTTAATTGTAGTTATGCAAGAGTAGCGCGTAATTCAGCCGAGCGGGGCTGCTCTACTTGCTTCACATTGCTTCACATTCATACAGTACTCCACTTACTTTTATATAACGTTTATAGTAGCTCTAACGTACTAAGAATATAAAATAATAAAAATATTAAACACAAATAATCTTTACCTTTCGAACAAATGCAGTAGTTGATGAGGTTTAAAACAAGAATTAAATTATTAAATTATTATTAAATAAAATATCAAAAGTATTTAAATGTTTCTAAAGAACATAAGAATAAAGGTCGAGCTAAAAAGCGGCACGCCGAACCAACCTTTTCTCGAAGCATTTCAGGCCATTTTCGACCCCCTATAACTTCGTTGTGGATAAAACTAGAAGCCTGAATTTTCCGTAACCAAGCAGGCATTGTATAAACACGCTATATTTCAAATATCATTCAAGTTGAACGAGTAGTTGATGAATTATAACGAGTCAAAGTTTCTCAATTTTCTCACTCACTCACTGACTGACTGACAGATCATCAAAACTCTAAGGCACTTCTAGCAGACATAGAAGCTTCAAATTTGGAATACAATTAGTGTTTAGTGCATAAATAAAGGAAAAACTAAATAATTATATTTTGCAATTTCGGTCCAGTGCTCTAGATACACCAAATGCATAAATAACTTTATAATCCTATATAAATATATAGGATTACAAAGTGACATTTTCAGTTGTAAGTAGAAGGTACCGGAAAGAAAAAAAATTAAGGACTATCTACGAAAAGAAATGAGATGCCATCAAAAACAAAACTTGTAAAAAAAACCAAGTCTCGCAACTTAGTTCTTTACCGTAAAAAGTTGTGAGATCCATGTAAATCCAAGTCGATTAATTTATTCAGTCCCTACTTAGGGGACCTTTTATCTTAAGTTATTACGTAATTAGCTAACCTAACGACATCTTCTAGTGACCATATATCAATATTAAAAATCTTTTATGTTTTAAATTAATAGATTGACTTAGCAACCGCACTAAATAATATGTATTACTTGTGAGATACATTGTGTTTTCATGCGAAGGCCGAGTCAATCTTTTTATCTAAAACATAAAAGATTTTTAATATTGATATGGTCACTATAAGATGTCTTAGATAAGGCCCCTTAAGTAGGAACTGAACAAATTAATCGACTTGGATTTACATGGATCTCACAACTTTTTACGTTAGAAGAACTAAGTTGCGAGACTTGTTTTTTTTACACGTTTTGTTTTTGATGGCATATAGCCTTTTCAATATTTTCTACGACACCTGCCCAAAATATGATAGATGACGTGCCTGTTTAGCGTGCGTAAAATGACATATTTCGCACTCGTGCTTTTTGTTTTTACTACCTACTGACGCCATCTAGGGGAAACCGGCTACATCATTTAGTAAGCATGTAAACCTTTGTTTTCCAGTTACTCTATAATAAGGTGAGTATTTTCAAACTTTTGTATTTTATTAATAAATATATTATGCATGTTAAATTGTAAAAGATGTTTTAAAAATTTCAAAACGATTTTAGACGTCATAATTTATATTACCTATATATCTTAACCATCTTAGAAATTATTGTCTTTGTAGTTTATGGAGATTGGCGCCAACTAGACTGCGTGTTCTTCAGTCGACCTGTATCTGTGTTGATTTGCAACAAAATTGCTTTGATTTTATTATTTCATGTAATATTTCGCAGGTGTATTAAAAAACGTCGTTCGATATACGTGCGAAAGTGTTGATATGTCTCGAGCCGACTGTTTTTTAACTCGACTGCATCCTGACTCTAAATATCAACCTTTTCGCACTTGCCTCAAAATGTACTTTAATTAACGCTTCTTATTAGTGCGTGAACATGTTTTATAAATATTTTCTGTTTTTACGAAAGAATATACTTAATAGATATAAAAAGTATACATCATTCCTTTTGAATGCTGAACTAATTTGGCCATGCTATGTTATTTTATTTTGATAATGTGAATTGATTTACAGTAGGCCCTAAAATATATCAAACTTTTAGGTTTATGTAGATAAATTAAAAGAAAAAGCTGTACAAACCCCAGCAAGCTTCATGTCTCGGCTTCATACCTGAGACTTCTCCATAGTTAATTACACGAGGTCTGCAATTTTGACACCTAATCTCCAAAATTCATAGCTCAAATTGCAATACCCGAGTATGTACATCCACAGAGCTTGTTTGTGTATTTCATTTTCTGTTGGCTGTGTGACGACTTTCCAAATGTAACAAAATATACATTGATGTATACATACCGACGTACATTATTATATATATATACATTTCAAGACGAGTACCAAAAACATAAAACATTGTCTCTGCAGCGCTGTGGGAGTAGGGACCTTTCTCAGGAGTTATCGGCATAAATACATTAAGACAACTCTAATTGAAGTATTTCTCAATATCGAACTCGATTCAAAGTGCAAGAAAACAAAACATGCTCTTGAAAATAATAAGTACTTCTTAAACATAATAACTCCCGGATCAAAATATTGTATTTGTTTAACAAATATCATATGAGTGATGCTTGCAACCATCCATCCATCCATCAGCCTGTTTCGTCCACTGCTGGACATAGGCCTTTCCAGGATTTCACCACTCTTGGCGGTCCTCTTGGAAGAAATGCCCATACTCACACACGCTGGGCAAGTGGGTTGGTGAGCGCGGTGCCGAAACCCTTGCACCAGCGACGCCGCTGCCCGTCATCAGTCTGGTTTATATAAGGCCCGGCGATTGGGGATGGATATACCGCCTTCCATCGGGCCCAGGTAATAGTGGGCCGCCTGGTTTTGCCTGAGAGCTGTTCTCTTACTCTACCATGAATAACTTCGTGAGGATTTGCGAGTAAGATGGTGGTACCTCCACAGTCGAGCTCGGCATCAGCTCTACCACCTGGGATGCTTGCAACATCTCATACAAATTTAATGAAAAGGCTGATCATGTGAATCTAAGTTGCAATCAGTAAGACAGGTAGGTAATGTACAATCGTATTTTAAAACTGAAAGCCATTTCCTTTAAATTTTAAGATATTAAGCAGGGTTTTAAATAGCAAACTGTATTAAAATAATTGTTACTCCCGCAAGTTTTACACGTGGAAAATTCCAGTATAATGCTTCACTAGACAAAGGAAGAAATTAAAGCTGCTGCTGTCTTCCTCTTGAATTATGCCATACTTAATTGTACGAGTAATTACCTGGTGCAAAAGTGCACTTTACCGTCTTCGAATTAAAGCAGCTTTTACTTTGATAAGTGGCCAGCTTACACCAACTTAAAAATGTTTTAGTATTCTGCTGCAGATGTCTTGTCAAGTGGCTACAAAGAACATCGACTTTTACCTTTTGTCGTATTTTAAACCTGCATGCGCAAAAATCCTGTACTCGTATACCTGTTGACGATACGTCCGCCTCTTAGCACTTTGTGTTTTATTTACTGTAAACAACGGAGGTACTCGTGCGAACTTACGTATTTGATAGAAATTCGGGACCACTTTTATAATTATAACACGCATAAGTATAATTTAATATTCTCGGTTGGGTGTCAGAGGTGTTTTTGAGTGTAAGCTATCAGTGGAATAGTCAACACTGGTACAGAGAGCATGTAATAGACTGATAGGGCCGAACCTTATCGCCGTACTTCGGAGACAAAACACGCATTTTTAGGGTCTGCAAGTTTACATCACAGTGTTTCAATACCGTCACCAAGTACCCAATATACAAATAGTATGCAATCAATTCGAAAATACTCATTAATGCATGATAAACCTCTAAAATAATAAGTTTAATTGTAAGACACCTCAACGTTATAGGTATTTAAAGCGTGAACATGACTGAAACTTCAACATTAAGGTGGTTCGTCACGTTCTCGTTCCAAAACGCACAACTTACGATGTTTTTCTTATTTTTGAATAAAAAATAAGAAAATAAATATTAAATATGGCATTAATAGCCATAGTTAATTCGAACCAACCATAAATTATTTCAGGCCCTTTTTTATATTTTTTCTGAAAATATAGGCTGAATCATGAAGATGTACTGTTCTTTAACTTTCAGGTGGTATATTTTCTAACGAAATTATTTTTTGAAAATCAGTTTGGTGAAATGAGAATGTGACGTAATAGTCATACCGTTTAGGCTCAATAGGGAGAGTTCCCTGAGGTAAAGAAATAATGAAAAAAAAATTAGGGGATAAAACCTGAAGATGGGATTACTGAAAATAAAAAAAACAGACGTCGGTTTTGACATTAATTTTTCTTCTTGTGGGCAATGGCCTATTTCCTGTAATGCCTAAATCATGACTATTACGTCATCAAAGCTATTTACCTTATTCAGTTCCTGGATATTTTCATGTATATCTTTTGTATTTCAAGGAGAAAAAAAAAATATACTTTTATGTGACCTTAAAAAGTCCATTCCTTTCAAAAAAATTGCCAATCAGGTGCTGTTATGGTATGCTGGACCATTCGAATGAAGTATTGCTTTTCAAGCAAAGTTGTGTTAGTTTATGCATTACGTTGTAAATGAATGGGGACAACAACATAATGTACACCACAGCGTCTTCAGGTATTTAAAGCGTGAAAATAACCGAAATAGCTGCATTTTGTTTTTTATTCTGTTTGATTAAAAATTATAATATAACTTTATAGTTTTAGTTTAAATTTAATAAATTGTTTTTTTGTGTTAATTCCTGAAATAAAATATCCTTAAATCTGTAACGGTGCGATCGACGGGGTGGAAGTTCATTTATTACGTGCATTGGCCGCTAGGTAGCGCGAGAGCGTCACTCATCCGATGTTTTCATGAATAAGTTAATTGCAACCAGCAACCGGGACACAGTGCCTGCACTCCCTGGCTCATGTTAGGGAGGCATTCAACGATCGGGCTAATCAAACACCTGACGCAACGAGATATATACGTTCCGTTGAGGTACCGCCTCTGGCACATGCTACACGTATCGAAATTGTCCTAAATTGCAGTAGCCAGAGTCAAATGTCTTGTAGGTTTAATTTTTTATTCCAATCGTGGAGACTCTTAAGCCATGGAAATGAGCGGCACCACTCTATAGGGGGATCCCTGAAGCACAAAGCGTGATGTTTTTATGCATGGAATCAGTTACCTGATGATTTTATTTTTGTACGGGAATATCATGTATGAAAGTAGGTAGTATTGTGTAGATATCAATTTTAACGCTGCAATAAATACCTAGTAATAAATGAAACTAACGAAATAGGTACATTTAAGAAATCGAAATAAATTGTAAATATTTCAAATTAAATCAACAATAGTTTTGAGGCCGTTGCCGGCGAGGAAGTTTAAATTTGAAACTCCTTGCGCTTGGTAGATGCTTTCTACTTTGGACAACGGATTAGTCTCACTATCAAAAGAGGCAATGCTGGTGGCCTTTTGGGTACCGACGGACAGTAAGGATTTGGTGTTTTTATTTCATTTCACCTGCTTCTGTATCTTAAATGAATTGACATTATTATTTGCAGGAAAAAAATTGAAGTATGTTGTATTCATTTATTTATTATAATAATTTACATATCAATATAATTAAGAAAATACATAAAAATACAAATCACTGTTAGATATATTTCGGGTCATATAAATATTTATTTGTTAATTATAATTTAGAATACAAAAAAATCATTGCATTGATGTATTTATTTATTTGTATATCTTACACACTTTATATCCGCGCCAAAAAGAAAGCGTCGATGAGATGAGAGTGGAAGGGTGAAAGCAGGAGAGGCGTTAGTCTTAAAGATAATACTATAAAATCTACGGAATTCAGTGACGGACGAATGACTGACACAACGCAACACCCTGTAAGGTTTAGTATAACGTCATGATAGAATACGAGTCACTGGTGCCAAGCCGCGGCCGAAGCCTAACACCAGTGGAAGTGAAAGGATTTGTTGGTTAGTACAGTCTTGGCCCAATTGTCGCAGGTGGTAATGGGAGTAAAAGTGGTTGCAGCTTACCCCAATCGGGGCGGCTCCTTTCATGCACTCTATCTTATATATCAAATATTAAAACACGAAAGATTCTATGCTACATAATCTTTCTACAAATGAAAGTCACAAACTATTAAACTAGTGACTCGAGGTTGCAACTGGCGCGCTCTCACTGAAGACTCAGAAATGTTGATCAAATTACAAAAAGATGTAGATGAAGCACTTAATTAAAGGGCGCGTATTCAAGATCTGATATTACTGTATAATTGGCCCAATTCGGCGGTTTACTCAGCGGGAACTACGTACTTAGCTTATTTATCTTATGTTCGGTTTATTTACTGTGTTTGTCTAACGAGGCTTGTTTTAGGACTTGGTTTTGCTCGCGGTTTTGCTTCTGTTCATTAATTTGCTTGGGGTCTTTTAACTGTCAGTGTAGCTAGTACGTTTATTCATTGTTTTAAAGACTTGTTCCAAATCATATGACCTAAATTCCTGAACAATTTTGATTTTTATTCATACCACGTACAGTTAGGTGTAAAACAATCCCAAGCATTTCATAGAATACTGGTTATTTTTACACTTTTTGGCCCTGAATCGACAGGCTGTAAATGTAATATAACTTGCATTTTTAACGCAGTTAAAGTGGGTAACGGAATTGATTGCGAGAGCTGCTTTGCACTGTATATACACAGTTAATACGAAACTTGCCCTAGTATATGAAACTCGCATAATATATTTATTAATTAGCTATACATTTTGGTCGTTATTATGTTCTGTAATAATTAATAATGCAACAGGGTGCTATCCTCATTTGTTGATATGAACAGTCCTTACCGTTTTTATATTTGATAGTATAACTCTACATTTATAACAAAATGGAGGTATGTAGGCATGTTTACATTGGTTCTAAATATTGACATTACATTAATGAACCCAACTTTGAAGGTAGGTTCAGCTCATGATAATAAAATAATTTGGCGATGTATGAGTCGGACTCGAGCACTAAAGGTTCTATGTATGACAATGTACAAAAGTATATTAGAAAGAATAAAATCGCAAATTGGTACACAAGCAAGCCGCTTAGCATACAAACTTGAGATCCTAATGATGATTTTGAGAACTGCTCTTATATAAAAACTCTTTAGGGGGGGCGACTTCCCTTAATCTATTTTATGTTTTTTTTTTCTGGTTCCTCTCGTGTGGGTATCTTGATGAGCTTATAAGCTGATTGTAAAAATATACTACGCTATTACATTTCAGCCACTTGTGCTCTAAAAACAACACATCTATTACTAGGTCCACGTTGAAAAGCCGCCAATAAGTCTAATTTTCTTCCAGACGTCGGCAAGTGCTTCGTCAGGGCCAACCGCTTTGTGATTCTACATTTTGGCAACCGCCTTCTTTACTTTATCAATGGTAATTTCATGGATAGGACCGGCAGTAGGTAAAATATTTGCTGTATGGGTTGGCTGGGAAATTATTCATTAAGTAATTCTTGGTAATAGTCGATCCATATGTTGTTAAAACTTTCGATGGATGTTAGTAGCTCGCCATCTTTGCTTATGATGTATTTATTAATTTAATGTCTAACTTTGACTTAATTTGTCGCTGTTTGGCAAGACTTCAACATCTGTTTGGGCATCCTCAAGTCTACGGTAGGACTATTCTTTTGAAATGGCCATTGAATATGCCACTTTTTGTTTTGCTGCTTTCTTTGCAATGTTATGTTCAATACTGTCTTCTTCGAAATTTGTTTGTTCCCATAGAATGATTAATAACACTTTCTTTGTGTGTTAATTAATCTTTTCTTTTTACCAATCAAAGGAAGAACTCAAGTAATAGTGTCACAAAAAATAAACCACAATATTGTTTTGAACAGTAAGAAAACATGATCCAGGTAATTAAAATAAAATAACAAAAACAAAGACAAAGTTTCTACGTCACGATACTGTGGCGCACTTCTAGAAAATTTAACGCAATTATTGTACCCCGCATTAAAATGCAAAGTGCCCGTTCTAGAACTACATTATGTTCTCGAGTTTGTAAGTCGGGTACCATCAGCAGATAAAAGTTGAGACAAAATCATAATTATTAAACTAAAAACTAACCGAAAGATGGATCCAAGATACTTTCTGGACTGAGGTCTATTTTGTTACTATTGCTTTAGCGCTATTTAGAATTAAAAAGGTTACGGTGGTTGCTTTAGGATTAGTTTCAAAACTCACAATTTATTAATCTAAGCATTCTGTCTTTTTTTGATGTATCGAAAAGATAAGGACAGGACGCTTAAAATAAGGTTAGTCCTGTCAAATAAGTTAAGTCGTGTTACACTGAATCGACACCATTGTGTTATTTTATCGTGAATAAAAATTCGTAATTGAAGTCAGCGACGGCAAAGATACTAATTCCGACTCTGCTCTGTCGGTTGTCTTTCCATCTGATAGTAACTAAATTTAATAAAAAAAATAATTTTCCCTATTAGCAATAAACAAGTTAATACATACCACATTTACTTTATTGCATAAGTTGCAAAATTACCTTGATCTAAAATAAACCAAATTGACAGCTGTTGACAAAATCGGTAGTAATCATCGACATTACCATAATCGATTAGGTCACAGCACTACCACATTCCTCAGGATGAACATGAACTCGCGCGCTATCTGTAGTATATAAAGGCAGTACGCGACGCTTAGTTGTACGTTTTGGAACGAATCCTGGAGCAAAAACCGCGCGAATACCTAGTCCCACAGATTTAGGAAACAGTTGTTACGAAACTGCTAAAGCACGCGTAAAATTAACAAATATTGTACTGTATATTGTGTTTTTATGGTGCTAGCAGAATACCAGTGTTGAAGGTTTACCATGGTGCTTGCAGAATACCAGCGTTGTAGGTTTAACTGCAAATTTTTTTCTGAACCAGGGCCAATGTCGTCTGAAAAGTGCTCGTACATGGATTAAACATCACAATGTGTATTATGATTAATGTTTGTTTTTATTTTAATTTTCTCTATTGTTTTTCCTTTTTCTTTGTAACTATTTCATTGTGTGTGCTGTGTTCTGTGTAAATTATATTTTTTTTATCTATCTATCTGTAACAAATATTTTTAGTGAGAGCTATATTTACGTACATACATACTGTAGGCTGAAAAGAACTGTATTGGGTGGTTATTTACACAATTTGTTGACATTATTTTACATCTTTACATTGAAATCATAACTAACTACATATAATTTTTAAGGCTTTTAATTAAGTTTCCTGTAAGAATCGAGTTTTAAGCGAAAAAAGTCACTGGAGGTGACATTTAAAATTTTGTACACTAAATTCGTATTCATCAATTATTTCTCCGTCAACCGGACAAGGTCATCATGACCAAAAATTGTTCAACCATCGCAAGCTATCTCCGGCGATCCCACATACATACATATACTCACGCCGCTTGTCTTACAGAGGGATACGCAGAGAATACAGATTTCAATCTGCTACGATCCTAACACACCTCGGTCGCCTTCTCCACACATATTTATTTAATAATTATTTTAATTCAGTTCGTCCATATACTTAACCTCTAACACTGAAACTCAACAAAGACTATTACTAATCTATTCCTTTAGTAAATTTCACAGGATTTTCTTCAAAACTTCATATTTTGTTGCTGTTGGCAATTAGTTTCTAGTGTTTTAAAATATTATTCTTAGATTAAAAAATATATGCCATTGGGAACCGGCAGTACGTTACTGCCGGCAGCCGAGATTAAAAAAACATCGCGGCGCTCATGATAGAAATTTCTTACGCGCAAAGGACGTTGAATTTCAAAGTGTGAGATTGTGTATGTATTGTGTTTGTTTTTTTGGAAATAATTGAAATCGGCGACTTGAAAATACAAATTTGAGATACTGTCAAAACTATGGTCGTCGTCGTCTCGCTCCGCTCCGCTTTGCTCGGCTCCTTGTTTTATCTAACATGTCAACCTAACACGCTCCTCCTCGCTTCGCTCGTCGTCGCACCTATTTTTTTTCTTTTGGTGAGACCCAAAAATACATCCTATCCTATCCTTCCTAGCCCTATACTGAATATGCTAACCCCATTGCCCGCTTTTTTCTGAAGTCAGAGCCGACAGCCAATTCAGCAACCGGCGCCGGCCGCCAATTTGGGAGCCGACGCCGGCAGCTGAGGCACTTTCTAAAAAATATTTTCATACTTTTTCATGTACTCGTATTTTTTATTTGTTTCGCTGTTTGCGTGATGATAATAAATAATGTAAAATTAATTCAACCGCAGAATTTTTATTGGAGGTTCTGTAGATACTACAATATATGTAAAGTTTCTGGTGGATAAGCCCAAATTTTTGAAAATAAAAAGAAAATACTGATTGAGAGATACTGTTTGAACCACCAAAGTTAAAAGCGCACACAAACTTACACGATGAATCCAAAGCTACAGACACGGTGTCCACTCACACAACCGAATCAAAATGTTATTCACACATGCATACGATTCTCGACTTCACGTGACCAGCCAATCCCTTGTCTGATCCACCTGAAACTTGACATTTGTAGTTTCTATCGCCTACTGAACTTGCCATAGAAATTTTGACAGTTGTATTAATTTCACCTTGTATTTAAAACAAGTCCATCCGTCCATCCATCAGCCTGTTTCGTCCACTGCTGGACATAGGCCTTTCCAGGATTTCGCCACTTTTGGTGGTCCTCCTGGAAGAAATGCCCATACTCACACACGCTGGGCAGGCGGGTTGGTGAGCGCGGTGCCGAAACCCTTGCACCAGTGACGCCGCTGCTCGTCACCAGTCTGTTTTATATAAGGCCCGGCAATTGGGGATGGATATACCGCCATCCATCGGTCCCAGGCAATGGTGGGCTGCCTGGTTTTGCCTGAGAGCTGTTCTCTTACTCTCCCCCGAATAACTTTGGGAGGATTTGCGAGTAAGATGGTGGTACCTCCACAATTGAGCCTGGCATCAGCTCTACCACCTAAAACAAGTATGATTTGTATATGATTTGTATATATATATACAAATTATTCAGATAATGCAGCCATGAAAATGAATCGATCTATGGGGGAAGTAACCGTCATTCTTCTCTCGTGTCTACCATCGATTTAACCTTTTGTACTCATGTGATGGTTAAGGTTTTTTACAATAACGTATAATTAATATTAATTTAAAATTTAAAATTTCTGGGATATTATAATACCTTCCATATTCAATGGATTTGATTGGAGGTTTTTGGTGAAATATCATTTTCAAACAAATAAACACATTCTTGTATAATATTACTGCTTATAATTTCCCACTTTTCGCCAAATGCTTAAAATATATAAATTTATTTCTATCATAGCTTTGCTTAACTGTTAATTCTCGTTTTCAGATAATCAGTCAGAAAACAGAATTGTACGTTATTTACATATTATTTACTCGTAGGACATGTTTGTACGTACAAGTCCGTTTCACATGCTCATTGCAGTAACTCATTCGACAGCTTTGTTTGCCGACGCTAGCCCGCCCCGCCGCCCGCCCGCGCCGCCGCCGCTCCGCCTGACGCGGCGTCCCGTGGGAAATCTGCCAGCGACGGGATAACTCGTCCACTTCTCTTACACTTGTACATGATAATGTTTTCTTTCCTTTTGTTGTAAAGCGTTCCACGGTTAACTAAGAATGAACTTCGAGCCTATTGTTTCGTAGAATTGCTACCGATTGCCGAGGCAACACAAATTTTTAATGGGAAGAAATGAGTAACTATTTTAGTGAATCATTAATATTTGGATTAATTTTTATAACCCCTTATGGACAGACAGTATAACACTAAGACACCATCAATAGAATAGCCAAGAAATAATATTAAAACATTTTATAGGCTAGGGCTGGTTTTAGAAGTAAGCTAAGCGATACGTAGGCCACAAACCAGTCAATCATAGCGTTGCATTTCATTCTTGAAATTCTATGGGTTAGACACCTTTCTACCAAATACAATTTAATTCTATGGGTATATATAAACACTATTGCATAATTTTATAAACATAAAAATAGGTATGACGAGGGTGGTCTTTAATATCAGCATGTCGGCAGGCGTCCGCAGAATACATTAAAGAAATACGACAATCTCGACGTCACTGGTCGATAGTTGTTGAGGACGTAGATTTTATTAATTTGCGTAACGAAAACAAATAATTTTTCTGGAAGATGTTTTCAGAAATGAATTATAAATTAACGAGATGTGTTGTTTCAGTAACTGGATGGCTTTTTAGTTTTCAATATAAATACCTATAACATTGAACAAAATTAGAGGATTTTTCATTTTTTTCCAATCAAGGGTAATGTATTTGAGGTACTGTATCCTCGGACGAACCAACCAACTGGACAGGCCACCAAAAGGCGAACCCCTCTGCCAAAGGTATAAAGGTATATACTGGTTATATAAAAACGATAGATATTTGCATAGAAATTAGTGCGCGGCTCCAGTCCAGTTGGTTTTCTCCTCCATGTATCAGATTGCTCAAAGATGTTGTTTTTCACTGAGGCATCGGCACTCATAGGAGAGGGATGATGATTGGCGTACATAATACTGACTTGTCCCAAGTCTACGTTTACTTTACCTATCAAAGATCATAGCTTACTTTTTGTTCGACCACTTGTCGTCATGCTAACCCAAAGTGAACTTGACCTTATGCTGAGGATATAGTATGTTTAAAGACGTAATTTATGACAAAGAAACTTACGAAATATTCATTTTCAATATAAATTGACATAGCTATGTATACTTACATCAATTTGACATTATAATAATTTATATTTTATTGTATTTAATTTAAATTTGGATGAAGAATTTGGTTGTTATATTAATATCAATGCGATATAATTGTTTTAGAATAGTAATTTGTAAGACTTAAGAAAATTTCGCTCCTGAGCCACACCTACAAGCTGTTCTCAAGAGTTATCACGAATCGTCTCGCCCAACGATTCGACGACTTCCAACCTCTAGAGCAGGCTGGGTTTCGAAAAGGCTACAGCACCGTGGACCACATTCACACGCTAAGGCAGGTTATACAGAAAACTCAAGAGTATAATCAGCCCTTATGTCTAGCGTTTGTGGACTACGAGAAAGCCTTCGACTCCATCAAAACTTGGTCTGTTCTGCAGTCCTTGCAGCGTTTCCAAGTTGACTGGCATTACGTGGAGTTGTTGAAGTGTCTGTATGACTCCGCTACGATGTCCGTCCAAGTACAGGGTGTACAAACAAAACCGATACATCTTCAGCGCGGCGTGAGACAGGGAGATGTTATTTCTCCAAAAACTGTTTACCGCCGCGCTGGAGGACGTCTTTAAAACACTAGACTGGAACGGACGAGGCATAAACGTAAACGGAGAGAACATTTCACATCTTTACTTTGCCGATGACATCGTTATAATGGCGGAATCGCTGCAGGAACTGGAGGAAATGATGCGTGGCATTAGCGATTCTTCGAGTCGAGTGGGCCTGCGGATGAATTTGGATAAGACTGAGGTCATGTCCAACTGTCACGTCATCCAAGGGCCAATAACCGTCGACAATGTTAGCATCGAAGTTGTTCAAAAATATGTTTATCTGGGTCAAGTCATACAGCTGGATAAAAACAACTTCGACGCCGAGGCTGACAAAAGAATATGCTTGGGTTGGGCATCATTCGAAAAGTTGCGTCACATATTTACGTCGTCAATACCGCAGTGCTTAAAGGCTAAGATGATGTACAACCAGTGCGTCCTTCCTGTGATGACGTATGGCGCTGAGACGTGGTCTCTTACAAAGGGTCTGATCCACCGGTTTAAGGTCGCTCAGCGAGCTATGGAGCGGGCTATGCTTGGGGTATCTCTGATGGATAGAATCCGAAATGAGGAGATCCGTCTGAGATCGAAATAAACCGACATAGCCTGCAGAATCAGTAAGTCAGTGGGCAGGCCATATTTGTTGCCGACATGATGCCCGTTGAGGCCAATGGAGACCAGGTACAGCAAAGCGTAGTGTAGGCCGACCTCACGCCCGCTGGACCGACGACCTGAAGGACGTTGCGGGGGGCGGCTGGATTAGGAGGACGGAGGACCGACATGAGTGGCGAAATTTGGGAAAGGCCTATGTCCAGCAGTGGACGAACACGGGCTGATGGATGGATGGAGACATTATTATTTTTTGACTTGCCATGTAACAATTCCTGCTATAATTTAAGGTTAATTAATGATTACTGATAACTGATAATCTGTTATCGAGCACAGCTAGCACCACCACTAACCGGCCGAACAACCACACTTCATAGAAGTATTATTATTTTTTTGTTATTTTTAAAGTCTACAATGTCTGATACGATTAGTCTTATATTTTCGTTGATTCTTAAATTTATAAGTATCGAATACTAGTAGTAATAATCGATGCAGAATGTCAGGTAGGGTACCATTCTATTTTATTTTGATGGCAACACTTGATGAAAAACATTGTCGTTGTCTTTTGGATATTATTGAATCACCGAGTAAATGATTGTTAATGACAATTTAAAGTGCATTATTAAAGATTTATCGTGTTTATGCCCGCTACAACAAACCTTAACCTTTTACTTAAAATGGGATATAATTCGCATTAATCCTGTGCTTGCGTCCAGTTTTTGAGAAATGTTGGACGTGATTACCTTTCAAAGTATTGTTTGCCTTACCTAAGAACTGACTTTCAACTATGGTTTGAATATCTGTCAGTTTGTGGAGCTCTGAATGTATAGATATTTCCTTTACAATTTGATTCAGACTCATTTTGTTGTCTATATAGGAGCGCTGTAGTTTGTTTTAATAGATATGGTACACAAGGTGGTCACATTTGAATTGTACTCAACAGTAACAAATACTGTCAAATGGTTTGAAAAGAGTGTGGCTATAGAATTAATTCATTGAAATCATGCATGTTTTGCTATAGCAGGTCGGAAGTTTCCTTCTGAACATTAGAATTTCAGTGAACTAATAGGTTTTGGTACCCTAGAGGTGGCAAACGGAGCAAAGGAAGGCAGCAAAAAAGATGGGAAGACGAGTTAAAACTGACAGCAGGTCCTAACTGGAGAAGAGTTGCTCGAGACAGGAAACAATGGAAGATGTTAGAGGAGGCCTTTTCCAAAAGGCACACTGAACTAAGATATATTCTATAAATACAGAAATAAACTCAAAAATCACAACTCTTAGTTCAGAATAAAGGGCTTACTGATTGATTGATTGATAGGTTTTGGTGGAGTATGGACAACGAAATCTAGATAACTACTATCTATATAAAGGTGACTTTAATTTATCCACCCAAATTCATACTGAAGAGTCGGTAAGTGCTCAGTAACAAGGTTAGATGACCTTTTTTGTGAAATTCGTAATTTATTCTTTTCGTGTTCCTTACAAACGCAAGACCAGCCCCGAGTCAATTACTATGGACGTCAAGATTTTATTTTGCGAAATTAGCAAAACGTGTCATCTATCCGTGATACTGATCACTTACCAATCCTCCAGTATGAATTCGGCTACATAAATTAAAGTCACCTTATATAGTTATATGAATAGTTATCTATTTACCAGACAACTTCGTAGGTTCGAATTCTATCCACACTTTACTGTAACCCCTCGGTGTAAGAATAAAGAAGGTACCTTATAGGTGCCGAGGTGTTCGACAACGCAGGGCAGGCTAGCGTCGCGGCCCAGCGCCACTGTCACGTTGGGGATGGGCTCAGCGAAGCGGGGGTCCTCCGTCAGAACTGGGAAACAAACAACACCATTAAGTGTTTAGTGGTAGTGGCTGGATGAGGATGCTCGAGGATAGATAAACGTGGCGTCCAGCGGTGGAACAATATTAGCTGGTGAAGTGTATTAGAGGTTTATTGGTGACGATCTGTACCCTCAAGGGATAGTCTGAGGTTATACCAACTGTTCACTGGGACTCGAACAGTCAACAAGAACCTGACATTCAAGGCTTGAGCACACACTACCATGTAAAACTTATTATTGCATCCCAGTAAAGCAGTAATCGAATTACCTTTTAACGTAAAACTGATAGAATGATTCATCATAAAACCTCTTAGTTGACATATACCTAGATTATCCTTCTACAAAATATTTGAAGAAAAACCTTTCATCACAAAATCTACAAGAGGATAATCCGAAAAAATACATATTTCAATATTATAATCAATATTACGAACTTTGAGGCATCCCTGTCGTTGCCTGTAAAATAACACGGGTAAAGGATTAAGGCAGTACCTATGTAAGTACTAGATGATTATCATAACATACCTACCTATCTACTCATTTCTTTTCATGGAATTCAAATATTCTTATGCATAATAATTATTTCAAATGCTTTCTTGAATTTGCATTCTTGACAAAAAGTTCACTTTATTTATTTTAAATTCAACAAAGATATTTAAGCAGCATTATGATTTTGCATCTATAAATTAATGGTGTTCGTAAGTATAACATAGCATAGTTTTTGCACCATCTGGTAGTGATCAGTTTCCGAACGGCCTGAGTTTTCGAAACGAACAACAATCTGTAACATATGTTCGTAGATTTGATTTCAGGGAATAATATCTAATATCCATAATTATTTGAACAAATCTTACCATTTATTGTACTTTAGCGACATTCAAGCCTAGTCTTCCAACTAAAGCTGCATTTTCTATTTATATCATATATATATCCTACATATTATAATAATTACAACATAAATTTATAAGTCAATTTAGCACAGTTTCGTGTTAGGTAGCTTTTTTTAGAAATACCATGTCGCGATACTACTTAAAATAAGCATTGTTTATTGCATTACGTCTGACAAACAAGCTAGTTGTTAAAAAAAAGTAGTGGGTTGTGTCAGAGATACAACCGTAAATTATGTAACTGGATACTTATAATGTCACCTCTTTACTGAATTACAAGAAAGAAATCAATGATTGCCATAATATATTATGTATTAGGTGACTTTAATTTATGCAGCCCAATTCTTACTGAAGACTCGGTAAGTGCTCAGCAACAAGGTTCGATGACTTTTTTTGTGAAATTCGTAAATTATTCCTTTCGTGTTCCTTACAAACGCAAGCCCAGGCCTGACTCAATTACTATGGTAGGTCAAGATTTTATTTTGCGTAATTAGCAAAAAGTGTTATCGATCCGTGTTACTGATCACTTACCAAGCCTGCAGTACGAGTTTCGCTGCATAAATTAAAGTCACCATATATATATTATAGGTATAATAATAATTCAGTGAAAGCAGCGCATTCGCTTAGGAGGTAATTATCTTATTCACTTTAGCATGTCATTAAAATAATTAATAACAAATAATGAACGATTAAAAACCGTTATAGTCTTTACTTAAATAAACATGTTACGTAAGTGACGTAGAAGTGAATATGCATTTTAAAACCTTGTGGTAATGGTTAGTTTAAAATATACGTTTAGTTGTTTATAATTATACTTATAATATAATATTGTTTATAAGTTTTATGGGAAGCTTATGTCTGATTGAAATGTACATGTTTTGAACAAGACAAGAATAGCTTTAAGAACTGCGATGATTTACTGCTTTCGATGTGTTTCTTTTATAATAATAATGACAGCGCGAACATTCTTTATCGAGAAAGTTGCCGCCGAGTTCAGAGCGAAGTTACTTGGAGATTACGATCCGCTTTGAGGCAGTTACACGCCGCTAATGAGCCTCACAGAGGGACGGAGGGAATTATTTTATGTGATACTTCAATTCAATTAATTGGAAAATTTCATTTCAACCTAAGGATTTACCTATAGGTATGCGTTGGGCTTCCCTTGGGATTAGTCTTGGGATTAATAATTTCTAAAACCAACGTAATATGAGAAAACATTCTGCTGGAAACAGAGGCTTGCATTGAACTTTTTGCTGGAAAACCAATAAGAAGGTAAAGTTTGACAATTAAAAAAATATGAAATAATATTAATGTCACTTTGAAAAATCATTATTTGTATGACGCAAGGGAAATTTTTACCCAAGCTAGAGCATGTGATTTCGTACATATTTTTTTCAAATTGGTTTTTCATTCTTTTTTATGTTATTTTGATCGTCAAACTTGACCTTCTCATTGCTTTTCCAGCAAAAAGTTCAATTCACGCCACTCTGGAAATCAAATACCTACGTTATTATCATAAAAAACTCTGTAATAGAGGTGGTCTTCCCAAGAAAATTTGTTTCTGCATAATAACCCATAAATAATTACGTATAAAAATAATATTAATTTGTTATCATCTTGCTATTGATAAATCACCAAGTGTTAAAGAATATAGAAATTTATTTATATCATAGTTTTAATACTTAGGTATAGTTCCAATGTACAATAGGTAATTTACTAACTCCTTAAAACCAGGTACCTGCGAGTTATTTACCTGCGTTATTTATCCTGATGAGTACCAGGGAAATACATTATTTGCTGGTAGTCAGTAAAGACAGAACCAGTGCAATGTGACGAGCACTGCATTTACATCCGCCTGAGTGAACCTTTATATTTCGCTCGCTGATCTTCTCACCAATATTATATCAATAATGTTAGGGTTGGCACTGTTTCATTTTTTGGTCAGTAGTTAAATGAAGAAACATTACTGGCTACCCAGAATCCACTTTCTCATATGTTTAATAGTCAACACTATTTGTTCGTGTATAGTGTTCATATTATTATTAGTAATTATAATTATTATAATAAAAGGTTATAAATTATAATCAAACAAAAATTTGACTCAAAATGTCCTATACAGAATCTACTCAACCAGAATTTCTGGAAAAGTAAATGATGGATGTGTGTTTTTAAAGTTCTATTATTTTTCTGAAGTTAATTCGACAGCTAAAATTATCAGAATGGGATTCAGATATAAAGTGAAAGCCCTGAGCGACAACATTTAGTCTGCTCCGTCGCCGGCGGCGGCCGCTGCCCGGCTTTCATCGCGTTTGTGCCTTTTCTACTTCAGCTTTGAAAAAATTCGTCTTTTGTTGCTCCTTGTCAATGGTTACAGTCTACAGATTCATTTGCTGCCGTTTGAAAAAACATTTTTATATAGGTACATAAACCTTACACGTAAAATTATTAAGGAACATCTTTTTCTTTTATTGTATTTTCGACTTAAAAAAACTGCCCTTAGGCGGTGTAACTCTCGAGCTTCCTTCGTTACTTATTTTACTAGATTTTAAACAATACTCGTAATTTTGTTTTCTTTATAATTTAAATAAATTATCTGCTAAGGCAACATGATATCGCGGAGAGCAATACAAACCCGGCTTCTTAGCAATACAAAACTCACAGAACACTGAGCCAAATAAAACAAACTAAGACTTGAGAACCGTTAAGCTGGTGAGTACCTAAGTAGATGAAAACCAACTTAAATTGTGCAATTACTTAGTTTAACTCAAAAGACCAGAAATCTGAACCAAAAGTTGAACCTCTCAAAATACTTAATATAATCAAGTGAACACAATACTCGTATGTTTGGAACTAAACTTTGTACATGAGTGGTCGTACTTTATTATTATTAATTAATGTCAAATTACGTACACGAAACAACCAACGTTACTCAAAGGAGTCTAGTCACTCACCAGATAATCAAATTACAAGTGATACCTTTTTGTTCCGTGGTGACACTTAGAACAGGACGGGATTTGTGCTGTTTACCACCATACTAAAAACGCTTGCAAGGATTTCACGGTTTTCCACATGTAATATAGGTACATATAATTTACAAGTACAATGTAACGATATTAAAATATTTTATAGCACACCGTGCGTAAAATGACCACTTTACGCACGCTGCGCAAAAACTGCGCTTTTGCTGCCGCAAACTCACACTCGTCAGAAAACGTTTCATCGCTCTCGTATCGTAATGTACTAATAAAGCCCGTTATTGTCAAACTTCGCCATCCATCGCAATCGCCTTCAAGCTCGCCGTGATTGGCTAGAAATGACATCACACATAATGTGTGATGTCATTTCTAGCCAATACATCACAATAATTGTTGGCCAATCACGACGCTTTTGAAGACTATAGCAAAGGATATATTATTAAAGTTAGACAATATGAGGGCTGGTAAAAATTGGGAAATCATGCTCATTTCTCAAACAAATAAAAGAATTAGGATTCTACTGAAGTGAGTGATCAGTCACTTAATTCCTGTTTCTGCTTCTATACCTATATGAAAAATAGAATTAGACAATAAGGTCGTTTATTTTGTGTGTATACGAATATTTTAGTTTGAGTACAAACACGAAGTATTTACTTTCGGCAATCAGGAGTCAGAATAAAAAGAAAATTGTTTGATATTTATATCAAACAATTAGAAAAAACAAGAAAATGTCTAGATCTTGTGTTTTTTTTTATTTAAGTATTCGTACTCTCGAGGGATCAGTTTCAACCAATAAAGAGGTTAGCCTAACAAAAAAAAACGGTCCGTTTTACTAGTAATTTACAGTTTCTCATAAGTTCAACAGTTGATATCTGGTTTTCTACAAGCAACACCTAGGCGTGCCTGCTTGTTCATTGCGTGGTTCGATCCGATGTCATACAATCATCAAAACGTAGGTACTAGTATTCATTAATTTAGTACTGCTTAACTTATCCGACGTTTTGTGGTATGCGATGCCATACGGATTATCTGTAAATATTTTGTCGAAAGAATTATCCTTACTTAGGTACTTGTCATGTTCACGGTATCAATTTGCATTCATGTTTCGTATGTTTCATTTCATTCTGTCCGATCGAACTAAAATACAGATGAAGATGACCCAAACAATTTTTTTCAGGGCAACTTATGTTTTAAGATAATAATATAATTAAATAGAATGATATATTTAAAATATATAAGATAGAAGCTTTTAAATGTAACCACCTATCAAGATAACAATATAAGGTACAAAATTGTGTCAAATCACTTTTCGTTCCTTCTTATCCAGATGCAGCGTTTTATACGCGCGAGGCCTCGCGCAAACTTGAGCGTATGTTGGGTCCACAAGCGCGATGTACGCGCGAGGATTTAGTGTAAGACTCAGTGAGTATTCAATATGGAGTTGGACCGAGCGGTTGAGTTTTGGCTTGCAAAATTGAAAAACCCAACCACAGTTCAGTATGATCAGGCAAAACTAAACCTATTACTATAAATTAAAACTCATGAATAACATAGGAATTGTTTTGAAATAATAAAATTGGCACTGGCATAACCAATAGATTTTATTTATTTATTTATTCAAAAGGCACATCAACAATATACATACATGCATATACTCACGCTTGTCTCCCAGAGGGGTAGGCAGAAACTACAGATTTCCATCTGCGCCGATACTGACACACCTCTTTTGATTCTTCTACATCCATCAATCTAGTCATACAAGTTCTTCTATTCCAGGTACTTTTTACTTTGCCCTTTTTCAGTATGTCGCCTATTTGGTCGGCATACATCCCTCTAGGGTGGCCCGGTCGAGCTTTACCTTCCACTTGTGCAGCAAAAATTTCTTTCATCACTCTACCTTCATTCGTCAACAATATAAACACATAAAATGTCGCGGGCAAAAGCTAGTTGATTATAAATACGGAGTATTCGTGGCATTGGAGAGTGTGACTTGAGGTTAGTTTTGCATGTAGGAATTTGACCCGGCCACTAATAATGCAGAAAAGATAAGTCTAGAATACGCTTGCGGTTAGTATGATAATCTTTTTTGAGGAAGGACAATCTTTCTTCTTATGAAACTCCATGACTTTAGAGATATACAACCTACACATATCCCATATTGCGGGTCTTCTTTCCACTTCGTTAATAAAAAATCGTTATCGTAAACTAATACTATTACTTTTAAATTAAACTCATGAATCACATAGTTATCGTTTTCAAATAATCAAATTAGCATTGGCATAAAAAATAAATGTTATATCCCATATTGCGGGTATTTTCCCACTTCATTATAAAAATCGGTCTCGAAATCATGCTCCATTTTTCTCCTGAACACGTCCTTTTACACCACCATAACTCGCGCGTTTACTGGACGCGACATACAGGTTCCGGGCACCTCAACTCGCGGGCCTCGCACGTAGTCGAGATTCTTGCGTAGAACTGCGCGAGTACGCGCGGCTTTATAGCTCGTGCCGCGTGTTAGCTCACGCAAAACATGTGGACGCAATGTATTGGAGCCTAGTAATTCGACCACGCGCGAGTGCTTACGCGTGAGTCGCGCGTGCATTACGCGGCATGTGGACAAGGTCTTATTAATCTTTCACTCATGTATTGCTTGTTTCGTCTTGTTCTGCGTGACTGTGACTATGCGGTACTAGAAAATTATGAAGATCGGTAGGGTTCTTTTTCGTTTACTTTCAGGAATAATGTCTTAATTGATCAAATCAAAATTTGTAAATACACTTATCGCCATTTAGCTCAGGTAGATTTGTCTTAGCAATGCACATTCGTCATCTTTACACACGAGTTCAATTCATTAAACAACTTTACTCTCCATTTTTACAATGATTTTGGGTGTTTATTATAATTTAATAACAAAAATTGTATTGTATTTCACCAGGTCTAAAATAGTTTAATAATGCTGTAATAGTCAAATATAAAATTAAATAATTTACAATTTTTGTTCTGGGTTCAAGAATTTCTGGTTAATTTTAAGTTTTCCGGCTATTATCAATTCAACGAAACCTTTTATTTGACGTATCGTTTTTGTCTGCGAAAAAGGAGGCAGACAAAACCAGATTGACTAAGTATTAAATGGGGGTGAAGCTAAAATTGTTTGGTGGTATTTCTATTTGTTGGTGAGTTCCTAGCAAAATCAAAATGTATGTTCTCTCAAAGGTAAGACAACAAGGTGTGAAGCCTCATTTAATTAATGTGCTCGTAACTTGTCGTCACTGAAGTATTCCTGGAAGAGGGTTTATTTGAAAAGTTGTCGGCCCGAAACTTACTTGTTATGCCAGTTTTGTCTGCGGCGAGTGAAATCGTCTTAAACTTTCATGGGCTACAGGAGTTCCTTGAATATACACTGAAATTAGGAATTAATTTTAACGATAATTAAGAACGTAGGTTAGTCAGGCCAAAACAAAAAAAAAGTTAAAGATTTAACGGGAAACAATGATCTTTCGGCTGAAATGTTTTGACCGTCTTGTGGTCTAATGGTTTGAGTAGGTGTTCTTCTATTGAGAGAGGCTTCATGCTCGGTCTGCGTTCTTTGAATGACACGTCAAGCTTTGGCTCCATATGCTCAAAGCACGGCAATGAAGCTGATCACACATCACTCTAGGACTTTACAATCGTCAGGGAAACTTGGGTTTACGAGTTTTGACAGTGACTTGCATTTCACAGTCCATACCAGGAAACACCTCTGAAAACTCCTCAGGGATTTATGTCGTGAGAATGCATATTTTTTGGTTGAAGAAAACAGTTGTACTGTTTCACATAAATTATTATAATTATATTTCCCACCAGTTTCGCTTTAACGGTATTTTCCAGGATTTAATAAATGTACATTAATACCACAAACGCTGTTCATGTACGTGAAAACGGGATTATTTTTACATATAATATAAACAGGTATATTTTTTTCTTAAATATAATATAAAATATATACTCAACTGATGCCGGGTCCAGATCGGACCCGAAATATATCTTGAGAATAATTATCAAGTATCTGTCTATAGAGTTGATGCTCGTGATTGTTGGCACTTATCAAACAAAAAATGTATCTGTCTATATATTGTACAGTTATATTATTTATATATTATATATTATTTATATATTAAATAATAAAAAAAGCTATCAGCAGTTATTATATTTTTATATACTTTTTTATATGAAATCATGTTTTATAATACATTTACAACTATGTACATTTATTGTTATGAAAGAATCTAGTCAATAGAAACGTTTCTAATAATGTTCACGAGAATAACGTCTTAAGGCGCGTGTTCCCGCGTCATCCGAAAATTACTCCCATTGATGAAGTTATTTGGCAAGATATTTGAGAAAGTTATTTACAATCACGTGTATCCAGTTATAATGCAGGGAGTCCCTGATCTGTTTTGTAAAGGGTCGATCCACAACGTCAAACCTCGCAGTATTTGTCAATGATACTCTTAATGGTATGAATACACAGGGCCAGGTTGACGTTATTTACACTGATTTTGAAAAGGCTTTCGATCGTGTGGATCACGTTATCCTGCTCCGTAAACTACAAGAACTAGGTATTCAAGGGGACTTGTTTCGCTGGATGAAATCCTATGTAACAAACCGTAGGCAGGCTGTGGTTGTGGGTGGGAACAAGTCTGACTTCATTTCTATTCCCTCTGGCGTTCCACAGGGTTCGTTATTAGGTCCACTGCTTTACGTTGCTTATTTGTATGACATAGCTGAATGCTTTCAGCACTCTAAATACTTGCTTTATGCGGACGATAAGAAGATTTATTTTAACATCAAAAATATCACTGACTGTCACCATCTCCAGGATGACTTAAAAAGACTGTGTGAATTTTATGATAGAAACTTAATTAGTGTAAATATTGACAAATGTGTTCAGATTTCCTTCACCAGAAACCCAAATCCCGTTAATTTCACATACAACCTAAATGGTGTAAACTTAATTAAAACTAACAAAGTTAAAGATCTAGGCATTGTCCTACACTCTAAATTAACCTTCTCTGTACATATTGAATCGATTGTCAACAAAGCCCTTAAGAATTTGGGATTTGTCATCCGTGTAAGTAGGCCTTTCACAGACTCGACATGTATTAAGATCTTATATTACGCCTATGTTCGTAGCGTGCTAGAATATTGCAGTCCTGTCTGGAGTCCGCAATACGCTAAATATGACAGTGATATTGAACGTATACAACGGAAGTTCTTAAAGCATCTAAACTATCGTTCACAGACAAAGTGTAGGGACTATGAGGAGTCCTGCGTTCGCCACGGTGTGTTACCACTGCGTGACAGACGTATCATCTCTGACATGTCATTACTGCATGATGTGTGTTCAGGTGCACTTGACTGTCCAGCTTTGGTAACAGAGATGTTACGTCTGTCAGCCCCGTTCACCCGGACTCGACATACCAAGTTATTTGCCACCCCCCTCTCGCGCACTAACTACATGTCGAATTGTGTCTGCCGCCGGCTTCCTACAACGTATAATAAGCGCTTCGCGGATTTAGATCTGTTCTGTACAAGCAAAATTACGTTTAAACGCAACGTATTCCAGCAGATAAAGGACCTAATGTAAACTACTATATTAAATGAACATTTCTTTTATGTTTAATATTCAATATTATTATATTTTATAGTTAATTAGAATAGAATAAATAAATTATTCCATGTAAACCCACCTTTATCCAAATTCTTAACCTGTTTATTAAAGCCACACGATGAGACACACACACACTCACACACATATAAAGGTACATGCACACTAATCACTCGACACACACAACCCTTTAGTTTTTAATACGGAGTCTTGCTTGCGTCTTTTTATTTAAATTTATTCAGTAGTGATAGTTATGTTCCTCGTCTTTTAAAATATATTGTTAGCGTAATGAAATCCGTCATTGGCACTATTTCTTGATGTTATTTTTATGTTATCTTTAAAACTGTACTTGCTGTGGATTTTTTTTATAAATAAAATAAAATAAATAAAAATAAAAAATTTCCTTAAATTATGAAAAAAATATATGTCATTATTTAAAGTATAAGAAACAATCTCATTGCAGGAAATTATTCTCGCCCATAAGATACACCTTGAAAATATTTCCCAAAGACAAGCTGTTTTTTTAATAAAATTGTCAATTTTTTGGAAACCGCTAATGTTATTTGTATGGTTCTTGCACTAAAATACAAAAAAAGTATAGCTTATAAAACTCGTTGCGGTAAAATTAAAAATGTTGATTTACAGCGGAGTTAACAAATACAAACTAGATATTTTGAGAGCGCGTGGCGTCAACGTTGCCGTAAACGACAAGTTTCGGGGCAGTCGATTATAAAATTAAAGGCAAGGTTTTAACCTTCATTTTGACTTTGAAAATATCTCAAGGTTATTGGAGGCTACAAGGGCCTTAACACAAATAATCGTATTTTTATGAAAGCTAGAATACTTTCCTCCTTATCCTTTACGCGACGCCTTTTACAAAGTAAAGTTACAATCTTTTGCAAATGTACGAAAGACAACATGATTCCGAAAATTATAACGGAAAATGAAAACAATATCCTTAAAGTTCCAAGAGCTAGCATCAGTTTAATACAATTTGGTGCGCTCGTCCGCCTCGGCGGCACCCGGGGACACTTATAATTAAATTAAAAAACAATTCGACTCTAAAAGACACGTGGACGGTTTAATCCAAAAACAATGGGTTGATTCGAGGCAGCCCCTTGTAATTGCTGTTTGCGAAATCGTTACGTCTGTGCTAAGTCTACGTTATTGTTATTGTTTTAAAAGTTATAATGTTTTAGAAAAGGCTTGAAAGAGGCAAAATTAATAATGCAAAGTACGATGCTGGAAACCATCATACTGCCTTTTTAATGGAAAAAAATTAAAATGAAAAAAAAAAAACGAATTATACGATCATTTTGTTGTCTGTCTTTCCGTCTATAAAGACGCTTTCCTCGGGCCTCGTTAAAGATATCAAGTTGAAATTAAGACCTCCTACAGAAGGCTACGGCCAACCCGATGGTACTGCTAATACAACAATACAATAATAATCAACAATTTATTAACATAAATTTTACATCAATAAAGAATGATGGAATAAATAAATAATCTATTTAGTACAAAATGTACACTATAAAAGACCCTACCTGAGACTCAGACCGAGGCACATGGAAGGCAATATTTTCTGTTCGTCAATTGCAAGAAAAAACTAGAGAGTGTACAGCTGTACCTCTGCTTTGTGGAATTGGAGAAGGCTTTCAGTTGTGTGCTTACTGAAGCCCTTTGGATGGTGCTGCAAAAGTTGGGGTGTTCAAAAGTAGACATGTGTAACTCAGGAGTGATTGATAAAAAAGATGTAAATCCTTCAAAAGGAGTAATTCAATCAGTAAATCATACGTTTCCCAAATACATCTTTAAATCACTGACACTACGCTTCATTTAAGATTTATAGAAGCATGACAAGATGTAGGTAGAAACGTCTGTTGCGGGATTAGATGAATCAAAAATAGACACAATTATTGAAAAGTTGGCGCATGCGTCGTACAGCAATGATCGGTTGAATTTACATTAGATTAATAGTTCCCCACATAGGAAACCATTTCTTCTGCCTTCATTTCCTTGCCAAGTAAACAAATCAAACTAAGGAAGGAAATTATCAATAACTATTCAATTGTTCTTTTTTTTCAATCACTTTGTTGATACGTTTTATGTACTTAAAATCTCATGCTTCAATTGAAAGAAGAAAGAGGTAAATTGATTAAATATTTTTCTTTGCGATTATTGAGTTGTTTGGGATTTAAAGATTTATAAGAGTGATTTAAATCTTCTGAACAAAAAGATTTATAAATCTCTTTTCCCTCAAAAGATTTAGTTTGCGCATTTCTATTCAAAAGAGTACGTCAGACTTTTAATATTCCTACATAAGGACATGCAGTGCTGCGTCGCCGTACACGGAAAACAGCCAGAGTTTTACCGAGTTACCTGTGGGGTGACACAGGGGTGTGTTTTAGCATCCACACTGTTCGCGTTTAGTCAAGGAGGTCTTACAAACATCTTCCGAAGGTCACACATACGGTTTTCTTTTCTATTTGGTCAGACCCTAAGCTTGTACCAAAGTGACGTATGCAATGATCACCCAGCTCCTCATGTATGCCAATGACCTGTGCTTTTCACAAGGCTTGCTACAAGTCCAACTTAAAGATCAGTGTCATAAAGATGGAGGTGGTGCTCTTAGATATTCATGGTTGTGAAACACTGCCGATCAAACTTGATGAGAATGTGCTGAAGCAGGTTGATAAGTTCCGCTATCTGGGGAGCATTATAACATCCAAGTGTGACCTTGATGCCCAGCTTACCAACCGGATCAGTGCTGCTGTGCAGCATTCAGGAAACTGAGTTCTAAGGTCTTCTGCTCAGACGACTTGAAACTGGCCACCAAGATCTGTTTATATGTCGATTATGCTACCAGACCCCCTTTGTTCCCCAGAAACATGATGTGTCTACCACCACCACCTGAACCGGTTACACCTTAAATGCCTGCGCAGCATCATGAAATTTAGATGGTCTGATCACGTGCGAAATACCGAAGTGCTGTGACGAGCCAATGTTGGTGTCATTGAGTCTTACCTAATGCGTCCGCAGCTTCGGTGGTGTGGACACGTCTTACAGATATCGGAGGAGCGAGCGGCTAAGTGCATCTTTTATTGTGAACTGGAGGAGGGCAAGAGAAAATAGGGCTGCCAATAGATGATAAATATGTTCAATTTAGATGTACGATTTGAAATCAGTTTAAAAATACATTCCAAGTTACATCTGCGTCTACAAATAAGAACATGAAATTTCGTGGTTAAAAAAGTTTTGCTCAGAAGGAGTTGTTGCCTGAAATATAAAAGTTAATATCTTCATTAACATGATTTAAGTAGACTTGAATAAGCCACGCATGTAAGTACATTCGTACATAATTATGTAGTCGTATATAAGCCGAAACGCAATCATGGCTCAGTGTAAAAAGTGCCCCGACTTTAGATTTTGTTGTGCCAAGCCTTTTTACCACGAGAGCTCAAGTAACGATTATGTTTTTGCGAGTTTGTAGGTATTAATTTTATCAGTTAACTAGCTCTCACCTGCGATTTCGTCCGCTTTAGTCACCAATAAATCTCCATTCAATAAAAATTTATCGAAGTGATATAACTTATTTTTAAAATTTACTCAAAAAGTTACTTTTTATAATTTTACTAGCTTTACCCGCGGCTCCGCCTGCGTGTTATTCGGTTTAACAACATGCTTTTTTCCAGGATAAAAAGTAGCCTATTTGTTAAGTTAGGGTATAAGCTATATCCAGCGCCGGATTTAGGGGAGGGCAACCGGGGCTGAAGCCCAGGGCCTCCAAACAAGAGGGGCCTCCACGAGTTTTTAATGTTGTACACTAATCGTTTTTTCGAATAAATAACTCGCCATAAATATATTTTTAACTAACCATACATAAAAATACAGTAAGTACAAATTGCATAAGGATGTTAGGGCTCACGATGTTTTTATTTCTATTTGAATACAATAAATAGGCTTTGTCCAGGAGAACTATATTTTTTGTTTTATCTTACTTTTTTAAGAAATGTAACTATACTAATTCAAAGAGTAATGTTAAAACACAAAATTGTTTCCAAACACTAAGTACAACTAACTTCTTTCTTGCCCAGGGGCCTCCACACCTTAAAATACGGCCCTGGCTATATCCATTCTAAATTTCATCCAAATCCGTTAAGCCATTTCAGCGTTAAAAAGTAACAAACATACACACACACACACACCCTCACACACACACACAGACACACACACACACACAAAATTTCGCCTTTATAATATTACTGTGATTCATAATGACAGTAGTCGATTCTGAAGGCTTTAATTTTAGTTTTAGTGCTGTCAAAACTTTAATTTTTCTAAAGTATTATAGCTTCTGTTGCAAACGCTAAAGAACTATTTTGGAATGAAGAAAATTTAGTTTTGATAGCACTTAAACTAAAATAAAAGCCTTCAGAATCGGCTTTAATGTCTTAATAATTAATCGGCCTTAATCGTGAAAATCGATATAATTAAAGTAAAATCAAATTTAATTTAATTAAAACATAAATTAAGGTTTCATTTTAACTATATAAAAAAAAATACTACATAATCCTAATAAATATAAAAGAATCAAAATACATACCTGTACAAATAAATAAAAATTTAAATACCATCAAATAAAAAACCTCATCCAAATCGCTGCTCCGCGGCAAGGTGCCCAGTAGGTATGCTGGCAACATTCCCGCATTGAATTGTTAAGCCTATTCGCTGGCGGAGAAATGTGCCAGCCCGTGGGTCACCTGTGACGCTGACCAGGCTTGTGGAAATTTCTTTAAATATATTTCGCGCTTCGGGACCCCACGAGCCCATCGTTTCGACCCAGAGCGGTGCAAATAGGTAATTGTTCCCTAGAACAGTATACTTGCGCCGTTTGAGATCTTCAGCGGCTGCTCTCGCCGAACCAGATTGCCAGTGTGTCAACGCATGTTGCATCCCACACTAGCAGCCTCCCATGCTTCCAAGGTGCTAACGTCCTGCCGTCGGGCCGCTTGCCACCATTACGTGCCACTCCTGATGGTTCTAGAACCACTGGCACGTTTATTGACACAAGGGCCCGGCAGATGACGTCGTTAAGAACCGCATGCTGGGAATGGCGGCCAGCATTAGGCCTCCAGTTTTAGGAATTTTCTAGCACGCACTGCGCGCCACGCAAGCAGTCTCGTGACGCACTCACACATAGGTAATATGATTTGCTTTGCAGCGGTGTCAAACAGCGACACAGGTTCCCCTTACGAAAGCCGGCACCAGCAGGCGACTGAGCCACGCGCCCCGTGCCCCGCGCATAGACCCGATGCTAGTGAAATGGAAAACCGTTTTCATGAAACCAAAACTGACACTAATAAATTTCAAATGTAAATATTTTGGATTATTAAATTGCTCTTATGTTTGTAAAACTTTAAACGTAGTCCCCTTTGAATTTGAAAAGTTTAAATACATTATTCCTTTAATTTATGCATTTTGACTGTATTCAGGATGACTCATGAGTTCTACATTTTTCGTCTTCAAAAAGTCGTTTGTCTGTCTGGCCGTGTGAGAACTAGCATTGTCGTGGTGCAGGATGATACGGCGTTTACGGTTATTTTTACGGAGTTCGTCAATAACTTCCGGCAAACAAATGGTTGTGTACCAGTCACTATTCACGGTACGACGATTCTCTAAAGCAATAGTAGCCACGTGTCCAGTTTTATTAAAAAAAGAAGCAATCATCCGCTTAGATGCACTTTTCACGCGCGCCACTTTGGTTGGTTTCGGCTCATCTTGAAAGACCCATACGCTTGATTGCTGCTTTGTTTTGGGATCGTAGCAATAAATCCATGTTTCGTCACCTGTTACTATGTCCCACACCAAATTTGACGCACCTTCGTTGAATCTGGTAAGCATGGCACTGCACCAAGTGACACGGTCCGTTTTTTGAGCCTCGGTCAAGTTGTGTGGGATCCACCGCGAGCACAGCTTTCTCACACCCAAATGTTTGTGTAGGATTGATTGTTTTTGAGTCATGCCTATTTCTAAGGATGTGCGAATTTCATGGTAGGTCACATGCCTGTCTGTTTCAATCATACGGCGCACAGCATCGATGTTTTTGTTGGTCACAGCGGTGGACGGCCGACCATCGCGAGATTCGTCACTGAGATTGATACGACCACGCTTGAATTCTGTAAACCAGCTATAAACAGTCGTCTTGCATGGTGCTTCATTGCCAAAAGCTGTTTCAAGCCGAGCGATGGGATAATATCCCAATACAATTTTTAAAATATGCTAGGTTTGAAATTGTCCCTATTTTAACTCATCTGGCTAACCTTTGCTTTCAGAAAGGAATATTTCCAACTGCTCTTAAAGCATCTATTATTACCCCAGTTTTTAAGGGTGGGGAGAGTGACGATGTTAGTAACTATAGACCTATCTCAGTTCTTTCTGCTATCTCTAAAATCATCGAAAAGTTGCTTAACGCTCGACTATTAAGTTATCTTAGTAAATTTGATATATTATCTCCTTCTCAATATGGTTTCCGGCGAGCAATATCAACTGAAGATGCAATAACTGATTTATGTACTTTTGTTACTGAACAACTAGATACAGGTCACACATGCTTAGGAGTTTTTTGGACCTCAAAAAAGCTTTTGACACCGTTTCTTTTCCCATCCTTGAACGGAAACTAGAATTAATCGGAATAAGAGACTCTCCTTTATTGCTCCTAAAAAATTATCTCTCAAATCGTAGACAAAAAGTTAAACTGGGTGACACTACCAGCGAGAATGTCCAAGTTTCATACGGTGTCCCACAAGGAAGCGTTCTAGGCCCTACATTATTTTTGATTTACATAAACGATCTCTGTAACATGAAATTATGCAATGCAAAAATATTTTCTTACGCCGATGATACTGCTGTGGTCTTCACTGGTGAATCTTGGGATGAAATTAAAATCAATGCTGAAAGTGGCTTGAAGCGGGTAGGTCAATGGTTAACAAATAATCTCCTTACACTAAACCCCTCTAAATCTAACTACATCTGCTTTAGCATAAATAATAGACGTCAACCAAACAGGGACTTTAATATTAAGATACACAATTGTGTTAATATCTTAAATGGAAATTGTAATTGTCCCAAGTTGGAGAAAGTGTCACAAATAAAATACCTTGGAGTAATTTTAGACGACAGATTATCATGGTATCCTCACCTAGATCAAGTTGCAAACAGAATAAGAAAGCTCAGCTGGATATTTGCAGCACTGAGACACATTGCACCACCCAAATCACCAGAAAACAAAAATAAAGACTTACTAAGCACAATATATTTGGCTTTGGTGCAGTCTATCTTAGTTTACTGTATTCCAGTCTGGGGAGGTGCAGGAAAGACCAAATTCTTAGATCTAGAAAGAGCCCAGCGTGGACTTTTGAAGATAATGCATTTTAAAAAAAGAAGATTCCCTACTAGTAGCCTTTACGAATTATGCAACTGTTTATCCGTGAGGAAACTGTATATACTTCAAACTGTTCTAAAAAAACACAAAGATATTGATTATGATGCAAGAGTAATTATGAAGAGAAAAAAATACAATGTAGCTAAAATTCCAACAACTAAAACCGAATTTGCAAGCAAACAGTACTCAAAACGATCAGCATACCTGTACAATAAGTTGAACACTGAATTAGACATTTATAGTAATCCTTATTACGAATGTAAGAAAGCAATCACAAATTGGTTACAACCGCTAAACTACGAACAGACAGAGTGTTTATTGACCCGCATACAATAACAAAATAGTCAACATACACATGAATATATTAATATTATATAATACCTATATACCTTTACTTTTATCGTTGAAATAATATAAATTAAAAATAGAATCTTATTTATTTTGTTCTACATTTCATATAAAAACTAAACAAATATTACATATATGTATATTTAAAAATATACACTTCTCACACACAAATACACCTACATATCATATTTATAATATCTAACAATAGCTATCTTTATTAAACTTCTTTTTAAAAATTCTTGTTTTCAAAATCAGTGAATTATGTGAAGATATAGAAGAGCGGAGTCACCTGGTACAGGCATTGTATGCTTAAAAGGTGATTTCAACAACTCGATTATTGTAAACTATTTATGTTTTACCAATAAAGATATTTTGTATTTTTTGTATTTTTGATGCTCTGTTGAGCTGTCAAATTACACTTAAAATCGTAGAAAATCATACTACGAAAATTTTTCCGAGTTAAATCCATGTTGATGCAGACACACAATTTTTTAAATGGCGCCACAAGGTAAAAACAAAAGACAGTCAGATGAAACAAACTGCATTCTACAGCCAAAGAGTTCTATTTTCAAATGTTGCAATAAATTTTTAAATATTGTTTATGTAAGTGGCCAGTTCCGGAAACTTTTAGTGTTACCTATGTTCTGATATTGAAACGGCTGTTCACGATTTATTAGTCAGATTTCGCCTGACGAGTTTAACTGTAGTCGTACTGTTTCTTCGGAGGCAAACATGGTTACGTGGCGGTTCCCTGTTTGACACGTCTGACGACAGTATCAAACGGGGAACCGCCGCGTAACCAATCATGGTTATAAATTTATTTTCAAATTTTGTGATAATCATAATAAAAGTTTAAAACGATTCAAAAACGTCTTCAAACGCAGTTTAAATGACTGATCAGCTTTAGGATAACGTACCCAAATACTCGACCAAATTAATTTTACAGTTTTGTTTCATACATTTACTAGATACTGATAACTTTTTAATTTTTATTAAATCATTTGAGTCTTCTAACTTATTTAAATTGTATGGAACCCCAGGGCGCGAGTCCTACTCTCTCTACCACACTCTCTTGACCGTTTTTTTTAACACTCTCATGACCGTTTTTTTTAACACTTTCTTGACCTCTCTCTACACTCTCTTGACCGTTTTTTTTTATTTGTACCTATTTCAAGTCCAACCAAATGATTGAGTTGAATTGAATCTTTGAATCTTTGATGTCATATTTATGCGTAGAAATATCTATTGTACAAAAAATAGCATGAATTGGCAAAGCCTACAATAATTATAAATTTCCCATGTTTAAAGTATTTTAATTTATAGCTAATTAGTTTTATTTCACCAAGGAAAGCTTGGCGCCATGGTGGTCATGCTTTTTTTATTTGCTAAAATACTTGAACTTTAAAATGCTAGTAAAAGCGTTAAAACTAACCTTGACAAATAATAGTGATGATCTGAATAATGCTGATTGCAAAACCTTTGCATGGTCCTCTTCTGCCGGTCATCATTGAGGTTAGTCTTCTCGCATCTTAAGCTTTTTTTGTTATTTTTTATTCCGAACGCTTCCATAAGCTATTCGCAAATAGGGCTGCGTTGAAATGGCAACATATTTCATAGTCTAGAAAACATCGCGTCGATTTTAAATCTTCATCATGTGAGAACTTGTTTATTTTATAGTTGATGTCTCTATCTGTAGACGGTAGCTCAATCTGAAACAAAATAAACGAAATTGCAAGTTAATGCATTGTAAGTTCACTGTTTAAATCTGAAATAACAAGAGAACTAACTAGAATAAAAAAGAGATGTCAAAAAATTACCACCGGGCGGGTATCTTTAATGAAAGAATTTTGTTTCACTGCTGATTAAATTACAAGCAACATTTCAAAAAAAAAAATACTACTAACGTGTGTTTTTTTTAGAGGTATAGAACTTTGAAATGGAATAAAACAAAGATGATTTTTTTTATTGATATGAAATTTATTTTATTCGAAAGACAATCTTCTGGCATTATAATTTAAATATGACTTCTGGCATATGTCCGCCACGGCTGGCTCGGACGTAGTCTAATCTGGAGGTCCAATTTTCGATGACTTTTTCCAACATTTGTGGCCGTATATCGGCAATAACTCGCCGAATGTTGTCCTGCAAGTGGTCAATCGTTTCGGGCTTATCGGCGTAGACTTGCGACTTCACATATCTCCACAGAAAATAGTCAAGTGGCGTTAAATCGCATGATCTTGGAGGCCAATTCACGGGTCCGAAACGTTTAACTATGCGGTTACCAAACGTTTCCTTCAATAAATTAATTGTGGCACGAGCTGTGTGACATGTTGCGCCGTCTTGTTGAAACCACAACTCCTGCACATCATGGTTGTTCAATTGATGAACGAAAAAAGTCTACGCCGATAAGCCCGAAACAATTGATCACTTGGAGGACAACACTCGGCGGGTTATTGCCGATATACGGCCACAAATGTTGGAAAAAGTCATTGAAAATTGGACCTCCAGATTAGACTACGTCCGAGCCAGCCGTGGCGGACATTTGCCAGAAGTCATATTTAAATTATAATGCCAGAAGATTGTCTTTCGAATAAAATAAATTTCATATCAATAAAAAAATCATCTTTGTTTTATTCCATTTCAAAGTTCTATACCTCTAAAAAAAACACCCTTTACTTGCAGGTTTTAAACGTTACGAGTAAGTTATTGCCTTTACCTTTTCAACACATAGTGTGAGTAAATACAAGAAACATAACAAACAAACAAACAATAAATACTTCAAATGAACCATTATTTGAGTGCATCACAAGATAGAAAAGATCAATTAGGAACAAATCTAAACTCAAACAAATATTTTGAAAAAAGATCTCGGGTCAGTATTCGAACCTGTGACCTCTTGCTGACATGGCAAGTACCTATTCTACCGACTAAGTTGAGATTCATCTTTTCCATCCTGTTTAAGCACTTTAATAATATTTGGAATGTGATAGCTTAGAGGCCAAGGTAAAAACCTAAAAAGAAAGATATAACATAGCTAATAATCTACATAGTTTACACTCTGAAACGACAGCGAAATGCTGCATTTGAATGTTGCATTTGAATTTTTTAACGCATTCGCCAGATTCCTGGAAGTAAAAAAATATATATTTTATTTTTCTTCTTTTAGTGCCATCTCCTGTTGGAAATCGGCTATTATTATGGCCACTTGGACCCGTGATGTTGTGGCTTAGAAGAATTCGATGGTACGACTCATATTGCACTATTCGGCAAGATTTTGGAGCCATGATGTTTGCTGTAGCAGGTTGTACTTTTCGATTTACATGATATACGGCAGTTTACTCCTTTTTAGGGTTCCGTAGTCCGACAAGGAACCCTTATAGTTTCGCCATGTGCGTCTGTCCGCGGCTTAGCTCCGTGACTATTAGTACTAGAAAGCTGTTATTTGGTTTGTGTATTTTTTAGGATATCTCCCTTAAACGTAAATTGGGAATGAATTTTTTCCTCATCTATCCCGTAGTATGGGGTATCGTTGGTTAGGTCGTTCAAAAACATTATGGGTGTGTCATAACCATTTTTCGATTTAGGGATCCGTTAGCGAAATATTAAGCTTTAAAGTGCTAATTTTGTTAGAGTCAAGGGGGGGACCCCCTGGCTAAAAGGTTGTTTATGGATATGTGAGAAAATTCACAGTAGCATATATAATGAATTTAAAGGGAAAACTATCACAGCTAAGTAGGCTACCAAACTTTTAGTCCTCTCCAAGCACGACAATGTATGGGCCGTTCTTCTAAATGTATGAGACTAGAAGTTTGGCGCGATCTGTATTAGTAGACCAACTTGTAAAATGTACTGGGCAACTACAGAAGCCTAACACTGCGCGTGGCACGACACGCACTTGGCCGGTTTTTATCATCTTTAAGAGCTCTTAGCTCTTTTGTTATCTCTTGCAACACTGTGCCATTTCTGATTTTGTCTGCCTAAGATATTTTCAGCATTCTTCGATAGACCCACATTTTGAAGGCGTTCCCCCAAGGTCTGGGTTAGTGTTGATGCTTTTTTTACTCCGTGAAGAAGTACTGGAACATAAATACGGCATTTTTTGGATAGTTTGGGAGTCCGTTTGCAAAGAAGTGACTCATTCTAACAAATACACTTCTCGTTTAATCTACGCGGTATCTAACTTCTATACTGTGATTTTGTTTGTTAGTTCTATATCCAAGGTACCTATCAAGTACTTGGTTATCTTTGTATTAATGTTCACACCATTTCGTGCACATTTCGGCGTATCGGACGTTGTTTTGAAGGCCTTCCGTTTACAACAATTCCTTCGGTTGCGTTTTCAAGAGCTTCTAAGAAAATTTCTTTGGCGTAGAAGTTGAATAGAAAATATTTAAATTTTGTCTAATTACGATATAAGATTTTATGATACTAATTAATTATTCCTTTAAAAAGATAATTAATTAATTGGATACTTTTCTGCCGACATTCAAGGAAAATTTCATTTTATCAGGGGTTCCCAAAATTCAATGAATACAAAATAAGTATTTTCAATAAGGAAAAGTAGCAAATGATTTAGTTTTAAAAATCTTAAAAGAATATTTTCCTTTTTTGATTACTTTTTAAATTTGTCTCAATTAAATATCAATAACGTATATATTAATTATTATATTTTAGGCAGTATTTAAGGCATTTTAGGCTGATGCTGGGCTCAACTGTTAAGGTAGCAGCATCTTGCAAACCCCCGCACGAAGTCATTCAAGAGAGTAAGGGGACAGCTCTCGAACAGGCATGGCCACCGATGCCTGGGAGCGATTCAATGTGGAATATACGAGTAGAACAGACAGTGGCGTAACTAGTGCAAGAGTTTCGGCACCGCGCTCACCAACGCAGCCCAGCGCTTCGAGTGTGATTATGGTCATTTTTTCCAGGAGGACCGTCAAGAGTGGCGAAATCTTTTAAAGGCCTACGCCCAGAAAGTGGACGAACCAGGCTGATACATGGATGGATGGAACGTGATTAGAATATAAAATAAATATACATCGCTACGACATGAATCCCCTCGAGGGTAATTGACGGTAATTCACGCACAATGTATGGCTTAACGTGCCTTCCAAAGTAGGTAGGCAGACCGATCACAAATATGACCCTGTGGGATTTGAACCCGTGGATTAGTAACCGAGCACTCGAACCACTGGACCACAAAGACACTACACCACTATAGCAATGTTGGGATGGATATGTCAATTTTCTATTGTTGCTTTTTCCAGTGCTGTAAGGGTTAAAAATAAAATATTAAAATGACACATTATGATTATAATTTTATTTTTTCGCTAGCTCGTCACAAAACGCGACGTGACGGCCACTCAGACATCGCCCCGAATTGATAATTCTATATCCAGCCGCGGGTCGGAACAATCAATAACTGTTCACTGATACCAATAACTGTTTACGTTGTGTTATTTCATTGAAATAGACGTTAATTTGCCGAAATTTATACCAACGGATGGTCATACATTTATTGGCTAATGATGCATTCGATTGTATACATTTATACTGCCAATAATATCATAAAATAAGCGGCATATTGCATGTAGCTTGTTGGCAACTTTAGGATAAGAAAGCAATGTAATGTACATATAATAGTGTTGTTGTGTAACGGCTGAGCCAAGGACTTTAAACCTATAATTGTACTGCAAGCTAATCGATCGCGAAGGCCAAACAGCTATATACTTCAAGACCAATAAATCAATTACTAGGGAGATCGGAGATGTGTTGCCTACGTTTATCCGCCATAAAATGCAAGTTCTCTGTTTTTCGTATGAACCCATGAGTTCATAAAGTCGTTCAGTCACCGGAATTGTGCATTTCTATCGCAAACGAACTGCGAAATCATACGAGACACCACAAAGAGTCCTTAAGTAGCCTCAAACGATTCTCTGATCAGAGGTCGTGACTCGCTGCCGACGACTGCTCTTTGAGTGTTGGTGCAAACCACGAGAGAGTGTCGAGACGTGTAAGGAAATGGCCGTTGTGTGCTGTTCATGGGTTTTGCTGTAGTCTTTGAACAATATACCAGTGCTACCCTGTTACGCACATTGCCATGTCGACGCCATGTCTTTTACCGACATATAATTTTCTATAATTTTAACTTCGCAGATGCCTCAGACGTACGGTCAGGAAAACTGATTCTTGATCCACATCAAACTACGACGAAATAGCTTTTTGACATCAAAGCCAAAATTCTCATACTATATACTTAAATTTTCACTTTTTTCTGTTTAATTACGGGCCACCCCCTCAATGTGTTCTATGTAAATACTTTCCGTTTCAGACGGTATTAGGATATGACCGTGTCATGTCTGATGGCTGTGTGCGTTAGCAACGTTGACCAGAGTGCGTGAGTGAGTGAGATGTGAGATGTGATCCTGTCCTAATAGCAAAATGGATAGTAGGCGTATTATTATTTTATCTTTTAAAATTCCCACAATATATATATATTCTTTATATAGGCTGGCATGTAATAAAAATTGTAAGTTGAAAATAAATAAATAATAAATGTAATAGTAAATAGAATGTTGGTGAATTACAAATAAGAAGATTGTTTTACTACGACAAGGTTCCACTAATTTCTATAGCGTCATCCTCTCAATACAGAAATGAGAGCAGGATGGTGTGGATTTTTGATGTTCTATTCTATATGTTAATATTTATTTATTTTTATAGACTCAATTAAGTTTTTCCGAACTCTACCCTTCTTTTGACGTTTTTATATGGAATTTGAAGGTAACTGACCTACGTCACTCGTAAAACTTGATAACTTGTCCCACAGATATGCAGTCGCGGTGGATGTGGGCTGGCTCCACTTCGTGCCCAGAAATCTGATTTATCCAGCGGTCAAATTCAATTGTGACAAACGAGAAATTGACTCAAAATTCGCGACTCGCACCCGTCGCGTCGCTCGCGAGCTTTACATTTTTATAGAAATTGTCCGTATTTTTCGTCTTCTGACTTTGCTTGTGCTTGGTTTATCCTATTAAAAGTAAATATAAATAGCACTCGAGAAGATGATTAAAATTACAACATTAAAGAAAAGAAATATCGGTTGTGTTGACTTTTTATTATTAACTACTTTTAACTGCAAATTTAATTGTAATAAATTACATTATGGCTTCTCTGTTCTTTTTGTTACTCAGAAACTGATTTGAGAAATTAAACAATGCTTATTAAAAATTTTAATGAAATTATCATAGTGCATGCTAAAATTGGGAATACCTTTTGTTTGAAATGTAAAATCCGGTGTATCTCAATTTGGATGCGATTAGGTTAATTTAGAGCCTGAACCTGAGGGTCTAACAGCCGGCGCAATGTGTCAGTTCTCCGTAAAATAAAACTATAAATCTATTGATACTGTGTATTTTTATATGGAAACAAATAATTTTATTGGTATTTTGTATAATTTAAGACATGTTAGCATAATTTTATAGGATTTTAAATTTCTTATAATAATTTAGATGAAGAAATAATTAAAATTTCAATATTTACCAAACCTGATAAAATGTATGTATTCCATTAGTCCATGTATAACAATTTTTTTTTAATAGCTTTTACTTTTAAAGTAAAACCTTGAAGCCTTTATTCGTCCAATGGACCCCTATAGTTAGTTTAATGAACATGCTTTTTGTGTTAGAATCCTGCTAATAAATAGTCCTTGGTATATTCTAAGTGTCCATTTAAACTTATTGTGATAAGGTTGAAATTTAATACAAAAGATTAAACACATTACTTTTTTAATGGGATATCAAAATTATACATATTGTAATCTTGACACATGGCAATGTGTCCATAGCTGAGTTTAAAAGAAAATAGGAGTTTAATATAAATTGGAAAAAAATTAAAAAGGGAATTATCGCAGATTATCGCAAGGTAGTTTAGCATCAATCCATCTCTCGTCCTAAATTAAAATAAATAGCTCTGGCTGAGACTGCGATCACACAACAAATTAGTCCATTTCAGGACGTCACATTTTCAAAATCCGTTTCAGATTTCATATGAATTAAACTACATACTCGTCTTGACAGACTTTTCTTACACGCAGAAACTTGACTCTTCTATATTACTGCAGGAGGGGTATAATAAAAACCAAGAAACCGAAAAAATCGAATAACATTACTGAAACGTAAAAAAAATATTAGATCGCACCGCGCGGCAAACCCCACTTTATAAATTCACCAAATATTTGTGCAAATTTTTCTCCTCATTTCCACGAGCAGTATCTCTTACGCGACAAAAGAAACCAAGCCTTTGTGATAAGGTAATAGAATTCAGATTGAAAAGCAATCACATCTCAATCCATTCGGAAGGCCTAGGGCGTAGATTGGGCAGTAGTAATTCATCTTTATGTCGTTTGCTCGCGGGTGAGGGAGGGCGGCGGTGCGAGTGCGGGCGGCAGCGGCGTTGGGCAGTTGATCCTGAAAAGGATCTGTTTGAGTACCCTTTTATAAGTCTGAACTTGCATTCTAATTTTTGTTTGATTTGCTAAGAGAGATAAGGTAAATGGTTGTTTCTAAAAACAAAGATATGATTCGTATTTTGACACTTAATAACGGTACTCGTATTAGGGATAAAAAGAAAGATGGCTGCCTCGACGCTGTTCGAGTCTCAAAAGGATTACGTTACTCTATACATTATTTATTTTTTACTCGTTTTGTGCTAGTTTTTTCTTTTGTGTGACAGATATTAATCCCGAACGACTTTTTTCTTTGAAATGATATTTTAAAAGTAAGTGAATCAAATCAAAATATTTATTTTGCAAAATAGATACATAAAGTATACTCTCTACAAGTCAAAGTTAATTTTAAAAATATATATATATATCTTTAGAGTATAAAAAATATATATAATGATACGGGAAATAAAATATACACCTGCATAAAAAAGAGGAATCTAGGAATAAAAATATTATATATACATAATGCAATGAACAATGTGTTGAAAAATTAACTAAATAAACCATAAATAAAAATAATGCCTAACCATCCGCACCATTCGATTAGTATTGCTAAGAAGAAGGGCAAGAAACTTGGAAAAATTCATTTTTTCAAAAAAAAACATTTCTTACAAAATCGTATGCAATTTTTTTATACCTAAATGCATAAAAAATATAAGACTGCAAGAATTATGTCACGAGAAACAATTTATCTTAGTCAACCCGTCTCAAATTGTCTATTACCTTTAACAACAAAGTCACTTTACATATTGATTAATTTTAACCCTTTAGAGGAATCACACAGTATTAAAATATGCTAATTATGAATTACAATTTTGAATAAGATTATTATTATACCATACTTCATTATCGTCCAAATAATCATTGATTGAATTGAGTGAATGATTGAATTGATTAATAACAAGGAAATGAAATGTACCTATTTCAGATTTTGTTGAGATTTGCAATTTATAAGCAACTAGCTTTTGCCCGCGGCTCCGCCCGCGTCGAACAGATTTTCGTGAAAATAAGGAATACAAAAGAATATGATTTTCTGAACGACTATATGCAACGGACACCATGTTTTACCAAGACGCTAATAAAGACCAATCAAATAAGTCCAAACTCGAAGGGTCTGCTCTTGTCCGTTGAGGAGATCCCGTACCCATCTTCTAGTCCTATCACCAGATCCTGGTCACAATGTTTTACCAAAGTGCTAATAAAGACAAATCAAATAAGCTCAAACTCAAAGGGTTTGTTGTTGTCTGTTGAGTCCCATCATCATAAACTGGTTACCATGTTTTATCAAAGTGCTAATAAATACCAATCAGTAAGCTTAAACTCGAAGGGTCTGCTGTTGTCCGTTGAAGAGATCCCGTACCCATCTTCCAGTCCAATCATCAGACCCTGGTTACTATGTTTTAGCAAAGTGCCAAGAAGTGTTTCAGGATCGTTGTAGATGGAAATCTGTAGTCAGATTAATCTGATACAGTTTTCTCGTATGAGAAAAAATCAATACATAAACCTGGCTTTAATCACTTTTTAAGCTAAATATTAGCAAGAGGTGTGTCCGGGTCGTTGTAGATGTAAATCTGTAGTCAGATTAAACTGATATAGTTTTCCCGTATGGGAAAAAATAATTACTTAAATCATAGTATTTAATATGTATCTTTGCTTAAACCTGGCTGAAGTCACTTTCTCAAGCTTAATATTAGCAAGAGGTGTGTTACGATCGTTGTAGATGGAAATCTGTAGTCAGATTAAACTGATTAGTTTTGCCATATGGGAAGAAATCATTACTCTAAATACCACAGTATTTGATGTATCTATGCTTAAACCTGGCTGTAGTAAATTTTTCAAGCTTAATATTAGAAAGAGGTGTGTCAGGATCGTTGTAGATGGAAATCTTTAGTCAGATTAAACTGATATAGTGTTCCCGTATGGGAAAAAATAATTACTTAAATCATAGTATTTAATATGTATCTTTGCTTAAACCTGGCTGTAGTCACTTTCTCAAGCTTAATATTAACAAGAGGTGTGTTACGATCGTTGTAGATGGAAATCTTTAGTCAGATTAAACTGATGCAGTTTCCTCGTATGAAAAAACAACCGATTTCATCACGTATAACTAAACATTTGGTCAGGGCACGCCGATAAAGCAGCCAAGCAGCGTTTTTTCTCCCGACATGGTTCACAAATACTGAATTTTAAAACTAAAAACTTACTTTTATTTAAATATAATATAGCCAATGATACTCAATAATTGTGTAGCTTTTTACAAAAGAAAGAATTTTCAGAATCGGTTCAGTAGTTCTAAAGTTTACCTAGACATACAAACAAACAAACAAATCTTTCCTCTTTATTTAATAGTGTAGAAGTGTAGATGTAGATGTAGAAGTTTAGATGTAGATTACGGGTATTCGTTATCAATTTGATAGGAGAAAGCACACCGGTAAATTAGCGAATTGTCTTTTGTGAGACAGGATAGTTCAGTTGGTAGAGCAATCGCCTGGTAAGCTCTCTCTCGGTCTCGGGTTTAAATCGCGGTTCAGAGTTCCTCACATCTAGATATACTTTCCTTCTGCGTTTCTATAATGTTAAACATTTCATGAGATATAAACTAATTTTATTGTTTTGTTTATTTATTTCCAGTTCGAAAAGACAACATTTTTACTGTTAATTCAGTAACATAAAACCATTATTAATAAGTTGCGCCTCTTTAAAACGTAACAGAGCAGTTTTGGTTTTTTTTATTACGAATAATTATGACTTTATATTGAAGTGATTTTGCTTCGTTATTACTTAACGAGGTAAAAACCATGACATTGTGTTAAAATTAAAAACCAGATATTTTAAAAGCAATAAAGTACAAAAGTGGTCGTCCAGAGGAGACAGTTATATGCAGTTACATTGCAATTACATTTTGGTACGATTTAGTAGATATTGCATCCCCCGATTCATCCCAAAAGCTTCCGAGTCACCCCGAGTCTAGCCGATTCGGCTAGAGTTACCCTTGCTACCGTTAAATTAGTGCAGGCGCTAGGTCATTTCTCGTGTGCAGTTATTATGTGCCCTAAGTTTTATTTCGGGGCTTTGTTGAAAATCCATAAAAGTATTTTTTTAAATTGGTCACATGATCCACATCATAGTCTTAGGTCGCCATTTTTAAAAATGGCCGCCAAGTTGGTAGATTGTTTGTCAAAGTAGATCTCGGTATCTAATATTCCGGTTTTTATTTTTTAAACTTTATTTTACTCCTTTTGTAAAGGCAAACAAATTTGGTTATTACCTATTTTATGTTAAATTGAGCCTTTGTTGAGATAAACTTAGGTTTTTAATATTTCAGTTCGCGAAGGAATTGGGAAAATACTCTGTGGTTTTTTATCGTAGTTAAAATTTAACGCAGAATTTTGTTCTTTGTTTCCTAAGGATGCCTAACGGGACCCTATTACTAAGCCACCGCTGTCTGTCCATCCATCTGTCACAGGCTCACACATATTCTTCATACGCTCCCAAGCAGACTGCTTGCAATGAAGACAACAAAAGTGCACCCATAATCCACCATGGAGGTTGGACGTCGTCACATCGTTGGGCGAAATGATTCGTGATAACTCTTGAGAACAGTTCGTAGATATGACTCAGGAGCGCAATTCTTAAACAAGATTTTATCATCTTTTTTGAAGAACAAAATGATCAGGCTGCTGTTCCATTCTTTTGGCGGGAACCCGGTATGAATGACGACAAAAAGATCATCTAGCTGTCTGAGTGTTACGGAACCTCCACATTTCAGGAGTTGTGATGCCGTCTTCGTCCGGCGCTTTTATGTTTTTCAACTGTTCAAGAGCTATTCTAATCTTACCTATTTCGATATATGGGAGTTTATCAGTGAGATGGAGGTTTAAGGGTGCACGTTTGTCGTCTTCATTGCAAGCAGTTAGCTTAGGAGTGTATGAAGTATACTGTACGAAGTATGCCTGTGGCAGATGGACGGACAAACAGCGGAGGCTTATTAATAAGGTTCCGTAAGGCACCCTTAGGGTACGGAATCATAAAAAATAACTAAATTTTGCATTAAATTTTAACTAAAATAAAAATCAATAATTTCCTTCGCGAACTGAAAATATTAAAAACGTTAGTTTATCTCAACAACGGCTCGATTTAACAAAAAATAAGTAATAAGCAAATTTGTTTGTCTTTACAAAAGGAGTAAAATAAGTTTTGAAAAATCAAAATCGGACCACTGGATACTGAGATATACTTTGACAAATAATCTACCAATTTGGCGGCCATTTTTAAAAGTGGTGAAAAAACAACCATGACTTGGATCATATGACTAATTTTTTTTTAAATACCCCTATAGATTTTTACAACGCCTCACAATAAAACTTAGGAAACATGTAACTGCATACGAGATAATAACCTAGCGCCTAAACTAAATAGCAAAAACGGCCAATTGAGTGTCAGGCCACGCGCAATGTAGGGTTCCGTAGTTTCCCAATACATTTTATAAGTTGATCTACTAATACAGATCGCGCCAAACTTCTAGTCCCATACATTTAGAAGAACGGCCCATACATTGTCGTGTTTAGAAGGGGCCAAAAATCTGTAAACCCTACTTAGCTTTGATAGTTTTCCTTTTAGCTTCATTATATATACAGTGTGATTGGTAATTAGATGCAATCCTTTGTAGGGGTTGTAGAAGAGAACAATTGCAGTCGATTCAACTATATAATGCCTCATGCAAAAGTGAACCATTTCTGAGATATTTTACTAATATTTTTATCATTCCTCTGTCAATTTGAGATTTTTGTACCTCATTCGAAAGCTAGTAAAATGCAGATGTTTTCAAGCTAATACGCACAGAAAATTGCATAGAGACTTTTTGTTTTAACCTAGCCTTTTGTGTAATCTTTTGCGATTTTCAAGAGTTATCAATTGTTTTATATAATATTTCACCAACGGAACCCTAATTCGGAAAATAGTTTTCAGACACCCACAATGTTTTTAAACGACCTATACATCTATACCCCACACTATGGGATAGACGAGAAAAAAAAATCATCTCTAATTTACGTGTATAGGAGGTACGCTTAAAAAAAATTCATTTCGATATTTTATTTTACCATTTTGTTTTCGTAATTAATATGTATACCCATGCTAAATTACAGCTTTCTAGTACTCATATTCACTGAGCTAAGCCGCGGACAGGCGGACAGACGGACATGGCGAAACTATAAGGGCTCCTTGTTGGACTACGGAATCCTAAAAAGGATCAATCTGAAGCGTAACAACACTTAGTATATAATAGTGTTATATATTACACAACGAAGTTTAAATCTTCGAATCGGGCTTATGGATGTCTCAAGCCATCGTCAAGGAAAATCACTTTGGTAAATATTTTAATAAAATCTGCATACAGCACTAAATGTTAAACCTTGATGATTTGTGATTACACTTTGAATACACGTACAAAACGTCTTTATTTTTAACCTACAAGTATAGTAATACGACAGATTTATTTTAGTCGTGAGTCCGACCGCCTAGCTGGGAATATTCCGAAAATCGAAAAGAACATTCCCGTAGGTGCCCCGTTTCGCCTAAGGCCGGCTCAGAAGTGCAGTCGCAATTTGCTCTGTCCTCGGGAACCCTGAGGCTGAACTGGTGGGTGTCCTTAAAAACCGTTGCAGAATTCAATATCTGGTAACATTTCTCAAGCGTTTTGCTCTCTACTAGGGAATTTATTGGCTGAAATACTACCTACTTGTTTGAAACTTTTACCAGTGTTCTCTTGTTAATTAAGACGGTGTCACGTATTTATTTTATTATTAAAAAAAACGAATGGAGTAAGTAAATCTATATCCATATTTATATACTACTAATAATAAAGTAGTAAAAAAGTCGTTTCTGTACATTGAATATTTCCGCGAAATTTTAAATGAAATGGGTTATTGGTACTACACTGAGGCCGAAACAACAATTTTTAGAATTTTTGTCTGTCTCTCTGTATGTTCCGTTTTAACTCGAGAACATAGGTTATAAGGAATGTTCATAAAATAACGCCCAAGCCGGAAACGGGGCAAAGATTGAATAATAGTACATTATGATACGAGAGCAATCACACGAGTCGAGAAAAAGTTTCTCGCACGAGTATTGTATAATATTTTTTAGCAAAAGTGCGGAAAATGCCGACTTTACGCAAGCGCAGCGTGCGTAAAGTGGTCATTTTACACACGGTGTGCTATAAACGCTTTTATAACTCGAGAACCAATCAACGGATTTGAATGCGGTTTTCTTTATTATCATTGTAGTTACCCTGGTCAACACATTAACTATAAAAGATAAAATTACGCTCAAGCCGGAAACAGATGAAAGATTCACTGAACGCGGGCAAAGCTGCGGGCAAAGGCTAGTAGAAAATACATTTTGAATTGAATCTTTGAATCTTGGAAGCATCTCCCTTTTACTTTTGAGCGAAGATAGGAGTAAAAAAACCGGACAAGTGCGAGTCGGACTTGCCCACCCAAGGTTCTGTTAAAGAAAATATTGTTTATGATTTAATTACAAAGGTATATTTTTCAGATTTTTTCCTATACTTGTTGTATAAGACGCTATTACTTGCTAAATTTCATAGTTCTAGGTCAACGGGAAATACTCTATAAATTTTAATTTACATTTCGACACTATGTACGTTTTTTGCGGCATAAACGGCCGTATCTTATTTTTACGTTAACTTAGAAGTTTTATTTTTTCACGGCTTCAAGAAACTGTAGACTTAAGGATATGGTTTTAATTTCAACTCAATACCTCCATGCGTTTCCGAGAGTAAGGGTCTTGACAGACAGGCGGATGGATGGACAGACGGACAGACAGACGGACAACAAAGTTATCCTATAAGGGCTCCGTTTTTTCCCCTTGAGGTACGGAACCCTAAAAATGGTCGAATGCAAGTAAGACTCGTTCCCTGAGGGTTCCGAACACAATTTAAAACACAAACATAAAACAGGCAACACTAAACTGGCCAGCACTTTTTACTTCCCAAATAAGGGATGAGCTTCTTTTTACTTCCCAGCAAGATATGGGACAGGTAGATGATATTTTGCTTAATTTGGCTTAATTTTTGGAGATATTTATAAAAGTTCAAAATATGAGAGTTCCATAAAGAAAAAACGGTCTCTTGAACCTTGGATAAATAAGCGATTAAATATTTAAAATGTTAAATATTAGAGATAATTTGTTTAGAACATGGAAGGCAACGCCGAAAAGTATGGTTAAAAGATTGGAATATACTAAATATAGAAATATGGTAAAAAAAGGAAGAAATTAAAAAATGTAATAATGACTGTAAAAAGATTTGGTCAAAAATAAATACTTGGATTGGTAGAAAAAAAATTTAGATGATGTTATACATAAATATTTAGGTAAAACAAAAAACACAGAAAATATATGTACAAATTTTTCTAAGACCTTTACACAGGAAATATAGGTACATAAAATAAAACATAAATCTCAAATGAAATTTTTAAATAGGTCAGATTATGTTAAAGAGTCAAATGTCAGCATAAAATACCAAAAAGTAAGCTCTTTTGAGGTAGAAAAAATTATTGATGAATTAAAATGTGAAACATCACCCGGATCAGACGATATAAGGGTGAGAGATGTAAAATATATAAAAACTAAAATAAGTCCTATTATTGCAAGTTTTGTTAATATGTGCGTTTCAAGCGGGTTTTATCCGGATGCACTTAAACTGTCACTGATCAGACCTATTGACAAACAAGGTAGCCACTTAGATTATTCAAACTACAGACCAATTGCCATTCTTTCTATAATAAATAAAATCACGGAAAAGATTATTGTTAAACAAATAACTAAATTTTTAGACAAACATTCATTATTATCAGACGTACAACATCGTTTTAGACGTGAGCGTAGCACTGCGACTGCACTCATGCAATTTGCAGATTTCATCAATAATAACTTAAATAAGAAAAAGCAGATAGTGGCTGTCTTTATAGATTTCAAAAAAGCCTTTGATACGCTTGACCATGATCAGTTAATCCTCGAAATGCAAGAATGCGGTATCCGAGGGCCTTTAAGTGACTGGATGAGAGCTTATTTAAACAATAGGAAATTAATTACAGTGATCAGTGGTAGTAGGGAGAGGAACCGGAGATCATGTATGGCGTACCGACCGGTTCTGTATACGGGCCTATCGATTACATCATGCATGTAAATAGCATGTCCAACGTCATAAAACACTGTTCAATGTACATGTATGCGGATGATACCTGCTTGCTCTATGCACAACTAAAAAACTAAACAAAACTAAATGTGTGCATATCCGGTCACCATACAATAAATCTGATAATAGTTATAATGTACGTATCGTAGGACACGGCTATGAATATTTACATAATGGAGGGCGGATCTGTAACTGCGGTGAAATAGAATTTGTAAATAAATATAAATACCTCGGACTTACTGTGGATCAAAACATGACTTGTAAAACACACGTGAGCAATGTTTGTAAGAAACTTAGATCGATCCTTAGTAAAATTTATCATCTCAGCAGATTCGTAAATAGAGCCACCCTATATTCGGTGTATTATGCACTTGTTGACGCAATAATATCCTACGGACTCAGCAGTTATGGATGCACCTTCCGGTCATATCTAGATCAGATCAAAATGTTACAAATGAGAATAATGAAAACCCCTGTAATAAAGATACTAAAAATAAATGTAAAAGAGAATATGAGAAACTGTTTGGAATTTGTAAAATATTGCCTATTCATGAAAAAGTCAAATTAGTAATTGTTTTAGAAAACTTCAATTGCCAACGATTCAAAACACTCGTATCACATAAAATTATGACTAGAAACGTCACAAATAAAAAGCTTTGTACTCGAAAAATAACTAACTACTATGGTGAGCGAACAAGAAAATATTTAATACCTAAGATTTTGAATGAAATGCCTGTAAACATCAGAAACAATAATAAAAATGTAACCAAACGTACTTACAAAAAATACGTTCAAAGTCACCTTATACACAATATTATATTTACAAAAATTAAATCTTGAATTTGTCTTTTGTAGTACTTTAAGTAAGCTATATTATATTATAAATTAATTAGGAGAGCAACATCAGCCGATAAACTTTTTTAAAGTTTGGCAGAAATAATTAAATTTTGTATTACTTTTTTCTTTGAATAAACTTTTTATATCTTTTATGTCTTATGTCTTACAAAAAACCAATAATTATAAAATAGACATGATCTTGCTATGTTTCTTGCCCTTCTTATTAGCAAAATTAATGAAATGGGCGGATTTATTTATAGTTTGTTTATCTATCAATTTATTTATTCATTGCATTTTCTAGGTATATACACTATTTTTTTTTCATATTTTACATATGTTAGTAATTATACATAAAATATACACGTATATTTTATTCAATTTATTTAACCCTAACTGTTAAATTTTCTTGCTGTATTTCCCTGAATTACCTACATATATTTTAAAATCTTATTTTAAATAACCTAACCTTTTAATATTTTTGTACTATTTCACCCTATTATACAAGTGAAATTAAATGAACCGACCAAATTCATACTGGAGACTCGGTTGATGATCAGAAACAAGCTTCAATTACCCTTTTAGTGAAATTAGAAAAATATTTTTTTTTTGCTTCTTAACTGCCTAGACTAGGAATTGTACTTAAACTAGTCCAACCACTAAGGGAGCAGAAAATATTTTTTGACTTTGGCCAAAAGGATTACTGAGCGTAGTTCCTGATCACTAACTAAGTCTCCAGTATAAATTTGGTCGGTTGATTTAATTTCACCTATATGTATTTACAATTTCATCTTATTCTATTGTTTTTTAATATTATTATCAACGTGTAAAATGTGTATGTGTATGTGTAAATTATACATGTGACTATTTAAAAAAAAATAGTATTTGAATTTTAGCCTTACCGCCGTATTTCGGACACAAAAACTTTTTTTTGTATTTTGTTTTTTCTTTCTTCATTTCAATGCAGCAATGATTATATAATATACTATTTATCATTTATGTAGAGGTTTTTGGAAACAGATCCCTAAAATGACAAACAATTGCACAAGCACTTAAATGGGTCATCAATAAATCATTGGTGTTTTGTCCATACTAAAAGGTTACCTAAGGCAATTTTTGTAAACCTTAATGCAGCTTTAGGCTGTAAACTATAATCAAAGGAGTTATCATTTGAACTTCTTTAATTATAGTTTACAGACTGTAGCTGCATTAAGGTCTACAAAAATTGCCTTAACCCAGCTTTAGGCTGAAAATAAACTGTAGCTGCATTAAGGTGCGTTAAGGTCTATAAAAATTGCCTTATCCCAGCGTTAAGCTGAAAATAAAGCTTATGTGCAAGTTTATACAAAGCAAAGCATTATAGGGGCTTCTTAAAGGTTCATTTATCTGTTTTAGAAACAACGTGATTTTGTATTATACATCTGATCTAACATATTTGTTAACAAACATAATATATTGGTGATAATCAAAGATAGTCAAAGAATGTTGAAAAGGTTAAGTATAGTTTTTATGTTTATCTTAAAATAATAAACCTTAACAAAAACTTTGTCGTAAATGTTACGATTATACACACTGTTGATATTTATACGTTTTAAGGTATTTCTGAGTATACCGATTTCAATGAAATACCTGTACAAATTTCAAGTAAGACAAATACTTCGAAAAATTTATCGGTCTAGGATTCAACCCTGCAACCTCTTGGTTACACGGCGAGTGTGCTACTGAATGCACCACGAAGGGTGTCGCAAGGGGAAGCTACTCCCTCCTTGAGCATCGAATAAAAATAATCAAATGCAAAGTCATTGTCGGATCCTTTATCAGCCTGAGACGAAATAACAGGTTTTAATTTAGAAGTACCATGGTGGAAAGTTGCCTCAAGGTCTTGCAATGATGTGTTATAATCGAAAGAATATCACAGAGTATTCAGAATATTGTAAAAATTCCCAAGAAACCCAAGAAATTGTTCTAACTAAGATTTTTTTAAACGAGTAAACGAGTAAAACTATACATTCATTAAAATTTGGGAGTTGACATCATACATATTTAAAATAGTGAGTCCTATCCGTTTTTTAAATATTTAAAACTATACAAATGGTATTTATTTTACCTACGATTCAAATCCTCTATCGTCTTGAACCCGGCTGACCGGCTGGTGACGCTTTTGTTCGCCACCGTTTCTCATCCTAGACCGTTGAACTTTTCCACTCTACCTTTTGATCTTTTCTAGTTTGGAATACACTTTCAATAACGTTTAGAGTATCCAAAAGTGAATAACTTCGCTATTAATTTTATAATCTTAGCTATAATATTTTATTTGGTTTTTAGTTGCCCATTCACTTGGGTAGATCTTACTAGATTCTACTTCTATCTTTAATTCAGAAATAAGAACGTCAGGTAAATGTTCCTTTGATGGATTTTAATATAATGTTGAAACTCCCTCATCATGCTCACTTATGATGCGGCGGTGCTATTAGATATTCATTTAAAACGCATAATATCTGCCTCGGAAAATCTTCAATATCGGCGATGAAAACCTACGCAAAGAGGTTTTCTTGATAAATTTCTTAGCTCATATGATTTTTTGCAAAATCTTTGGAAAGAGTTAAAATTGTAAATATACATGTAGGTATTCTAAGAATACATTATATGCATTAGATTATGGATGTAAAGGTGACAAAAGTTGACTGTCAGGATCTTCGCAGGTAGATATTTGTAGCCTCTGTCTAAACCTCCAGAAGATAGGTAAAATTATCGTTTGCAAGAAAATGTTTCTTTGTTGAATAGCCTTTTTGTTACGAAAGAACTGAAGTTAAAATTCTTATTTACTTAACCAGTCATGGTACGTAACGTAACATATCGAAAGTTCTTTTGACTGAAAAATAAGTTCTCATGTCCACAAGCAGTATCCGCTCCAGACCTTATAATTTGAATATGAGCACTCATAGAAAAAATAGTTTTTGGCGAAATGAACGTTGCTCGATAGACAATAATAACTTCAATTAAATATTTTTTTGCTATACAACTGTGAAGATTGGCTGCAAAAGTGCTTAATACTACTATTAAGTAATAATAAAATTCTCCATCCAGCGGGCTTAATAGTAATAAGTATTTTTTATCAATGAAGTACTATACACTCTAATAAAGTGAAAAGCTTATATGATAATGGTAAAAGAAAATGTTTGATCAGAACAAAAATAACAGGATCATATTAATAAACCATACTTTTATTAGTTTATTTTTTTGTAAATATCCTAAAATTTCATATTCAGAGAAAACAACGCGACGTTTTTCCGTATAATTTTAGTTAAAAGACTCTCTACCTAAATATTGACGTTCTTAATGTTTAGAAATATTTTACGGAAGATTCCTTAAATGTGTAGGCGTTCACTTGTCTCCCAGCACTAAGTGTGTGAACGTTCATTTTATCGTCACGGTTATGATTCGTGTACGAGTTACTACTTATAGGTATATGATTATTCAAGTGGTTACAAAATTCAGAATCGCTTTCAGTCTAAAACAATAATTATTTAGAATTGATATTGATATTTTTATCAATATAACATAAATGTATAATAATAAACAAAACCAACTCGATGTTTCGAAAATTTAATGTTTGCTTTTCTTGGGTATCTATATTTCTAAAACTGTATTTGGTCCAATAAACATGTACTTAATAAATGAAAAACGATTCCGACAAAAGGGTACCTCGGGTAAGTATTATCCTAATTTTTACTGACGATAAAATTACCTGACAAAGGTCACCAGGGTTGTCAGCTATCAGTATAGTAAATTTAACAGTGTCCCACTGACCAATTAACGGCTGTTCGGAAGAGTATGAAAAAATGTTTATTTCCCTTCCGACAAACCAGTTGGTCGTTTTGTTGGTCCGTGGTTCCGAAACGAAATTTTAATGATACAACATACGATATATATTTGCAATTGTTAGTTCTTGGTGAAACATTATAAAAGTCTTATATTAGTAGTGTTAAGTGTTGATTTATGAATATTATAGTATATTAACTTAAGAGTGCAATAATCTTATGCCAAATTATTCTAAAATTATAATACATTCTAAAAAAAAAACTAAACTAAATAATATGAATTATAGTATTAACCATTTAAAATAACAAATATGTTTCAAAAGAAAATAAAAAATGTATTGTTGTTAATTACATGTCAACTGTTTCACCAATACCATTTCGGCATTTTCAAGGCGAGTGTTGTTCTCAGGACGACGACGTGACGTCCACCGTCGTCGTTGTCAAACGGCCATCACTCAAAAATAATAATCCGTGAGAGAACAACCTTTTTATTCATAATATTTTTGTATGACAGCCAATGGGAGTTTTAACAAAATTATTTTACCTAAAAACGATTTAGTAACAAAATCATTAAGTATTTTAATCCGGCCAAAAATAAATTGCTTTTCGGAAAAACAATCCCAAAGTCCCCGAAGACACGGAGTGACGCGGACTAAGTATATTAACTCGTTCAAAAAAATTATCCGTTGAAATTGTAAGAGAGACGTCGCGTTTTCATCCCACGTAATTCACATTATTTTCCACCGACGTTTAAACTTTCATTCCGACTGTCACAGCCAGAAGGGGGGACTGGCGACAACCCCCCAAAAAACATCCCCTACTCTAGAATACCAACTGTACGAGAGTTAGCATGCCGTCTCTACCAGACCGGTGGTGTTAGACAAAGATGGGTTTTCAAATATGAGTTTCTAGATCCGAGTGCGGGAAATGAAATATCGCTGTCAAGGAGCGCGTTTTATTACTGCTACGACTAAAGCTTGTCTAAAAAAATACTTTCGAGTCCTTTTTTTATTTTGTTAAAAATCCCATGGGCTGAAATTATATAATGGTAATTTTTTCCCGCGCTTCTTTCGTTGAATATTGCTCTAGCGACTTTATTTTGAGCAGTCAGTAATTGGTTAGAGTAAAAATGGAGGATAACCCCTGCTGTCGGGTTGTTACAGGGAGTTTTTTTGTTTGTAGTCTTTTTGGTAGACAAGCAAATTTATCCCTACACTCGCACACTTCACTTAGTCACGACAAATTTCGATTGATACATTGATAAGAAAACGGTTATACCGAATGTAAATGGACAGATAGTTTTGAATGAAACCCTATAATCTACCGATCAACGAATTTCCACAAAAAAAAACGAAAAATTGTATAAAACTTTTCAAAAAATTTATAGTATTTTTTTAAAAATCAGTAAGGAAACGCGAAAAAACTTTTTCATTTCTATAGGTACGACACTGAGAGAAAGTTTAGTATGACCAGTAGATAAAGTGATTTCATTTAGTGATAGTACATTTTAAGGCGGTATTTTTTTTGTAGAAATAATAAAATCTATTTTTGGCTTCCTACAATAATATTGTTACGCATGTTACATATGCTGTTGTACGTAGTTGTTAGATATTTTAATCAGCGTTTTGACATTTTCAATGCGTTTTATTATTCTTCGCGGTCCCAGTGTAATCAGTCCGCCCATTTTTAGGGTTCCTTACCCAATGAGTAACCAATGGGACCCTATTACTAAGGCTCCGCTGTGCGTCTGTCACCAGGCTGTATCTCATGAACCGTGATAGTTAGACAGTTGAAATTTTCACAGATGATGTATTTCTGTTGCCGCTATAACAACAAATACAAAAACCGACCAAGTGCGAGTCAGACCCACGCACTCCCATACAGCAGATATGATTTTTTTGCCGTTTTATAGATAATGGTACGGAACCATTCGTGCGCGAGTCCGACTCGCACTTCATCGGTTTTTTTTAGGTATGCTGCATACGGATGGACAGACTGACGTATAGACGGACACTGCAGGCTTCCCTTTATAAGCTTTTCTTTTCTTGCAGAACCCTGAAAACTAATTGTACTTTTATCGAGAGGAGAGTGTCTGTAGTAATTCTTCGGAATGGGGATTGAGAAAAATAATGTGTTGCGATTCCACTCGTGTGTTCGTTAAAACAACGAGCGTCATTTACATAAATTGTTGGAATCGGTATAAATTGTAAGGGAATTCTATTAAATTTTTATTTTATTGCTGCGTTGCATCGTTCTGAACTGTAATTTGTTACTATTTTCGTGCAGTTTCATTCCAACATTTTATTTAATTATACTCCCTCCTCATTACTTATACCTCCTTTTAGAACCTTATTTAAATAATTCATGCAAGTCGTAGTGTATAATAATTTAGGTGTTTCTCCCCTTTTGGGCCTGGCGTACTTCGGTTCACACTCACACCCACCTGCAGACATACTGTCAACCCTAGAATAATATTACATTATTGTATAAATCCTTTTTAATGTATCTTTAAACAGAACTCATTAATCTCTAAAATAGTTTTATTCATACTGATATCGTGAAACCTAGACTATGATTTCAAAAATAGTGCTTAATGACATGACTGTTGAATTTTGGAGCCATATTGTAGTTTGCGTGGAAATTTATTATTCACTGTATTCTTGTGGGTCAAAAGATTTATTTTGCTCTAAAATAGCTGACTGCAGTGATGCTGATAATAATTTGATTCCATCTGACGTTCTGGAAACAGCGACGAAAATGACGAACAATCTTTTACCAGAAAAATCAAAAATAGCTTACGAGTACTTATTTATCTAATTGCACCTTTTGCTTTAAATAAAGTAGTGTATGAAACTGTACAAAACTAGATATTAAAACAATTGTGTGATACTATAAAAGCCGGCCAAGTGTGTGTAACTATCACAGCTAAGTAGGCTTTACAGGTTTACGAATACAGGTCGCGCCAAACTTTTAGTCCCCTCTAAACACGACAAAATGTAGGAAGAGGGCACTAAAAGTTTCAACACTTGTTAGACCTCGCTGATTGTTGCAACGTATTATAGCTTCATCCACTGCTGTAATAGCTAAGTTTTTCGGCAATTTCAATATTGTTTTTCTAACTTCTATTTCACCATCTTCTCCGTTGATACCGTATTTTCCGAGGATGCAGTGGACCCATTTCTTTTGGAAATTATTGAGGGTGCCTTTGGTAACCTTCATATCAAACAAAAATTCGATCGCATAGTCTATTAGAATAGCTTTCTGTTGTAGATTGAATTTATAATCCTGTGAAATTAATAAAATTAAAATTATTTTTGTCACCGTGCGTGCTTCAGAAATTACGAGAAACCGAAGAAAAAAAAAACGGTCGATAAGTATGTCCATCAGCAGACACAACGATAATGGATACGTATTTATTTATCTCAGCAGCTTTGAAATATATTATAGGTACAGTTACTTTTTCAAGAAGGCGGGTTAGCCAAACCAAAAAATATAGGGAATAGCAAAACACGGCACCATAAGATTTTTGAAAAAACAATTTCCCCATGCCACGAATCAAAACCTGCAATAAAAAAACACTGTGTTATTGTATTATTCCCTATAGTTTTAAATTTTGCGATCCACATCCACTCGAAATACTAATCCTGTATATCTGCCTACCGTTGGACATAGGCCTATTCTTTCTCAATAAATTATACACAAACTCTTGTACTTTTTATTTCACAAATGTTCATTTTAATTATTCTTAGGCTACCAGTTTCGTATTACACATAACCGGGCCAACAAATTATTATTTTTTATATAAAACCATAAATAAATATAATGCCTAGCCAAATATATACTAACATAAGTAAAAAATTAAAATATTGTATGTACATACCTACATAATGCAATGAATATATAAGTTAATAGATAAATAAACTATAAATAAATAAATGCCTAAATCCGCCCATTCGATTAATCTTGCTAAGAAGAAGGGCAAGAAACTTAGCAAGATCATGTCTTTTTTTATCAGTATTTTTTTTTCTCAATTTCGCTTAATACTATCGCAGTTTTTTTAACTTATATAAAATAATACTAAACAATTTATTATAAAAGGATAAAAATATAAAAGATAGAAGGAAATTGTGTCATGAGGAAAAAATATACATATCTTATTAGTCCAACTGTCTAATGAGGTAGTAAGTTAAAATACTAAGCAAAACATAATTTACCCGTCTCATATAGTTTATCACCTTTTTAGGGTCAGATTATCAACTAATAAATGGTTAGTTTAAAAAGTTATAAAATGTTCATGTCAATGTGTAAAAAGAAATTTCAAAATAATAATAAAAAAATTAGATTGGAAAAAAGATAGGGTATGAGACAAAGTAACATATGAAACTGTACATAACATAACTAGGTATTTTAACAAGTTTTTTTTTTCCTACGGCTCGTTACCTTAACTCACACTTTTGTTTCAAAACCTCTTTCTACACTGCTATTAGTTTGTAAACGAATGTTAAAAAACAACAGTAAGCAGATAAATTATATTGCTCGACTACTAGCCAAATCATAAAACATTTTCATGTAACACGTAAAAACATTCTAGAGTAAAATATTTTCCACATTTTTTGGCAAAAACGTCGTTCCATTAGACAAGATGTTAGTTAGCGCGGTAAACGCTGGGCCCTGGTTGTGTACATGTAATCAGTGCTTATCTTGCTCATGAAGCGCCCCAGGCCCGGGGCCCCCTCGCCAGGGCCCCACCTGGTCCCAACGTGGTTAGTGCACGGTAATGAGAGAATTACAAAATCATCACAGCAAGATTACCCGGGTACACGTTGATGAATATGATTTCAGTAAACACCGTTTTGTGTGGAACCTTGTTGCTTGACTTTTTGACCAATTTATTTAAGTATAACAACTTCTTTGAATAGTACGGAACCCACAAGAAGCGAGTCCTACTCGCACGTGACCGGATTTTTTCTTTGCGTCTAACTGACCCTCCACTTTAAGTTTTTTTTTTTTTCAGATGCTCAAATGGCAATTGTATTTGCGTCCTCGTTGTCATCAAGACTTAACATTGTGCTAAATTTCTAATACCTTTGTTCACGGATTTGAAAGATTCCTTTCAGGTCAGTGCCTACGTTGCATTGACTTTGAGAAAAGCCTCTGTGACAGATAGACGGATGGACTCGAGAGTGATCTTAAAAGGGTTCTGTTTTCCCTATATACGTGAATAGGACCGTGTTTATTACCTTAACCAATTCCTACTAGCTATTAAAGATAATATCTAGATTAGGTAATTAATTTACCAAATTAAATACACGTTTTAGTCAATATTCGTAATATTAGCCATTATATAATCGAACTTTAATCAATCAAAAGAGAGCAATTCGGTCTATTTATAACATGAAGTATCGAGATTCATTAAGAGAAAAGCTTAAAGAAATTAATATATTTACGGTCCCATGTGAATTTATTTGTCAAGTTATTAGATACCTCAGAAAAAAATATTGATAATCTCCCGAGGCTTGTTGTGCACCACTCTGTTGAAACCGGAAACAAACGTTAACTAGCTCAGACTTGCCAAGGTAGGTACCTCTTTTGTAGGACATGGTATAAGATTTTACAATAAACTTCTAAAGGAGGTCCTTAGTTTGCCTGAAAATAAGTTTAAACTATACATTAAGCAGGGACTACTTAAAAAAGCTTATTATAAAATCAATGATTATCTGGACGATAATGAAGCATGGTGTAATAAATAATAATAATCTTTATCAAAATTGTAAGTCATAATTAGAAAATTTTAATACGAAATGTTTGATTCCTCTAAAGGCTAATCTTAAGCCCTTTATATTTAATTAATATGTAAACTGACTTTGCTGTAAAAGGTAATAGATAATGTAAGAAGGATTGACTAAGATCAATATTTTTTTTTCTCTCGGACATAATTCCTTTGGTTTTATATTTTCTTTTACTTAAGTAGGTATAAGAAAATTGTATAGATTAAGTTTATGTAACAAATGAAAAAAATCATGTTTGCTAAGTTTCTTGCCCTTCTTCTTAGCAATACTAATCGAATGGTGCGGATGGTTAGGCATTATGTATATATAATATTTTTATTCCTATATTTCTTTATTTTATGCAGGTGTATAACTTTATTACATTTTAGTAGCCCAACCTTAATATTTTTTAAATGTATTTCCCGTATTTATTTATCACCTTGTTTGTTCGTTGCATCATTTATATATAATATTTTTATTCCTAGATTTCTCTATTTTATGTAGGTGTATAATTAAATTTTTGTAGCCCAACCTAAATATTTTTTGTACGTATTTCCCTTATTAGTATATATATATATTATTTTTTTATTCTAAAGATATTTATTGTAAAGATTAACTTTGACTTGGTAGAAAGTATAATTTATGTATCTATTTTACAAAATAAATATTTTGATTTTGATCTGTCTGTAACATACATATTAATTTCAAGTAGATACTTAAAGCCGTGTCGAAGAAAATGGTCCTTAACGCACGACAGACAGACGGACATAAAGCCATCTTTAACAGTTGCATATTGATATGATGAGGTAAAGAAAAAGTAGTTTTCTTAAATCTGTTATTTCAATAAAGACATGACACAAATTAACATGTCCTTGTAGGACCAACTTAAAGTAGCCTGCAAACTACTCAAGATCTAACACGTAAACAAAACTTGTCTAATCATAATCAGTAAAGCATTCCGGTCTCATCACGAAAATGTTCTGCAGCCACTATCTTAACTCAACTTTAGTTTAACGCGACTTAAATTTTGCTTATTTTGCATGTAAGCTGCTTTCGATTTGCACAAACATACCCCCAAGATGCGCTTAGATTATCTATGAAGTTCCAATTAAAACAAATAACGTCAAGAAGTTACACCAAGAAAATGTAACATAAGTAAACTTTAATTAACAAATCTTCCTATAAGCAACCTTATTATTCCTTAATTAAGCATGGAACTAAATTAGCGAAGAGCAAACAAAGATAGTCCAACTATAAATCAAAATTTCTACCTGAGCGTGGCTTATCGTGTTATGCGAATTTAGCTCTTATTAAAGAAGGAACAAAGTTTGTGTCTTAACAAGGCCAGACTGCGGTTGAAATTGAAACAAACTTGAAGCCGAGTGCTAATTTCCTTGGAGCTACTTGGAGCTCTAGCTGAGGCTGCAAAGTTTTGGATGATTTGCCATTTTACATAAATAGCAGAATATATTCCTAACGTTTTACGTTTATACGTTTTTACTTTTCTGATTGTAAGTCAGACCATGGATAAAATCGGCCAAGTGCGAGTCGCGCCTCGTTCTAGTAGGATTCCATAACAACTCGTGAAAGAAAAGCATGTTTGTTTGTTTTGGTCACGGCATAAACACGATTTTGTGTGTTGGAGATTTCAATCTTAATTGTTTAAATACAGTAGTTAGTGGTAGAGCTGATGCCTGGCTCGACTGTGGAGGTACCACCATCTTCCTTGCGAACTCCCCCGAAGTTATTCGGGGTGGAGTAAGAAGAGAGTTCTCGAACAGGCACCAACCAGGTGACCCACCATGGCCTGGGACCGATAGGTGATGGCTATCCATCCCAAATTGCCGAGCCTTCTAAAAAACAGACAAGTGACGGGCAGCGGCGTCACTCTTTTTTTTCGCCTTTCCATTGAAATTTAGTCAGCTGATTGAAACTCTTTGTACAGGGAAGTAAAAAAAATATTAAACCAATTTTTTTTTCTTTTTGGAATATAATCACTTGATCAGTTGACGATACATAATCTACCGTAGAATTATTTTCACTTATTTTTATTGTGAAACGAGTACAAGTGCTGTTATTTCACCATGATCCTAAATAGTTTCTTTTTTGACTTTCTTTTGTAGACATATAACAAAATGTTGATAAACTGTAAAATTTTACGGATTGATATTTCTTTATTTGTTAGAATAGAATTTGTTATCATTTCCTGCATGAAAAATAATTGTGATCGAAATTCAAATTCAATATTTGGTTTACAGTTAACACTTTAGACAAAATATCCAAATTACAGGTCTGTAACTCATCTCGTTTACGAGACCCATGACATACGGACGGACAGACAGACAGCAGACGAACTACGAAGTTACATCTTAGGATTCCTTTTTAGCATTTAGGTACAGAACCCTAAAAATATGCTGCAATATTAAGTTCAACCAGCGTTTATTATAAATTAACAGGCTAACCGGATCGCAAACACGCGAAGGCTGAGCAAAATTTGGGCAAAAAAGGTACCCAAAATGCCCAAACACTTTCGTCCGACGATACACACAATAGCGTAACTACGTCCCGTATGGCTCCCTGGGGGGTCTTGCGTGACTTCTTCACACTATTGGAGGGTACCTCAGGGAGAAAAAGGGCCTTTTTGACCCCTCGCAGTCGAGAAAGTGCGAAAAATGACGGAGTTTATTTTATTGAAACTTGACCTCTGTTTTTGTTTGCGGATAACACAAACAAACCGAACTACCATTAAGTATGCTGATGAAAAACGTCATCATTTTCAACCTCAGTGAAACATATTTTTATCATCAGCTAAAAGGCCAAGCTATCAAAGCTGCAGGCAAAAACACTTCCTGTCATTTAAGTATGCAACAACAGAAACTCCCTCTTAATCTCGAAATATAGAATAAGAAGCGCTGCGCATTAGTCAGAACGTACATTTTTCACGTCCCGCTCAGAGCCGGGTTGCGCGGACTGCAGACAAATGTCGTACATTAACGAAATTTGATTTTTATACCCGAGCCGAGCACTGAGATCGCCAATTTTTACTCTTTTTTCCGTGTTTTTGTTTAAGCGTACTTTGGTGTATTTTTACATTTAAAATAAATATAAATACAAAATAACACTTATCAAAATAAAGAGAATAGAGATAAATGACCTTGTGCAAGAGATCTGGGGGAATCATCCTACCTCAGTGGGCAATAGGTTCACAAAAATAAAATAAGTATCAAAAATTATTCAAATGAGCACCCATATACCTTAGTAGGTTATTTCGATGGTAGAGCTGATGCCGGGCTCGACTGTGGAGGTACCACCATCTTACTCGCAAATCCTCCCGAAGTTATTCGGGGGAGAGTAAAAAAACAGCTCTTAGGCAAAACCAGGCGGCCCACCATTGCCTGGGACCGATGGATGGCGGTTTATCCATCCCAAATTGCCTGGCCTTATATAAAACAGGCTGGTGACGGGCAGCGGCGTCACTGGTGCAAGGGTTTCGGCACCGCGCTCACCAACCCGCCTACCCCTTTCTTCCAGGAGGATCGCAAAGAGTGGAAAAATCTTGGAAAGGCCAAGTGGCTACCTTAGTATTACCAATTTTTGCGACCAAAATTTGCATGAACATACATATTAAGGTTGATTCAGGAAAATATTAATATGACTAACATATACATCCAAGTGGACATCGAAGATCGTTCTAAAAAGTCAAACACGTATACACCCACTCTCTAACGACGATTATTTCATCCCGACTTGAAAGTTGATAAGAGCATATTCATTATAATATATATCAGTAATTCAATCAAAAACACACGGTTTTAAAGGCAATTGAGTTGAAATACTTAACAGAATTTTTCAATAATGAACATTCCAATGAACCCAAGAAGAACCTCGTCCAGACGGAGATCGAACCTGAGTTATCAAATTGTCTGTTAGCTGACTGAACCTCTCCTGTTTTTTCAAACAAACCCAAGTTATTTTTACCTAGCCTATCAAGAAAAGCTCAAGTAGAGTGTATAAATTCTTCTAGAGACGGCTTGGAAGCTCGGAAGTATATTTTTAATTAACTTTCCTCCCGACGTTCACAGTTGATAGAATTATAAAAGACGGAGTTTGTCTTTTGTCTTCCTTTTTTTTCCATCTGAAAGTATCGGGTTGCGTCTGGGTTTGTTGTCTCAAGATTTGCTGAAAGTTGTTCCGAGTTAATAAGTTGAAGAATTTCATAATTAAAATTAACGTAACGGAGTTATGATAAACTTCAATAAGAAGTGGGAATTTAAATTTGTCGAGTAATTAACCTATTTTAAACAAAGTTTTACTTTGTGTTTATCTATAGTAAAGCTGAACGAATATAATTTCACGTCTAAAGTTGTATTTTCTTTTACTGGACAGTGTGATAATCGGGAATAATAATATTTTTAAAGAATTGATCGTTGCATTTTCTGAAGGTTTTTTGATGCTATCAAAACTAAAATTTTCGTGAGTTTAATAAATTTATATTCACTTTTATGTGGGTTTGATTTATTTAATACTTGCTATTTATATAAAACAAATAAGAGATATTTAAAACAAATGTTTGTGGATTGAGTTTTTATTAAAGTTTTGAAAGAACTAACACTTGCCACTCCACCACCAGTACCTCGTAGATGGCACCGCCTTGCTACGCGTCACGGATGTAAGGGACCTGGGGGTGCGCTTCACAGCGGACCTAACATTCCGGGAGCACATTTTGAGTGTCTGTAAAAAGGCCTATAGACAATTAGGTTTCATGCTGAGGCAAGCAAAAGCCTTTACTAACTTTGCTGCGCTACGTGCCTTGTACAAAGCCTTAGTTAAAAGTAAATTGGAATGTAACGCAGTTATCTGGAGTCCACATGAGACTAAATATAGCCTCATGTTGGAACGCATACAGAATAAATTTGTTAGATTTATGTATTTTAAATTATTTGGGGTATACCCTTTTTACCCGCTGATGTATCCGACCCTGTTCGTTCTGGGGATAGTCGGGTACAATCAGCTTGCGGTACGGCGCGAACTCACGCTGGCCACTTACATGGTACGGTTGCTGCGTGGCGCACTGTGCAACCCGGGCGTATTGCGGGCCATAGCGCTGTGCGTGCCGGACCGCTACGTGCACCGGCGACGCCGCCCGCCGTTGCTGGCCGTGCCAAGTGCGCGCACCAACCTGATGCATGAGGCACCGAGCACGCGCGCCCTTCGCGCTCTCAACCGGGTCTCAGAGACAATTGATATTTTTTATTGTTCTCTGACCGAGTTCACAAGGGCTACTCTCTGTATTTTGTGTTATAATTAAGTTTTTCTGTATATTGTGTAGATTTATTATAGATTGTCTAGTAGATAAATTATTATGTAAATATTTCGTGTGTATTTTTTTTTTTCTCATTGTTCCTTTTTGTTTGATATTTTTTATATGATATAATATTACTTGTAGTGGATTTAAGTTGCATTATCGTATTAGGCTAGCCTGTAAGGATGATGTACCTGTTTATATAATAATAAATAAATAAATAAATAAAAACATTTAAGTTCTGTTACACTACTTCCTGCCCAGAACTAAGATTTCTAGCAAAACCGTCTTCGACGTGGGTTCGGACGGGAACTTGATGAAAATGGACACCAGGTTGATTGAACACTTTAAACTTTAATTTTTTGCAAACATTTTACAAACTGAACAACACAAGCCTCCCAAGACACGAAAAGAGCCAAACGGAAACGGAAGTTGGTGGTCATAAGCAATTAGATAAGGGACCATAGAGTATTTTAGGCTAGTTTCAGATTTACGGATTTACATATTTTACACTTTAGTTGGAAATCTGAGACTAAAATTAAAAATCATGAATCCGAAACTATGAAGAAGTTATTATTTTTTATCGGTTGACCACAATCTTCCAATAAACATATTATTTAAAGCACTATTACATTTTTGTTGACAATACTTGTAACTACCTTGTTATTTATATAAAAGCCGTCAACAATGTCTTCCCAGCTTTCCCAAGCACAAGAACAATACTCCAGGAAGTGAAAGCATTATCCTCTATACACGTCAGCCGCAGCCACACTGTTGGAGCAGGTGGATCCAGGGACAATAGCTTGTAATAATCGGATGCTTCTTGTGAAGAGATACGTCGGTTCATGAAGTGATCGTTAACTTAATTATGCATAACTACCCTTTTGCCCACGGACCCGCCTGCGCTGAAACATTAACAAACTTGAGGACTCGGTATCACGCCTTCATACATTTGAATTTTGAAAAACCCTATTTAGAGATGCCAGTGTCGTTTTAGGAGTTTGCTTGTTGAATTTCGAGTTTATAAGATCTGTAGTGTTGGGCATTTCGTGTGGAGTGAATGAGTGGTATTTTGTATATTACCAACCTTTCGTACACGGCTCCACCCGCACCGAAGGAATTACCCACTTGAACACAAAGTCATCAAATGTGTGATGCAAGAGACCTACATGTGGAAGTGCCATACTTCAAGTTTGTATGCTCTATAATTGTTGTGATAAAAAAACACTTGTAACAATGTTTGATAAATTCCACCAAGTGCCGACAATCTCAACTATCAACTTCCTATGCTCTATAAATTGGGAGATTACACTGCTGAGTCAGTGTGTATGTGGTATTTCAGTTTTGAGATATAAGAGTGATTTTTTTCGGTTTTATTATAGACACGCCCTCTATGTGTATTCGTAGCTAATAAAAATAAATAATAAAAAATACCAAGAAACACAAATGCCGTAATAGAGATTTATTTTGATTTCAGTTCAGTCGGTGACATACAAAACAACACGTATCCAATATAGTCCCCCGACTGCACTGAAATCCGAATTACCTCTAAAGTCTAAATTTCATATTTTTCCAGTGTTAAAGTGCCTTTCCTAAATTATACACCCTTTAAATTTGCACTAAAAATAAGTTAACAAATGACATCGTCAGCTCGTCTTAGAATATTAAAAAAATGTCATCTAGAAGCAGAGCTAATCACACTAATATTATAAATGCGAAAGTTTGTGTGTGTGTATGTTTGTTACTCTTTCACGCTGAAATGGCTGGACGAATTTAAATGAAATTTAAAATGTATTTAGCTTATACCCTAACTTAACACATAGACTACTTTTTATTCCGGAAAAAAGCATGTCGTTAAACCGAATAACACGCGGGCGGAGCCGCGGGAAAAAGCTAGTAAATAATAAAAAACCGGCCAAGTACGTGTCGGACCACGCGAAATGTAGGGTTCCATAACTGCCATAACTTTCCTAACGGTACATTTTATAATTTGGTCTACTAAGACAGACCGCGCCTTTCTAGTACTAATATTCTCTGAGCTAAAACGCGTACAGAAGGACAGATGGACATGGCGAAACTATAAGGGTTCTTTTTCGGACTACGGAACCCTAAAAACGCTGGTTTCGTTATGTTTCGATGGTCGTTATGCCCACAGCTAAGATAAAGCTATTTTAAGCTGAAAGGAGACGTCGTAGATTTCAGTTCTGATTGATGAAAAATGCGGTACTCAATCTGACCTTATATGCAGCCTTAAGGCCTTGCCTATGGTGCACGATAATCTTACTGAATGATTTTGAACTTCAGTATGTTGTCAGAAAGTCTTAATTATATCAAAATCAGTGAATTTTTGAGGTTTTTCTGGATTTCATACGAAAAAGTATTTGATGTAGGAGTTTTTTCACCTGACATCGGGAAATTAACCATGTTTTCTTGTTAAAGCAGTATTTTCAGACATAAAACTCAAGCCGCTTAGACATAAAACGAGTTTATAATTTTAAAAGGCATCATTTTCTAAATCTATCGAGTTAAATGTGTCCAATTAGGTAACCGAACTGAAAGACAAAGGTCTGAAAAAACACGTGTTTTGGTTTTACATTGATCAGATAAGTAGTTGACTCAGCATATTAAAACAAAAACCGTTGAAAGACCAACGGCGAGCCTTTAATAAGTTATGGTGAAATTAGGAAAAATACCCACTGAACTCTGAAAACAAAACACTCTTTTTTGAGGTCAGTCGTGTAAGGTTAACAAGTAAAGGTTTTTCAAATAATTTTCTTACGAAATTTAAGGTTGCAACCACACTTTTTAAAATTTAAACCACCATACAACAAGCGTATTTTTTATAGATATTGAAAATAAAAATATGGATAAAGTTTGTCACTGAAACCTCGAAAATAGAAAACAATATCAATTTTAAATTGTTTGTATTTCACCCTGTTTTAGTGTAAAACAAAAAGCTTAAATTTAAGGAAAAGGAGAATTTATTCTTTTTCTGTGGTTTTTTTTTTGGAGTACCGTACCCAAAGGGTGCTAAACCTGTGATGAAATTTCCGCTGTTTGTCTGTTCGTACGTTAATTCGTGCGTACGTCGAGGGGTCTGCAGATTCAGTCGTAATAGGTGTAGTTGAAACCTAAGGGAATAGGAAAAACCTCGAAAAAGTATTTTTTTTCACGTTTCTTGTTTCAGCTCTATCTTAAAGATAATATGGTAATACACACGAGTTTAAAATTTTATTATATTATAGTACATACTCTAAAGTAAAACAAAAACTACATGATGAACAAAACACCTGTACTCGTTTCACAATACTGTAATATGTTAATCCCAACCGGTTTCGGTATTACACCATTATCAAGGGTTTTAATCATGTTGTTATCGAAGTTTCACCAAGTGCCAACAATCGCAAGTATTAATCATGAAACAAAAACTAATAAAAATGGGTTTTGTAGTCAGTGGGTGCCGGATTGGGTGTCAGCACCATTTTAGCGGCTTGTTTATCGTGGCATTGATGTTGCCATGGTATCTGTATCTTTGTTATTTACCATAATTCTTACCAGTATTGTGTGACCATACGGAACCCTTTGTGTCCTTTGTGCGTGAGTCCAGCTTGCAATAGGCCAATATTTTTGCTTTCAAGTGTGATGTGCATATAATTTTTGAAAAGTGTTTTTTTTTTATAAATCTTTAATTCATACCAAAATTATGAAAAAAATACTTCATTTCTTTTGAGCTACAGAGAACCCATTGACAGGGTACTCCGTAGAAATACCTACAGAAAAAAAAAGAAAATATATATAAACTGTCTTTTTGCCTTAAATGAGACATGTACATATATACACACTAATCACTCAACACTTACTCACAACTATTCTTCATTGGCACTATTTATTATAAATAATAATAAATAAATTTGTTTATTGTGCAAAACTTACATACTAATTACATCAGTGGATGGGGCATCCTTTTAAGTACGAAGTACCTGTGCCAGGATACCCCGCTCTTCCATATAATAGGTGTTCTTCTTGTGCAACAAAATATATATATATGTATAAGTTACTGTTAAACAAAAACAGCAATAAAACTAAAAACAGCAATTAAAAAAATAAATAAAACAAAACTTAGGTATAAGTATGTTTAGATTGTGAGGGGGATAGGTTGGGTGCATGTTTACATATATACATAGATAGCTTTATAACATAATTCTATTAGTACTTTTATACATAAATAATGTAATAAATAAATAAAATAAATAAATTAAATTTAGATAAATAGAAGCCCAAATTATTTAAATAAATAGTTAATAAATTATATCTTATAAAAGTGCTCACACAATAACCTTTAGCAGCTCCTCCACTTCTTCATAATTCAAGGTCAATAACCACTCGGTGACTTTCTTTTTGCAATCAAATAATAGTAGTGGGTAGATGTTAAGTAGCTTGTTTACTTTATTGTAAATGTAAACAGATTGTTTTTTAAATTGATGCATTGCAAACTTTGTTTTAACACTGTATGAGTCAACGATATCTTTTCTTCTTTTGTTCGTGGGATAGTAAGACAGTGACTTATGCTTTTGCATCAGTAAGTTCAATAAGTACAACTTTCTTACGGTTAGTAATTTCGTAAAACAGTACAGTTCTTGAGTAGGAAATCTATATGGTTTAAAGTGCATAACCTTTAGTAGGGATCTCTGAGCTCGCTCTAATTCAAGAAACTTTAATTTTGTAGCACCCCCCCCAGATGTAGATGCAGTATGTTAGGATAGATTGCCCCAGGGCTATGTAGATTTGATTTAGTAGATCACGATTGGCGACATGTCTTAATGTTTTAAATGTATAAATGAGTTTTCTTGTTCTACTGGTTGTTAGTTCAAGATGTTGGTGCCAAGATAATCGCTGATCTATTATTATTCCAAGGTATTTAGTGTAGGCTACTTTCCCTATTGATGGACAGTTACAATCATTATGTAAGTATTTACAACTGTGGATTTTAAGGCCAGACTTTTTAGGTTGTGAGCTTTTATTTATACCAAAACAGATATAATTGGTTTTTGAGGTGTTTAAGGTTAATAGGTTTTGTTTGAGCCAGGTATCAACTTTAGCCAATCCAGCCCCAGCTTCACTATGCACAGATTCCCACGTCTCACCAGTAAAAACCACAGCTGTGTCATCAGCATAAGAGAATATGTGACCTTGATTAATTTTATAGTTACACAAGTCATTTATATATATTAGGAATAATGTAGGACCTAGGACACTCCCTTGTGGTACTCCATAGGTTACGTGTAGGTCTTCACTAATATATTCTCCTATTTTAGTTCTTTGTTTGCGGCTACACAAATATACTTTATTGATAATTTTAAATAACATTTATAACTGTAATTGCTGTGGATTTTTGTTTAAAAATAAAATAATATAAAATAGTAATATCAGTTTATTACTCGTAGTTTCTTAAAGCTTCAGTGGAAATTATTGTAGCTTTTCCACATCAAAGGCATTTAATATTACTTAAAGCTCATTAATATAATACTGTAATACTTATTATTATTATTGGTATATATTTTGGGAAATATTATAAACAAAGGACCTTAACTCATAAAACAGAAAGCAAAAGTAAAATAACATGCTTTTAGAAAATTGTGTATACTTACAGAAATAATTTTTTTTATAAACTCCGAGATGTAAATGTTAAATAAAAATGTGATCATCTAAATTCAGGGCATGTCAAAGGTTAATTTAATATAAGATAAGTGTCTAGTCTTTGGACAGATAAATAAAATCCTGGAAAAAATATAATTTGATCTCTTATAATTTGTAAGTAAGATAGACTCAACTTAAATAGGAATATAGCAAATAAATTTATTTATCAATTTTACATCGTCAAAGGAAGCTAGAACAATAAATAAGTAAAATTATTTTACTTGAAAAAATGGCAAAATGCGTAATTTCTGGGCTCTATTTACAATCTTGGGACAGAATTTTAATAAGATAATGGTACCCCGCATTGCTGGCTTAGCACAGTTTGGGGACCCTTGGCAGCTTTGTGTTTTATTTATGTGCATGTACATTTATAATTATTGTCGTTTTAATTTACGTCTTTTGTTATGTCTTTCATGCAATAAAGTGATTTTGTATTTTGTATTAGTTGTACTTCGTAGTTAGACCATACTTTATAAAAACTTTTCAAATGTTGTCATTCTTTATGAAATGTTCGTTTATAGAAAAAGAAAACTTATAAAATAAAGAAACTGTAATCGATTAGTCATCGCACTGCATTAAAATAGTAGCTTGTAAAACTAGCACATAAAGAGGTTATTAAAACACGAGTGTGAGTGTGAGTTTAAAAGCGAGCCGTATCCAAAATTTTTAAAAGTATCACACGATTGTTTCATGGTTATGTGCAATAGTTACCTACTTATTTTTAAATTCATAAAATCTTTTCTTGATTTCGCTGTTTTAAAATTGTTTGTTATTTTCGTTGCTCAGTATAACTCGATCACTGTTGTAAGATACTGTTGCCCAAAATAAAACTTTTAACCAATAGAAACAGAGTAAATATGAAATTAATAACCTATCTAAATTACAGCGCAAAAATCCATCAGTCTACCGCGCACGCATGTGAGGTTCGGTTCGGTCACAAGGTTTCAAAGCGGTAAGGTCTTGCATCGTCATGAAATCTTTTTGGTCGGGGCGAGCGCAAATTGTACGTAATTTCTGACAGTAGTGATCGAGTCATCCCGGGCAACGATTATGAAACTGGTACATAAAAAGTTTATTAAAAACACGACTGTCAGTAAAAATTGAGCGGTAGGCCGTCTTTTAATACCTAGTTATGTATAGTTTCATACACTACTTTATCTAAACTCATGCCTACTAGCCTGTTTTCATATTTTTTGTAATTTTATCGTTAGCCATTTTTGATTATTCTTGTAAAAGTTTGTCCTAAAAGTGTTCGTAATTTCCGTCGTTATTTTCAGAATGTCAGGTGGAGTAAATATCATTATCATCCCTGCTGTCAGTAATTTTAGGGCAAAATAATTATTTTGACACCAAAAACCACAGTAAGCAATAAATAAATTTCCTCGAAAACTGTGGCGCATACGGTCCATTGACAGACCGAGTCCAACGCGCCGTAAGCCATAGACAATACTTGGCCAAAAATAAATTTGAACTGAAACCTGGTATTTGATATTAAACCTCGGACATGGCTGCATGGGCTGAGTTCCCTTTTCCTTCCTAGTTAGTATCACATGTACTGTAATCTCAGAAAAAGCTATTTTATAGCATTATGTTGTTCGGACACCTATACCATATTTTTTTTTGTTTTAGAGACGTTAATGAAAGATATTTTTCATTATGCCAGTAGTTTTGAGTTCGTAATGAGGATTAGAATACGAGGTAAGTTAAAAGTTTAACTAAATTCCACCAAGACTTCATGGATTTTAAGATATAGGTAACCATTTTATGAGTAAAGCAAATTATTTTATGAAACTACATATTTGTAGGTATTAAAACACTCGTTTGATACTTTGACAAACTCACCTATGGCTCGGTTTTTAAATCACACTAGTGTTTTAATAATCTCTTTTTGTACCCGCTTCAGAAACTATTTATTCTCAACCTTTAAACTATAAAGCTTCCGGGAAACTTAAAAAAAAAATACTGTCAAAGAATATGAGACTATATTTTACTATCGATTATAACCGTAGAATCGAGAGTCTGTACTCTGGGTACTCATACAATACTTGGAAATATCTATATTGTCGTAATCATAAACAGTCTCATTTAATCCCCAATCCAAGCACAGAGTTGCTGTTCGCTAACCCCAGAGACGAAGCCAGGAGCGACGCACAATGCAGGGTCCCACAGGGCGGCATTATCTGCTGTACACGTCACGGGCAGGGCCGTATTGTAGGAACAATGGTGGCTCTAACTGCTTATGCAGTGCAATAACCAGGCTTGTCTTATCTACGAGTAAGATGTGAATCGGTACTAAATTTTGTAGTTACATAAGTAATATTTTCTGCAATTGTGACACAACGAAAGCCATTGGAAATGAAAATGAAAATTTTCTTGTATTCATAATTAGTGCAATTTATTAGTGTTATTTTAGTTCAGCTTAGCAAAATAAAAATGTAATAAGCTACCTTTATGAAATGAAATTAAATAATTACTTTATTTTTGCAATGTAGGTACATTAGTACACTTATCTCAAAAAATAATGTTATATTATTAAGTACCATTACATACTGTAAAGACCTTTCAGAAAATACTTCATCCTGGCGAGCTATTTAAAAGTGTCCAGGAAATCTGAATAACTGTCCAGGAAGTTCCTATGAAAATTCATTACATACCGTATGTTTTATTTTTAAAACTATCCGTGTCTATGTTTTTAAGAGACTAGGGAGTTTGGTGATCATCCGGTTTTAAGCAGCCATTTTAAAAAGAAAAATAAAATTAATTACCTACAATTTCAAGTTTAGAATGTAGAAATGTTTGCTATATTTTATAATTGCAAAATAACAACAAAAAGATAAATTTTTATAGGTATATTTAATACCATTGAATACTTAAAATTTAACCTCAATGAGCGTTTTTCTTAGTTCTTAGCATTCCCCTAGATGGCGTTGTCCATGAAAAAGGCTGCATGGCGGTAAATACTTTTGCCCAGCTGGCAACATTAAAAAAGGGCAATAATAAAATAAGTTTCGTAATTTATGTTGCTTCATATTTTAGTTGAAAGTGTTTTGTGCAAATAAATTACAGGATGAGTTCAGAGGAGGGCTCTGATATAGATTGTACTCCACTAATGCTTTGCTGAAGAAATCAACAACAATAAACGTGACTAATTGCCCAAATATGAGCAAGCAAGCAACTTTTAATATTAGGTACCTAGTAAGTTTAGTTTTAGTTTTAGTTATTGTATATATTTTGCATGCTATAATAGGCAGAACACGGCAGAGCAATGATCTTATTATATAACTTACCTTACCTGTGCTTCAGCAAATAAAGATATTTGATTTGATTTAATTTGATTTGATTTTATACTAGCTTTAGCCCGCGGTTTCACCCGCGTTGGATTAGTTTTTGTGTACTCCTATAAAATCAGTCAATATTATTCGGACTGTTACCTACAGTAAACACAGCTGGTGAAATGTGTGTGTTATGCGCCTCTGTTTCCCATTTTGTGTGTCTCTTTTATAGTTTTTCCATGGGAACAAAGGGAAAAAATTGTTTTTGTCCTATTTAAAGTCTTGAACTATATTTATGCAAAATTTCAGCCTAATCGGTTTCGTAAGCATGGCGTGAAAGGGTGACACATCACGTTTCTATAGAAATTTGAAAGCTCATTTTCATCCCATGGGAACTGATATATGGGATAAAAAGTAGCCTATGTCCTATTCCAAGTTTGGAAATATTTTCATGTAAAATCTCAGCCCAATCGGTTCAGTAGTTACGACGTGAAAGAGTAACAAACATACATCCATCCATCCATACATACATCCATACATCCAAACTTTCGCATTTATAATATTAGTGGAATTAGTACTCGTCATCATGAAAAGCATGAGAATGTCTCATTTTATTTTTGAGAAAAGCACTATACTTGCTTCGACCATTAATTGGCAATCCTGACCTCGTATATAAAAGTCTTCGTCCTCTGGTCTTCTCAGTACTGTACTATATCGCACGTTAGGGTATAATTAAATAAGTAAAATAATTTTTTCATTAGCCAACTGATAGAATATAAATTATTCATAAAACTTACCTAATTTTAAAAGGGTAAAACTAACCTAAAATCCCCGTAAAACCAGAAATAAAAATAAACTAAACTAAATGAAAAATCCTATCTAAATCGCCATCGTCATGTGGAAGGTTACCTAGAAGGCTGGCAGCGTTTGCTCTTTGAATGGCCAAAATAATTAAATTTAAAAGAAGAAAATACAATATAAAATTAGGTTTTGGGTTGACTTATACTTAATAAGTTAATACACGTACATACACTACATTAAAGGTATATTTAATGTAAACAATAATATATATACTAAATGATAATGATAGCTACCCTTATATTAAATACTAATACGTTACAAAATATAAATATTTAAGCCTGACTCCTCCTTATTTTTCTACAACTAAAAGATCGGGTATCCCAGTACAAGTATTATTATGTACTTAAAATGATTTCAACTAACTTTACTACATACGCAAGTTAAGAACATAAGCAAATTTAAATTTCTTTTTTTTTTCATTTGAGCCTTTGGCACACGAATACATGTTTACGAAATCAAGGAAGTGAGAACGAATAAAGTATGCACGTTTATCTCACAGTTTTCCTTCACCATTGCATGGGGTAAGTAAACAAATAAATACTATGCCGCGAATTCAGAAAAAAATGATTTGTGTGTGCTTGACCAGGCGGGATTTGAACCTGACTCTCAAAATTTATATTTTAATATTACAATTTTATACTTTCTAATTTAAGAGGTATTTTGTTATAGCCTTTTGGGAGCTTAATTATTTGCAATTATTGCATAGTATATATAAAGCCGGAGGTCAGGTAAAGGCCAAAAAAAGTCAAAAATAGGTGCGATGACGAGCGTAGCGAAGAGGAGCGTGTTAAGTTGACATGTTAATAAACATTGGGCGCTGAGCGAAGCGGAGCGGAGGGAGGCGACCCAAGAAGTTTTGTATAAGGTTACCCGGGTAAACCTAGGTTTACCCTATCATCTCGTATTATCCGTAACATATAAGTATCAGGATTAAACAGAAATTTCTCGTCCAAAAAATCCGATACAGAATATTTTTTATTTTAGCAAGAGTCGCAAATATGTGGCGGCGTATGTGTGTGACGGGAGATGGCGGCGGCGGACAATGACGTCGGTCGCAGGTTCGTTCCCGGCGAACAATGTTCATCCCGGACAAGGAATGAATACAACGTTGGTTAATTAATTATTATTATTTATCATTGTGGTTAAATTGGCTTTTTCTGTCTCTGATTCTTTTATTTATTAGTTAATTATCTTCACAGTTACATATCTACCTGTATATAAAATAGTCCGACTGACTGATCTATCAACCCTTAGACCAAACGGCTGGACCTAAGAACATGAAACTGTAGGTATTTTATATGACGTAGACATCTGCTAGGAAAGGATTTTGAGAAATTCCCAAGGGACTGTGAGAAACGGGAGCCACGCAAGCAGTGCTGCAAGGCAACCGCTAGTTATTTAAAAATATTATTCCCCATTGTAATTGTAACATAGTGATAAAACGACCTTATAACGTCATCTCCGTTATTTTAAACTGAATTTATTTGACGATAAAGTCGATGTGTTGTTTTATGCCGACTATAAAATTGTTACAACAGTAGTTAATTACAGGTTATTTCGAATTAAAGTAATGCTGATTTTGTGGTTGATTTTTAGGGTTCCGTACCCAACGGGTAACCTACGGGACCCTATTACTAAGACTCCGCTGTCCGTCTGTCACCAGGCCGTATCTTATGAACCGTGATGAAGGTATGGAACCCTTCGTGCGCGAGTCCGACTCGCACTTGGCTGGTTTTTAAATATTCGTTGCCTATACCTATAATGGAGCTTCCAAAATTTCATACTTAGAAGAAAATAATAATGTTTCGGAATATTTCACAGCCAAAAGACTAACAAGACGAGAATGCTTCGTTTCGAGGCGAAACATGTGTCGATACATTTTATTTCATGTTATTCGTTGAGTGTGCATGCGTGCTGCTATGAGAGAGAACAGGTGATGCGCGAGTCTTCATTTTGAAACATTAAAACATTATCTGTAAATACGCTTTTTATTTAGTTTGATATGATATATATACAAATTAACTTTGAATATATATTAATAATAGGATATGTTAAACTTTAAATACTTTTCGGTAGTTAGTAGACCAAAAAAAATTAATTTTAACGTATAATTTTAACTTTAAATAACTTAATATAATTTTAAATGTTTATAAATAAATGAATACCTGAAACATGATATATATAGGTAGTACTGTCATGATCCACTAAGGAAGGAAACATAAATAATAAATAGATAGATACCAGCGGCGACCGGCGGGCTGGCTCTTATCTGGGCCAGCGTATAAGCCTTACCATAAAGAGGTAACGTGGCCAGTATTTTAGGCCCTCTCCCGCAGGGCAGTGATTTGTGTTTTTTTTTAGGATTTATAGTTAATTTATTGTTAGAACTTTATATTTTAATAATTGAAAGAAAATATTTTTAAAATACAATTTATATTGTAACTATCGTATTATACAAATAATATTTAATGGTAAAAACAGAATAAATTAAAATAACATGACTTAAATAAAATTAAACTTAAATAAACAATCTAAAATCTTAAAATTACCTAAAACGTACAAAAAAAAGAAAAAATTATGCTAAATAAAATATTTTCTCTAAATCACCGCCGTCGATCGGCAGGGTCCCTAAAAGGCTGGAAGCATTCCCCCGTTGAATGGCTAGGCTAATATGCTGCCCGAGGTATACCCCAGCCATTGGTTCTCCCGAAACATCGACCAGCCGCGAAGATATTTCTTTGAAAATTATCTTCGCGGCTGGACCCCACGGTCCTAAGGTTTCTACTCCAAAAGGCGCAAATATATAGTCCGAACTTAGATCTGCATACTTGCACCTCTTGGAGCTTTATAAGTATAAAATGAATGTGGTTTATATATGGTGGCGGTAATAGATAAATACCAATTAGGCTTTTCTAGCACAGTTGTGTTTATGTATTACTTTATAAATAATCCTGCACAAAAAAACTTTAGTGCGCGTTTATAGCTGCTGTGCGAGACAACTTACAAATAAATGCATAAAATAACATAACTGTGCTAGAAAAGCCTGACTGGGATTTAACTATTGTTGCATAGTGCTTTTATTACCTACATTTATTTAACACTTTTTCAAAAATAAGAAGAGCAATTACATTCTATACGTTTTAGAACGTGGATCGTCCCAACCACCCTAAAGAAATGAGGAAGCAAAAGCAGTCACATCTTATATGAACAAGAAAAGTAAAAAAAACAATACATTGTACGGAGGTGTTGTTCGAGCTTGTCACAAACCTGGGTTCTTTTATGTAAATTATTCGTGCAGTTTCCACGTTTAAGATATGAAAACTCATGAGCGTACAAATTAATTCGCAAGATGTGTTAAGACTTGTGCTATGACTTGGATGACTCAGCTGTTAGAGCAACCGCCAGGTAAGGTCCCAGGTATGAACCCCGGCTTAGAGCTCAACACAGTTTTAGTTTCCCTCTACATAAATTAATTTAAAAGAAAAATTAAACCCTATTCCGACGAGAAGTAGCCATTATTACACTCCTCTAACATTTGCATTGTTACCATTTTTTTATATGTTCATAAAAGTATTCATCTCTTTCTGAGTTCATTGCATACTGCATTTTCAAACATTACCATCTTTATTTATGATTCTATGGTACAAGATAATTTTCACCTTAGATATTTTTGTGTTCCAATACAGTTGGACAGATAAATATAGTATTTCCGGGATGTGTTTTTAATTTATGGTACCTTTTAAAACTTTTTAAATAATTTAGTACCTTCTTATAAACCAAAAGAAAAAAATATAAATTTATAGTTTGGTTTCATTATACTTTTATTTCATGTACTTATAAAATATTAAAATAGATAGGCTGATCATAAAATTATACATACAAAATACAATAATACGTATCTTACCTTTGAATTCAAACCGAAAAAGGGCCGCACTTTCCACAATAACCGAAAAGATCCTTCGACAGAACCACAAATCACATTTGACAACTCAAACAAACAAATCCATTCGGCAAACAAACTCAATATTCATAAGAATCCAAAGTCCAATTCAATATTCAAAACTTTCGCAAACTTTTCGCGACGGTAAAAATGCGAATAGGCAAAGGTAGTACGTTATACAGCCGCGAGAAATAGCGAGGCACTGACGCGGTGTTGAACAGCCAATCTTCGTCCCACAAAAACTACAATGCTCTGCGAATTTAAACCATATCAGTCTTCAAATACGGATAAATATAGAATGGTGTGAGGTGCAATGCGACTAAGGAGCAGAGTAGTAATAAACGAGCGTCGCGCATGCGTCGTCGGTCGTTCAACCCTTGCACTGGATGCTGCATTTACCTCCTTGTATTAAAGGGCCCGGCGTAACTGTGACGGTTAGATATTCACATATGATGCACAAAGATAAGTCTCTCGGGAAAATAACGGGGTCATTATAAATACCTACCTTAATGAATGGCTTGTTGGTTGTCATGCATAGTCAATTTGCAAAAACATGATTGTTATTTGTTTGTTGTGCAAACCTGATGCCTACAATTTGAAAGTAGCTGTCTATACTATATAAACTGTACTATTTTCACCTTAATCTAACTAAATTTAAAAATTCTATATCAACCGAGCAAAAACTGAATGAATAATTATTTAGGTGTCGTTATTCATTCATTCATCACTGTATAATTTTAAGTTTTTAATCATATATTCTCATATTTATTTTAAGTTGCTACCTTTTTGCTTAATATACTTCTATCTGTGGAAACTTTACTGGTCTATTTTGTACTATGTGTTTCCGTAACATAAATAATAAAAAAATGATTCCATTAGGTTTTTATTTCATTTTAAGTGTATGACAACAAAAGATTACCTTATAAATTTTATTTACTATTTCTTATAACTAGCCAAAAGTAAATTTTTGAAGTAAAATTAATAAAAGTTTTAACTTTTGATAACATAATGCATGCGCTTGGGTTGTAGACTTAAAAGATTGCTACGATTTCGTGCGGAGTTTTATTAGCAGCTACGCCGTAGACGTTAGCCGTACCACGCCACGCCACCGCACATTCCGGTGTTGCTACGACGTTATTTGTGCAGTTGCCGACTTTTTATTTATGATATGAGGGGCAAGTATAACCTGTAGAGTCCTTTAGAAACCAGCCTTGTAAGTTACACTACTCTAGGAATGGGTTATACAAATTTTTTTAAGTCTCGCCATAAACCTTTGAAGCATCTTGTAGAATTATTACATATTTTTTTATAGTAATTTGTTTTTATATCACGCTTGACATGGTGTGGGGTTTGAGATTTACTTTTCTGGAAAATTTCAATAGCTATATGGTTCCATGCGATTTTAAATCCTCAAGTGTCAAAATATAAATTGACTTTCGCTTATATAACCAAATTGATACAAGACTCAATAAGTAGTCAGGACCGAGGTTCAATGACCTTGTTTGCGAAATACGAAAACTATTTTTTTGTGTTTCTGTACTACTTCAAGAACAACCTCATTTAGTATAGGAAGTCTAAATATTATTTTGCGAATTTCACAGTAAGAGTTAATTAACTTTGGTGCAGACCACTTACCGAGTCTCCGGTATGAATTTGGCTACAAAATACAAAATTCACGTTATGTATAATAAATTATTTCTAATTAATTCGCATTAGATTTAAAGATGACGTGTCGATCTGAACAACTGAGAATAAATAAACTTATGACAATGATCAAGTTTCGAATTATAATTGCTTGAAAAGAAAAAAAGAATACTAAAAATGCAGTTTTCATCACTATTAGTTAGACTATTTCATAATTTTTCAACAAGTAGTAAGTTAACAAATTCCGTCACAGTTAAACAAGTGGTAAGTTTACAAATTCAGACATAGTTCAACAAGTGCTAAGTCAACAAATTCCTACACTGTTCAACGAGTGGTATGTTAACGAATTCCGTCACTGAAACAAGTGGTAAGTTAAAATGAATCGAAATGCGAAATCATTATAAATTTTTTGAATTTACCTAAAACCAGAAAAACACATTCGGCTACACCTAGAGTAAGAAATCGTAAATTCATTACGTTTTTTAGGGGTTTATTTGTAAAGATATAGATCAAATTTACCGATTTTCAGTTCTAATTCAGCATAGATCTAGATAATTTCAATGGACTCAGCCAAAAATATTATAAAAAGATTCCATTGACACCTCATAAAATTGCATTTGCGTTTGTATGTATGTTTGTGCGTGATAGCTGTCCTGTAAGTCAATATTTCCAAACAGTATTTTTAAATTCAGTGAGTGTGGTAAATAAAATAATGTTGTACAACAGGAATGAAATTTAAGACTGGGTTGTCTCCGATGCGGGTGTTTAACTTAAAATTATAATAAAATTAATCATAAATGTGTTACAACGATCCGGTTACAACAGAGGGTAAAAAAGGTAGAAACAAAGAGCTTCTGATTAAACCCTTATGTAAATGTAAGCTATAATTAATTTATCAGTGGTACATAGAAAATTTGACCGATTTATTTCTCAAGTAAATAATTTTATGTTAATTGATAAATTGGTTACTATACAAATCGATTTTAGGTATATTGGAAAAAATGCATGTTAAATTTTTCTAACCTATAATACATTTTTATAAATATATTATTTTTTCTCAAAAATACATTGTAATATTACCATTACATACTGTAAAGACCTATCAGAAAATACTACATCCAGGCGAGCTATTTAAAACTGTCCAGGAAATCTGAATAACTGTCCAGGAAATTCGTATGAAAATCCATTACATACCATACGTTTTCTTTTTAAAACTATCCGTGTCTGTTTTTAAGAGACAAAGGAGTTTGGCGATCATAAGATTTTAAGCAGCCAATAAAAAAAAAGAATTACAATTTCATGTTTAGAATGTAGAAATGTTTGCTATATTTTGTGATAGTTTAATTGATTTTTAGGTATATTTAAAACCTTGAAAGTTAAACTCAATGAGCGTTTTTCTTGTTGTTTTTTTTCTTAGTTCTAAGTATTCCTCTAGAAGGCGTTGTCGATGAAGAAGGCTGCACGGCGGTAAAATACCTTTGCCCAGCTGGCAATAATACAAAAGTTGCGTAAAAGCGGGAATTCATGTCGCTTTATATATTATTTTGATTGAAAGTGTTTTGTGCAAATAAATTATAAAATGAGCTCGGAAGAGGGCTCTGATGTAGCTTGCACTCCACAAATGCTTTGCTGAAGAAATCGATAACAATAAAAATGACTAATTGCCCAAATATGAGCAAGTTACTTTTAATATTACCTAGTAAGTTTATTTTATTGATATTAGTAATTTATATTAATTTTAGATGAAATTTCATATATAGGTTTTATGTTTATATAATAAGTATTTTAGTTTTAAATTTAGTAAGTACCTACTATAAATTTACTCATAGTCATGAAAAACATGAAAATATCTTTTTTTTTAATCACTATATTTGCTTCTTAAAATTGTTTATTAAATTTTTATTATATGTACATTTAATTTACCCGAAGCAGAAGAACGATCAAAAATTTTTCTTTCTGATCTGGTGGAGCCCAAATTTGGTGTGTTTTGAATTTTTTACTTGTTTTTCTACAACAAGTGGCTAAAGTGTAATGATGTATATTTTTACAATCAGCTCATAAAGGTTCATTAATTCGATACCCTCCAGAGTCAGCTGTTTCATAGAAAATAAACATAATTATATTACAACTAGCTTCTGCCCGCGGCTCCGGCCGCGTGTTGTTCAGTTTAACGAGATGCTTTTTTCTGGGATAAAAAGTAATATTATTATAAGTGTGATAATGTACACCCGTTGAAATTATACCGCATCTTATAATAGTTCCGTAATCACGTGACCCTGTTGTACATAGTAAAGACCAACGTTGTTGGTCGCACTAGCAGTATTTAAAGGGAATTTTTTGACAAAAGAAATTTCTCAGGGCTTTATATCCTTTTGAAAAATCAAGAATTGGAGATATTTTGTCCGTTGTTATAATTTACTAACCTGAATATCTATTTAACGAGGCATGTTTTGAACTTTTACAAAGCTTTTCATGGAAATCGTTGTTACGGGGACGGAGAACGTACATTTTTTGTACAGCACCGTAATGGAAATAGAAATGATTACCAAGTTTAAATCGATTTACAAAAGCTGGCTTGAATGGATTAAATAAGTGAATAAAAGTTTCAGCGTGTGTATCACAAACAAGGGGAGGTTCTACCATGGACACCCTGGTCAGCCTAAAACTATCCATTTTTTCACGTCAAGTGTAAGGTTGCTACCACCGTTTATTTTTTGAGAACCTTACAGCTACACTTTCCATTGTTTTAAATGGATAATCGAGCACTTTCTCTAAATAAGGCATAGTTTTCTATCAAAGTACAAAATACCTGCAAAACAATGTTATCTTTATAGATTTTTGTGGTTGGTCGGTTGTCGTGCTGCAATTATTTGGTTGTAATGAGGTGTGGAATCGATAGTGGGCAGTTACTTTTCTTACCAAAATGCTTTTCTTTTTCTGCGAAACCTTATAGTTTTTGTGAAAGTTTAACATGTAAATTGGAAAATATTTGACAACGAAACGCAACTTGCTAATAAAATTGAAGTGAATGACGTATCGAAACGTAAAATTACTCGCACACACGCAATATTACCACATATTGTCAATATTTTTGACGTTTGAGGTCAAAAATCACTGTTTTCTTTACTGCGATATTAACGACGACCCTGGCTATTCTTCTGGACTTTTGTGATTTCGTTTATCAACCGACTTATGCGTGTACTTTGGACCTCTGCTTGCATTTACTACTGACCACTGCGTGTACCCTGGACTTTTATTTTTTGCTGCTTATGATTTGTGTGTCGGTGTGCAAGATGGAAGCGCAGGACAATCAGCAACCATCAACGAGTACTGAATCACGGCGTCGGCCCAGTGATTTTAGTTCTGATGACGATGAAGAAAATGATGTGAAGAGAAACCTTTCCTCAAGTGAAGTGGCCGGGATGTGGAGTTTGGCCAAAATTATCCAGGAATTGGGTACGCGGGAGCAAGGTGTGGCCTTTGCTGAGGACCAAGGTCTCATTAAAAAGCAAAAAGAGTGCCGGATTCATCGTATTCCAACCGAATTAGAAACCGACATCTATACTAGTAGGTTTAAACTATAAAAAAATCGGTGAGTGTAGAAGTGCGACACGGTACTGTAGCGGTGATTAAGCTAGCGAAGCCAGCCTTCTAGCTCGGAGGCGTCGAAACCGTTGCTTTTAGAAAATAATGTAAATATAACCTCAAATTTTACCATATGTAAATAATTTTGTTCTCAAAAATTATATTTTTCCTCACAAAAACCTATACCAGGGGGATACTTAATCCCCCCCATTTCGCCCCCTCCCCTCAAATTAACGCAGCACGATTCAAAAATTTTACCGATTTTTTTAACACAAACGCCTAACTGGTTCCATTCAAAATTCAACTCTAATAAATCTTCGTTAAAAATGGTTCTAGTTCTCATGTCGATATGTATGGTGGCACCTTGTCTTAGTTGATTGAATTTTAATCACAAAGATAACTGCATGACGCCGACACTGTCATCCCAAGATTCAGGATTACTTAAACTAGAGAACAGTGTAACTTTCTTGGTACTTAAATTAAGTAAATTATGTAAAGTATGTTTATGATTCGTAATTAATAGTTTTAGACACTTTTTAGGTAACCTTAGTCAAAAAAGACCCCTATTAGTTTCGCCATGTCCATCCGTCTGTTTGTCTATCTGCGGTTTAGCTCAGAGAGTCTTAAACTAGAGCCAACGAGAGATGGCACCTATGACGTTTAAATGCCTACCAAGTTTCATAATTGTTTATGGGTAAGTGTCACTAAAATAATCCAATACTTCATTGTTGCTGGCAGCGAAAAGTGACATACTACTCGTTTCGATCATCATTTTTCGATTTTATAAAGACTTTATAGCAAAAGTTTCTAATTTTTTCAAAGCTCAAGGGATCATGAGGAATGATAGTGGTTGAATTGTAATCAATAAATAACGGGTTCTATTCTCCTTAATCGTACGGTCCCGTCTGTTTACAAACTATATCTTTTTATGATAAAAAAATTGTAAACCAGTTTTTTAGATTTTATAGCTGGTTTGTTAATTTAAGCAAACGCACATTTGCCATTTGTATTATTATGATGCATGTTGTATGACGTGTCAAATAAATCGATATTTTATTTACTCAAGTCGCTAGTCGCACTTGATTTTTATTTTGGACGAAATTAAAATACACCCCATCTCTAAACGCAGCTGTCATAGGTGCCATCTCTCGTTGGCTCTTTTATAGTACTAGAAAACTGTTATTTGGCTAGGTTATAGTAGTTTACATAAACCATAGTTTACATAAACCATAAACCATAGTTGCTGACTTTCGTTTTAAAAGGTTTTGAATATATCAGGAAACCATAACTTTCTTAAGAAAATTATATTCTGAAGATAATTAAGACAACTATATCGTAAATGTGAATTTATTAGACGTAATATTAGTTTATGTAATGTAATGTTTATGTTTATTTCTTTCAAAAAATGCTATAAGTGCGGTAAGGAGACAATAGCTTACGAGGACGATTTGCAACACGAGCGATAAACGAGTGTTTTAAACGTTACGAGTAAGTCATTGGCCTTATCCACGTGTATCAAACAACGTTTTTCAATACATAATTGTGAGTAAATAAATGAAACGTAAATTAATAGAAGATTGTTGCATCGAGCAGAAAGTCACTTTCGCGAGGTTCATAATTTTTGAACTTCCAAATAAAAAACTGAAGTCGAAATAATCCAAAAATGGTTATTTAGAAAAATAAATAGTTCAATCGTACAGTTATTAAACGTGAGGTTGACGTTTTCATTTGGCACATTTATATTTGTTTGTTTGGAAAATGATGTCACCCGTTTTTCGGTTTTCCAAGTGATGAAATTCTCATAAATTTTTCAATATTTTTTATTTCTTCATGTGTCGTCACTTTTGCTACAAAAACCCATTTTCAAGAAACACAATCAAATTCTCACAAAATATTTATTGCGTTAATTTGCGGCTATTGATCGAGATTTTTTTTTGTTTATGGTTTTAAGTCTATTTAGCCAGTTTTCTTCATTTTAAATTGTTTGCAGGAATAAAACTAGCGCTGATTGGCCTATGAATTATCGGTGCGCTGATAGGGTAGTTCAAAACTAGTTTTCTATAACAATCAAATCGTTTGCTTATAAAACCAGTCAAGAAATTAGTACTCTATTATGAAAAATACTGGCAGCTTTTTTATTTTAAATTGTTTGCGAAAATAAAAATAGCACTGATTTCCCTATGGCTTATTATCATCGGCGCGCTGATAGGGTAATTTAAAACTGTTTTTCTATGTAGGTACGGGTCACTTGGGATTTGCGGCTTTAGAGTCAGCACTAGCACTGAAGTCCAGAAACAATAAATACTGACGCGGGACTTCAGTGGTGGCGCGGCGGGAAAGCATGTATATAAATCCATTTTTGCATTATGTTCAGGGCAATAATGGATTTTCATATATAGTTTTCTGCATAAGATTGCTCTGGAGCAGAATATTGCAGCTTTGTGCACACTAGGCTAGTAATGCTGAAATTAAAGCAAAGTTGGAAGAAAAGAAACAAACAAACAATAAATACCCTAAATGAACTTAACGCGGGCAATTTTTCAAGTTGCCAGCTTGATAGAAATAAACTGCTTTCAGTTTGAAGCGTTCGTAGGCTGCTTTTAGTCATATCATAACATACCTTGCTACTGTCCTGCTATCAGTGGAAGGCAGATGTCGTTCGACGATCAAACTGAGCGCAGCCTACGAACGCATCAAACTGAGCTCATTTCTTTCAAGTCTATCTATGGCACACAAAAAAAACTGGCAACTTCATTTCAATAAATAAAAATAAAACACTAGTATGATAAAGTTTACTATGACAACAGTTTTGATGCATATAAAATAGATATAGATATAAGATACGAGCAATTGCATTGAAAAATATATTTTTTTTAACTGCTCAAAATTTCAAAGCACTCCTACACGTAATATATTAAGTACTTTTAAACTTTGTGTTTTCATTTTGAATTTCATAACTAATTTTGTACCCATTCAAGACTACAAATTATTAAAGGAAATCTCTTCATGTTATTTACTAATGCTGCAACTTCAGTTTTTTTCTTTTTTTACAGTAAAATATTGAAAGGTTTTGTACAAAAAACTATCATAAATAAATGAGTGCCCAGCTGCGGGTTGAACTCACATAAATATAACTTACTTTGTATAATAACTGAAAAATCAGATTGAGGCCGCTAAAATGATGCTGATAGAAATATTTCAATAACCATCAGCGTATGATCATTCATTTCTAAAATTTTGTCAAGTGATGGTGCAGCCTTTCAGGAGTGGCTAACCACCTACTTGGGCTTACTATGAACTGCGGTCAGCCAGTAGACATTCTTCTAATTTTCTACTGAAGGAACAAATATTTACATGGAACTTGTAGCGACTTACTGCAACTTAACTATGACTTTTCGTCACTAATGCTCTGAAAGTAAGTCGTATTTAACTCGAAATGCAGGAGGTAAATTTGATTTACCACCCTAGGGAGTTAAGTAAATTTGAAAATCAAACGAGTGTTCCTTACAGTCTCTAACTATTAGTCAATCACTCGTCTCGCCAAATGACAATGGAAAATATCTTTCTGCCTATTTCCTTTTTATTTTGTTATTCTGTATTTTACATATATATAATAAAGGAAAAATGTGACTTGCGTATGGGTATGGCAAAATATGCTCAATAAAATGTCAAAAAGACGTTTAAGAGTACACAGCAACTAAATTAGTCTTATATTTAAAACAATCACACTGGCCAGTAAGAGACTGCACAAAAAAAAGAAAAAGTCACATGCAAATAAAATGGCGACAGTAAAATTATCTTGTTGAAAATGTTGTTGAAAACATAATTTTATTATTGATTAACGACATATTTCATTGATTGCACGTCGAATTAATTCTTATATCCTGCAAAATATATAATTAGTTATTTTATTATAGGTAGACCCTTGATAATGGTGTAAAACCGAAACCAGTTGGGATAAATATAATTATAGTGAAACAAGTACAGGTGAGGGTAATCATTTTGTTATAATTTTGTAAGTTTTTTATTTCCTCGCATTAGTAATGAAAAGTAAAGTGTTACACACGGGTGTAAGTAAAGTACTTCCCTTGAATAACAATCTACTATTATTCACTTACGATTAAACGGCCTTTTGCGTCGTTTTAGGTACCCTGAAAGGAATAACCGCCTGTTCGTGACGTTCATTGACAAATTAGATTGATTCGGTCTGTTAATGTTCCTCGAACTACGACGTAATTATACTGCTTCGCTCGTACTCATTTCATTTCTGCTCAAATCATTTAATATTTAATAAATATATAGATTGTTCATTTTATCAAGGAGAATATATTCTAAATATTATTATTATAGTGCATTACAAACTAGAAAAGATAAATGAAAGAGTACTCCAAAGCGATGGATTTCGTAATAAATTATAATCTTAGAATTATATTATAATTAAAAGATAAGCAAATTAAGTTCTTTTCGTAGAACCAAAAAAAATACTTGGTTTTCGTGTGGTTTATAAGAAGCTCGTCGGCTTATAAATCTTAAAAATCTGGGCTTGAATCCTGCCAGCAAACCAATAATTTTTCTTGGTTTGAATTCCGACACCAACCCAATGGTTTTTCTGAATTTATGATAGTATTTTATACTAGCTACTTGCAAGACGATGAAGAAATACATGCCTTAAAAGCAGGTATTTTACTCCACGTCTGACGACAGTATCCCTTATCGCATCCTTTTGCGTTGGGACAACCTAACTTATTAACAGTAAACCGTGAGTTAAATGCACGAATATTGGTCTAAACAACTGCAAAACACGGTAATACCTTCGACAAACCCCAGAAAAATGACATCACGACACATTTATAAAAAGCAAGAATACCAATCTCCTCAAAATCATCGCTCATGCGTGCGGTATCCTGGCTGGATTCAGCTACCTGTGAAGATAGAGATATCTTTCAGCCGATGCTAAGCTTGAACGAGCACGAATTAAAGTTATTGAATACTGAATAGATGCTTGTAAGGTCTAACGGATTTAGTACACACAAAATACTAAAGTGGCGCGTCGTTAGCAAGTCATAACTTATAGATAAAGTAATGTAGCCACTTTGTGTAACGCAATCGTCGCTGGACCTCGGTCGAAGTATCGGGTATGTTAATGACATGCCCAGTAAACTAAATCACATGCTCTACTGACCACACTCAACCATTTCCATAAAAAATAGATTTAGTTTTTTTATTAAGTTTAAGTTAAGTTATTAAGATTTTATTTTATATTATATTGTGCCCTTACAGTGTTCATGTTTTGAACTATACCCAATTAAGAAGAACACCATGTGTACTGACAACATGAATGAAATGAACAAAATTACCTAATATGAACGAATGAAAACTTTTGAAATATCGCGTTAAAAATTCACTTCGCCATAGATTAATGAAGAGTAAGTAACAAAAAAATGTTTTTTTCGGGTTGTTTCAAAAGTTTTTCTGTGGAAGTAATTGCGTATAATCACTAGATCATGTGAATAAATATAAATTTTACTCTTTTTGAGCATTGTTCTTTATTTAAACAACAATTAATATTAAAAATTTAATATATTTTCTCAAACATACTGTCAAGACCTGCCAGAAAAAAATTCATCCTGGCGAGCTATTTAAAAGTGTCCAGGAAATCTGAATAACTGTCCGGGAAATTCGTATGAAAATCCATTACATACCGTATGTTCACAGGGTATATTTCATATGTTTTCTTTTTAAAACTATCCGTGTCTATGTTTGAGACTAAGGAGGTTTTTCTCGTTGTTTTTTTTCTTAGTTCTTAGCGTTCCTCTAGATGGCGTTGTCCATGAAGAAGGCTAAAAGGCTGCATGACGGTAAATATCTTTGCCCAGTTGGAAATAATAAAAAAAAGTTGCGTAAAGCGGGAATTTATGTTGCTAAAAATTTTAGTTGAAAGTATTTTGTGCAAATGAATTACAAAATGAGTTCAGAAGCGGGCTCTGATATGGATTGTACTCCACTAATGCTTTTCTGAAGAAATCAATAACAATAAACATGACTAATCACCAAATATGAGCAAGTATTTCCTAGTCAGTTTATTATATTTGATATAACTCATTATCATGAAAAACATGAAAATGTCTCATTTTATTCTTGAGAAAAGCACTATACTTGCTTATTAGCAATCCCGGCCTCGTATATAAAAGTCCTCACCCTACGGACTCGGACTTTTAACTTACTCGTCCAGGATTGCTTATTTCCTGGTCTTAGCAGTAATGTAATATTGCATGTGCTCGATATATTTCGGCCCATAGACAAAAGTACAAAATCAATAAATAAGAAATCGTCAGTATATCACGTGGTATATACTTCCGAGCACATTATTAACATCCGCGTGTTTAAAAAAGTTGGACTATCTAGAAGTAGAGACTTTGTGATTCCGAGTTACGACTTATCCTTATTTAAAAGTCTCTCCGTTATATTCAGTGAGTCACTGATCGTAATATTTTTATAATAGTTAATTTATAAATATAAAAATAATTTTAATCTTTTTGCCAATTTTTCGAAGTCACACATTTTCATTCCGCGAAGACACCTTTTAATGTTTTTGAGGTAATTTTATTACAAAAATACACTCCACAGGTAGTATGTAATGGAGCCAGAGAATCAAACTTCTGTCAGGTTCAGGCCTACCTTAATTACATTGATAAGAGAATCGTTGTATAATAATAATATCTATTGACATTTCTATTAAATATCCCAGCTGTACCAAATAAATTTCTACGGTCCATGTGCTTTCTTCAACTAGTATATTCAATTTGAATATTCAGAATTTATATAAAATATCATCGTTAGCTTTTGCCCGCGGCTCCGTCCACATTTATTCAATCTCTGGCCCGTTTTCGGCTTGGGCGTTAATTTATGAATACCCCATAGCATATGTATTAAAAAAGATCACTACGATCATAACTAAAAAACCGCATCCAAATCCGTTGAGTGATTGTTGATTTAAAATGAAACATACATATAGACAGACAACTCTCTCTCTCTCTGTCTTTGCCTTAATCCCATTTACTTGGGGTCGGCTCTCCTGGTCCGAAGTCTGTAAGTCCTGCAGTCCAAAGTGGTTTCCTGCGTCATATTTTGCTTTTTAAGGTCTCTTTGGACCGTCGTCGTCATCCATGTGGCAGGTGGTCTGCCTGGGCCCTGTCTCGCAACTGGCATTTCTAGGACCTGGCGCACCATATGGTCTTCGGGGCGTCTCATTACGCGGCCATACCACCGCATACGGGTCTCGTAGAGTTTTTCAGAAATAGGTGCCACCTTGAAAGAGCCTCTGATGTGTTCGTTCCTGACTCGGTCCAGAAGTGTGACACCTCCTGCCCAGCGCAGCATGCGCATTTCTGCAACGTGTAGTTGAAACGTCAAGCACATTAAGGTATGTTGTTAGTTATCGCGAGTAAGACCCCAATACAAAGTTAATAATGTGTAAGTAGTTGTTGTTTGTGCACTTTCTTAGCTGGCCAGTACTCCGAGCCGTAAAGCATAGCAGGTCTCACAGCAGTCTTGTAAAGCTTACCCTTAACTCGAACCGGCATTCTAGAATCGCAAAGTGTACTAGAGAGCGCTCTCCATTTCATCCATCCTGTGTTCACTCTGTGGGCTATAACTGACCCAAGATATTTGAATTTTTCTGCTTTGGGTACAGGTTTATCGTCAATGTAGAATTTTGCTGGTTGGCAGTAAGACGGTTTAAAAAGACAGCTGAGGTGTTCAGTCTTGCTGCGACTTAAGCGCATTCAATTACTTTCTAATGCCACCCTCCACGTATCTAGTACTTCTTGCAGTTCAAGCTCGTTCTTTCCCATTAGTACTACATCGTCTGCATATAGAATACATCATGGACAATACATATAGACAGACAACAATTCTTAAAATTCTCATTATCGTTTAACAATAGATTACAGTCTAAATTGAGTTTCTGATTCATCTTACAGTTCAATAAGCTATAACCCTAGTGTGAACTTTCGTAGAATACTTTGCTTGGCAGTCAATGAGACGATATACACTAATATTCTGACGAAATGCGAGACAGACTTGCGCACAAAGGGTTTTGTAGACAGCCAGACAGTCTGCGGAAGCTTAGTAATAGTTTGGCACCTTTTGGTTACGGAATCCTGAAAAAGGACATATAGGTACATATATAAGCGTAACTTTTCACGTAGTGTTCAGTATCGCAATTCTCCGCCACATTTAAAATAAAATTCAAATAATATAATTGTCTTGATACGAGTACAGATACATATCTTAAAATATATCTACAGTAGTTCTTCATATTTTACTGTACTGTACAGTATACAGTATTAAAATATGGATACAATTGAGTTAATTTATCTTATTATAGAAAATATTGAGATTATAAACGTATAAGCTAGCTGAAAACATAGTTTATTAACAGAGCTAAACAGAAAAAAGAACAATTTAAAGCCTAACTAACTAGTAAGGAATTGTTCTTTTGCAAAATCTTGTAACCGAGCACGTTGCAAGTTTTCTTCAATATTATTCACATGTATATAGAACGTTGACCAAAATAATCAAGTTAAAAGAATGTCATAAAATCCCCAAGCGGCGCGGTGAGCCCTCGACGCCTGTTTGTAGCTAACGTAATAATTTAGATTATCCACAAAATCGTGTATTTACTATACGCTTCGTAAACATACCATAATCTTAACACCTTTTTTGCTCCAAAACAGACACATGATCATCATAGAGCAGATTGGAAAGAGTTATGGCGGTCGTATAACACCTTATTTCGATGTTATGGTTAACATGCAATTTTATTATTTAATATAGATACCTAGTCTACGTGTTAACGGGTATCGTATGAATATAAATATCATGTTTTAAAAATATAATTGTATTTTTTGTTGATAAACCACCATGAAAAAAGTACACATGAAAACTGTTTTACAACATATTTTAACTTTACAACCAACCAGTATCGAATTATTAAATACTACTTAATTATTTTGATAGATGCTATATGAAGTAATAATTTCTATATTCGACAATGTAAGGGCTGCTGAGATATGGAATAAATGTGAAATTTTTATAATAAAATATCAAAATGTAGTTTATGCCCAGCGAACGAAAACAAAATTTAGTAATTTTCTAAAAAAAAACCGCGGAAAATTCGGCCCATAAAAACTAAGTCGGGCACAAGTTTAGAATGACATTGGCTTCTATGACATCATACAATGAACCAGCCAATCACGCTGGACTATGGCTCTTGATACACTATACAAACCAATAATGAGCCTTTCGCCCTTAATAGTAACGTATTTCATTCCATGTACGAATGACAAATAGAAAAAGAATCTTCTATGTTTGTTCGTTCGCCTTAAACCTGTTTAAAAGTGCGACGAACATACTTTAGCTCTGGGGTTCAATGAACAGTAAGAAATACAGAAAATGTAGTGGAAAAGTTACTTTTTCTGTATTTGTAACAAATAATCACAAGAAACAATGGTATTTTCAAATCAAATCATCTTTATTTGTTGAACATAGGTGCAAATGCTGTTATGCAAAATTAGTTTCTTCTATGATCTACATGCAATGGCGTACACAATTAGTTTAGTATTTTCAGCTACAAAATTTTGGTCATGCAAACAAAACATTTAAGTAAGAAAACACAAAAAACATAAACATAATGTAACAAAATAAGGACTCTGGCGAGTACTTATTCGTCATTTATTTATTTATTTATTCATCTATTTATTTATTTAAATATTTATCTATATATTTAAATATTTATTTATTTAATATTATGGCCGTAGTAATTTGTGATCGTCTAGTATCTATTTTGGTAGGACCTCTACATTGTTTTCATAACGGTTAAAATAAACAGAGAAATATATTTTTGATCCGGAAACCGTAATAAGTTCAGAATTCATCAAATGAAAGGAGAGAAATCGTAAGATTGAAGTATTTCATGCGACTTAGCTGGATAAACCGCTCCTTCAGGAACAACAGGTTTCAGCAACTCCCAGGACTCCAACAATTACACTGTATTATTATTATTACATACCGTATCGTCGCATAAAACTTTAAATTGACACGTTTTGATACAAAGATGATAATACACCCGCGCAAATACGAAATTTGACGTAAGCCGAAGATGAATTCAGTGTGTAAACATAGTGTGTTATATAATTATTTTGTATATGTGTGTTAGGTATAATATTAGGGATATATATATATGGTTTTATAAAGAATATTGAAGGGTCGTCGATACTCGTAGCGTAGCTCCAGCTATAATTAAAATTTGAGAGAATTCGAGATTCTTTGCAAATCCAGAATGAAGTGGGGGCCCTAACGATTAAGAAACGACCTCCCTACCAACCTTTAATAGTCGTGCCCACGTATTACACAGAATAACACGCTTCCAAACAAAATCCAGCGCCAATCTAAACTACCATTTAAACCCTAAGTCCCTAGAATTTGACTCATTCATACAAAAAAAACCCTTTCAAAACATCTCCAATTTTCACACATCTCTCTTGAAGACCTGGCCAAGTCAGTTTTAAGTTTTCCAACTTACTAAGCTTGACTGGTGAACGCAGAGGTTTTCCAAGCCTCGTCAAACGGGGTACTGTCGATACTAGGAAAGCTGTGGTTTCAGACGCAAACATGATGTAGGGCTTCACTCGCACAGCTAACTGCTTTTCCGTTCCCAGTCGCACACCTTGCTTTAGCCTGAAAAAGACTCTGCGTTCCTAAACCCCTTGGTTCCTAAAATAATCTTAGATACACGCTCCATTTTCACAAAAGATTCTAAAATAAAACCTAAAGACAGAAGTTTGAACAGTCATGTGGAAATTTTCAGCCCTGAATCTCGTTGATCTACCTATAAAAAAAAGGAAAGCTATAAAAAAAAGAAACACCTGTATGAAGAAAACCTAAATATAGGGAAAAAGGTAAAAATTGTTTCTGCTGGCTCCTCCAACCTAAAAACTCTCGCTATTTCCACAGACCGTCTATACTAGATCAAAATATAAGTATCTCTGCCAGACGAAGGAAAGCTAAAATAATATAATATAATCTCCTTCAGGACCTAGATAGCTATAGGGATAAAGGATAAATATAAAACGTGTTACATAAATAAATTTATAGCACACTGTGACCTAAACTCGCTACGCTCGGGCGCTAACACGCCGTGCAATAATAGGCAACTTAGGTCACGGAAAAGCGTGCGTAAAGTGCGGGTTTATGTCACATGTGCTATAAAATAGTATACGATACTTGTCCTAAGTTGCCTATTATTGCAACAATAGGCAACTTAGGTCACACGTATCGTAATCTACTATTCTGATATAGATACTTGATATTTATAAATATTGTACACCCGCTATTTTCGCAACGCCTCTATAGCGAAATAATAATATTTCGTTTCTATTGAGTTTCATGAGAAAACCGTTGCGGGTAAAATTTTAATTAGCTAATTCAGTTTTACGCAATTACGAACGCACTTCACCGACGCACTGTAAACACTTTCAGACAAACTTTGACGTCCTGTCCAAATGGCAATAAATTCCTTTGGTTTATGACCTGAAAACTTTGAAAAAAATTATATCGGCGCCACAGGAAAGCTTGCCCACAGAAAGAGTGTAAAATTATCGTTTCCTCTTCAAACAATACGACACTTATAGCTTATAGCTATATACTTATAGCTATAAGGTTACAAATGTTATGGAATCCGTACAGATTTGGCATAGTCGACCGTACCACTTCTTGGAAAGCGCAATGTATTCCAAATTTAAAACATCGCAAGGGATTAAAGAAACATTCTTTTTTGAAGTCAAACACAGCTGACATAGGATCGAAGTCGATATTATGATAGTAAATTTTGGTCCCGCCCCTGGCTAAGTTAGTTGAAATTCACATTTAGACGGGGCCAGTAGTTAAATAAATAATTGAATATATGAGTAGGTAATGTAGCCAAAAGTATCAACTTTGGTTGCTACAATAAGAAAAATAGTTGGTATTTATTTATAAAATAGTACCCGTACCATTCATCAACAAGTCAACCCTTTAATTCAGAGACCATAAGAAAGTCAAAACAATTTTCTGTCAGAAATTCCATAGTGCTAAAATTAAATTTTTCAATTAGGTATTTTTTAGAGAAGTTTTTAAAGTGTTTATGTTGTTATCATCACGTTTAAAACTTGGGAGTTTATTGAAAATACGTGTAGCCATTCCAAGTATTCCTCGGCTTTAAAGTGCAGATTGAGATGGAAAAGAGGCTACCTACTTTGTTTTGGTATCGTTTACTTGTAGAGTGAGGAAATATGTGTTTGTTAGTTTGAATGAACAGAGAAATCTCATAGATGTACAAGGAAGGTAGCCTTAGTAATTTTAAATATATAAAATGTGGTTTGCATGTTTGAAAGCTTGGTATTTTTTTAATGGTTCCAATGCATTTTTTTGGCATTTAAATACTGTTTCTTTCCCTATCGCGTTACCCCAAAATATGATTCCATATCGAATCAGTGATGACACATATCCATGGTAGGCTGTGACGACTGTATTTTCATTAGTTATTATTAATTTTCATAAGAAAACTGGTTTAGCTTTTTACATATATGCTCTATTTGTGTCTTCCATTAAGGATTGTAGTCAATGTGTAGGCCAAGAAATTTGGTATAGTATCTTTCATATAAGAAGTCCCGGTTAACACTTCTCAGAACTGAGATTTAGTGGAGAGACACTTTGAATCGACACTATATTCTATCGATTTTAGATTATTATTACAAACAGATTAGAATCGAATCAAAACATTACTAATATTGGAAACTATTGAGATATGGAGTTCAAAGATCTTATCACGTTAAGGACCCGTTCTCCCTGACATTGAGCACCTCATGTTGCGTCAGGCAGAACTGAACTCTATGACGTTTCATTATTGTTTAAAATAGCGCGCTATGAGCCGTGGCTGTTACGACTGGTTACGATAACCGAAACATCGCGCGCTCTAAAGAATCACGTTTCGATGCCGCCCTCCATAGTAATTTGTATGGGGAAATCGCACGCAAAAGTTGGTGATGTTTAATGGATAAATACACCAAGTAACAATTTTTGTTTGGCAAAAATAAATTATTCTTACCATTCTGTACACTTTTAACTTACGGGAGCCTGAATTTCAGTTTCCAAAATTATCTGAGAAATCGCCAATGAGAAATACGCGAAGAGCAGTTTTACGTGATTTTGAGCAACTTTAGATTTTTTTTCTAGCTTGCTATGAATTCTATGCAAAAATAAAATTAATTAGGTTGTAATACAACTCTTAGACAAATTGTGTGATTATTTATTTCTCATTAAACAAATATTTTCCGTCATGAATCAGCAATACGGTGGGGCACGTTTAGGTGGCATGGACCCTTAACAGTGACTCAGACAGAACACAGCGTACTCGTACTCTTTTACAGAAGAGTTCTTTTGTGAAAAGAAATACTTTGTGATGTTGCAGATTTAACGAGTCAGGCAGGTGTCAAAATGACAATCATACCATAAACATTTTCATGAAAGAAAGAATGCAGGCGGTCTATCTCAATACATACTAAAAAGTCTATAAACTGGGTAAATGTGCTAATTTTAGTGATGACGGAAGGATAAAGACAGTCATCGTCGGCTTAGTAAAAGGGTATCATCGGCTCTGTTTGGGTACGGAACCCTATATATGAAATGGCTGAAATGAGTCTCGTTACTTATGCGTCGTTTTGTCATAAACGTTTACTCGCCATATCGATTGATCGGCCGCTTCCCGATTAATTGAACGATTCTTCGTCTCGTCACTATGAAAAAATAGGCCTAGTGCATAACGGTGAAAAAAAATGATGTATCAATATGTTATTTAAAAACCTAAGGATAAGTGAACGCAATAAATTGATTGTTATTTGATTGTAATATTAAAACAATTTTGAGATGTTGTGTATTGGATTAAGACATTAAAAGTATTATTTGGAACTGAAAAACCATACTCGTAGTTGTATCATGCATGTCGGTAATTTACAATGAACATACACCCTTACTTTCTTTAGATGTGTCAGCCGGGACTTATTAGCTGAAAGATACTATAGATTCTGTTTCATAAATTTTGGTGTTCTTGTAATGAATGTCAATATAAGCCGGAGCAGTCCTTTGTCAAAATTGTCAATTTTGTCTCACTAACTAACTTAAATAGATAAAATTATTTTTAAATTATTATACATATGTCAACCAGTTAATTATTGATGTCAAAGTATTATAAATTTCACATTATAGATTAATGTCTTTGTTTCCAATAAAAATAACGATGTTATTTCCTTACAGATTTAGATTGGCAGCAATGTGGCTAGGCTGTTCCTGTATGCTACTTTTCATTTAAACTATTCAAGTGATCAAATAACGTACGACAGAAACGATACCTACGGAATTCATCTGCTAAGTGAAATGTTTTGTAACTTTTATTTATACTTCCATACACTATTACGAACATAAGATAACGAATAATATTTTGCAATAGACAAAAACATGCCAAATTTATGCATTTAAATTTCAGAAAAACTGAAACAAAATGTTGTCAAGAATTACACAGATTAGATTTGACATGTAAAACGTATACTTTATGTATCTATTTTACAAATAAACAATTTGAATCTTTGAATCTTTGAATTAATCTTTCTTTGTATACCATAGATAAACTTGACGGAAATAAAATGCGTTTGATATGTTTGTAGGCTTCGTTCAGTTTGATCGTTGGATGACATCCGCCTTCCACTAACAGCAGGACAGTATCAAGGCATGTGGGATGGGTGTCACCCGACGATCAAACTAAAAGCAGCCTACAAACGCATTGCTAAATTGTGAACGCAGTTTATTTCCGTCAAGTTGGCAAATTGCGTGGAGAGAAAAAGAATGCCCGCCTAAAGATCATTTGGAAAATTTATTGTTTGGTTGTTTCTTTACTTATATTTCTTTTATTTACTCACACTATGCATTGAAACATTTAGTATGATAAACGACACGTGGGTAAGGGCAATAACTTACTCGTAATGTTTAAAGCACTCACTTTGCTTGTGTTTCAAATCGTCCTCGTAAGCTATTGTCTCATTACCGCACTTGTTCATAAACTACAATAGAATTGTGTGTATAAAGCAATGCTATCAAGTAATGGAAATTGTATATTCTATCTATAAAAGCAAATTTCCACTCACCAACTCATCACAAAATCTCAGAAACTATAACGCCTTAAAGCTTAAAATTTGGTATTAGTTCCATAAACGACGCAGGTATCCTATACGACAGTATTTTATACAGTGACATATGTAGTTTGTCGTTTGTAAAAAAGCTAGGCATGCTTATTTCTAAACAGTAAATCACTTGATAATACAAAATAGATATATTATGTAATCCATACTTATAAGCTTCAGAATATACATTTAATTTCTACCGAGGCTTATTTTGAAATAGCTACGAGTTGAAACAGCATGACTAAACAGCAAAATTCAAAATCCTTAGCATGAGAAAACGCGTGTGTGGACCCCTTATTTACAAAGCTGCGAAAAGACACAACATTATAAAAACAGAAGTTAACCGACTGACTCCGCGGGTAATGGTAACCCTTGCGGCTGTGTGACGCGGAACCTCCTTAATTTATTCACAAACAAACTTTCCCCTGCTCCTTTTATCACTGTTATTTCCTGACAATAAGTGCTATTTTTCCATGGTTAAAGGCGCAAATGTTTTCGCGGGTATAAACACAACAACAATGATTCATTGCAGCTGAAGTAAATCCTATTATGAAGTAAAACAGTCGGTTTTCAATTGGAAACTGGTGTCCGGTATCCTTGCAGCCTCGCCCCCCCGTGGCGGGATTCCAAAGTTCGCGTCCCCCACTTTTGTTCGGCTGATACTAGATAAATATTATTCGTAACTGGTTTTGGGGGATGTTAGTTTCAAATTGAGAACTATTTGAATAAAATGTTATGGAAGTCATCGGTCTGTAAGTTATCGAAGTAGTCGTGTGTGATTTTCTGGAAGTAAATTGTGAATATCAATTATTATCGTGTCGGAATCTTTACCTAAACTGTTTATAATAATAATGAAGTAGTAAAAAAGTAGTGTCTGTAAAGTGAACATTTTTACAAAATTTTAAATGAAATTGGTTATTAGTATTGTACTGAACTAACATTTTTATAATTTTTGTCCTTCTGCATGTCCGTATCTGTGTTCTGTTTTAACTCGAGAACCACTCAAGGGATTTAGATGCGATTTTTTATTACCATCGTTGCAACCCTGGTATATAGGCTATAAAGAATGTTCGTAAAATAACGTCCAAGCCGAAAACGGGGCCGAGATTGAATAAACGCGGGTAAAGCCGCGAGAGAAAGGCCAATTTTCAATTTAATGTAATAATCAGAATTAAGATTAAATGATTTATAGTGAAATCCATCGCTTTGGAAACTCAAAATAATCATTATAATCAATGAAATTAAGTATGTAAATTAAGTTATAATTAAGTGTATTCATTAAGTAGGTGTAAAGGTGATAATTTAAAGTTGTTAAATTACCTGTTTAAGTAAAATATGAAATGGTTCAGCATGCCCATATTTTCGGTAATGTATTTGGAGGAGGAATGCATCTGCTCTTCTTAGCTCCCCACCTCGGCCGAAAAAAACAAGGCCTGCTCCTTAGGTTCTCATTCCCAAAATTACGCTTACTTCAATTTGAACACTGACAACGGGATAGCATATGCAATTTTGTATAAGTGTGAATGAGTGAGGAAGAGAGCTCGCATGGCAACACTGAGATTTTTGAATATTTAGAACGAGCTTCGCTCAACGAGACGTAATTTTATGAGCTTGTGTTGTCAGTTGTCACACACACATACAAAAATACACAATGATTTCCAAAGTAAATACACGATGACGTCGTCTTGAGCACTCGAAGAGTATACTGTTTTTTTATACCATGCTCCACACAAAGTATCAACTATAAACAAAGTTTAAATGTACCAGGCTAAACAGTCCACAAGCTAAGCCTACGGAGCTTTACCGACAACGATTATTGCGTCCAAACGTGATGAGTAGTGAGCCCTATTGCTGTACAGCGGGCACAAATAGTTGAACCCGCGACCTCCCGATTAGCAGTCGAATACTCAAACCACTCAACCACAGAGGCAGTAATGAAAAATATCTAAATTTGAACGTAAACCGTGCTGACACAATACAGAGCCAGAGTACAGTGGAGCGGACCGAAGCGAGGCTTTCCCAAAAGCTGTCACAGAAACTTGTATGAAGATTAGTTTCTAAGACAGACCAAAGGGACTTCAGCTTAGGTCAAACTTCTTAATTAATCTTAACGAGCTAGCCTGAGCTAAACTCTATAATTTAGTGTAGACGTAACTACTACCTTCACCTAAAATTGGGTCTGCCCGATAGGTAAAAAGATTTGTGTAACATATCTGTGAAACCGTATTTGAACATTCAGCTACACAAACAATGCAGTCTCGCGGGTCGCGCCACAATTGTAGCAACGTTCTATAGCAGTAATGTATGCTGCACCAAATTAGTCCTCGGTGCAATGATAAACTGAAAGCGGCAATAATTATGTTGCACGGAACCAAGAATACTCGTATTTTACTTAATTAAGAATGTTATATATAGGCATTTCTTCCGGGAGGACCACCAAGAGTAGTAAAATCTTGGAAAAGCCAATGTCCAACAGTGAAAAAACTAGGCTGTTGGATGGAAGAGTGTTATTGTACGAGTTCAGGTTCGGATTCAGGACCCAATGTTGTGTAGGAATAACAAAAAAATATTCAAACAACAAAAACCATAATGCCCTGTGTTATATATATTACCTGCCTAATTTGATTTTAGTACATTTTTAGCCTAGGCCATACTAGTTTTTCTAAGATCCTTCAGCGCAAAAGAGAGCCGAGAAGTTAGGTTAGAAGGTTTACGATTGCCGGTGACGCACACTCCATATGGGCATAATAGTAGTGACTACCTTGCACTCAGTTCAATGTTTTGCAGTAAACACAATCTCTTGACCAATAATAACGCGCGGTAGACGTCGGCAATTCTAATTTCCAAATAGGCCAGCGCGCATTCTTTTATTATTATGACCAAAAAAGGCACAAAAGGCAGCGGGCCTTATTGTCTACTTTCGACATCCATCGCAATCACCTTCAAACGCATCGTAATTGGCTAGAAATGACATCACACATCATTTTTAGCAAATTACGACAACTTTGATTATAGCCATCAAATAACGATAGATATTGAAGTTAGACGGGTTAAAATCTTATATCGTGACAGCATCAAAGGGGGCTGTGAAGAGGAGGGGAAGTGGGGGGGCTTGCACACCCCCTTAGACACACTCCCAACCTTAGGAAATGAAAAGTTTTTTAGATACGATTTTTTTTTCGACAATTATAACCTCACTTTTTGTCTTTTCTTTGACGTCTTAAAGTCCCCCACTTACCCCTTTGTCCAGGAAATGTATAGTTTTTACGTTTTTTTTTTTCGTACATTTATAACCTAACTTTTTTCTAACATTTCACTGGATTAAAAACCAGACACTTTTGCGACTGCTTCGGCGCTCCGCGCCTCCGGCTTTTTATAAACACTCTAGGGGTAGTAGCTACAAGACTGTGTAGAGTCGGGGTGCGCTGATTCGGTTTTAGAGCTTCCACTAACTTACCAGTACAGAGTCGCACTTTGCCCTAGATAAGTTTTCTGGATCGTTCATTTCTTTACCTTGAATAAACCCTTTCACCCATTATTACCTATTCTGACAGATGTTACTTGACCAAAGCCAAACAATATCGATATCACGTTTCATTTCATGTCATTCTACGTTATTCAATATTTTCGAAATTAAAAAAGAAATGCAATTCCTAGAGAAATAAATTGTGAAGGGTGTTCGAGCTGGACTCCAAGAAACGCCCTACATTCATATTTGTCTCAAAATCTGCTGTCACGTTATAAGATCCAACCCTTCACTTTCCTTAAGAGTATGAGCTCAATAACAAAACCACAATAAAAATAAGAGCTATGGTAGTATTTGGCAAGGTATATACGAGTATATAATAATAAGTAAACACAATTCCCTCGATATATTTTGGCGTGTTCAATGAAGCCGTAATCAGTCGAATGTAAAGTTGGTCAAAATTACAACAAATAAATACAGTCACTCAAATATTTGGTGAGTTATTTCCGTTTTCATTGATCAAAATTAGTTTTGCTTACCCAGGTTAACCGCCACCGCTTGTGGACAGACAGAAATCTCAGATTTCCATTCATAACAAACCCAACACTAATCTTTTGCTTTTTCTACAATCATTATTACTAAAAATTGTACAAAGATACTCATGCATTTGTTATCAACGAAAACATAAAAGTTTTTATTTTTTATAAATATATAGACATACATAAAACATTAATAATTAATTATTAATTTCCAACTACTTAGGTTTGACTTGACTATTTGACTATTTTTGATGCTATACATCTTTGTTTCTCAGTTGTCAGTGTAATGATAAAGACTAGGCAAAAGTTAAGATGGTTACCACGGGGTAAAAAACAACGGGAACTACTTTGGAAATACAGAGCCAATAGTACTATTGAAAATAAAGATAGATTTCGTAACTACTCCTAAAAGTTTAAAAAGGATTAATAAACTTACCCAAACTTTAAAGTTCCATTCAGTTTAGAAACATCAGAATGGCTCATAGTAAGATAGATATTACACTGACAGGTGAAAAAATTTAAGAATTAAACACGACTACCTTTTTAAAGATAACGTTAGATATGAACTTGAATTGGTCATTACAAATTTCAAAGGTATGCACAAAACTTAGCCGATTTGCTTATGCTCTTTATCGGTAGCAAAAAATTTCAGATATGAAGACAGCTTTTACGGCGTTTCATGGTTATGTGGCATCTGCGTTACGATATTGTCTTATACTGTGGGGTAATGGAAAAGATATAAATCGGGATTTCATTATGCAAAAGCTTTTTATCAGAGCTATCTGTTATGTAGTCCCAACTGATTCTTGTAGACTGTTATTCAAAAAAATTAAGCTGCTTTCATTACCTAGCTTAAAGATTATTCATTTATGAAATGGCATGTTTCACCAAGAGTTATATTTCTCAATTTGATAAACCCAAAGACGTCTGCTCATTTAATAATAGAAACCAAAAGAAATTAGTAAATCCTCTTTAAAAGACTGCGTTGTCAAAAAAAATGTTTTTCGATGCAAGTACACCAGTTACCAGACAAATGAAAACTAATGCCAGATATTTTATTTAAGAAATGTTTGTTTAATTGGCTAGTACGTATGTGTTTTTACTGATTAACAGAATGTATGAATCTCAAGCAAAGTGAAATGTCATTTAATTATTATGATAAGACTTGAAAAATGTATAAAGTATAAAATTAACCACAAAACACCGATGTCAAATTTTGCATGCCTTCATTGGTTAAGTGTGCTGTACATAATGCTTACTTGATTTATAAAGTAATATTGTAACATCCTCATACATTTATAGCAAATAAATTATTCTATTCTAAAAAAAAACATAAATATGGCAATATAGACTTTCTCGACCATGTGATTGCTGGCATGGACAAGAGAAACCCAACGATTGCCATTTTTAGGAATATGACGAAGGCTTTCGATTTTGTTGACCATAAATTGTCAGCTGATATATATTATGCCTATGGCATAAGGGGAAACGATATGAACTTGAATTGGTCATTACAAATTTCAAAGGTATGCACAAAACTTAGCCGATTTGCTTATTGGTCTTGAATTGGTCATTACAAATTTCAAAGGTATGCAAAAAACTTAGCCGATTTGCTTATGCTCTTTATCGGTAGCAAAAAATTTCAGATATGAAGACAGCTTTTACGGCATTTCATGGTTATGTGGCATCTGCGTTACGATATTGTCTTATACTGTGGGGTAATGGAAAAGATATAAATCGGGATTTCATTATGCAAAAGCTTTTTATCAGAGCTATCTGTTATGTAGTCCCAACTGATTCTTGTAGACTGTTATTCAAAAAAATTAAGCTGCTTTCATTACCTAGCTTAAAGATTATTCATTTATGAAATGGCATGTTTCACCAAGAGTTATATTTCTCAATTTGATAAACCCAAAGACGTCTGCTCATTTAATAATAGAAACCAAAAGAAATTAGTAAATCCTCTTTAAAAGACTGCGTTGTCAAAAAAAATGTTTTTCGATGCAAGTACACCAGTTACCAGACAAATGAAAACTAATGCCAGATATTTTATTTAAGAAATGTTTGTTTAATTGGCTAGTACGTATGTGTTTTTACTGATTAACAGAATGTATGAATCTCAAGCAAAGTGAAATGTCATTTAATTATTATGATAAGACTTGAAAAATGTATAAAGTATAAAATTAACCACAAAACACCGATGTCAAATTTTGCATGCCTTCATTGGTTAAGTGTGCTGTACATAATGCTTACTTGATTTATAAAGTAATATTGTAACATCCTCATACATTTATAGCAAATAAATTATTCTATTCTAAAAAAAAACATAAATATGGCAATATAGACTTTCTCGACCATGTGATTGCTGGCATGGACAAGAGAAACCCAACGATTGCCATTTTTAGGAATATGACGAAGGCTTTCGATTTTGTTGACCATAAATTGTCAGCTGATATATATTATGCCTATGGCATAAGGGGAAACGATATGAACTTGAATTGGTCATTACAAATTTCAAAGGTATGCACAAAACTTAGCCGATTTGCTTATTGGTCTTGAATTGGTCATTACAAATTTCAAAGGTATGCAAAAAACTTAGCCGATTTGCTTATGCTCTTTATCGGTAGCAAAAAATTTCAGATATGAAGACAGCTTTTACGGCATTTCATGGTTATGTGGCATCTGCGTTACGATATTGTCTTATACTGTGGGGTAATGGAAAAGATATAAATCGGGATTTCATTATGCAAAAGCTTTTTATCAGAGCTATCTGTTATGTAGTCCCAACTGATTCTTGTAGACTGTTATTCAAAAAAATTAAGCTGCTTTCATTACCTAGCTTAAAGATTATTCATTTATGAAATGGCATGTTTCACCAAGAGTTATATTTCTCAATTTGATAAACCCAAAGACGTCTGCTCATTTAATAATAGAAACCAAAAGAAATTAGTAAATCCTCTTTAAAAGACTGCGTTGTCAAAAAAAATGTTTTTCGATGCAAGTACACCAGTTACCAGACAAATGAAAACTAATGCCAGATATTTTATTTAAGAAATGTTTGTTTAATTGGCTAGTACGTATGTGTTTTTACTGATTAACAGAATGTATGAATCTCAAGCAAAGTGAAATGTCATTTAATTATTATGATAAGACTTGAAAAATGTATAAAGTATAAAATTAACCACAAAACACCGATGTCAAATTTTGCATGCCTTCATTGGTTAAGTGTGCTGTACATAATGCTTACTTGATTTATAAAGTAATATTGTAACATCCTCATACATTTATAGCAAATAAATTATTCTATTCTAAAAAAAAACATAAATATGGCAATATAGACTTTCTCGACCATGTGATTGCTGGCATGGACAAGAGAAACCCAACGATTGCCATTTTTAGGAATATGACGAAGGCTTTCGATTTTGTTGACCATAAATTGTTAGCTGATATATATTATGCCTATGGCATAAGGGGAAACGATATGAACTTGAATTGGTCATTACAAATTTCAAAGGTATGCACAAAACTTAGCCGATTTGCTTATTGGTCTTGAATTGGTCATTACAAATTTCAAAGGTATGCAAAAAACTTAGCCGATTTGCTTATGCTCTTTATCGGTAGCAAAAAATTTCAGATATGAAGACAGCTTTTACGGCGTTTCATGGTTATGTGGCATCTGCGTTACGATATTGTCTTATACTGTGGGGTAATGGAAAAGATATAAATCGGGATTTCATTATGCAAAAGCTTTTTATCAGAGCTATCTGTTATGTAGTCCCAACTGATTCTTGTAGACTGTTATTCAAAAAAATTAAGCTGCTTTCATTACCTAGCTTAAAGATTATTCATTTATGAAATGGCATGTTTCACCAAGAGTTATATTTCTCAATTTGATAAACCCAAAGACGTCTGCTCATTTAATAATAGAAACCAAAAGAAATTAGTAAATCCTCTTTAAAAGACTGCGTTGTCAAAAAAAATGTTTTTCGATGCAAGTACACCAGTTACCAGACAAATGAAAACTAATGCCAGATATTTTATTTAAGAAATGTTTGTTTAATTGGCTAGTACGTATGTGTTTTTACTGATTAACAGAATGTATGAATCTCAAGCAAAGTGAAATGTCATTTAATTATTATGATAAGACTTGAAAAATGTATAAAGTATAAAATTAACCACAAAACACCGATGTCAAATTTTGCATGCCTTCATTGGTTAAGTGTGCTGTACATAATGCTTACTTGATTTATAAAGTAATATTGTAACATCCTCATACATTTATAGCAAATAAATTATTCTATTCTAAAAAAAAACATAAATATGGCAATATAGACTTTCTCGACCATGTGATTGCTGGCATGGACAAGAGAAACCCAACGATTGCCATTTTTAGGAATATGACGAAGGCTTTCGATTTTGTTGACCATAAATTGTTAGCTGATATATATTATGCCTATGGCATAAGGGGAAACGATATGAACTTGAATTGGTCATTACAAATTTCAAAGGTATGCACAAAACTTAGCCGATTTGCTTATTGGTCTTGAATTGGTCATTACAAATTTCAAAGGTATGCAAAAAACTTAGCCGATTTGCTTATGCTCTTTATCGGTAGCAAAAAATTTCAGATATGAAGACAGCTTTTACGGCGTTTCATGGTTATGTGGCATCTGCGTTACGATATTGTCTTATACTGTGGGGTAATGGAAAAGATATAAATCGGGATTTCATTATGCAAAAGCTTTTTATCAGAGCTATCTGTTATGTAGTCCCAACTGATTCTTGTAGACTGTTATTCAAAAAAATTAAGCTGCTTTCATTACCTAGCTTAAAGATTATTCATTTATGAAATGGCATGTTTCACCAAGAGTTATATTTCTCAATTTGATAAACCCAAAGACGTCTGCTCATTTAATAATAGAAACCAAAAGAAATTAGTAAATCCTCTTTAAAAGACTGCGTTGTCAAAAAAAATGTTTTTCGATGCAAGTACACCAGTTACCAGACAAATGAAAACTAATGCCAGATATTTTATTTAAGAAATGTTTGTTTAATTGGCTAGTACGTATGTGTTTTTACTGATTAACAGAATGTATGAATCTCAAGCAAAGTGAAATGTCATTTAATTATTATGATAAGACTTGAAAAATGTATAAAGTATAAAATTAACCACAAAACACCGATGTCAAATTTTGCATGCCTTCATTGGTTAAGTGTGCTGTACATAATGCTTACTTGATTTATAAAGTAA